>JANBXA010000611.1:337500-937500 GCA_030556225.1 Cricetiscus sungorus | reverse complement strand
GCACCTTTTGATGACTAAAATTCTAAAATGAAAAAAGAAAAGTCCTGTTGAAAACTGAAGGTTGCTATCATCTTATCGCTATTACCAGAAAATTAAAACAGGAAAACAAGTTTTGAAATAACCACTTCCCAGTCACTCAGTGAATTTAGCCCGCATTTCAAAAAAGCTCATCTCCACTCACTCACATGGGTAATGCCAAGTAAATGTGAAGAAGTATCCTGTGCATCTGTGTGTGCTGCGAGTGTGCCATTTGCATTGTGGGCTCCTCACTCACTCTGCTTATTGTATTGGAAATCCTAAAATGCAGTCAGAATTCTGTGTCAACAGCTTCCATTCACAAACCCACGCTGCTTACTAATCATCACTTACGGTGTCTTGGTGTTTCGAACATTAGCCATCCCTGAAGCAGTGTGATAAAAGTCAAGAAAAAATGCGTATGGTTCTAACTTGATAATCCCAGCTCTCACTGGAAATTTTTACCTATAGAACATAGTTCACATTGCCAGGTTTCCAATTAAACAATAATCAGTAAGTATAGTATATCTTCCCATGAATATTGTATAGTTCAACTCCCGTATCAGGCATCTTCAATCGTCATTAATGCCTCACATTTGTAAACTAAATGGCCAGTGTTTACTTCACTTATATTTTGAACAGCATCCCGGAATTTAAAGTATAACTGAAAAGCATTTTAATTACCCACTTAAAAATTACTCATTTAATTATATGGTAATATGAAAGGGAGGATTCTAAATCACTAAACATATATAGTTATTAAATTTAAATATAACATTTTCAACACCTTCCTTCTCAATCACTTTTTTTGATCAAATTTTTTTTGACTCATGTCTGCAACAGAAGATTACTGAGGCAAATTCAGGGAGAATTTCAGTTATGTTCAACCAATAGAGTCCATGCCTTTAAACCACTGGTTTTTTTTTTTTTAAATCATTGTTAATTTTATAATAGATTTTTTAATTTATCAAAGTTCTCAAAATGCCATGCCATGATTTTTGCCCCCTCTCTTCCCTGGCCTTCATGTCATTTTCTTGTACAACCTCCAACATGCTAATATCATGCATCTCCATCCAGGGCCTGCTAGGATCAGCTCCCAAAGCATAGACATTAACATTTACCACTAAAAAATCCATTTTAGGTCCTGAGAACTGAAAATAACCTACAGGTACTGAAGGGATTATTGACCTTTGCTTAAAAGTTTACTCCATGTTGCCTTGTACCCCCACTGGCAATACTAGCATACTTTACATCTGTAAAATATGCCGTACTGCCAAGCCTTTACAATTTCTACTCTCCAAGTTAGAAACATTATCTCGACCACTCCAAATATTATTCACTCGGCACATACCTACTCAATGTTAAGATCCCACCTATGAAGTCTTTGATCCAATGGGCAGACTGAGTCAATCTTTCTCTAAACATTGATAGTTCTTTGAGGTAACATCATAATTATTCAGTTACATGGACAAGCCTTTGCTAGACTGTAAGGTCTCATCTAAGGTCATCTAAATATATATCTGCACCTGCTATAATAGCTTTAAAAATAAAAGATGGCATAACTACAGCCATATTTAATATAAATAAAATATTAATATTTTACTTTTTGAAAATATCTTTATTATAGTGAACTCATTATACAGCAAAATTAAGGTAGCTACTACACCCCCACACACTTGCCCGGCCCAAAACGCTATGCATCTCAGTGAACATCTATACAGTTAGAATAGCCATTATGAATCCATGAAGAATTCTACATTTTCATACATTTTTACAGGCTTACCCACTACACACACACACACACACACACACACACACACACACACACACACACAACAGATTTTAAACTAGAAAAGCAATTAGTGTTGAACCTTCACATCTCATGTGATTCAGCTTTTCCTCATCACCTAATATTACCCTTTCTTTGTCTTTTTTCTTAATGTTGTATTATACCCATGCTACCCAGTCTGTCTTCTCCCAGATATACAGTCATAGAACTCCATGCCTTACCATAGAGACTTTTGGATATCTACGTGTATTGTTCTTTACATATAAATAGTAGTAAAAAAAGAGAACCAACTTCAATATCAAAATATAAATGGATAATGAAATATGGTACACATACAAAATAAAATATAATTTATGTGTAAGTAAATAGGAAATCATAAAAATGAATGATCATAGTGTATAATATTGATGTCACCCAAACTCATAAAGTAATACTCTCAGAATCTTCCTCAAATGTGGATCTTACATTGTAAACAGTTTTAAGTCTGACTATAGCATAAAATACCTTATATATTTTTGTAAATAACCTTTTAGGTGTCAATAATACAGCATCAATTACTTGTCTTTATTTGGTTGCAAAAGTTAAAATGCATGTTGTAAGGATAGTTAGTAGATGAAATATAAATTTCAAAACTCAACAAAAAAATAAAGAATAGATGCAATATTGATAGACAGCATATATTATAGTTCTTAAATTAAGACTTAGAATATCCACTTTACACATCATGGTAATTACTGGACTCATAAAAAAATTCACACAAAAAGTTACATATAGAATAAATAAACTCTTGTAGTATAAAAAGATACATTATGCTCATACTGTTGTTGAAGAAAACTAGCAATGGAGTGTTGACACGGGTTCTCAATGGTACCTTATACAATGTGTAGAATCTCAAAGTCCTCATATGGAAAATCTTGTCTAAAGGTGATATGGTTTGTCCACAGTCAAATGACTAAAGAAATAACTCAAGCCTTATTGGGAAGGGAGGAACCCCTGATTGTGTCAAGTCCTGAGTGAATGTGTATTTTTGACATCAGCATGCCCATGCCCAGGGCTCTAATGCCTCAGTCCTATGGGAGTAGCAAAGCCTTTCCTCTGGAGTCCAAGAATCAGTTA
Source organism: Cricetiscus sungorus (assembly GCA_030556225.1). Lineage (NCBI taxonomy): Eukaryota > Metazoa > Chordata > Mammalia > Rodentia > Cricetidae > Cricetiscus > Cricetiscus sungorus. The sequence goes on along the minus strand of JANBXA010000611.1, from coordinate 934,580 downwards.
AAGTGTCCAAAGACTATCAACTCCTCTTATTCCTCTCTCTCCCCCTCTACCTACTTTTCTTCTCCTGGATGTTTATAGGCTGAGACTGCTTATATACAGAGACCTTCTATAGAGACTAAGTAAACCTTCCCTATGTGCTGTACCTTATAAACATGATGAGGTTCTAGGTGGTTAGCTGTAGTAGGTGCCCCCATCTAAACACACATCCCTACATACTCCATATTTACTATATGGGTGTCTGTCCTTCTTTCCTTCCCTCACTACCCCTAGTCATGTTTCCAGGACCCAAACCATGAGAGTTATAATAAAGTATGAAGTGAAGTGTGCATATATCTACTAAGGTAACCTCCAGAAAAATGGTTATGGGCTGTGTACTTTTAAAAAACAAGAAGAGAGGGACTAAAGCGGTGGCATATTGGTTAAGAGCACTGGTTACTCTTGAAGAGGATCAAAACTTGACTCTCAGCACCCACCTAGCAGCTCACAACTTTCTGTAACTCCAATTCCAAGGGATACATCAGCTTCCAAGGGCATCTGACATGTACATGGTGCAAAGACATACAAGCAAACAAAACACTATACACATAAAATAATATTTTTAACTAAATGTGAAATATATAAATTTGAAAACTTTGTACTGGTGATAATGGGAAAACATCAAAGAAACACAAATTTCAAACTATCACAAATAAAGCCAAATACTATTATTTCACATATTTTACATTCATAAAATTATTTAGAGAATCTGCCAGGGCTGAGGTACTGCACTCACCTGCCATGCCTTAAGGCTTAGGATTAAATCTAACATGCACAAACATGGGTGGGAATAAACAACTCCTCCAGGGTCCTTCCGGTCACTAATGATTAAGGGTTTGTTACAACAAGTGCCTTCTTCATGGGTTGATCCAGGAGAAATGATGTTGAAAACTTAAGATGGTGCATATAAAATAAATAAATTTATGGGATTGGCTTTACTAAGTGGACAACTGAGATCTGGGACTCTTTGCTTGAGTTTTTTCAGCAACCACCTCACCTGGCTCAACAGTGTCTAATGCAGCCTCCCTGCCCTTGTGGAAGTTCACCAGATCCCTTACATCTTGGCACCCAGGACTCCTCGTCACTGGCATTTGAGACATGTGGACACTCAGCTACAGTAAATCAGGCTGACTAAATCTCCCAACACCATCTGGTGTGCCTGGAGGCCTAGACAGAAGCCCTCAGGCTTTAAAAAAGGAAACCTGACTGGCAAAGGTATGTCTTGAGTCATGGAATGTGTGAGCCACTCACCAAACAAGTAAAAGAGGAAAATCACAAAAAGTCTTCATAATTCTATTTTCATTTCATGTCATTTTATAAATCATATGACTCCTAAGCTATAAAAACTAAGTATATAGGTTATAAACAATCATAGAAGAACCTTACAATTTTTTTCCAACATGGTAACTGCCACTTAGGATCTCTTTCCCATTTTAAGCATTTTAAAAAATTGCAATTTGTTCTGTTAACGCTTCTGTCTATTAAGAAGTGTGTTCCAAGTTTCAACACACTTTATCACTTATATATGTGTCATCAACTGCATACGAAGAGTTCCATAACTATCTGTAAACAGTCTGGTTCTTGCACAAATCCAGGAGAAATCAAACATGCTAGATTCAATTTTCTCCCAATAAAAAAAAAATCCTTCTTTTTTATGTCTTCATAGCAGCAATGAATATGATTGAGCAAGTATTTCTGTGGTACAGGATGAACATGCTTTGTGTATAGGCCCAAAAATTATATAGCTGGATCTTCAGATAGTCAGGTAGATGGGTACATCTTCCTGAGTAACTGCCAGCTGATTTCCTTAGCAACTCTACAGTTTTCACTCCAATCAACAACAAATGAGTGTTCCCCTTATTATACATCCAGGCAAGCATGATATGCCATTTCTTTATTGCTCTTAGTAATTCTGATGGATATGAGATGAGATTTCAGAGTAGTTTTGATTTGCATTTCCCTGATGACTGAGGATGTTGAACATTTCTTTAAGTGTTTCTAAGCCATCTGAGTTTTTCCCTATTGAGAATTTTCTGTTTAGAACTGTACCACACATCTTTAATTGGGTTGTTTTCTTGTTATTGCATTTGTTTTGTTTTTTTATATATTTTAGATATTAGCCCTCTATAGAATTTAGAGTTAGTGAAACTTTTCCCACTCTATAGGCTGCCACTTTGCCTGAATGACATTGCCATTTGCCATGCAGAAGCATCTCAGATTCTTGAGTTCCCATTTATTAATTGTTGGGTTTTGTACCTGTGCTAGCAGTGTTCTATTCAGAAAGTCTTTCCCTGTGCCAATGAGTCCAAGACAATTCACCACATTGTGTTCTATCAGGTCCGGTGTATCTGTGTTTATGTTGAGATTTTTTTTTGCTCCACTTGGTCCTGAGATCTGTGCAAGGTGATAGTATGGACCTATTTGCTTTCTTCTACACGTGGACATCCATTCTGGCCAAAAATTTTTAAAGATGCTGTATTTCTGGCTTCTTTCTCAAAAAAAGATTTCATTAGTATGTGGATTTAGTCTGGGTCTTCAATTTGATCAAAATGTCTATTTTTATGTCAATACTTTTGTTTTCTTACTATTTATATCTCTCACAGTTCTTTTAGTATTCAGAATTGTATTAGCATTAGCTATCCTGTTTTTCTGTCCATATGAAGTTGAAAGTATCCTTTCAAGATCTGTGAAGAAGTATGTTGGAATTTTAAAACAAAGCAAACTTCAAACCAGAGCTAGTGAGAAGAGATAGGGAAGAATACTACGCACTCATCAAAGGAAAAAGTCACCAAGAGCAGATGGCAAATTTTAACATCTATACACCAAACACAAAGGCACCTAAGTTCATAAATGAAACATTGATACAGATTAAAGCATGACTGGACTGTTTTAAAATAAACATCAGAACTTAATATGGCTATTATAGCCTCAAGTATTGACTAACTGGAGCATTATAGAAACAGTTAGTTTGTTATCCCCTACTATAATCTCACTGGGCATTGAATTCAAATCCTGATATTTTCTTAGATCTGTGACTTGAAGAAAGACCTATTCAGTGAGTTTGCATCTTTAAATGGTGCTTCCCCTGAGGACTTGGTATAGACAAAGTGATAGACAAGCTTTGAACATCATGAAAAGGAAGTTTAAGTGAAATGTTCCACTGAGATAACTCAAGCTCCCTACTTGACTTCATAGCTAACCATTTATGTGTGTTTTTAAATCTCTAAGTTCACTTAGAACTTTCAACCTCATTGCCTGAGTAAGTTATTGCTAGAATGCTTGTACAGCAAGCTAGTGACTGGGACGGTGGCATAACTATATCTAACTCTAACTGTACAGTGTCAAAGAAGCCATGACATTTGGTCACGACACTAGCTACAGACAGTCCCCAGTACCCTAATTCTCCCAAACTAAGCCTGGTGCCTGCTTACTGGGAGTGATTTTTCTTATTCCTCATTCTTGAAGTTTCAAATTTGTTGCAGGCAACAATGCACATGTGTGTGTGTGTGTGTGTGTGTGTGTGTGTGTGTGTGTGTGTGTGTGTGTTTCTCTTTTGCCTAAAAGCAAAGGGCAATGGTCAATTGGTAACAACCAAGAATTAGCATCAGTGGAAAAGATATCGGGTTTTCTGGATTATCCCACCACACTGTTGTCCGTAGTCTCTGCTCTCCTTCTCTCTGTATCATGCACATAGTGACTGACAAAGCAATCATTTTGTAGTTTTGAGAGAAAGAATAAAAAAAATACAAACCTGGCAATTAACATTCTTAAAATACTAAACCAGGGACCATCTATTCCAACACATCATGATAAATTCTACGCATAGATTCCATACTTTGTCTTTTAATTTCTTTGTGCCTTCCAGCCAAATCTCTAACTCATCCATGCACCCTTAATATATTTTGTGACTCTTATTTCCACAGCCCTGTGCATCATAACGTCAGAACTGTTTTAGATGGGCAATTACAACATTCATAAAGTCATAACCAACAGATTTGCGTGTGCAATAAAGCCATGAAATGGGAAGGGATGAGGAAATAGACTTGGATTCCTTACAGAAGGCAGTTTGAGATGCCAAGCTTAAATGTGGCATTCTGCTCTGGTGACCTTGGCTATGATGCACTTATTTGACAACATCCCTGGTTCAAATGTATAATATGTGTGCTTCAAGCATGAAGTGCAATTAAACTATCACTTAAAGACATTTTAAGTAGAAAATTAAAACTTAGTGAACCTTTGGCTCTCATATTCTCCAGTAAACATTTTCCCCAAGAATTACTTGAATATCACTGTGACTTCACTGGTGTCAAGTAGATTTCAATCAGACCGCACTCAAGTAGGTCATGGATTCAAGTTACACTTTGTATTTGACAAATATTTGTCACTATCTTCCTGCTATGTTATATATGAAATTGACATTTGAAGTCAATACAGGTCAATGATAGGCATTTACACTTCCCACAACTTTTTTTTTAAATAGGTGCATAAATTTTATCAGCCTTTTTGTTTATTAATTTATCTGTGCAGATTGACTACCCAACCAAGACAGGTTATGAAGTTAATCAAAGCTAACATCAACACTATTGACATGCAAATTTTTAAGGTAGTTGTATTTGCTAAGGCCAGTGAACTCCATCTAACTAATTGAAAAGGGGGAAAGTTATCAACAATTTTACTGACCACTTTAACAATAATAAAACCAAGCATACACTTGGAAAGCTCTCGGCAGATGACTGAAGTTTATATTTTTAGATAGGCTTCCAGGAGGAGACAGGAAGCGACCACACATTTTAGTGAGTAGGAAAAGCAGAGGAGCAGGCAACCTCCTATCTCTGCATGTCGCATTGCTTCTCCCTCTAGAGAGGAGGTGGAACTTTGAAACCCAAAGCAGGGATTTTTAATGGTTATGACATTTCCCACGACATTTACTTTAAAAAAAAAATTCAATCTGGCTTTTAAAGCACTGGGAACAGGGGCTTGTGAACTTGAGGGACCATGACAAGACTCCAGCCAGCAAAGTTACTTTGAATTCTTTTCCTCTGAAAACTTTATCTGAAAATGGATCTAGATAGTTTTGCTTCAAAGACCAAGACCTCCTCAGATATATGAATAATATATATGTAAAATATACATATATATATATGTATATATATATATATATATTCTTCCACATATCACAGATTTTATTTTAGCCCTTCCAGACTTTGAATATCATCAGGTCATAGAATCAACACTGTACAATATTTATTTGGGCATTGTCCTAATCAGACTCTGAGTATGCATTGGAAATGCCACCTTCTTGTATAAAAGGATTTCAGACATTGTGAAAATACACCCCAGGTAGGAGAAAGGGAAAGAAGCTCAAAGTGAATACAACACAAGAGACTAACTGCAAGAAACGTGGGTATGGCAACGGACTTCGATTTATCATTCAATAAAAGCCCCATGTTTGTCAGTTTTCTGTTACTGGGACAAATAACCTCAGAGAGTCAAGAGCTTTAGATGGCTTCATGACTTCTGAGGTTTCTTGGTGGGACCATTCTTTTTTCCTGTGGCCTTAGTGAGTCAGGACACCAGAGTAGAAAGAGAGAGTTGTTCATCCTATTATAGGCACAAACCAGACAAAGCTAATTGGCAAGAGACAAGATAGATCCTCCAATGGCATGTAACCCCTCCCCCAGCTTCCTCCAACTAGAGTCAGCCTCCTCTCTTCCAACCCCGCCCAGCAGTCCCATCGAATGGTAGGTCAGAGCTCTCATGGTTCAGTCACTTCCCACCCTTCTCAACACTACACCGGCAGTCAAGCTTTTAAAACAAGGTCCAAGTAAAGTCAAGAAGCCCATGACCTCTGGCTTTGGGATCAGTGCGTTGACTTGCTGCTGCACTCAGAGCCCTTATCCACCCTGGTTAAAGGATGTAAAGTTATCAAGAAATTCATTCAGAGAGCACAGTTCTATTGCATAATTCAGCTGTGTCAGTCTTGGACAACGCACTTGAGACTCTTAAGTTTATCGACTGACATCTCTGAAATAGACAAGTTAGTGAACATAAAATGACTCAAAATATCTGAAAATTAACCTATCTTTTCTATTCAATAGACAAACTGCCACATTGTCCAAGGAGGTTTCTATAACTACATACCCCAAGCCTACCTTGGGGAAGGTGTGTATACTCTAGAATCTATAGATGTTTAAGTCCTTAAGTTCTTCTGTATCTCTAACCAAATTCAGAAAACAGTATGACTTTACCATGACTTAATTAAGGCCAGAGAGAGCATTCCGTGTTTTTGAACCCCCTGTACTTAGTAAGTGCTTATCACAATGTAGGTTCTATGTGAGTAAATGTTATCTGAAAAAGTTAGAAATTAATGAAAAGACCATGGGGTAAGGATGCTCCAAACTTTAGCCCTGTTCACTAGAATCTCAGAATACGACTGTGTTAGCAGGGAGAAGGACTTCAGAGAGATAACAAATTATGTGAAGTTATCATTGAGGCCCTAATAGAGCCACTATGACTAACATAGAAACAAAGCAAGAAAGTGCTCAGGGAAAGGAAGCTCAGGAGAAGCCGACACAACTAGCCCCTTTGTATGTGTCTCTTAGCTTCCAGAATTGTGTAGCTTTACATTTTGCTTTTTTTATATATCTGGATCATTTTGTATGGCAGCTTAGCAAGTTAATGACATTAGAAAAAAATGTACAAACTTCAAAGCGGCTATAAATCTTATTAAAAAGTCAGAAAGCTCACTTACATTTCTTAATTACAGTAATCACATGAATGTGAACCTAAGACATTAATATTTTGCCCAAGATTATACAGCCAAGGCTAAGGTTGAAACATGAGTTTATCAGGCTATGTAAGCACAATTTGAAAATTTTAATGACTACTACACAGTGTTGGAATTTGTTCCTTCTAATCATAGATCCATGATTACAACTTAGTTCTAAGATGTGATACAACCTATAAAGTAGTACAACCTATAAAGTAGTAAGGGTGATGTTTTTAAATAAACAGTATACTCTTAGATAAATTCATTTATGTCATCTAAGCTAGATCCTACCTTCCTAAACCCTAAGTATATTCAGACTTCCATTAAGAGCCAAGAAACACAAAATTATTTAAACTCAATGGACTATAATAACCACAAGAAATAGTTCTAAATACATATAATAGAATTTTAAATTAAGTTATTGATTTGAAAAGGCTACATCTCTCCTTAAAAGGAAAAAGAAAAAAAAATGCATTAATCAGAATAGGGTCTTAAGCAGAAACAACTTTAAAAATAAAAATAAGAGACTGGAGAGGTGGCTCAGTGGTTAAATAAGCACAATGCTCTTGCCAAGGGCGTAAATACAGTTCCAGCACCCACATTCAGGGCCTCACAAGCATCTCTAACTCCAGGTCTGACCCCTCTTCTGAACACCACAGGTATCCACAACTTTATGTGCACATAATGTACACAGATATGCATAGCTAAAAATAAACTAAACCTATAGAAATAAAATAGGACATTTTCTTCCCACTTTATACCATAATATATGATGTGGCAAACCATATATATGTATGTATTTATGTATGTATGTATGTATGTATGTATGTATGCATGTGTGCACATATGAATTAGATCTCGTGTTGTAAACAGTAATGGAATTTAAAGATAATAAGTATCTGTCAATGAGTGCAATTTCTTTCAGGGTTCATAAAAACATCAGTGATAAATATTATAAAACCTTATGTCATAGAAAGTAAACAAAATCACTAAAGTTAAAATTACATTGTAAATATTCTAGGTTTATTTCTATAGGAACACTTTTTAAAATGTAATGACATTTACCCAAGTAAGAACTGACTTTTCCCCCAAACCCACAGGGAAAGCTATTTCAAGTTCTGACTCAAAAACAAACTTAGAGGATAAACACACATGCTCTGTCTCACAAAGAAGCTCAAGTATCTTTTGAATGAGGAAAGACCCCAATTTCAGGAAACTTTGAAGAATACTGTTCTATCAAGTGTTGTTAAAACAAAACTGGAACATCCCCAAACCTCTGCATGGTAGAGACTTGGTCATTTCTCCCCCAGCAATGCAAAGGAAGTTGGTAGATTTTCTGCATCAGAAGGTTTCACAACTAGAGTTGCCACACATAGTCTTGCTGCTTAGCAACTGCCCAGCTCTTGGGAATGGCAATCACACAAAATGGAATAGGAATTGAACCCTCTGAGCTCATGCATCACTGCTTCTAACTAGGGAATACAGTTTGATTTAAATTTTCCTGTGAAGGCAATATAAAGCCTTTCTCCCTTCCTTGGTTATCTATGGGTTCTAACTATGGGGAAAAGATGCCAACATACAAAAAAGTAAAAATCAATGTGCATACAGAAACACAGTGAAAAGAGGAGATAGTATCATTAATGAAACAAAATAAATTCCATTGAGACAGATTTCTGTTGTTATAGTCCCAGAAAGCATATATACAATACATCTAATCAACCAAAAGTAATTTATTACCCCTAGGACACAGTAATGACTGAAATTTCTGTCTTAATATTTATTTAGTTTTAATTTCTATATGTATAAGTAATGATGCATGTCTGGTGCCCAGGGAGCTCAGAAGTGGGCATTAAATCCCCTGGACCTGGAGTTATAGATAGTTGAGACTCACTCTATGAATGCTGAGTATGAGCCTGAGTCCTCTCAGCTAGAGCAGTATGCGCTATATGCACTCTTCAATTTAAAGCCATTTTTCCAGCCCCAGGATAACTTCCGTTAGAGATTACAGGAAAAGGTGTATTTTATATATTTTGTTCCCTGCCTCTCTCTCTTTCCCTCTCCTTTTTCATTCCCCTCCCTTCTCCTCTCCTACCCTTCCTCCCTCTGTCCTTACTCCTGTCTCTATCTTTCCCAACCCGAGTGAATCTTCTACATGGCTGGGTTTTGCATTGAGTTTTCCCTCTCAAAATGAAAACACTTGTTTACAAGTTTTAAATATAGATTAAACAACTTTCTGAAATGTACATAAAATTCAACTCAGCTTCTTTGAGAGATCTTTCCTATTGGTCTCTTTATTTGTAAGATTTGTGATATATGTGAGATCTACAGCCTGTTTCTTGATATTTCTAAATGGCCGGGAAGGTAGGCTTCAAACTAAATGAAGACTGAGCTCTTTGGCATGCTGAAAGTATCAACTCAAGATCTGCTCACATTGGTGAGATCTATTTCCACCACATAAATGACACCTGATAGGGTGTATCTCTGAACTTAACAGATGACTTCAAATATCCTTTTCTTCTTCTGTTTTGCTAGCATACTGTCAGAAGTAAAGTTTCAATAGTTAGAACATCAGGCAATTCTTTGAGGTGATAGATACTGTATTTTAAGTCATATGCAGATTTCATGTCCATCTGCAACAACCATATACAAGTGGTTTACACTGTGAGGCCTTGGATTTTTAATAAGAAAAGTCAGACTTAATGACATCCGTGCTCATCCTCTGAAAACCTCTCATTTTTCTTGGCTTCATTTTTTTTTTTTACTAGGTACCTCCTCCTTCTGCTGCACTTTCGGGCTAGTGAAAGGGAATATTTTCAGCTCCTTTGGACAGCATCTATTTGGGACATTTTCATGACTGATGTATTTACCAGTTTTGAAAGTTCAAAGGCATGAACTACTTCCTCAGATTTCCCACACTTAAATATGAGAGGATCTTTCCTCTTAGAGCTGTCCTCACTGGGAAGATATTCTTGGATGACAATCATGCAAATACATCTGCAAGGCCAGACCTAACTCTTCAGCAGCCAATCAGCATGTGAGTCAGAGTTTGGTGTCAGGCAGGATGATGATATCTATTTGTCCTAGAGCCCAAAGTCAGCCCTACAGCTTCCCAGAGAAGCCTTATGCGAGAAGGTGGTAGTGATAAGGGACAGCTTTTCTGTTATACTATTTTACTTCCTGTTTATGTGTCATTTCTTGTATATATAGCTCCCCTTGACCAGGATTCTTGAGGGGAATTGATTAATTAGGTTTACCCTACATAAAAATTGTGGTGAATAAAGAGAAGTTGGTAGAATCCTATTATTTAAATATGATTCCTAAATGGAAAGTCAACCAGATAGTATAAAAGAACATTTTTCAAGAGGAGCAAATGAATTTGAGTTTGTGCACATTAATAACTTGTTTTAATGCTAATCTAGGGCAATACAATTAGAGGTAGCAGACAAAGATTCTAGGTGAATACTCATAGAATCATTAGCTTATGAGAATGCAAATCCACAGTGCAAACAGGTGCTTTGGCCTTTAAAAATAAAATCATTACCCTTAGAGGAATGGGTTCTATATACAGCCAACATTGAGTATAATGACAATAACACTGAAGCTTGGGTAGGAGAAGCCATATCTAAAGGTCTGAGAAGACATCAAGTTAACAGAGGTCTTAACTATGGTGACATAGAATCTTGGGTAGGAGAAGCCATCTCCAAATGTTTAAAAAGATATCAAAATGTCAGATTTTTAACTGTGGTAGGATAGGACATCTAAAAAGAAATTGTACACAAATTATTTCTAGAAATAACACTCCCAGGAATAAATCGAACAGAAGGCCTCAAACTTCTGTGTTATGTAGAAGGTGTGGCAAAGGCTGACACTGGACCAATGAATGTACAAAGCAGTGAAACCCTTTACAATTGGGAAACTCCTTGAGAGACCTCTAGAAGGTCCCCATGTCAAAGGTGGTCCAGACATTCCCAGTCACAGTAGAGGACAATCTCCCACAGGACAATTAGAAAATCCAGTGCCTATCGTAAAAACTCATACCACTCTGGATGACAAACTAGTGATGGAAGTTGAATCAAACATGAAAAAAAGAAACAAAAAAATGTATATTTTGGCAAATCTCTATAAATAGTCATAGGCCTAGACTGATAGTTAAAATGGATAATACGCTGTTTGGAGGGATTGTGGACACGGGGCTGATGTAACTATCATAACTAATAAATCTTGGCCTCCAAGATGGCCCCTGCAAGAGGTAAATGTTCAATTCTTAGGGATTGTAACCCTGTCTCAGGTAAAACAGAGCATGAGATGGATTTAATGTTTAGGACCAGAATGACAGAGAGGAAGGTTGAGACCATATATGGCTGATATAGCAATAAACCTATGGGGTCATGATCTATTACAGCAATGGAAAGCACAGATTAATATTCCTCCAGTATTAGATAGGAACCATAAACGACCTTATGATTGTGGGAAAAGTACGATAAAATACTATACAAGCCAGACACCAAATATCCAGGCTGTACAAAAACAGAATAAAAGGGCCAAACAAACAGAGGAACCAAAAGCCCTACCCTTAAAATGGCTAACAGATGAACCTGTCTGGCTAGGACAATGGCCTATGATCTCTGAGAAGTTAGAGACTTTAGAAAACCTGGTTCAGGAACAGCTAAATGCTGGACATATTGAGGAATCTACCAGACCTTGGAACTCTCCTGTATTTGTTATCAAAAAGAAATCTGGTAAATAGAGAATGCTTACAGACCTGAGAGCTATCAATAAAGTTATCCAGCCAATGGGCTTTCTATAGCCTGGAATGTCCTTGCCTTCTTTGATACCTAAAGAATGGCCTATTATAGTTATTGATTTAAAGGATTGCTTCTTCACTATATCTTTACAAGAACAAGATAAAGAGAAATTTGTCTTCATGGTACCTAATTACAATAATTCTCAACCGGTGAAGAGATATCAATGGAAGTTTTTGCCACAGGGAATGCTAAATAGCCCCACCCTGTGCCAATATTTTGTGCAAAACTGCTGAAAATAGTTCGTAAACAGTTTCCACAATCCATAATTTACCATTACATGGATGATATATTGTTAGCTGATTCTATAGTAAAAATATTAGAAAAAATGTTTGAGAATGTATAGGAACTTTTAACTCACTGGGGATTACAAATTGTACCAAAAAAAATATGAAAAGGAGATTCTATCAACTACTTAGGATATAAAATAGGTCTACAGAAAATTAGACCACAAAAAGTACAGATTAGGAGAGATCACTACCAGAGTCTTAATGATCTTCAAAAATTACTAGGAGAAATTTCTCAACTACAATCCATTATTGGAGTTGAAGGGCATGATTTGAAAAACTTGAAAACTACCCTGAAAGGGGACAAGGACTTAAATAGTCCACTAATACTATCACCTGAAGCTGAAAAGGAATTAGAATGGGTAGAAAAGAGGATATAGGACTGTGTGGATCCAAATCTAGACTGTATTCTGGTTATATTACCATCTAGAGAATATCCTTCAGGGATTTTGATGCAGAGGGAAGATATCATATTAGAATGGATATTTCTACCACATAAACAGAATAAAAAACTAAAAACATATATAGAAAAGATCTCTGAGTTGATTATAAAAGGTAAATTAAGACTTCGTCAACTGACAGGAAGGGACCCAGCAGAAATTATAGTACCTTTAACTAATGTAGAAATTTCCTCCTTATGGAAAGTTAATGAATATTGGCAGAGAGCATGCAGTAATTTTTGGGTAATGATTAGCAACAATTATCCCAAAAGTGAAAGAATCAAATTCATAAAGAAAATGATTTGGATCCTTCCACACATTGTAAGAAAAACACCTATCTCTGGAGTTCCTAAATTCTACACTGATGCCAACAAATCTGGTAAAGCAGGATATAAATCAAGAAAGAATAAGCAAAGTAGTTCAAATCCTTTACAATGCTGTACAAAAGGCAGAATTTATGCCATTCTCATGGTACTTATGGATTTTACAGAAACTCTCAATATAGTTATTGACTCTCAATATGCAGAGAGAGTAGTCTTACACATTGAGACTGCAGAATTTACTCCCAATGATACAGAATTAACTTCATTGTTGATATAGTTACAAGGCACTATCAGAAATAGGATTCATCCTTTATATATAACATACATCAGATCCCATATGGGTCTGCCAGGTCCCCTAGCACAAAGCAATGATGAAATTGATCAGTTATTAGTAGGAAGTATGCTAGAAGCCTCAGAGTTTCATAAGAAACACCATGTGAACAGAAAAGGTTTAAAAAAGGATCTTTTCTATCACTTGGCAATAAGCTAAGGATATAGTAAGGAAATGTCCTACTTGATCATTCCATAAGCAAACTCCTTTACCAAAAGGCAGTAACCCTAAAGGTATAAATAGAAATGAAATATGGAAAATGGATGTGTTTCACTTTGCAGAATTTGGAAACTTAAAATACGTGCACCATACTATAGATACATTTTCAGGGTTTCAATGGGGTACTGCTCTGAGCTCTGAAAAGTCTGATTCTGTTATCACACACCTATTAGAGGTAATGGTCATTATGGGCACACCTACAAAATAAAAACTGACAATGCTCCGGCACATGTTTCCAGCAAATTGAAACAGTTTTTTGAGTATTATAACATAAAACACATATCTGGTATACCACACAATCCTACAGGACAAGCAGTAGTTGAGAGATCTAATCTTACTTTAAAGGAAATGCTCCATAAACAGGCAGGAGGAACCAAGACACCCAAACACAGATTACATAATGCTGTATTAACATTACACTTTCTTAATGCTAATGAAAAAAGGACAAACAGCTACAGAAAGACAATAGAAAATAGAAAAAAACTTCTGAACTAAATTAGCTGGTATACTTCAAGGATGTATTGACTTCAGTATGGAAACCAGGATATGTGTTACATTGGGATAGGGGCTTCGCATTTGTATCTACAGGGGAAGAAAAGTTATGGATACCATCTAAGTTGATCAAGAGCTGAGTTGAACAAGAGAAACATCTTAATGAAGAGAAATGACAAGTCATCCAACAAACTGTGTCTCATGAGATGTGTGGAGAGCTCTCAAAGGTAAGGAAAATGTTCTTTTCTTGTCCTTACAGGAAAACAGAACACACCCATCTTCAAACAGCCAAGAAACACTAAACATGTAGGTACCTACAGAAGAAAAGATAACTCTCCAGAAAGAATCACTTAATGAAGAGGAATCTAATTTATGGTAAAAATATTTAATCCTAGTAAACTAAGAGAGAAATCTATTTCTATCTTACCTTGATGTCAGAAGTTTACTATCTAGTATTTCTCTAGTCCCAATTCATGTAAACCAGTGCTGGCTTTGGAGTTGGATTTGGCTTTCCTTCTCTAAATTCAAGCATGTTGTTAAGTTTAAATTCACAATTTCTGCCTTATATCAAGAAGCCAATTGGTGTAAGGCAGAAGAAAACAAAATCTGGGGACTCATTCACTTATATGCAATTTTCTCTCTGGAATCCTAATTTTCTCTTATACATTTTGGTGCTTATTGTTGCCTTTCCATATATATATATATATATATATATATATATATATATATCTTAAAACTTGAAATTTTTATGTTGATATTGATGTTGAAGTTTTCCAAGAGGAATAATAACAATTCCTAACAGCAATCCTTGAACTCTCTGGAAAGAAGATGAGGCCCCACTTCGTCATTTCCACTTGACTCAACCTGATGCACCTGGGGTACAAATATCACCCTAAAACTGGTTTGAGACTGTTTTGCTTGAGAGAACTCCTGACTAGCTAGCTGTTATGGTGCACCTACTTATTATACCCTGGCCAGAATTTCAGATAGAACTCCAGTCAAGCATTTCCTGCCACACATGTCACAGCCAGTCCTGTTGAAATTTTGTTGCTAAAAATTTTCTTCCTACAGGATCCCATGGAGCAATCATCATCCCAGTTCAGCAGGAAGTAATCTTAAGATAACAACGCCCCCTTTCCCTACTCTAGGCATTTAGGGATAATATTCATCTTCTTAGGGTTGGGTATGGAAGGTGATGCTTAGACTCGGGTATCTCTTTTAGATAGGGATTGGGTATGGTTGGGAAAGATACGGTTTAGATGGGATATGGGTAGATTAGCCTATCTTCTTGTGAATTATTTTAGTAATAGTGAGATATTAGTATCATACAGCTTATATGGTTATAGACTCTTATACATGTAACCTATGTAAAATTAAGCTTATCCACTTCCCAGAATTGTATATAAACTGTATATTTTGTCATATTGTGAAAATCTCTCGTTATGATGTTTTTGCACAATATCCTTACCATATTCTTTTACTTATGTTCAAGACTATTTTGTATATTGATAAAATTTAGGATATTTTTATCATGCTGCACTTTATAGTTCTACCTCTGGTCTAGGCATTTCTACTCTACCTCTGCTTTAGGGAATTACATGTGTATATATACATACATAGTTACATTGCTTAGATATTTGTCCCTGCTTTACTCAGTGAAGTTTCAATCTGTTATAGCTAGGTTCCTGAGTATTACAGATTACCTTCACCCATGTTTCCTATACCTATGGGATTAGTCAGAAATAGATGCTTAATCTTCAAAGACTTCATAGACCTGCAGAACATGGCATTTAAATGTTTTAATATTAGTACTCTGTTGACATGCTTCTGACAGTACCATGCACCTTCTCAAAAAATGTTGGACACCGTTGTCGCTCCTTCTGGAGTCCATCCTTGCTTCAGCTATGGCCTCTTGGGCAAAGAACTGCCCCTACCTTGACCACTTATTTGGACGTGCGATCCTGTGTGCTTGCAGGAGACAAACTTAGAAGACTGTTGAACCCTGCCAAGGCAGAGTAGGACAGCCTTTCTACTTCCTGCTTTGTTGTGGTCTGTCAGGTACTCTAGGCCTTAGCCAAAACTGGCTGTACCAACATTGCTGTGAGACCTTGGGTGACTGTCCAGGTAGCATGCTGTTTCTGTCCTTGCTGCACCTTTTGGAAGTTGCCCGTCCACACTTCCTGCCCACTCTAGTATTATTATTTCCTTCTCAGGTCTTTGATGAGGTTGAAGATTAAATTATCACAACTATTATTCTCTCTTCCTAGTTATATTAGGTACTAGACTTAAACTTTCCAGCTTAGGACAACTCTATTTTAACCTCGTTTCAACTTCACCCTAGGACTAGATAGTTAGATCTTAAGTTTGTATGTTCTCGATTTTCCTTTTCTTAGAGTACACTTGTTATTCACTGTTTTAAATATAGTTTTTTATCTAGCCCAAATCTTTTCTTTAGACTAAAAGGGGAATTGTAGTGAGATATTCACCTTGTCTGCACCTGTGACATAGACCACGCCCATTGGGGATGGAGACAGGGCCGGACTGACCTGGGGAACTAAGGCTGAGGATGGGGCTCAAAGAGCTCTCTTGCTTACAGCACGGGGACAGGAGTACATCCGGAGGCAACCTTGGGACCAGAAACCAGCTGGTGTTCATCTGTCTATTTTGTGAGTTATTTCTCCCTGAATAAACATCTATTCAGCCTATTCGTTCCTCCTGATCCTTACTAAACATCAATAACTCGCTTATAGCCAACAAGTTCTCAGTAGTAAAGCAAACACTAAACATACACATATTCTTGTGTGATATGAAAACTGAAAACAATGAGCTGGATTAATAAGCTATATTTTTGTATAGCATAAAGCATCTCTAGCTTTAAAATGCCATTGTGTCTCTTATACCTTTCTTTGCACCATTATTGCCTATCGGTGGAAGAGAACACAAAGGTTGGAGTGAGAAGTAGCTGATTAAATGGGGAAGGAGAACTAAGCATCTTTTTTAAAAAGCCGCTCTCTGTTTTGTGTGATTCCATGCACCTCTGCATTTTAATATCTAAAAGTCAAACCAACAGAGTTTCAGGCCTTGCCAATGGGATGTTGCTTTTATAACAGTAAACAATGCTTGAGATTCCTTTTCAGCCCCCAACTAATGATACAAATGTTATGACACTTTGCATTCACTCTTTACATTCTCTCTATGCTGAGATTATCATTACAACTTCTCTTTTTACCAATGAGTAAAACAAACATCACAGTGATTAGAAACTTTCCCAGGAATCCTCATGAAGCATGTGCAAAGGCAGGGATGAGTGATTTGTGCAAAAGGCCATACAGGAAACAGCAGGGCAGCCCAGACAGAAGCCCCATTCTTCTGAAGTTGCCAGGTGGACACACAGTTACAAGGCAGCCTGAGTATCCATCCTAACCATCAGAGCTCAGGCTTCTTCTGTGAGAAGTCATTAGATTCTGATGCAGACGCAGGTAGGCCACATGGTTCAAACTACCCTATTGAAGGCTGAAAAGCTATAATGTCCTCAACAAACTCAATAGTTGCAATTTAATTTCTTACGGAAAGAAAAAAGTACATTCTATTAAATGGTTTTCTGATGGGAGATGTCATTCTGTAAATATGTTTTTCTTACTGGTTAATGAATAAAGTACTGTTGGCCAATAGAAAGCAAGATAGGTGGGACAAGAAGACTAGGAGGAGAGGAAGTAATAGGGATGAGAGCCAAGATGGAAGACAGAGAGAGCAGAATACCAGTCCCTCTCTCCGGTAAGATAAGACCATGTGGAAATAGTTAGATTAATAAAAATGGGTTAATATTTAAGACAGAGCTAGCCGACAAGAAACCAGTAACTGGCCAACAGAATTATATCTAATAAAACATCTCTGTGTTATTTGGGGGCTGGCATGGCTGTGGGACCGGCAGGGAAAACCTTACTCACAACAGTTTTCTTCCAGAAGTATTGATATTACCTAATGTGTGTGGACCAATGAGATTTGTGTGCTATGATGAAACAAATTGCTCTGTGTGTCTGTGTGTCTGTGTGTGTGTGTGTGTGTGTGTGTGTGTTTATAGTGACCTTTGTCAATAGCAGTCACATATGACTGAGGATCCCATCTGTCCAGTATCCCAAACTTCTTGAAATTAGAAGCTTTGGCACAACATAGCTGCTCTAGACCTCACAGGGCCATGTTTATCAAGCTGTTGTTTGGGCTGCCTTCTCATTTGGGCTATAGAAAGAATATTCTCCTGAGTTCTTTAACTCTTATGAGGCTTCTGTTCCTCAAGAATCCAGAACTACACGACTCATTTTCTGCCCAGCTGCCAGCTTAGCGATGTATCAGCTCCTAAAGGCCACTCTTCCACGATACCCATCCAGCCTTCTTACCACATGAAGTGTATTACTTCAACACCAGCAGGAGACTCTCTGTATTCAGAGTTCCCTGGTCTTGTCTATATCTGACCTCTGGACTGTCTTACAGGATACACATAATTAATTCCCAGCCACCCTCCATAGACTCCCTTTTGATTAACATAAGCTCCACTGATTAGGAGTCTTAATTACATCCGTAAAATCCTTTCGCTTTTGCCATATAATGTTTCCCAGTCACAGTAATGTCATTACTTCTTATTAGCCCACCCCAGCTAGTCTACGAGAAAAGAGACCACATAGGCTCCTGTGGACACATTCAGCTGGAACCAACCCTCATATTATACTGGACTTATCACTATCAAATATATTGCTTTGATTTCACAAGTGAGACTTACAAGGAATAAGCAATAGAAGTACATTTATTGCCTTTTATTTATTCTTTTGTAAAAACAAAACAAAAAAATGTTGGCTCTCAGGCTATTGAGATGCTTCAGTGGGCTGTCACCAAGCTTGAGTCCTAAAATCAGAAGCCTATATCCACATGACAGAAAGAGAGAACATAGTCCACAGATTGGCTCCTGACATCTACACATATGTGCTGTGGCATAGACACACACACACACACACACACACACACACACACACACACACCACAAAGGAAAATGAAAATGAATGTTATATCTCTGAGTGAAGAGAATAATCCTGTTCAAGGCTTCAATTCACATAACTCATTCATAACTTTTGAATATTCAGTTTTCTATTCTGTAGCAAAGAAAAGCTCAAACAGAAAGCACAACATTTAGCCAGTACCTTTATCTCCAGCCACTGCGAAGGAACATCAGACTATTTGTAAGGAGGCTTTCTTCCCTATGGAATCACTGCTAATCCCATCTCACCATAAACCTCCATTGTGGAATCCTCCTGAATTTGAAAAACTCAAAACACTCCCTGCTGGGTGTTGGGAACTGGGAACTTAGAGTGTGCTGGACTTTCACACTCTCTGATTATAACTTAAGGCAATATTCCTCAGCCAAGTCCAACTTGACAGGCTGTAATTGCGAGGGCACAATCCTACAACATCACATGTCAGCCCACCCCCTGTGTGCCTGCTGTTTCCCTTTCAGTCTCCAAACCATCAGTCTAGGGATTCCTACCCCCCTGATGGGAGCTGACTTCGACATGGTACAATTATTACAGCCACGGATCCAGACACAGCTGGAAAAAGTGAATCTGGTCATTATAAACCCTTTGCAATGCCAAGACCTAACAGACTACTTAATAATCTGATTCATTATTTTATGCAATACACTATATAATTCTATTATACACCATTATATACCAATCACATCCTCTCTATTAGCTACCATCTCTTTTAATATTTTCACAAGGATTTTACACTTATCTGTGAAATTGTTTACAAATTCTACTTTGCAATCTGTATTTGTACCCTCACTAAACAAAAATTAAGCATCTTTTCATCATTATACCTTCTTAATTACAAATCTATTCTAGCTCTAAAATTCTTTGACTCTGATCTTTTTTTTTAATTCCACAGCCCTCTGTCTGAAATTACATCAAGTTAGTTTCTAACTTCCAAGGAAAATAATGAGAACTACACGTTTACTTTCCATTTGAACCTGTCAATCACATTTTCCACTTCCCCATATTCCCTTCCTTTTTCAGGGCAGAGAAAACATGGATAATGTAGAACAGATCACATTTCTCACATGCACAGTGCCTGTTTTCCCTATTATCACAGACCCACTTCTCTTCCCATCGCAATCCCATGTCTGCCATTGCCTGCTTCATTAATATACTACATAATTATATACTCTTCTGTAAACACAAACATTTTAAAGTAGGACTTGGGAGATGGAAGTTAAAAGGAATTTTCAAAAGAGAGTTCATCATAATGAAAGAGTTTCATAAGATGTAAAAATAGATTGGAATTGAGTGTGCAAAAATTCCCATAAAGCTGTTATTGCTCTATTCATCATGTTATTTGAATATTTAATTATTCCTAAAGCTTTGAAACTTGGATATGTTTAAAAATATGTCCTTTGTTTTAGTTCCATAATATTACCCTCATATATAAATTTCTTAACCGGCCAAATTGTATTGTTACTTTCTTGTCACTAAGCAGAAAGGAACAATTTAGAGGGATGGCTGTAATCTATTTCAGAGCATTCTCATTTATCTATCTTTTGAGTGTCATGTATTATATTTAGGATAGATTTTTGTCTTTCCCAATGAAAAAAAGTCATTTAGGAGAACTTTAATTTTTTCACATGGATTTTTGACTATGACTAGGTTTAATACAACATTTTTCAAACTGGCTTTATAATTAAAACAGAGAGTAGAAACAATAGCAAACTTGAATAAACTAGACCATTAATTATACCTGATCTGCACTCTTGAATATTAATGTGGCTAAATGTGAAGTGAGTGCAGACATGTAACATCATTTTTCAAACAATACATGCAGACCTTACAATAGACATCACAATAGCAAACAAACTGCAAGATGGTATAACATACTCTTAGAGATAAGGATAGAATGAGGTGATTGAGGCTTGGATCTCCTGCACAAATAACAAATATATAAGACCAGTGACTCATCCGTTTTTGAGGGTCCACTCATATGTAATTATAACACCTGCAATTAAAAAAAAAACATTAACACTAAAGGGTTAGTGTTGTGGGATATTTGTACACTGTATGAAAACGTATTGGTGTGCTAGAAGCTGAACAAACAATAGCTAGGAGTGGTTAGGAGGGACTTATGGGGAAAGAGGGGACTCTGGAAAGATGAAAAGTAGAGTTACCAGCCAGATGAAGAGAAAGGTAATGCCATGTGACAAAACATAGATTAATACAAATGAATTAGTTTTAAGTTACAAGAGCTAGTTGAGATGAGACTAAGCTAAGAGCCAATCCTTCATAATTAATAAGAAGTCTTTGTGTCGTTATTTGGGAGCTGTTAGGACAGAGAAGGACTTATTACAAGTTAGGCTAGTAGAAAATGGTTAAAATTCTAAGGTAGCATAAGGGGATAAATAGTAGTAGGGGACTGAAGGCTGGCCTCACCAGAATATAGATCCAGAGCTGACATCATTAAAGCTCTCCCCCATTTGGGTGAAGGGCCCCTCCATATAAAGTAACAAGATGGCAATCCTGGTTCCTCTTAGTTGATGGGTGTTGGGGATTCAGTAATGTTACAAGTAATGGCATTGTTTGTTGTTTCAAGACAGAGCTAAAGTCAGACTTCCAAAAGCTCTTTTCACGTCTGGCACTTAATAAAAATATGCTAAATACTCAAAATTTTGTGTGCTAATTTTTGTGTACATGCACCTTATCTTTTTAAACAATAGCTGTGTTATGTAGTATTAGAGATGACTCTAATACTACAAATTCCATGTGAAGACCACATCAGTTTTGTTAATGCTGTATAAATCAGATATTTTTTACTTTTTTTCTTATTTTACATATCAATTCCAGTTCCCCCTCTATCCCTTCCTCTCCCACTCCCTTTCTCCCTCCCTCTCCCCCTCCCTCTTCCCCTCCCTGTCCCCCTCCCTCTCCCCCTCCCATGTCCCCCACCACCACCCTCCCATTCCACTCACCCTCTCAACAGGGAGGGTGATGCCTTCCAGGAGGGATCAACAAAATCTGTCAAGTCATTTGGAGTAGGGACTAGGCCCTCCCTCCTGCCTATAGGTTAAGGGAGTATCCCTCCATGGGGAATGTGATCACAAAGTCCTTTTGTGCACCAGGGATACATCCTGGTTCCACTGTCAGAGGTCCCTTAGACTGCCCAGGCCTTCTAACTGAGACCCATGTTCAGGGGATCTGAGTAGGCCCGATGCTGGTTTCCCAGCTGTCAGTCTGGTGGTCCATTAGCTCCCCCTTGTTCAGATCAGCAGAAGCAGACACCCACAGCTAAACACTGAGCCGAACTGGAATCCAAATGCAGAGAGGGAGGACAAGGCCAAACTACAGAAACACACAGAGGCAGTTGGCCTGAATAAATCAGATTCTTACAACACACTAGAACCTCAAAAATGTTTAGAGGTTGCCGTTTATCACAATGTGAAGCCTCTCTTGTGTAGGGTTTGTGAGCCAGAGCAGTTAGCTTATGGCAGTCAAAACACATTGCAAAACTAAACAGGTTGGGTTCTTGGCATAATTTGAGTAAACTTTAGCGAGGAGACTAACAAAGTACAAGGGCCAAACGACCTTAGTGACTCCTACAGATAAAGGTCAAGTATTTCTCCATGAGTTCCAGTTATACAAGTACAGGTGCATCATTTAACTTTCTAGTCCTCAAGTTTTTCATGCCTTAAAGTGGGGTTCTTTGAAGACATTACAGAACCACCAGGATGATTGGCAAAGGAAGCATAGTACTAAATGAAGTATAGCACACACACACACACACACACACACACACACACACACACACACACATCATTTAATTACTCCTGCCATTGTATCTTCTTTCTTCAGGTGACTCTTGAAGAGTACCGAACACCTGGGATTTTCTTTGGTGTCTTGTTCAAAACCTCTAGGGCCAGGTGTATTTCCAAATTTTTAACATTTTGGATTTCAGAAAAGCAATGTGGTATATTTAATACATGTTATGCAATGCCTCCAGCGGGGTTGGGGGCAGTACCCAATAATCAAGAACATTAATTTTTCTGCAGCAATCAAAACATTCACACTAAGTGAGACAAATAAAGAAGACTATAAATAGTCTCACCGCATTCCAGGACGAGAGATGCTGCAAATCGGGGGCGGGGGGGGGGCGGTGTTTTTTGTCTTTTATTTAAAGCCCTATTTCTAGACTTTCCGGATTTTGGAATTGAGGGCAAGAGATTGAATGCTTTTCTGGTTTTTAAGTCATGGTGGTTGCTGGAGACAGGAAATGGATGAAGAAACATGAGCTGAGCTGGACCACAGAGCAAGGGAAACAACTCCATCATCATCCCAACCTTCTCTCTCTCAACAGACAGTTCTCTCTACTTCCCACTTTACCCAGCTCCTCATTAACGGAGTAGCCAGCAATCTAATTACTATTTTGTAATTAACAGTGACCCCTCTCAGAAAGCATTTGTATGATAACAGACATTTGGAAGCCACAGTATACTAACTAAAAGGACAGATTCCAGCACTAGAATTTTCTGGCATCATAGCAGAGCAATATGGTGCAGACTTGTGAGTGCTCCCTAACACATATGTTTTCAAACAGACAAAGCATGCAGCGACTTTGAAACTAAATTTGACAAATCTTTTTCTTTTATGTTTTGCTAAACAAATATGCAACTTTACAACCAGGCTAACTAAAAAAAAGTGAATACCGCAATTAAAAAAGTTTCAGTTTCAATATCTAACCCAAAAATTACTTTTGAAAAACAACACTGCTCTTCATGCATTGCATGTTACGCTCATGTGTTAATTAGACAACTTATGAACAGACTTTAAAATTACAATATTCAAAAAAATACAATAAAATTCCAAAATACCAGAGACAAAACAATATTACCTTGGGAATGTTCACAAAGTTTTCCTGACCTTTGAAATACTACCAGCATCCTTTAGGATTCTTACAGCTACAAATGTGACTATTTTATCAAATGCAGCCAAATGCTATCCCTTCCCCATCAAAAAAAATGATTTAAATATTGATACTCTATGATTGTGTCTTACATGATAGTAATAGAAACCTCATTCTCGTAGAACAGAAAGTCAAAGTGAATAATATTTTAATTTCAGAATATTTCCTTGAACAAGGGAAATTGAGAACTTGATTAATATTTTGCAAATTAATTAATAAAAGCAAAATAAATTTTTCAGTGTCTTAGTTAGAATTTCTAGTGCTGCATCAAAATACCATGATCAAAATGCAAGTTGGGGATCTCACACTTCCACACTGCTGTTCATTATCAAAGGGAGTCAGGACAGGAAATCAAGCAGGGCAGGTTCCAGCAGGCAGAAGCTGATGCAGAGACCATGGAGGGGAGCTGCTTACTGGCTTACTCTCCCCACCTTCTTATAGAACCCAGGACCACCAGTCCAGGGATGATACCACCCACAGTGGTCATGGCCCATCTCCATTCATCACTAAATGAGAAAACGCCTTACAACTAGATCTCATTGAGGCATTTCCTCAACTGAGGTTCTTTCCTCTGATGACTAGCTTATGTAAAGCTGACACACAAAACCAGTCAGGACAACCAGGAAGAGCTGTCTTATTTTGAAACAAATTGTACTTGTTCAAATTTGCTAATTTTGATGTGCAGTTTTACAGAAGTCAAATCTGTGTGGCAATTAGGCCTATGGGGAGGTGGACTACCATGTTCAAATGGCAGCATTTAAGTTCCAATATTGCCTGTCTAAGTCACCTGGCCCATAGGGACCCACCGAGTGTGACCCAACAACCAGGGAGCCTGCATGAGACTGACATAGGTCCTCTCTATACATGTGACTGTTGTGTATCTTGGTCTACTTATAGGACTCCTAACAATAAGAACAGGGACTGTTCCTAATTCTTGGCTGGCTTTTAAGACCCTATTCTTCATTCTCGATTGCCTTGCCCAGCCTTAACACAAGGGGAGGTGCTAAGACTTACTGCAACTTGATATGCCATGTTTGTTGATACCCATGTCAGGCCTACCCCTTTCTGAACAGAAACAGAGGTATGGATTAGAGGGGGATGCAAGAGGGGACCAGGATGCAAAATAAATGAATAATTATTTTTTAAACAAGAAATGGAAAGTAGTTTACTAGCAGCCTTTTCAGATATAACATGAAAGCCACCATAATCATAAGTGCTAAAATATAATTGTGACTTTCCATTGTGAGTTCACTTCCTAAGCTGTCTTACTTTCTGTGGGTCTCTCGTATGAAAGCCCATACCATTCTTCTTGGGTGTATTTTTTTTCTCTGTGCACCTGCACCTCCCATAAACACCAAATAGAACCACATTAAAAATATCTCTTTTAAAAAATCCTGGGCTAATCACACTGCTTTAACTTTAATATTATCAAGCACTAGATGTCTAGTATCCTTAGAAAGCAATGTATATAGGTTGTTGTTAATGTTATTATTATACTTAACTCTCACTATGGCTCCTTTTTCAGAAATGAAAGTAGAAACTTCTTGGAAGTCATAAACATAATGGATAAAGCTGCCATAAGAGGCCAGGTTTAATTTTTCCCCAGGCTTTTCTCATAACATTCCATTGCTTGATAAAATATATTATCATACTGTATTTATCTTCTGAATGAAGTAAAGATAGTCTACAGAGTGCAGTGATCTCTTTTCCTCCTCCTCTCTCTCTCTCTCTCTCTCTCTCTCTCTCTCTCTCTCTCTCTCTCTCTCTCTCTCTGCTTTTTGAGAAAGAGTTTCTCTGTATTGCTTTGGAGCCTGTCCTAGAACTAGATCTGTAGACAAGGCTGGTCTGGAACTCACAGAGATCTGCCTGCCTCTGCCTCCTGAGCACTGGGATTAAAGCTGTGTGCCACCAGCACCAGCTGAGTAATCTCTCTTAATCATTATCTCAAAATACTTGACATGATTATACATACATATTCATCCAGTCCTATAATGATCGAAGAGACATTTACATATCTCCATTACTGTCTGTGAAGGACTATGTGACTCCACAGCAACAGAGAATGCATATGCTTACATATCGACCCTCCTACTCAAAATCAGGACTGAGCATGTGTTACAGATAGTTCTTTGTCTCCAGCCTGGTGCCAGAGCCGCCTTTAAACCCCCAAATGAATAATCAAAGACTTATATTAATTATTAAACTGTTGGTTGATGACTAGGGATTCTTATTGGCTAGCTCTGTCTTAATTATTAACCCATTTATATTAATCTATGTATTCCTACATGGTATTATCTTACTGGAGAACACCTCAATCGAGTCCTCTCTTCCTACCCTTCCCAGAATCCTACATATCTCCTAGACCCACCTATCTCGCTGCCCTATTGGTCACACTGTTTTATTTATGAACCAATAAGATAAACATATGCACAGAATGATTTGCTCATCAAGCATGACTGCATCAGATGATAACTTCATGGGAGATTTTTAGTATTTAAGTAATTCTTAATGGAACTCTGAGTACAGATTCTATATGAAGTAGAAGGATACATCAAACCAATGAATGGGACAGGGGAAAAGAATGGAAGTGGTAAATTATTTGTGAAATAATTTAAGTTATGTTATATTATCTCATAAAAGAAAAGTATATTTGGGAGTTATCTTAGTGTTTGAATTGCTGCAATGAAACATCATGACCAAAATGCAAGTTGGGGAGGAAAGGATTTATTTGGCTTACACTTTCATATTGCTGTTCATTATTGAAGGGAGTCTGGACAAGAACTCAAGTGGAGCAGGAAACTGGAGGCAGAAGTTGATGCACAGGCCATGGAGGGGTGCTATTTACTGGCTTACTTACTTCTCTTGACTTTCTCAGCCTGCCTTCTTATAGAACCCAGGACCACCAGCCCAGAGATGGTACCACCAACCATGAGCTGGGCCCTCCTCTATTGATCACTAAATGAGAAAATGCACTGCATCTGGATCTCATGGAAGCAGTTCCTCAACTGAAGCTCCTTCCTCTTTGATGACCTTAGCTTGTGTCATGTTTACACGAAACTACCCAGTACAAGGGTTTAAAAAGAATTTAAGTTGCAATTATTTATAGGAATAATAACAGAGGGTGTATTTAATACAGACAAAGGAATTGTAAGACATCTTCAAAATGGATCAGTAATAGTATTGCTGCTGTTCCGTGATTATTACTTTGCATAATTACTCTGTTTCTATGTGTTAAAGTATACATTACTGCAATGTTATGGCTTGAATTTGTCTCAATATTCATGTTTTAGAAACTTGATCTCTAATGTTAAGGTGTTGAGGGATGGAAACAAAACAGAAGGCATTTAGATCTTGGGGGCAATGCTCTGCTGAATGTATTAATGGCCTTTTCTTAAGGACATATCAATCATAGTGGGAGTGAGTGTTTAGAAATGATCCCCTTTCCCTGTCTTTATTCTCTCCCTCCTTTCTTCTTTTTACTCTTAGGCCAGAGGAGAAACAGCAAGAAAGCTTTCACTACAGGCTAGCACTTTGATCTTGTACTTCCTAACACCAAGGACCACAGGCTAACAATGACTGTACCATCACTCTTCTGGTGTTACGTTGGTATTCAACCCCTTAAAATTCCAATAAGAATGAACTGAGGTGTACCTACAGTGGAGTTATGAAATGCAAGTGTCTACAAACCTACACCTAGGGGAGCTTCCTGCAGGTTTCTTTGAGAACTCTTTCTGGGATTCTTGAACTCTCTAATGTCTATAGGATTTCAAGAAAAACACTAAGGTCTTCCCTCACCACACATCCTATGCCTCTGTGTGTTTCCACCCAAATTGATGACTGGTAGGGAATGCTTAGACACAAGGCATGTCTGGTGAGATCCCTTTCTGGGATCGTCTTTCTTCTTACTCAATTCCTACCTACATAAAACATGACTTTTGAGACCATGTTTAGGTCACCTTCTCAAGGAAATCTCGTGTGATTGTTTTTAGGCCGGGATGAGATTTATTTTCATTCCATGAGTCCTTAAGGTATCCTAAGCATCTCTCTCTTAGATCAATTGAAATATGTATTAGTTTGCTCACCTGTCTGCTGCAGCCACTCCACTCTCTACCCCTAAGCCTGACTGCACTTTCTATTTCTTCAAAGCCAACATCAATATTCTCTAGCAACAATAACACTTAATGGACATGAAACTCAATAAATATCTAGTTCCTGAAAAAGTGAAATCAATTTAGGTGCTTAATTTTTCTCCTGATGCATTCTTTCAGTGGTGAACATTGGAGCTTAGACATTAGAGTCTGGAGAAATTCACTCTCCTTTAAACCAGAAGAGGGCTAACGGATTCCCTAGATTGCTGCATCTTCAGTCACATGAGCTTCATTTGCAAATTTTTCTGTATCTTTATCTTTTAAAGCTACTACATCAGGGGGCTGGAGGAATGGTTCAATTCAGCTGTTGAAGAGCACTAACTATTGTTCCAGATGGTTCAGATTCGATTTCCAGTCTCAAGGGAATCAATGAACTCTTCTAACCTCTGCCGGCACCAGGCACACATATAGCACACAGACATATATATAGAGGCAAATCACAAATATACATAAAAATAAAAGCATAAAGCTATTATATTCTGTGCACTTTATAAATTTAGCAAATATTCAGAAGTACATACTTTGTAGGACATAAAGGAAGTAGCATCAGATATCTTTGCTTCCACTTTATAAACCATAACCCACAAAACTAGTCCTTAATATGTATTTATCACGTTCTTCTCTAGTGATATATCATAAAAGAAAAAGTTTGTGTAATAACAAAGAATGAACTCTGTGTAATAACATTTCTTGGAAAATACATTTCTGTGTTACTATATTATATGAAATATTTTCACAATAGAATAGTTTCTCTCCTTGACCATGAGAGCTTTGTCCCAGGACACCATGGACATCAAAAGTATGGATATTCAAGATTTTTGCATGGGCAGAACTGTGTTTGAATGTAACCTACACACAAAGTCCTGCACACTTTAAATCACATGTACGTTATTCGTAACTACTGCAGTATAAATGAAATGCAGATGTCTTTAGTATTGTATTGTTTGGGGATGAATGAAATGAAAATGCTGTCCTCAGACATGCACCCACACATGCAATTATTTTCTGAACATTTGCAGTATTCGCTAGATTGAATCCATATGATGCAAACAGCTAGATTACTGTAACTTACATATAACTCTTACCTCTTTCTGTTTGAAATTAAAGTGATTATTTCATGATCTTTGTTGTTATATACTTTCCAAGGAATACACAATACAAAATTGTTTTTCTCATGTCTGATATATTTTCTTGTAATAAATTCCTAAATGTGAGAATGCCAGATCAGAAATGTAGAGTGGCCAAAAACATTCTGTCACTTGTGTTCACTAATGAAAAAAAGGGCTGGCATTAGTTCAGAGGAAGAAATGTTATATTCATGGTTCTTTTTTTTTTTTTTTTTTTTTTGGTGCTTCATCCCTGAAGACATGACAGTTGCATAATCAAAACTTCCCAGTGTTGTCTTGACTCACCAGACTCAAAGCATACAGTGAGCTGATTCATGTCATAAAACTAGTATCTTTCTATTCCAGTCCAGACATTGGGAGAAGGAAATTCCTGGATGCCACTTTCTTTACCTTAGACATCTTTACACATTTAAAACAATGTATGACTTTAGAGCAAAGACACTTAAAATTCAGGGCTTGGAAGATGATTTAGTCCGTGATGTCAATCATGAAACACAACTATATGAGTTTGAATCCTCAGCATGTAACTAAACACAGTAAGGCACCGTGGCATGGTGCTGGGTAGAAGTAGACAGAGCAATGTCTGGAACCCATTGGCCAACAGACTACCTGAATCAATGAGCTACAGGTTTAGTGAGAAACTTCGTCTCAAAACATACACTAGTGAGTGATTGAGGAAGACACCCAATGTCAATCTATAGCTACATACATGTACATTCACACACACACACACACACACACCTTACATACACACACAACACCTAGATGAATAATTGATTTTCCTTTTTAAAATATGCCATAAGGACAAGCCAAATGGGGGACTGAGGCTTGTAAGCACTGTGAGAAGCTAAGGCAGAAGGATCATGAATTCACCTTCTTTGCATACATAGGGAAATACAGTCTGGTGGCAGGGAGAAGGGTACAAAGGATTTCTCTTGAATCTGAGTGATCAGAGGAAAGACAAGCACTTTGCTTTCCATGTTTTGAAGCTGTCAGGGAGACTTTAACAATGTGCATTGTGAATCCACAAGTGGATGGTAGCAGCTCCTCGAAGGGGAAGGGAGGTCATGAAGAACACTTCCAGGGGAACTCATGCCTTCAGCCTGAAATCATTGCTTCTCAAAACTTCGGGGAAGTTCAAAGGTAAACTTAGCAAACTAGCCCAATTTGTAGTTTAGAATGTGTCCTTTGGTACTGCCTTTGTCTTAATTTTCTTGGATGCCTTTCTTCACCTCCTTGCTCCTCACTGAATGGAAAGGAACTTATAGTGACACAAACCACCACTGCTGCACTGGACAATTACTTGCAGATAGCATACTGAAATGCAGAGGGAGTGGCTGAAGAGGACATCCTACATCAGGAAAGAGACCTGCCTAATTTACCTTTAACTGCCACCTAACTCTTGACCACCTGAAATCACCTCTATAATCAGCATGTATGGGGCAACCTGAAGATTATGAATAAAAGAACGAGAATTTAAAGTTGCAAAATTGCATGTGCTTAAACATTTTAAATACACATGTGCTAAAGACATGGATTTCTGTGTAGCTCAAAAGTAAGTACTTCAAATTCAAATACTATCACCTCGGTATGTAATTATTTAGTAATAATAAATTTCTCCCTTTTCACAGCAGCAGTGGAAGCTACATAACACTCAGTAAATGCAAGAAATTATACAGGGTTATCTGAAATATTTTGGTCCTTTGATGTTTTCATTCCATGAAAATGTTATTAAATCTTCCTGCATCTAGCCCTGGGACCATAGAAATCAACTCTGGCAAGGACCCAACTGTGCCTGATTTTATTCTTACCATGATGATAATAGTTGGCTAAAAGAGTTACCTACCCCTAACTGAGCAGTAACTGCTTCCAAATTACATCCTGAGGTACAGAAAACACAGGACCACACTGTGAGTTTTCTCATGTCAGAATTTTGTGCACATGGACTATTCTTCAACAAAGAAAGCTTTAATATAAGAGCAGGAGGAATTTCCTCTTGAATTCTCTTCATAATATATAATCTAGAAATAGTAGATGTATAAAACAAAACAATGGGAGCTGAAGAGATAGCTTAGTTGGTAAAGTACTGTGAAAGCTAGGACACATGAGTTCAGACCCCAGCACCCACAGAAGGCTGGGTGTGGGGGGGTAATCCCAACACTGGTGCATTAGAGACAAAGGCTCACTGGCTCCCTGGCAAGCTAGCTTCTGTGAATTAGTGAGCTCTAGACCCAGCTTGAGAGCCTGGCCTAAATAATAAAATGAGCACTGATTTCCACAGTGACGTCACCAGTTTGTATTTGTAATAAGTGTTCTTTCGCCATATGCATGCCAATATTTATTGTCAAATGTCTTTTGGGCCTTTCAGACTACAAATAGTCCTGCAATATGACCCAGCTATCTCACCCCTTGCCCTATCCCAAAGGACTCTATATCCTACAACAAAAATACTTGTTCATCCATGTTTGCTGCTGTTCTATTCATATCAGCTAGGAAATGGAAATTACCTAGGCGTCCATCAGTCGGAATAATGACAATGTGGTACTTATACTCCATGGAATGTTATTCAGCCATAAGCAAAAATGAAATCATGAAATTGGAAGGGGAAAAGACAGAGCTGAAAGAAACTCTGAGTCGTTTAACTTGGGGGCAGAAAGACGTTGCCACACATTCTCTCTTACATGTGCATGCTAGATTTTAATCTTTACACACTTGTGTTTAAAGTAGAGTGGCCATAGAAGGCAGAAAGTTAGTAAAAGGTCATAAGGTGAGTAGATTTCATGGTAAAAGGGCAGCATTCCGATGTTGTAAAGAATGAATCTAGAAATAATGGGACGAAGAAGGGTGAGACAGAGTGAGGTACAATAAGACAAGGTCGAGGAAGGACTATAGGGAAGAACAATGATGCTCAGCCCCTTTGAAATGTTATATGGACACCTACTACTCATCCTAAAACATACACATCCATAAAGGGTTGCCCTATAATGAGGGGACAGTGCTTCCTTCTGACACCACTGATTATCAAATGAAAAACCTAGTGCCAGACATGGATTATTTCCTTCTAGGTTTTAGCCAAAGGAGTCTCATAGACCCTACTACACATATTAGTTACCATCTAGAATTTGATGATACGTCCCTATCTCTGAAGATACCACGTACCTGAGTCATAGGATGTGGGAAGCTGAATATGGTATGAAACTGAAAGCTTTACCCCCTACTGGCTAGTTTTCACAGAACTAGAAAGTACTCTCTGTGGTTGTACCCAGTTGTAGGAACTTGTAATCTACAATAATGACCAGGCTAGCAAAGGACACTCACTGGTACAACAATGACACAAATATATGGGAGTAACCAACAACTTTTCAGAATAAACTTAGAGCTGGATTTACAAAACAGAACTCATTCCCAGTGGCATTAACCAGGAAAATAAAAACACAGCTACATAGGCCATGGGGCCCAATAGCCTAATACTATTATTCTGCTAAATGTAATAAACTGCCTCCTCAGCACTTATACTTTATACACATACACTAGTTCATTTCTTAAGCCTGAGTAGAGAAACGTCCCTTACAGTAGATGTAATTATAGAGACCCATGAAGGGTCAAGGTGCAGAGAGTGAGAGACTGCGGAATTTCCAGCTGAAAATGGAGCATCTCTATCCCACCCTTCCACTAAGGCATGAGGAAGAGAGGGCAGAAAGATCGTAAGAGTGACAGGCAGATCCAGAGTGGCAAACAGTGTTTAGCAGGTGTGACTGCTCCCTTGCAAACACAACCTCCCAGCAGCTTTGACTCCTTGCCTCGCACCCACCGCACTGGCACAGGATCAAACCAGTCATGATCCCAGGATGGATGGGAAATGATTGGCAAGGGATGCCTGCCCTTTTCTTCAGGATTCGGCTACTGAGAGATTAACCATGCTCCACCAGATAGTTGCATACAATTGGCACTGAGCAGTGTCTGTGGATTTTGTTATTGCTGTTGTTTTGTTTTGTTGTTGTTTTCTTTTGGTGTTTTTTTTTGTTATTGTTGTTGAACACATGAAATCAGGAAAAAAATGGTGGGAGCAGAAGGGGAGAGGTTAGATGGAAGAGAAATGGAGGAGGTGAGTTATAACAAAATTCATTACATGAATATAATGAAATTCTCAAACCATAAAAAAAAGTGAAATAAAGAGACAAATGATTGAGGAAGACCCCTAATCACCTATATGCACATGCACATACACAAACACACAAACACACACACACACACACAAAGAGAGAGAGACACACACAGAGTGAGATGGGAGAACAAAGAGAAACACGCCTGTGTTTATTATATGGCTCTCAAGTGAACACTGGTACTCAGAATCTTTTGTGTAGTAATTGGTGCAATCAACTGAAGGCTCATCGTGTATCTAGGATGAGGGAAAGGAAGGTTTCTTTTCATTGTTTCTCAGGTTAAACCAAATGCAGAATGTTGTGAAAGAGGTTTTGAAAAGTGTTCATCATATATTTTTGTCAATAGGGTTTAGCACATGTTGGTAGCCTGCTATTAAAGCTTTGACTATAAATCAATTATGGTAGTTAGTTACATAACTACGAATATGTCAAATATTGTGACTACAAAATAGACCATTAGACTCATAAAACAGTAACAGAAGGAGATGACGTGTAGGGTGTGGTATATGATATGCACACAAAAGCCAAGGCAATACACTTAAGTATTTTAATCAAGAAGAATGCATTATGAGGGGACAGATATATGGCTCAACAGTTAAAAGCAGTTGCTGTCTCTTACAGAGAACCCAGATTTCATTCCTAGCACACACAGCAGCTCACAATTGCCTTACTCTAGTTCCAGGGCTTCTGATACTCCCTCTAGACCTGTGGGCACACACACTCATGGGCACATACCCACACAGACATACACAAATATACAAAATTGAAAACTAATAAAAATAAACCTTTAAAAAAAGAACACAGTAAGATTACTATAGACATGGTTAGTATACAAAAATTAATAGCTTACTTATATAACCCCGAGACTAGATAAAAACATCACAGTCAGCAATATATCACTCACAGTAACAACCGAACAGAATTGTTTAAGAATGTTTATGGTAAATGTGGAAAACCTCTATGAAGTCAAGTATGAAATCCCTTTTGGGATCTAACAACCATATCTGATAAAAATTCAAAGATGTAATATTTCTGGCTACAGCCAAGCGTTGGTGGCACATGCCTTTAATCCCAGCACTCAGGAGGCAGAGTGGATCTTTGTGAGTTGGAGGCCAGACTGGTCTACAGAGCGAGTTCCAGGACAGGCTCCAAAACAATACAGAGAAACCCTGTTTCAAAAAACCAAAAAATATATTTCTGCCTACAAAAGCTGTTAGATGCAAAATGTACAGCGGCTCAGTCAGTAAAGTACATGAAGACCCACTTTCAATTCCTGGCACACACATGAGAAGCTGGTGGATGGTACACATTGTGATTCCAGGAAAGAGGATGTGGACACAATGGGTCTGCTGGGATTCCCTAGCCAGACAACTTAACTGACTTGGTGAGCCCAAAATCCTAGCGAGATAAATTTCTCAAACAAGATGGATGCCCCGCCCTCCAAAAAAAACTCTTGAAGTCAACACCTGCCCTCTACACGTGTGTACATACATATGCAATCACAATGTACCCATATGTGAGGACTCACAAACATACACACAGACACTAAACATCTTCTATATATCTTTATGGCTACTCCATCTTTGAAAATATGGTAAGCTTCTAATAGCCTTTGAAAGGAAAACAATAAATGTGTCCTTTCATTTAGCCAATATTTTTCAATGTCTATGTGTAAGAGTTTAACTTTTAGACTCAATAGTATTTTTGTTTGATAATATAAACTACAAACACCTTTAGCTTTAAAACAACAAGCTTATTCCAACACTCTGCTTTGAGTATTGCGTTATCATCTATGTTTCCTGTGCCGTCTCACATTTCTTTTAAAACGTAACTTACCTTAAGCTCTATAATGGATAGCAACGTCTTATAATCAGAGAGAGATTTTCTCATGCCCATGTGATGTATGTGTATCTCCTTAAGTGTCTTTAAAAATTCCGATATTGTTCCAGCTCAGTTGGGATATCTGAGCATAACTGTGTTTTAAATATAAATGTTCTTTGCTTCATTTATCTGATATAATTTATCCCAGATCATATGGGGAAAATCACGTTTGGATAGTCCTAATTTACTAAATGAAGCAAAGCAACAGGAGTGTGCTAAATAGGATTTTTTTTTTTTGCCTGATCTCCTTATCTGATTTTATTGCTACTGCAATGTCTAATTTTTCGCATCTTTCCTGAGGACATGGTGTCCTTCACCGAAGGTCTTACTTCAGGTACTTAGCAGGACAACCAGTGTCATCTGTCACTGCTAGGCAGATACATCTCTGCCTAATGAGGACTTGACATATGCTCCCACTGGCTTTACCTCCCTGGTAAAATTAAAGCACACTAATATGTAAACATCCTTTCAACTTCAGGGCATGATTTCTGTGGAGACTCACAAGCATCTGTTGAGTGATCAAAGTTCATGGCTCTTACAAATGTCTTCTCAGTAGGTAGGTGACAAATTAAAGTGTTACTGTTGTCCAACAGATAATTTTCAGAAACTGTTTAAATGTGAGTCTAAGAGGAATTAAAATTACACACTGTATATGGGCTTTGAAACCTCTCGTTTGGATTGAGTATCTAAGGACTAGAGTAGATTTTTAAAAAGTGGGGGAAACATGGATTAAAAAGAGAGAAGGAATATTGCCTTTGTGGGAAAGAATCAGAGAGGAAAATAACCTTATAGGCAAGGAAATCACAAAGTTATTCAGACAGTGATAAAACCCTGCTGAGGGAAATAAGCTTTAGTGATCCACTGCACAGTATGGTGGTTACAATAAATAATTCATATTGTATTTCATAATTGCTAAATGAGTGGATTTTAAATGCTTTCACTACAATAAAAAAGTTCATGGTATGCTGAGTTTGTTAATTAGTCTGATTTAATCATTCTACATTACAAATATATATCAAAACATTACATTATGCCCCATAAACATATATAATTGCTATTTTCAAAAAACCTACAAGGAAAATTACCACCTACTATTCATAAATATGGGGACCAAAAGGGATGCAAGAACATCTGCTACACAACTCCATAACCAGCGAGGACAAGAAGTCTGGGCACATACAATTATGGGGCACATAATAGGATTTTGACCAAACAAGAACCATATATGCTACTTTGCCCATCCGATTAGAAAGGGTTGAAAAATTTGTGGTCACCTAGGAATAATGTAACATGATGGCCACCATAAAGTTGTAGCATGATGCATTATGCATTTGTAATATCACTGGTGTAAACAAATCTACATTGATGGTAACCGCAGAAAATGCAATTATGTTTCCACATAACCCCTATAATAATAACAAACTACTGTGCTCTTGGGCCATGTGTGTGCTACACTAGACTTTTATCATTTTTATAGAATGCACACCTTTTCCAATGAAAACATAACTAGCGATAGGACAGCTCCATTCCAGGGGCCCTTGTCTTCAAGAGATGACAGCTCCATGTGTACGGCAGCCTGGTAAGACCTCCCTCTGGTACAAGAGCTCAGGTGGAGGATGGAGATATTTATGGTCCAGACCCTAGGCCCATTTACAAGTCTGTGTCTCAGTCACTAACAAATATATATATATATATATATATATATACAAAGTAAAAGTGCCTAAGAAATAATAAAAAAATATAAACAAGCTTATAGAATCAGGTTATAAGAAAAACAAAACATACAGCTCCATAGCGTATCCATGTCACAAGCTACATGTTCATTACAACATTAAAAGCTTAAAAAAATTAAAGCATTTAAAGTGAATTAATTAAGCTTGTTACTTGTAAAAAGAACTTTTTATGAGTATAATATAGGTCAAGTATATAATGTGTATAAAAACTACAGCAGTGTACAGTAATGCCCCAAGCCTATTTAGTGACTACTGATTCAAACGTAAGTTACATAATTAGTACCCTACATAAGTGATCAATTTTTGTCTGTTATACTGCATTTAAATGAACACTTAGTGCTCAACAGCATGTTGCAGATGGCATTCAGCGTATACTGTTATACAAATCCACAGCCAAGGAACAAAAGATTATCTCACAACGTCAAGGTGCTTAGTGGACCATCCATCCAAGTTTGTGGAACCGAACAGTACAACACTCTCACAAGGATGAACTTCCTAAAGTATGCACTCCTCAGTTCTTCCCTTCATTAGGTTTTTCCTTTTGTGTGTCACACAAGGACACCCAACTACAATCCCATTCTAGTACAATACCTCACCCCTTATCTGAATCTCATTTAGAATGTTGACAAAAACACAAGGATTAAAATCAGAAAATTTTGCCTTGTCCTAAATAAAAATATTTAGATATAAAGCAGATAGGATTTAACTAGTGGAAATGCAATTCGAATAAAGAACAATGCAGTTCAGTATTAGATACAAGAGAGAGTGCTGTGGGTCTATGAGGTTTTGTGTGTGTGTGTGTGTGTGTGTGTGTGTGTGTGTGTGTGTGTGTGTGTGCTGTGGCTGTGTCTGTGTCTGTGTGAGCATGTGCATGCCTGTATGAGAAGAAGCCAGAGGAAGACATCAAGTGTGCTGCTCTATTTCTCTCTATTTTATTTTCTTTAGGCAGGGTCTCTCAATGAACCCAGTGCCAGATTGGTGCTAGCAAGTCCACGGTGCTTGAGTTATAGATACCCACACATCCACTTCTGTTTTCCACAAGAGTGGTAGAAACAGACCTTGGTCTTAATGTTGGTGTATCAAAAGCTCTTACCCATCGAGCCATCTCTTCAACTTTGAGCATATTTCATAGGATTAGCCATCTTCCCCCAGAGTAATCTAGAGGAACTTGAAATCAGATGCCGCACACCAAGCAAGGGAGCTGGATGTAGAGTAACTGTTCAGGATGTGCCTCACTTCCTCTAGGGAGAAAAAGAAACATGAAAGGCTGACTCCCAATCACACTCACCTTCTCGGACTGTTGCAGGACATTAGATTCAAGCATCTGGTCTTATGCACCCACCATAAATGCTTGTGTGTTTGCATCATGTGTGCTTACCCATGATCGTCTGCTTAACCTTCAGAGGAAAAGACATTTGAAGAGAATCATCTGCTTAATATACAAGAAGGCTAACAGGAAAAATAATGTTCAGAAAGAGACTAACATGAATGC
This sequence comes from Cricetiscus sungorus, assembly GCA_030556225.1. Lineage (NCBI taxonomy): Eukaryota > Metazoa > Chordata > Mammalia > Rodentia > Cricetidae > Cricetiscus > Cricetiscus sungorus. The sequence goes on along the minus strand of JANBXA010000611.1, from coordinate 896,347 downwards.
CAGATATAAAAGAGAAGCTTTTCAATTCCCTAAAGTTAGTATCTTCAGAGGAATCACAAAGGCATTTTGTCTATTAGAGTATGACATAATATGGAGAGAGGGCAAAAATAAATAAGAAAGACACTCAGTGCAATGGCCCATATCTGTGACACCAGTACTAGAGAGAATGGGACAAAAGAGAGTAGCTGCAAGCTTGGTGTCAGCCTGGTTATACTTGTTGGTCTCCAAAGCACTCTAGCTTACATCTAAGGAAAATGCTGTAATGCTGCAGACCACCTTCCGTCTCTCTGTTCTCTTTCAGGACGCTATAACTGTGTTAAGGGCAGGAAATATATCTTCACTTGCCACTGGAAAATGCTTGATATATAATAAAAATGTATCTTGTTCTAATTAAACTCTTTTTAAACATGAACAACCAATAGTCATTTTTCAGCCCAATAGCCACTCAGTGTCCAGAAGAAAATTCTCAAGGAGAGATAACGTCTTCAAAATCATTCCAAATGAAAGAAAATTTCCACAAGAGCGATTATTAATACAAGTGATGTTTTTAGAATGGGGCCTGGATTTTTAACATAACCACATTTAGTTCATCTTTATAGCAACCATTCAGTAAGACAATGTTTCTCTTCTCTCTAGTCCAGTGAGCCAAAGGAAACTCAGAGAAGATCACACTTCAACCTAAGGTATTCTAAGAATGAAAATTTAGCAGAGTGAATCCAACCCTGAACACTCACCTCAAAACCGACTGAGAAGTTTTCATCTCTTTGACCCAAAGAAGATAAGGAGTTTAAAAGTAAGGGCTCCGAGCTAAGATGTCCTGTCTTTACTATATCTATTCCCTGTCCTCTGACCTTGGGATGTCCTGTCTTTACTATATCCCGTGTCCTCTGACCTTGGGATATCCTGTCTTTATCATATCCCATATCCTCCAACCTTCTGTCCCATCTTTACTATATCCCTCCCTATTATCCAGTATCACTTGATATGATACTCCTTATGAAGCATCCATGTTTTTCACTGCTTTGTTGATCTTCCCTTTGGTTATATGCAAATGTCTATGTATCTTCTGGGACTTGATTAAGATGCTGTCTACTTTACACAACAGCATAGCACCTCCATACTCCATGTGTTTTAACTTACACCCGACTCCACTAAAGTTTGTAGTATGTAATGCATGATATTATAACTATCAATTTATAGATCTTTCTCTTTCTGCAAATATGTATCCTGAAGCCAAATGCTAAGTCTCAATTTGCTTTGCATTCCTACTGTTAAATGTAGTCCTGGCCAATTGCTAAAGCAATTGTCAATTGAGAGACACAAAAATTAAAAGCATTAAGATCATTGATTCTTGCTTTTCACTTGGTTCTTAGTTAAATGAGAATACCGCCATGTTATACAACAATACGCTATTTCATTAGCTAAATGCTGACCAAGGTACAGAAAACATGAGAGGCTATCAACAAGAAAAGCCAATGCTGAAAGACTATATGAAGATCCCTGTCAACTATGCTTAGTTCTGAAGACCAAATCTCAAAGAGAAATCATGTAAAACAAATGAATCAGAGGTTCAATAAATCAATGCTATCCAAAAGTAATTAAAAGAACATGTTGAAAAAAGAAAACTCAATTTAAAAACATAAAAAACTGATAATTTGTACATTGCAGCTAAAATGTGAGTAGTATATAAAAAATTAAAAAATTAATTAAACCCAATCCTGCTTTTACATCAAGACTCACCATTTTAATGTCTTTGAAGTCTAATATATTAAATTAAATTTTATGCCATTAATTTATTTGAATTGTCTCTCTGTATATAGTACAATAGTCTCACATACCATTATGAAACTAAAGATGGATGATAAGCTTACCAATATTTATTGTTCATAGTATAAATGCAACAGTTCAATTTTGCTGCATCTGCTGGTCACATGATAGGACTGTGACAGATTCATTCTGATCTCATCATACAATTCTAATAGCTATAGGGAAAACCAGAGTGTACTGTTATTTCAGATTCAGTTTTAGAGACAAGAAAAGTTTGCAGCTATATTCTGCCCATTTTCTGCTTAATCTACCTGAAAGAGTGATTCTATGGCAGATATTCTCACAGCTTTCATAATTGCTCTATCATTTCTCTCTGCAAGATGCCTGAATGATGGAGAACTTGAGGATGAGTTAAACCATAGTAATTGTGTTTTTATTTTTCCTACTATGGCATCAATATAATTATTATACAATATTCTCTTTTAGTGAATAGCATTTTACAATAAATTCACAAATTGAAAACTGCTAAAATAAACAACTGATATCTGAATTTCTGTGGTATACTTAAGAACTCAGACATGAACTTTGATATACCTCCTACAAAACATTCAAATACTCAATTATTTGACCACAGGTGTTTTGTATGAACATAATTCATGATTATGTAGTCTTAACTTTAAACCTATTATTTGAGTGTGTTGAAAATCTTTAAAATGATCTTATTTTTTAAAAAGTAATGTATTTCATATTTACTGAATACTTGAACATGTCTCAATTGAAATATAATTATGTTATTTCCCTCCCTTGATTCCCTAAAATATTTATATAAAAATAAAAAAATATGTGCTTAAAATGTTGTTGTCTTTTTGTCTCTGAGACTTTCTCTGCAGAGATAACTTAAAGGGAAGCACTTCCTACTGCTAAGACTAAATCACTAGGTATCTATTGAAAAAGACTGTCTTGGGCCAAGCATAGTGGCATGTCCTTCAAATCCTAGTACTTGGAATACTTGGATGGTGGAGACAAGATAATTATGAGCTCAAGATCATCTATACTACAAAATAGATTCAAGACCAGTATTAACTACATGACACATGATCTCCAAAAATAAAAATAAAATAAAAATCAAAGAACCTCCCCCAGTAAGTTGTTCTAGCTTTTGTCATTTTTATTGAAGATGTTAGCAATACAGTGGATAAAGATAAACAGAATCTAAATATTTAGTTAGATTGTGAAGAATGACAGTACTTTCTGATAAAGCACAAACATAGACCTTCACACACAAGAACATGAAGAATAAATTAGATTCCTCTGAGGTTTCTCCATGGAATTTTCTGAACACATTGAGCTTTAACGATTATCATATTGGAAAGTATCCTTATCATTGTCAGGTTTCAGGAGAGAGCAGTTAAGTGCTGTAGCAGGCCTGAAGAATACTTAGCTTCATATGGTCAGTAGCATTTTGCCCAGAGTTTTTCTGTTTTGATTCCTATAAAATGCATTCTGGCAGACAGTCACAAAATTAGAGCATTGCTTTACAACCAAAACTATATGCCTTCAATTAACTGACCATCATGAAACGGTTCAGGAAAAAATAATTCATTCTATTTACTGATCTCACAATAATGTCCCACTTCTAATGTGTATTTCCACTAGCCTTCACCTTTCCTAATCACCATCTATCCCAGTATAAACACAAAATCCTGCTTAACTACATTTGAAAAGATTATCCTCAACAAAATATGTTATCCACCATCCATGAATTGAACCAGTATCGCATTTAAAAAAAGAAAAAACTATCAAAAAAAAATCTAATGAGCCAAACAAGGCACGCTCTTCAGACACCGAGGAGTCAAGCTTTCAGAGTCTGAGGATGAAAAGGAGGTAGGTGTGTCAGCAAGTTAACTCTAAAGCTTTAAAGGCAGTACAAACATAGAATGTGAAACCAAAGATGACAGCCTGAAGAAGGCAGGGTACATCTAAGTCTGACAGTCCCTATGGAAGTAGAAGTTGCCTGACATTTGCTCAACAAACACAGATCGATCATTTTAGGCAGAGAATGACATTACTCTTCCTAACATGCTTGCTGTTTCTCAGTGGCTAAAGGTGAGCACTCAGTGGGAAGCACAGGCTAGACCCAGCAAGCAAGGCTGAATAAAAAGGATGCTGACCCAGAAGTCAGATGATTGGTCTAGGCCCTCGATTATCACTAACTAGTCATGGTCAGAACATGTCAGTTTGTCTCTTCAAAATGAGGAAGTTGGGGCAGATGACTGAGTTCTCTTCCAAGTCTAATTGTGAAGAACACTAAAAGTCTACTGCATTTCTCAGGCATAAGTCCTATGGAAACCATTTCAACTTGGGAGATGGTGTGTGTGTGTGTGTGTGTGTGTGTGTGTGTGTGTGTGTGCATTTGAGTGTGTAAATATATATATCTACTTGGGATATTTGCTATATACATCAAATGTAAACTATTTGAGATATATATTATATGTATAATATTATAATATGTGTGTATATAATACATATTATATATTTGGGATATATATACCAAATGCCTAATATATTCTAATGCATTCTTGAAACTTAAAAGCACATTTCTACAAATCTCCTCCATATCCTTTTCATATAAAATTACATAAACTTGTTCCTCGACAGTATATTTATCATCTTTTTCTAGATGTAAACACATATATCCTGCAATAGACTATGTTCTCAAGAGAAAAATGCAGAGCTCTATATAATAAACATACATATCATTTTGAAAGTCTTTATAAATGAGCACAATAAATCTTAGCTTTCAAGTGTGCCAGACAGCAAACTGTTCTCCACACTCACTCTGATAGACGAGGTTATGAAGGAGATAAAACTGGAGGATTTCCGACAGTTTTGTAAACATTTAAATGTGTTAGACACATTTCAGAAACCTCCCATGAATAAGACTCTCCCTGCTGTATAAAATATGGGAATGAGAAAAGGATGGAGTCTCTGCCAAGGCACTTTTCAAATGGAAATAAAATTGAAATCATCTAATCAGTTACCCTTGTGGGTGGATGGAGCTACACCTGCACTGAATCTGAGACCTAGGAAATGACGGAGCAGATCATCTTTATGTGTTTCATGGCAGAGCCACAGCAAAAATGATTTCCTGAGATCAATATGTGGTTAAGAGAAAGCTGTTTTCAATGGAAACAGGAAGCTAGGAGCTAACCTGTTTCTATGGTAACCAGAGCAGCAGCTACCCAACAGCTGTAAGGGGGGAGGATTTAAAAAAGAAAAGGGCATAAAGTTACAAATGAAAAAAATCAATTCTGGTTTACCTTATTGGTGTGACAGTTCTCGGAGTGCAAGCAGAATGGGTACAGACATGCTGTTCCTACCCAGGATCTTTAGCAATAATTACCCTACAAACATCAAAACCTTAGAGATGAAAAGACTTTTGGGTACTATTTTGGTCCAATGCATCACTCCCAGTTTTTATTAATTATTTATTTATTGAAGTAAGGCAAAGGAAGATGAACTGAGCTCAAGTAGTGTTGACATCAGAATAACATCAAAGTTCTTATTGGTCCTAATGCAGATTTTTTTTCCAGTTGTTTCCATATATATTCTCTAATTTGGCTTTCTTGTCCCCTCCAAACCCACACACTACTCACTTTCTGTGAAAATATTGACTGCATAGAATTAAAATTGACACCCTTTAGCCTGTGGAGCAAGTAACAAACCCATGCTATTTTATCATAAAAGACTGTCTGAACTGTTCTAAAAGAAAAGCCCTTAAAACTTCAAACAGAATTGAATTATGTTTCTAAAATACATTCATGGTTATTGTTTAGAATATTTGCTACTCTATATTTCCTTCTGGAGACCTGCATTTATCTTTAGTGCCTTTGGTATTTCATTTAGACATATCTTAAATGTTGCCATAATAAAAATTATATATGACCCAGAAGTTCAAAACATATAAAACTTGAAAAATACATTTACTTTATTTGTGGTAGCAAAAATAAATCATGGTGATTTAGATATTCAAATGGGAAAATCTGATCTTGACTCTTCATATAAACTTGAATATTTTCTTATTTTTATTTGCTTTGCAAATAACCTCTTGACAAGGAAAAAACACTTTCTTATCTCTCATTCAATTTTTTAAACTTCAGCTTACAAGTGGGCTGTTATCCGGGTATTGGTGGTACTCAGGAGGGAGAGGCAAGCAGAGCTCTGTGAGTTCAAGGTCAACCTGGTCTACAGAGCAAGTTCCAGGGCAGGCTCCAAAGCAATACAGAAAAACTCTGCATGGAAAAAACAAGAAGAAAAAAAAGAGGAGGAGGAGGAGGAGGAGGAGGAGGAGGAGGAGGAGGAGGAGGAGGAGGAGGAGGAGGAGGAGGAGGAGGAGAGAGGAAGGGAGAAAGAAAGAAAGAAAGAAAGAAAGAAAGAAAGAAAGAAAGAAAGAAAGAAAGAAAGAAAGAAAGAAAGAAAGAAAGATGAAAATCACACAATATGTTCAATTCCATCCCTTTTTAGTACAAGTGGTACCCAACAATGAAACAACTCTCTTAGTGTGTGATCATATATCTACCAAAAATACAACAGAACTAATAAGTAGTTTGGTTCCTTTACTGATATATTGAGACTCGGGTACTCTCTGGTCCTGTTTATTCATCACAATATGGTTAACTAAAATTGTGCTTATTTATTAGTTATATTCTTAGTGCTCTGAAAAAGGTCAAAAGATGCTTAGATTGAAAATGAAAACAATCAGACATCACAGCAACATCTCCTCAAGGACATGAACCTGGATTTGCTTTGTCCTTCAGTTGGCCATGATTCAAAATTAATAGAGAAAAAAAAATGAAGGAACTTAGCCACGTTCTAATAGTTCACTTGTTCAATACATATACAGTCTTTATTATGCTGGAAAAGTACCATAACTTTTTCTGAAATCAATATTAAAGGTTCCAATATTAAAGGAACCCTCATATAAAATGTCCAAGATCATACCGACTGACCTATCCAAGTGTGCCAGATTTGGTCAACTGACCATTACCTAATAAAGGTTTTCTTTTTAAAGCAAAAAAAAAAAAAGTGTAAGCAGCAGCTAGATGATAAAAAAAAATCTTAGTTGCCATACTAAGTAGCATAAATTTTATTCTGAAATTCATGGTGCCAGCTAAATATTTTTAACTAAGGGAAACCATTGTAACAAAAACACACCCAAGGTGAATTGAGGATGATGAAGACAGTGGCACAGGCTAAAGTCTGGCATCATGAGCTGTCACAGTAATTTGAATGGTATATAGAAGAGAATGTAAAGTCAAATGGGGTCTCTGGATGACAAATATGTAACATTATTGGTATTATAACACAACTTGAATATAGTTTTTGCAGTCAAACAACTGAAAAACAGCAAGCTTTTATGTATTTATTTAAGGAAGAGATTTTAGTGTCTCTGACTGAAGAGCTTTACTGTCTTGCTAGCTTTTCTAATTCAAATGATGTCTTTAGGAAATATTTTATTATAAATGAAATAATTAGATTTTTGAGAACAAAGAGAAGCAGACATTGGTGTAGATCAAATAAACAATAAATACAATCGGGACAAACAAGCTTTTTAAAAGAAATTCACATCTAGCTACCGTCATTTGTGAGCAAGCTATATATGACCATTAGACAAAAAAAAAATCCTCTTTGAACCTCGCTGTGAAAAGAGAAAAATCTACCTAGTAATTAAAGACACTCATAAGTCACCACAAAGGGGTCACACTCTCAAACAGAAGTGAGGTCAGTCACATCACTTCACCCACAAAGTGAAAGAGGGATGAACAGAGATCAACATAATCCTCTCTCCACAGTTTCGTATTGGAAACACATTCTTGGATGTGTTTTCTATTCCTGGCCATTCATACTTAGAGTAATAGTAAGTCGAAAATAATCTAGAATGTCTTCTGGGAAATGTCTGCCTCCTGTATCCTCTTATTAGACTGAATCTTAAATAAATACTCTAAACTGTAAATGTTGAGTTGGAAGTATATAGTACATAATGCTTTCACAAGTGCATTCCTCCCTGCTCTTCATTATTTGCAAATATTGTCCATACCATCAATAAGACCATCTCTCCTCCCTTTCCTAATCAGTTTTCCACAACAGATTTCCATGACAACTTACATCAGCATTTCTTTTTCGTAAATTTCTTATTGAGGAAAAGAACTCACCCAGAGTAACTTATTGACCAAAACCACTTAAATATCTATTTATATCATAAATAAAGTTTTCTAGGTAAAGAGGCCATGCCATCCAACAAAAGGCAAATTTACAGTGTCATAGAATACGATTATTATTTGCTATAGCTAGTGTTTTGGTGTGTCAGTATAAATCATACAAGTAAAAGAATTAAGCAGACCAATTAAAATTGTACCAATCTCCTTGATATTGGAATATTATAAAGCAAATAAAGGAATGAGTATAAAAAAATGATAAAAGTTCCATTAACATCGTTTATCTACATATTTCAATAAATTTATGAGCTGATGTAAAGGTGGAAAGTTTATCTATCACTTTATTAAGAATGAGATTTGTGACAATAAGACTATAACTGATGTAAATCATTTGATAACTGGTTCAAGTTTCCTAGAATCACAGCACTTGAGTATAGTTTTACCCTGGTGTCTTCTCAGTGGTATTCTACATGAAGAAATAGTTTCATATTATTAGCTCAGGCCGTAATTGGAGCTCATATTAATTCACTTATGAATTAATCTATGCCTTCTGATTTAGGTAACCCTTAGTGATCTGAGAAGGTGCATTTCTGAACTCAAAGTCTCCACAAAAAAGCAACATATCAGACATTGACTGGCCAACAACAATCAGAATGTTGCATCAGGGTTCATGAAAGAAGTGAAGGTCTCACATATTTTTATTTTGTTATCGACTGGTGCCATGTAAAACATATGCCAGCCAAAGCCCTAAAATGTATGCATTTTAGAATGTCAAAAAAGATCTTTCAAGATGGGAAGCCTAATTGCATCTTAGACAGCATTGGACCACAAGAGCAATAGGACATGCAGAAATGCCACAGTCTAGTCAGTTACAATCAAAGGATTTTGTGGAAAGGGCCTAGGTTGATGTCATAACACCACTAGAGTAACTTTGGTTCAACTAACAATTTGACATATGACCTTGGCCATTTCTTAACATCTGACTCTTCATTTTTTTCTCATCTCATTTGGAAAGGAGAAGGTCTTTTCTAGGTGACTGCAAAAAAACAGATTTTAGGCTACTGACTGTCAGCTGATGTTCTTACCTGCTCCTGACCTTGCACTAATCTCTTTATTCTTTCTTCATTTACAGACACAAGTCAAATCCTCCATATAATTACAACAAAATCTAAATATGATTCTCAGTGTCTATCAAGTCAATGACCTACCCTTTGGCTAATGATTAATAGAATCAAATTTCATAGTAACAATAAAAGTTGGCACCTTGTTAAACTTTTAGTTATAGGATCTGGCTTACAATAAAATACAAAACAAGCCGAAGATATCATGCTGCGTTATCAGGAATAAAGATGATAAAGCATTCATCCATTTTATCGTACACATACTGAGGAAAATAGTCACATGATGGGCCTGAAAACAAAATCAAATTATTTTCTTAACCACCCAGGTGGAAGAACACAGTAGCACTCAGCTAAAAACCAAAACAATACAAAGTAACGTTCATGAGTCTGTGATTTTATTTATCATCAATAAGTACTTTTTTTTTTTTTTTTTTTTACAAAACATGGCTTCTCTGTGTAGCCCTGGCTGACCTGGGTCTAGCTCTGTAGACCAGGTTGGCCCTGATCTCATTGATCTGCCTGCCTTTGTCTCCCAGGTACTGGAATTAAAGGTATACACCACCATGCACATTTATCAATAGTCACTTTTAAAATGTAAACCCTTTTTGGCAATTATGGGATAATTCTAAAAGCAAAATTTTAGGATTAATGTTAGTAATTCCATATTAGAATACAGGATTGTGGGGCTGTGCTAAAACTTATGCATGGCTTCAAAGACAAGACCCAAGAGATCATCACTATTTTTACATTGACTCTTTTGCATTCTACTTCTGCCTGAAAACAAAACAGATGTGTACTCTTCTTGGGTAGTGTCAGAAGCATATCTCCCTGGAAGTTAGTGGACAGATAGCAGTATAATAGCTAAGATGCAGGGATTTCTTTTGTGCAAAGAAAATTGGCCAAGAAGATGGAGCCAAACTTAGGCAGGGAGAATTACCATCCTCCGGGGCTGAGAGTCTTTTCTGGGTAGCAAAAACAACACATTTGCAGTTGAAAAGATTGACTAATTTCAGTGTTCTGTCCTTGTACATAATTAAGACAAATTCATATGCTGTATTATTTTTAGTTATTTGTATTTCTCCTATCCTATTTTTTTTTTTAAACTGGAGACACCATCATTGGTGATGTCTCTAATCACTTCATGGGATTCTGGGAAGTAAACTGGGAAAGACACGTATTAAGTTTAACCACTCACTTAAATGAGAAACCAAAAAGAAACAGCGATGCTTAGAGTATAATAAATATAAAAGGTCAGGAAAAGTTTTCAACAACCAGAGCTACTCGGTTATAGAAGACAGGTCAAGGAGGTTATGGATTCAAGGTCAACCTGAAAGGAACGTTGATACACCTAAGAAGAAGGGTACCCAGCTGGAGAATCAACCCCGATGCAGGCAGACTGATTGGCAACAGCAATTTCAACAACGTGGTCTTGGGAAGAAAGGAGGACAGAAGCAACCTCCTCACAATCACACAGACAGACCCCACCCACCCACTCCCCTCTGTGTGTCCTCAGATTAGATCCTTACTGTATCTACTGCCCTGTTGAGTCAGATCTGAGTCAGGCTGGGCAACAGGCTCCGAAACACATTCTAGCTAAAGGAAAAAGTTGGAACACGAAAAGTTAAGGCAAGAATTGAGGTGAACACAGCAACAGCATCTGGACACAGCCGGGGACTCTTACACTGGTCCCACCTGCTAAAGTAAATCTGTTTGAGTGGGAGGTCGGTGGAGTGACTGTCAGGGAGGGCGGAAAGATGGGACAAAGGTCTCTGGTCTTTCCCTTCCCCACATGATGCCCCTTGAAAACCATCTCTACTGAGCTCTCCCGTCTTCCTCTTCATCTCAGGGGCTGTTGGAAGAAAGAACCCAAGTTTGAAGGAGAGTTGAGAGAGTTGCGGCCACTGGGAACCGCCCTAGATTCGGGTCTTACCCTGGCGGCTCTGGATGAGTAGGGGTCCTCAAAGAGGGCCCACATGCGGGGCTGCAGCCTCCTCCAGCGGCCAGACTTGCCATCGGGTCCTCCCAGCCCCGCAGCATCCTCGATGCCCAGCCTCTTGGCTGCTAGGTCCTCGTCGTCACCAGGGTCGCCCCCCATGAGGTCGGGCGTCTCGAAGATGTCCAGCGCCTCCTCCGCGTCACGGTGCTGCCTGTAGGTCATCCAGCAGCAGGGCTCCACGTCGGTCTCGTCGATGCCCCAGAAGGCCAGCTCCTCCTCGAAGAGCGGCCCGCACACGTCGGCGGGGCAGTGCAGCTTCCCCGTGCGGTAGTAGTTGAGCACATAGGCAAAGACACCCGGGTGGCGGTCGAAGAAGAATTCGCGGCCTCCGCCAGGGTAGTCGCCGCCGTTGCCACCCTGGGAACTGCAGTTGCCCGCGCCGCCCTCGAAGCAGCTGCTAGGGACAGGGGACAAGGGAGGCGGTCGCGGCGGCGGGGAGAGTGGAGGGGGCAGAGACTGCAGCTTGTCGCCCGCGGCGGTCAGGCAGTCGCCCTGAGGTTCAGAGGAGGCGAGGAGGGCCAGGCGAGTTCCAGGAAGGGTCTTAAGGGTGCTGCGGTAGGTTTCGTGGCGGGTGCCGCCGACATTGAGGATCACCCTCTCGTTGTTCTCGATCTTGCCCATCTCTGTGGCTCAGACATGACTAGGGAAGGCGAACACAGCACCAAGTTAAAGCTCTTGTGGGTCACATACTCACCATGACCCCCCCCCGACCCCACCTCAACCCAAGAGTGCCGAGACACCCAGCTGGCAAGTGGGAAGGACCCTCCCAGGAGGAGCTTGGTGTCCAGCCCTGTCCCTGCCTCTTGCATCATGCCTGGCCCACGTTCCCAAAGAAGAACAGTTGAGTGTTCCTTGACCTTCCAGGAAATCTTTTCTCTTGCGGCACACAGTCCTCCCTTCCTTTTTTGCCCTCCACCCTGTTTCTCCTCTATCCCTGTCAAATCCAGTCTGCTTTGAGTCCCCAAGACCCTCTGTCCTTTCCCGAACCCTCCGCTGCTCACTCCCCAGCCCCTTTTCTCCACCCGTCTTTGCTCTGGGCTCTTCCTTTCCTTAGATGGGCCCCCCTCCCCACTATCCCAAATCTCTCTCAGCCCCTACCCTGGTCTTAGTGTAATTCCCCATCAGGAGTTATGCTCCTTAAGGCAACTTAGCAGCAGCGCTGAGCGGGGCCCCCGGTGCCCCAGCAGCCTGCGTACCCTTGGCCAACCCTGGACAGCTCTCTGGTCTTCGGTGCTCTTGGGGAGTACCCTCTGCCTGCTCTGTTCTCTGTTCACCCCCGCCCCCCACACACACACCTCACCTACCAGGCAGAAAAACTGGAGACAGAAGTCACAACAACAACAACAACACACGTCCCTGCTGCCTGCTGCCTTTCACCAAGGAGACCTCTGACTAATTTCCTCATCCAATTTCCTTTTCACATTACTGTTATCGTTGTTGCTAATGTTATTAGTACTTGGGAAAGGAAACCACTGACTAGGATCCATCTTTGAGGACAAAAGTGAGCAATCTATCCCTCCCCTCCCCCTCCCCAAGAAAAACAAGCATCTTGGGGTAGAGAGCTGAGGGGGCAGGGGGGATTGCTTTCGAGGAGGGGTGAAGCTCAGGAGAAGCCGCAGGAGGCACACCCCCTGGCTCCCTGAGCTGGAAGACCGGCTCTTTCCAGTCTCTCCCTAGGGCTTCGCACCCACATTCTTGCAGCTAGGCAGGGGGCATGCCCGCCTGCACGGCCCTTCCTTTCTCCCACTCCTCGTCCCCTGGATACCTTAAAGGAGACAGGGAGAAAAGTGTATCTTCTTGGGTCTCCGAGTGGACGAGGTTTTCCCTGCAGCCGGACAGAGTCTCTGCGGCCAGCTGAGCCGCCCTTCTCAAAGGAGAAACTACTTGTTGGTGTTTTCGGGGTTCAGGTGGTTGAGCCGCTTCTCTGGGTGCTGAGGTCGAGGAGAAAGTCCCCACCCGCCGCCCGCTGCGCTCCCCGCCTTCACGCTGCTGCGATCTGCGGGCTTTGCCATAGCCACCCTCCGCGCCCAGAGTCACCATCGCGTGGGGCTGGGCGAACCATGGAGCTCGGGGCGGGTCCAGCTAGCGCAGCCCGACCCCGCCGCAGACCTTCAGCCCGGCTGGCTGTGACTGGAGAAGAGGTTAACCGGAGGACGGTCGCGGGGAGGGGGGAGCTCACCCAGTTGAAAGTGAAGACGAACAGCTTAGATTTGAATCCACAGATTTGGTCCTCCCCCCACCCCCGCCCGAAAGCAGCCTCTGCTAGAGCTGTTCCTTCAGCACCACTCGCCTGAGCACACAGCTACAGAGTGGGTGGGTGGGTCTGGGGAATCTAGGATGAACAGCTCCAATCTGGCCCTCTCTGGAGCTGCTGCCTGCACTCTTAAGACAGCGTTCTCCACACCAGGTCACCCCACTGTCCCACCCCTCCCAACAAGTGAGAGAGAATCTGAAGCCAATTGCATCTTTCCCTTAATGACAGCTGGCAGGAGGGGGTCTGCTTACAGGTGACAGTGGATCTTGTTTCCTGCGTCCTCTCCACTTTCTTCACTCAAATGTAGGTCTCCAGTCACCACATCGCGGTTATATAAAACAAAACAAGTTTTAAAAGTTGATCCCGGGAACAGAATGCTCCAAAAGTACAACTTCAGCTTCCTTTGTCTGAAACAACCAAGCAAGAAGCAATGCTCTCCTCAGCCACATCCTGCTTAACTCAAGTGTCTGCTGGGCCTTGTTTACATTGCTCGTGTGACACATTTAAGCATTATAGACGCCAGAAGAAATGTATTGTCCCTCAGTTGCAGAATTCAGGGTTGGTCCTTCTGCAGGCCCTGAGGATAGAGTGTGTGATCCGGTCAGCTCTCAGCTTGAAGATGGCTGTCTTCTCCCTGCATCTCCTCACATCACTCTCTTCCTGTGGGCATGTTGTCTCTGTACCCAAATTCTCCTTTTTTTTTCTTTTTTAGTGAAGACAACAACTACACTACTAGGAGACCCACAAGAATGGTCTCATTTTGCCTTGATCGCCTCTGGAAAGACCCAGTCTCCAAATGAAATCACACTCTAAGTAGTAGACATTAGGACTCAATAGATGATCTTGGAAATAGCATGACACAACTCATACTAGTCACATCATCAAAAGGAGTATGTTCTCTGTGTGTATCTGTGTGTGCATTTCAAAGAGAGCAAAGAGAGACAGAGGGGGTAGATGGAATGAAGGAGGAGCCAGACCTATCTAAAAAGGGTACCATCAAGGAAGGAAAATAGCAGGATGTAAGCAGAAGAACACATCTTTGAAGAATATTGTCATCCATGCTATTATTTGGTGACAAAGTTAGCTTCAGTAGTCAACTTTGCCATGCCCTGGGAGAGAGAAGCTCAATTGAGATAGTACCACCATCAGATTGGCATGTGAGAATATCTATGGGGCATTTTTTGATTAATTGTTGATGTAAGAATAGTAAACACCAATGGCTAGAAAAATCACCCAATTCTACCATCCAATCTCTTCTTGTCATAATTTCTTGTCTAATGTCACAGGCTCAATATAGAAAAAGAATAAGATATTAGCTTAAATGTAAATGAACATAGTAATAATAGTAACCGAAGCATTTCCAGTAATAGAAAATATTTACTGAGAGCATATTAACTGTGAGATTCTTTGCATAAATTGCATCTTTTAGTTTTAATAAAAGAAGTATTTATAATAAATACTAGTTAGCATGACTTTAGAAAGACAACTTTCACTTACTAGTCACAGGAATCACTGGTGAAAGACTTCAGTTTCATAATAGCAATGTATTCTGTGGGGAAATACATGAGAGAATATCAAAAATCAAAGGAGAATAGTGAAAAGAACTTGTGGGGGGGGATGAAGATGCAAACTCTATTACATCGAGCAGGTGTAAGTTTATATGAGCTATCCAGAAGTAATCACACAGATAAGAGAGTTATCCTTTGGAAGAAGTCGGAATTTTCTTATGATTTGATGATGGAAAATTAGAAAATTTGGCAGAGAAATCAGACACCAAAATGTGGGGAAATAAATGATGGGGATGCATATGTCAAGGTAGAGCTGGTATGCAAGCAATGGATGAAAGGTCGTTTGTTTTTCCTTGTCAGTATCCAAGCATCCTAATATCCTAATACAAACATCCAGGGTTCATTATATAAGAGAGATGAGAACAGAAAACCCCTCCAGCCAGCCATCTCTACTGATCTTGCTGTAAAATTCAGATAAAAGTAGAAAGACAGCAAAGCATTAAAAGACGATGAGCAAAACTGAGGAGGGGAAAAAAAAAGAAAACTCAGCAGCTCCAGTTTCCTTTCTGACTGATGTGGATGTGGAGCAAAGGTTGCAAAGACTATGTGGACAGTGCTGCTCACCGGGAAGCAACGGAAATGTGGCTCCCTTTGTGCTCTGGAATTAGCAACAGAAAAAAGCCACAGAAAGTAAGCATTACATCATCACCGGAACTCTGGGTCTCACGAAAATATGGGATGCACCTGGTACACTGGTTCCTACCACTAATGCACCACCCAGGAGGTGGACAGTCCTGGATGGTTTCATGTTCCAGGCTCCAGCCTGACTCCACAGAGATCTGGGCTAGAGAGTGAGATCCTATTCAAAAACAAAAGGAAACACCAAGACTGAGAATGACTACTTGTAAAAGTTTGCTGGAGAAACCCACAGAATCAGCGGGCCTGAACAAGAGGCAGCTCATGGACTCCAGCCTGATAGCTGGGAAACCAGCATAGGACCAACCCAGATTCCCTGAATGTGGGTGTTAGTTGTGAGGCCTGGGCAGTCTATGGGGCCTCTAGTAATGGATCAGTATGTATCCCTAGTGTACGAATGGACTTTGGGAGTCCATTCTACATAAAGGGATACTCCCTCAGCCTAGACACATGAGGGAGGGACTTGGCCCTGCTCCAAATGATATGACAGACTTTAAAGACTCCCCATGGAAGGCCTCACCCTCCCTGAAGAGCAGAAAGGAGATGAGTTGAGGATTGGTGGGGTGACAGGGGAGGATAGGAGGGTGAGGGAACTGGAATTGACATGTAAAACAACCTTTTTTCAAATGTAAGTAAAAAAGGAAAAGTAGCTAAGGAAATTAAATTATTTAAGTGTAACAATTTTTTAAATTCTCACCCTTGTAATGTAAAATATTCATAAAGAATTCCTCTATGGTGAATGAAAAATAACCACAATTTTCCATCAGTTGCTTCTTGTGCAGTAACCCCAAACTACTCATAAATACATAAATACAAGGGCAGTACAGCTCTCAAAGCCTGGTGACTTTTGAAAAATAATTTTCTGATAAAGTATAGTCCATTCTACCCTACCTTAGCAAGGAGTCACAGACAAATTTATAGTGTATAGAAACTGGGTTTTGTTTTGTCTTGTCTTTTTGCAGTTCAGAAGTCTAAGAAGTCCAGGAGCATTTGGGTTCCAGACCATCGTGTGGACCTTTTTACTGTATTCTGACACAGAATAAGAGCAGAAAGGAGAAAGAACTCACTTCGCTTCAGTTCTTTTACAAGAGTGCAACTCCATCCTTATTACCTAAACACATCCAAAAAGACCTCACCTCCAACATTACTGAATGAGGGATCAAACTTTTCATATACTTTGAGAACACATACTCGGGCCATAACATTTATGCACTGCATTGCCATTCTACCTAAAATAGTCATTTATGTGGAATATGATGAGATAGACTTCAATAAGATAAATTCATGGTTTTAGGATGTGGCGATATGTAATACAAGCTATAGCTCTTCTTGGGAACCAGGGTTCTACATAAATATCCATCAGAGCAACCCTAATCAATTTGAATTTAACTGCTTACTTAAAATTAATGTGCAAGTGTTCTGAGGAACGGCATGTTATGTTGAGGGAGGAAAAATGTCCATATATATATATATATATATATATATATATATATATATATTGATGGTGTTCACAGATAAGCATTTAAAAAAGTTTCTTTTGATAGAAAACTGCATCATGATCTTCGACACCAGCAATTCTCTTAAAATAGACAAAAGTGAACTATGGAGAATGCTCAGTCTTTGAAGCACTCTCCACACAAGTATGTGCATCTGAATTTGAATTCCCACAGCTAACTCAAAAAGCCTGGCATCACAGGACCAATATAAAAAGTCTGGCATCATGGGGCATGCCTTGGAATCTCAGTGCTAAGCAGGCAGAGACAGGACAGTTCTTGTGACTCATTCATCGACCTACCGGCACAGCCACTCCGTGAGCTCCGGGTTCCGGAAAAGAGTCTCAGAAAATGGGGGAGAAGGGAGAAAGTAATTGAAGGAGATACCTGGTACCAGTTAGTGTCCTACACACATGAACACACATACACACACACACACACACACACACACACACACACACACAGATGCTGGTGCAATAGATCATGATGCCTAAGGTAGTTGCCCTCTATAAAAGGATTAAATTATTGGCAGATATCAATGAAGTACATTCTCATTGTTTTTGTTCCTGACTGACTCAGTCACAGATGTCAGATGTGATTCGAGTATTTTTAGTATTTTCTTGTCTTCTACTTTTATTTCGCTTATATAACTTTATTCGATTACACATCATTACTGATCCTCTTTTTAACATGTTCTTTAAAATCTCCCAGCCATGGGACATTACTGTATTTTAAAGTCTATTGTAAAAAGTCTAGTTACATCCTTTGAAAGAATTTTTTTATAATTTATTTATTCTTTTAAATTTAATTTTACCTTCCAACCACAGTTCTCCCTTTCACACTTCCTTTTGCCCCTTCCTTACCTCCCCTACTTCTCCTCAGTCCACCCGCCAGTCCACTCCTCCTCATGGGTAAGAGCTCCCATGAGGAGTCAACAAAGTCAGACACACTAGGTAGGGACAGCGCCAAGCCTCTCTCCCATGCATTAAGACTGAGCATGGCATCCCACCATAGGAAATGGGCTCCAACGAGGTATCTCATGTACCAGGTCTGTATTGTGGTCCTATTGCCAGGGGTGTCTCAGTTGGTCCAAGCTTCACCACTGTCTCCCACATTCAGAAGGCCTGGTTTGGTCCCCTAGAGTCTCGGCAGCAATCAATTTAGAGTGCATCAGTTTCCATGAGCATGGTTCAGTGGTCTCTGTAGATCTCTCCATCATGATTTTGACCTCCCTTGCTTACAAAAGTTTGTACCATGAGATTTTTCTGTGGGTGGCTGGTTTACTGTAAAACCTTGTAAACCAGTGACATAAGCGTCCTACATTCGTATGAAGTGCTGTCTAGAGGAAGTTGGATTGAGTCTAAAGTTTATGAAAATAAAGTTTATGAAAATGCATTAACTGAACACTCTGTCTGCAGTATATAGTATGAAGGAGTGCCACCAGAAAAGAACAAACCAGCTATACCAGATATTATCATCTGTCTTTGAACAATCAATATGTCTGTATACATGCATTGTATGCATACACATATATGCACATATAATTTTATTATACATTATGGTAAGTCTACCAAGTAACCATTTAAATAGTCATTTTTCCTACTTGACAAATGAATGTCAGGGTAATGAGGGGAAAAGTATTATTAATAATTATAGCAGTCAAAACTTCCCTTAAACTCAATCATTAACCAATCATTTAACTAGTGTGTTAGGAATGAAAAACTTGGGAATGAATTTTTCAAATAACTTACTCAAGTCCACACCGTAAAAACTGGTGTCATTCAAGGCCACCATTGTTTATCTCAATGTCCATATCCTGGTCAGAGAATAAATGATAAATTCACAGTTTGAACAATGAAATGTATAGGAATTAGTAGAAGATAACAGATATGACAAAAAACCATACAAATCTTACTTGATCTGTCCCAGTTTGTTTGTGAATTGAAAATTATTTTTAAAAATTGAAGTAAATCAGAATTCTGTCTCTTCCTTATGTTTCATAAACAGCATATGATAAAGGCAGTTATCACAATAGGCAGGGAAAATGAGTTTTTAAAAAAAAAAGTCTGCTTGGATTATATTAGAGGAGGAGAACAGAAAACATGAGTCACAAACAGTGTTCTGAAAAGGTTGGCATTAATCAGGTTGGTTTCCTCAGGAAATAAGAATGAGGCCTCCAGGATAAGGAGCTAGAGGAGACTTACAATGGAATGAGAGCATGTCTAAGCACAACACAGCAGCTCAGTTTCAATATTTAGAGAGACATCTAGACAGGTGGA
The DNA here is from genome assembly GCA_030556225.1 of Cricetiscus sungorus. Lineage (NCBI taxonomy): Eukaryota > Metazoa > Chordata > Mammalia > Rodentia > Cricetidae > Cricetiscus > Cricetiscus sungorus. The sequence continues at coordinate 877,018 of JANBXA010000611.1, read as the reverse complement.
GAGTCAGGCTTCTGAAAAGGCACTTTGTGTAGCATCCGAATGGATAAGGGGAGTAAAAATAACATCAGGGCACAGAAGCAGGTTCTGGAGAGGAATGTGCTAAGAAAACATTATTGAAATTCTTTTTCCTTTAGCCAGGCCATGGAAATATGCTTCTCAGTTTTTGTTTTTATTCGATTATTTCTCAAATCAGACTATTCGTAGCACAGATGATTGTGCAATTTGGGACAGGGAAGTGAAAAATAATACAAGACTGCAATACAAATTAGCATGGCAAAGTAACTCCTCAAGGAAAATACTAAAGCCACACAGGGGGATAGACGGTGGGCTGTTTCCAAGAGAGACAATGCACTTTCCAAATTTCTGTCTCACAATAAGTTTTTTTTAAGTCACCAATTTCAATGACTTTATTTAGATGTTTAACCAGAAAGAATCCTGTATTCTCTGAATGTCCTGAATTGTTTTATTGTGATAATTAAATTTGGATATTCAGTTAGGTTTAAGACTATCTTTCACTGTTGTTACAATCTAAGTGTGTCCCCCTAAGTTACTATCTATAAGCCCATTTCTAATGGGATAGTGTTATGAGATGGGCATTGAAGAGACAATTTAAGTCATGATGAAGGTAGAGAGTAGAAAGCCCTCCTAGGTTGGATTCAGGCCATCATGAATGGTTTTGAGAAATAGCTGGCCTCCTACTCCACCTCCTCCAAGGCTTCCTTAAGACTCTGAGACAAGCTGTACTCAGCATATGCACACAGCAGCTTTAATTTCCTCAGGACTGCTAGAAGTCAAAATTGCAACCACTTTTGTAATTGCTTGTCTCTTATGCTAGGCTGTAAGTACTGGGATTAAGTACATCTCAGCCACACCAGGATGATATACCCAACATCCAGATTAGCACCTGGATTATACCTTATCATAATGCTGACAATAAAGATGACGCAAGCGATGAAATGGCTGTTATAATGTCATGTGACCACAGGTGCCACTGTTGTGCACATGCCATTTTCTGGGTCTGAGATAAGTGATTTGCAGGTGTTCTGCCACTTAATAGTCTCAATAGTCTGGTGGTATATGAACAATAATTATTTGCATAATATAGGTAAAGATGTGTTTATATAAAAATATTATTTAAATTGCCAGTGTCAAAGCCATAGTAAATTGAAGAAATAGCACTTGAATGTAGATGTTTTGCTTGAAATTATTGTGTTTCCTAGCAATATTTCTGTCCATTCAATGTTCACAAGTGAAGGGATGGCTTATATAGAATTTTCACATCATGTTCCGTTTCTGTTCTGTTTGGGACATTTCACTCTTGCTTATTCATAATACAATCCTGCTTCCAACTGAGCATCAGTTTCTTCACAATTCCACTCTAAATGTAGTTTTTTTCAGATAATTAGACATCCTTCAATGGGCAATAAATTGATGAAACTCATAGTTTTTAGTAAACATTTAGGTACTTCTATATCAATGTCCTCCTCCTAACGTTGATGTTAAATTTTTAGCTGTTATTGTTGTGGTCTGCTTTTTTTTCATTCATTCATATAATATAATCACATCATTTCTCCCTTCTCTTTCCTCCCTCTAAACCCTCCCATTCCCTTTGATTTCTCCCTTTCAAATTCATCCTCCTTTTTAAAAACTTACTGTTACCTGAATACATGAATGTCAATATGAGTGTGTGTGTGTGTGTGTGTGTGTGTGTGTGGTGTGTGCTCCTACACATCAGTCTGGGTAGTGGTACTCATATGTATGTTTTCAGGGCTGACCACTTGGTTCTGAATAACATGATCTTCCCTGGGAAAGAGTATCCCTCACACTCTCAACATTCCTTTCTTGCCTGAAGTTCTTTGTATAGGGCTGAGGTCTCATGGGCTTTTCTCTGTTTATTTTGGCATTGCTATTGCTCTTGTCATTATCCTTGTTCAGCTCATATTTAGGCAATCATGTTAGTGAGACTTTATTGTGTAGCTTCTGACACTACTAGGTGTCATGGTGTCCATTTTTATTTTTCAGTTAATTCCCTTCTGTGACATTAGTTAGCTGTATCTAGGAGCAAGATGCCCATATGCTCATATAGCATCTTTGTACATGAGAGAAATCTGTCTCTTTACCTGAGGTAGTTTAGATTCCAAAAGCCTTCTAATTTTACTTATTTTATTTTTATTTTTTTATTTCCTTATCACTGGCAGTTCAAACTAATATAATTATCTTACACTCATTTGGTTAGCGTTACCCCAAGATATTTTATGCTGTTTGTGGCTATTGTAAAAGGTGATATTTCTCTGATTTCTTTCTCAGCCCCATTATTGACTGTATATAGTAGGGCTACTGATTATTTTTAAATTAATCTTCTATCCTGCTACTTTGCTGAAGGTGCTTATCAGCTGTAGGAGTTCCCTGGTAGAGTTTTTTTGGTCACTTAATAAACTATCTTATCATCTGCAAATAGTGAGAGTTTGACTTTTTCTTTTCCAATTTCTATCCCCTTGATCTCCTTTTCTTTTCTTTTCTTACTGTTCTAGCTAGAACTTCAAGTACAATATTGAAGAGAAATCACATTGAGTTTCTCTCCATTTAGTTTGACGTTGGCTGTTGGTTTGCTGTATATTGCTTTTATTGTGTTTAGGTATGCTTCTGTTATCCCTGATCTCTCCAATACCTTAATCAAGGAGTGCTGGATTTCATCAAAGGCTTTTTCAGCATCTAGTAAAATGATCATGTGGTTTTTCTTTTTCATTTTATTTATATGGTAGTTACATTGATGGATTTTCATATGTTGAACCATCCCTGCATCCCTGGGATGAAGCCTACTTGGTCATGGTGGATGAGTTCTCTGATGTATACTTGGATTCAATTTACCAATATTTTATTGAATACTTCTGCATCAATGTTCATGAGGGATATTGTTCTGTAATTCTCTTTCTTAGTAGTGTCTTTGTGTGGATTAGGTACTAAGGTCAATGTTACCTCGTAAAAAGAGTTTGGCAATGACCCTTCTGCTTCTACTGTGTGGAACACTTTGAGGAGTATTGGTATTAGGTGTTCTTTGAATTTCTTATAGAATTCTGCAGTGAAACCATCTAGCCCTGGGTTTTTGGGTTTTGTTGTTGTTGTTGTTTTGGGGTTTTTTTTTGGTTGGGAGACTTTTGATAACTGCTTCTATTTCATTAGGAGTTATAGGTCTATTTAAATTTCTTATCTGTTCTTTATTTAATTTTGGTAAGTGATATCTATCCAGAAAATTGTTTGCTTCCTTTGAATTTTCTAATTTTGTGGAGTACAGGTTTTCAAAGTATGACCTGAAGATTCTTTTGAAAACCCTGATATTAACCTACACACCTATAAACACCTGATTTTTGACAAAGAAATTAAAATTATACAATGTAAAAAAGAAAGCATCTTCAACAAATGGTGCTGGCATAACTGGATGCTGACCTGTAGAAGACTACAGATAAATCCATATCTATTGCCAGGCACAAAACTTAAGTCCAAATGGATCAAAGACCTCAAGATAAATTCAGTCACACTGAACCTCTTAGAAGAGAAAGTGGGAGGTACCCTTGAATGAATTGGTAGAGGAGACTGCTTCCTAAACATAATACCAGTGGCACAGATACTAAGATCAACAATTAATAAATAGGACCTCCTAAAATTGAAGAGCTTCTGTAAAGCAAAGAACATAGTCAACAAGACAAAATGGCAGGCCACATACTGGGAGATCTTCACCAACCCCACATCTGACAGAGGGCTGATTTCCAAAATATACAAAGAACTCAAGAATCTAGTTACCAACACCAAATAATCCAATTTAAAAATGAGGTACGGAACTAAGCAGAGAATATTCAATAGAGAAATCTAAAATAGCTAAAAGACACTTGAGAAAGTGCTCAACATCCTTAGCCATCAAGGAAATGCAAATCAAAACAATTCTGAGATACCATCTTACTCCTGTCAGAATGGCTAAAATCAAAAACACCAAAGACATTTTATGCTGAAGGACATGGAGAAAATGGAACACTCCTCTACTGCTGGTGGGAGTGCAAACTTGTGTAGCCACTTTGGAGATCTGTATGGTGGTTCCTCAGGAAAATAGGAATCAGTGTACCTCAAGATCCAGTAATTCTACTCTTAGGCATATACCCAAAAGATGCACATTCATACAACAAGGACATATGTTAAACTATGTTCATAGCAGCATTATTTGTAATAACCAGAACCTGGAAGCAACCTAAATGCCCTCAACTGAAGAATGGATGGAGAAAATGTGGTACATTTACACAATAGAATGGAGTACTACTCAGCAGGGAAAAAAAAACAATGGAATCTTGAAATTCACAGGCAAGTGGATGGAACTAGAAGAAACCATCTTGAATGAAGTAACCCAGTCACAAAAAGACAAACACAGTATATACTCACTCATATATGGCTTCTAGACATAGAACAAATGATTACCAGCCCATAATCCACACCGCCAGAAAAGCTAGGAAACAAGGAGGACCATAAAAGAGACACACATGGTTCCCTGGAAAGGGGGAAAGGGACAAGATCTCCCACGCAAATTGGGAGCATGGGTGGAGGGGAGAGAGAGTTGGGGGAAGAGGAGGGGAGAGGTGAGCATGAGGGAGCAGGAACACTGAGTCAGGGAAAGAATAGAGAAGAGCTAGAAAATAGATACCATAATAGAGGGAGTCGTTATAGGTTTTAAGAGAAATCTAGTACTAGGGAAATGTCCAGAGATCTACAGGAATGACACCAACTAACAATATAGTATACAAATAGACTTTGGGAGCCCATTCCTCATAGAGGGATACTCCCTCAGCCTAGACACATGGAACAGGGCCTGTGCCCTGCTCCAAATGATATAACAGACTTTGAAGACTGTCCATGAAAGGCCTCACCTTCCCTGGGGAGCAGGAAGTGGATGGGATAGGGGTTGGTGGGGGTAACAGGGGAGGACAGGAGGGTGGAGGAACTGGGATTGATGTGTAAAACAAGCTCCTTTCAAGTTTAAATTTAAAAAATTATTAAAAATAAAAAACAATTATCTTAAAAATCTTGGTTCATCAAATCATTAAACAAAATTTGTATTATGTATCCTTCCTTTAAAAAGTGGATACACCTAGGAACCCAACTAAGACTGCTCACCCCACAGGCTCAGGTGTAACTCTGTTTCACAGGGAAGGTCTATGGGGCATGACTTTAAGCTCTTTAGATAGCTTCTATCTGACTGAAATGGTCTGAGACACCAATGTCTGTCTTTCCTAGCTCCTAACAGAAGTTCTTGCAGCCCTATTTGGATTTCATTTCTTTGATGTTATTTTCCTGGAAGAGACCAAGAAAAGAAAACAGTTTCAATATCCGATTCGGAAAGTTCTGTCTAATTTAATTTCTCAAAATTCTCTTACAGCCTTTATGGTTTCGTCTCTAGTGTTACTTTCCTTCTCTTATTTTTAAGAGAAGCTGTCACTTTCTGCCTTTTCCCCTGCCTGGTGCATGAGTTTATTAGAGTCCCTGCCTATTTCCCATATCACTGTAGGCTGCAGAATTGTAAAACTCCATGCTACTTAATCAATCATCAGTAGCATTTTCTTCACTTTCACTCAAGCCCTCTGTAATGCCTCCCCAATGTCTCTGCACCTTTTATAAAGCATTTCTATTGTACTCTCTCATCTTTAGACTACTACTGGGCCCCAAGGCCAACAGCAAATGCTTTGTTTTATTACAGTAGCTTCACTCTTCCAGATTCAAATTCTGTTCTGGTTGCAGTTGCTCAACAAATCACTTCAAAGGTTGGTGACTTAAAACAAAAACCATGGAGTTATCGTTGCTGATGGGGGAGGGGGTGGGGAGCCCTAAGCACAGTACAGCAGAGAGAGTTCACACTAGTTTGGTCATTACCATTCAAGACTGATCATACTTAATGTCACACAGTGACTGTCCTGACATATAGCTCATATCTGCACTGGTCACCTAGAACCCTGGGAGGGACATCAATCTGCTTAATGTGACAGAGGGTGTGCAGTGAAGTCAAAAGAAAGACAAGAATCGTCTTGGGGACATAGTGTTAAATTATAAATGCAATTTCATTCTAGAATATTCTTTCCATTCCTGAATAACAGTGGTCTTATGAGGGGCAGTTGTTCACAGTTTAATCTTAAGCTTCTTTAATCTTCTTATGAAAAATGATCAGTCCTAAAAATCAACTCTCCTCTCATCAAGGATGTCAATCACCCCTAAACTGTTCATCCATTATGTTTCGCACCCATTTCTTAAAAAATGGCAACAATATAAAGTGGGGAAAGATCTAGCATAAAGTCAATGCTTATACATTAACAGATATATAAAAAATAGCTCTTAGGCTCTCAAGATGTCTCTCTGAACAACAGAAAACAAGATGCAAAGGCAAGTTGAGGAACTTGTATTGGACTTGGGTAGAAGGTTCTACATGAGAGTGATGTCATCACAGATGCTGAAAAGTTATTAGAAAGCAATATTAGATCATCTTAGAATGACCTCTTCTTCTAAGAAAGGAAGGAAAAACTTAATTGTTATATTCCCCAGTCTCAGAAATGTGTTCTCCAAGAGAATATCATTAAACATCAAGGTTCATCACTTCCATCCAGAGTTAGAAAAGGCATTTTAATTTTACATGCACTTTTTTCTTAGTAAGGAAAATGTTTCCATCCAATCTAACTCATGGGAATCATACTAGAATCTATTGCACAGTGAAAAAATGATACAAAAATATCTCTGTGCCATTACTGAACTAAAAAAGCAGATGAAGAAAGCTAACTTGCACTACCCATTAAAAAGAGAGAACCCAGAAGTCATTGAAATAAACATCTTCAGTCACTTCCTGTGGAGAAAAAAATTACTGAAGCAAAAAAAAATACTTTACATGAAAGGGAAATGAAGGAAATCTGGTCATAAAGCACAACAGCAGCTATAGTTTGTTGACTAATATAATAACATATATATGACAGCTATAATGCCCTATTGTGAAAAAAGATGAAAACCCATACTGTCAACAAACCTACTCAACCTAGATTAATGAATGATAAAGGTTAAAATTTCACTTTAATTTAATATTTGGGAAATTGTCTGAATGTTCATAATTCCAAGATATGTAGCAACTATCCTTTTATTTTCAAGTATTCATTTCTCATTATTTTAAAGGATTCTTCCCAGAATATATTTCATATTTTTCTACCTTAATGTAAGAAATATAACCTATGTATAAGAAGTATAATTGTTTTGGTTTTTTGGTGGTGGTGGTCTTGGGGGGTTGTTTTTGTTTTTGTTTTATTTTTCAAGACAGGGTTTCTCTGTATTGCTTTGGAGCCTGTCCTGGAATTCTCTCTGTAGACCAGGCTGGTCTTGAACTCACAGAGAACCGCCTGCTTCTGCCTTCCAAGTGCTGGGATCAAAGATGTGCACCACCACCACCCAGCCAAGAAGAATGATTGTTTTCTCCACTGAGAAGATAGAAGAAAAATGTCATATTACTGTTTCATTATATTATATTCATTTGACCCCTGATGATAAAGCACCCTGAATATTTTAAGCATGTCTGGTTTACTTATATAGCTAAAATTATATGTAGATATATATTTATACATGTACATATGTATACATCTGTCAGATCTGTTGAAAATAAGTTGTAGATGACCTGAAATATTCATTTATCAAAATATCACTATGTATGTCTTATGGATGAAGATACTCTCCTACATAGCATAATCACTACCAAAAATAATTCAATATTGTCTAATAAAAGCTGTACATTAAATTCTGAAATTTGCCACATATGTTACTTCCATTTGAGTGGCTAATCAATATTAATTATGTTCATTTTGTCTCTTTGGTATCTTTACAGATGGAATTTCTTAGATTTCCTTTTGCTTCTCACTGAATATACCAAGTTACAAATTCTCCCCATTATTCCCATATTTTTAAATTCAATCAAACATGTTTAAAAGGAATACTGCACAATTGATGCTTTTGTGATACATCAGCTCTATAACCATACAAGATCCAAATGTACTACTACTGGTAATATTATGTGTCCACCAAACTACTCTGTGTAAGTTGAATTTTTACTACTGGCAATATTACGTGTCTACCAAACTACTCTGTGTAAGTTGCATTTTAATCATTATAATTAATAATCTGTGACATGACTTTTCTAATTATAATCCTTTATTAGTATTTTGAGAATTTCACACAATGCGTTTAAATCCCATTCCTTTAACTCCTAGCTGATCTACCCTCACCTCCTTACCCCACCCTCCAATTTCATGTCCTCTTTTCTTCCATTTATTTCCTTTTGATGACCCACAGAGTTCAATTTCTGCAGCCCATATACACCTGGGAGTAAGATTATCCACTGGAGTATAGTTGTAATGGGACTCTTTAAGGTCATGACAGCTATTTTCCCCAATCTTCCATTTGTTTAGCATCCACTGAGACATCAAGATGAATTGATTATTATAGCTGCTGTTGTGACATGAGACGTTCTATAAATGAAAGAAGTTACCAAAATTCACTTTGTATTTTCCTGGCCACGTCAGTGTTGGGGAATATTACTTTAAGGTGTGTGACTTTTGTTTTTGTTGCATTTGTCTAACTCTATAAAGCTGTAATTCTTTGCATGTCTAAAACACCTGGTGGTCCTAATAAAGAGCTAAATGACCAATAGTGAGTCAGGAGCAAGGATGGGCGGGACTGGCAGGCAGAGAGGATAGATTGAAGGAAAAATGAAGAAGAAAAGAAGCAGGAAGAGACCAAGAAAAGGAGGATGTCAGGAGCCAGCATCCCAGCCAACCACCCAGCCAGCCATGGAGGAAGAAGGAAAGTGAGGGATACAGAAATATGAAAGATAAAAACCCAGAGGGAAAACAGACTGGATAAATAAAGTTTAAAAAAAAAAGCTGGGAAGAAACCAGCTAAGTTAAGAGTGTGCATTCATAACTAAGAATAAGCCTCCATGTTTGAGTTATTTGAAAGCTAGGTGGTAGGCCCACAAAAAAATCAAGATGAGAAAAAGCGTTTACAATTTAAACAGCTGACAGTCTAATAATTTATTACATCAGTTTAACCAGACATCTGATACAAATGTTGAAATTATCAATGAAGTGAAGGATCTGTCAGGCTGTAAAAACTATTGAGTCTGAAACACACAGAGAGAAAAAGAATAAAATGAAGAAAACACTATGTGAGATATATGGAACATTGCTCAAATAATGCTAAGACCCCTAAAGGAAAGGACAAGAACCATTAGTCAAAAGTATAATTTAAATAGATAGAAGTAGCCATATCTTACCTGTGAACCTATAACAGTGGCAACCTTCTTTGGGCATGGTTATAGGTGCAGACGTGACCCATGTAAGGTAGAGAAGCAGGGGACAGAAACCCCTTGGGTGGCTGAGAGCATCCTTGGAGCAGAAACAATGCAACAGTTACTTATTGTTATCTGTGTAAGTGCATCCCCAATAAACAGCTATTTATCTATTTATGAGGATTGGCAAACTCATTATAACTCTGCCTTCAGTTCCAAACCTGAAAAGAACATCAAATCACAGATTCAGAAAGTAGTCCTGTAGCCAAAGCAGAATTAATAAAATGATAGCTATACCAACTATACCTAGGCACGTCAGAGAGAAACTGCTAAAAGCAGGCACATAAAATATTCAAATGTAGCAAAAGCCTACACACTTCTTTCAAGTGAGTCATGGTAAGACCAGCATCTGGGTTATAAACAGAAACAGTGGATGCTGTGGAAATAAAAATGACATGTTCAAAGTATTAGAAGAAAATAAATGCAAGCTTTAAAGTCTATGCAGCCAAAATATTGTCCAGAAACAAAGATTTTCACATACGTGCTAATGCATACACATATACACACTCACCTGAGAAACCCTGTAAATGAGAGATCCACCCAAAAGGAAGAAGGAAAGAAAGAAAATGAGATTATTAAGCATTAAAATTGATCCTACATGAAGAAAGGATAATGGATGAGGCAATGGTAAAAGTAAATATAAGAAGATAAACCCAAAATTTAAAAGCTTACTTTTTAATGAATATATACTGTCTAACACATATAGAGAAATAAAACAAAATCCATATAAAACAATAAGGGAACACAGATTTTACTTGTGCTCATGTATTTTAATTGTCTGACATATGGAAAAATTAGTCATTTTACTATACTTAAGTAGAGATGCATATAGCAAACTCTAAGGATTCATTTATTAAATAATATTAACACTATGTTAACTAATACAGAGATTCCATATGTGACCAAGATCACACGGGTGCCTTCTTGTGTGTGCCCAACTCATTTTACCTGACATGAGGTTTCAACTGGCAAGATTGTGATTTCAGGATTCAAATATATTCCAAGGCATCTATGCATCACAGTTTTCTTATTTTTTCCAGTTCCTGAACTTCTATGAATCAGACCTATGTAGCTGCATTTATGAGGCAACTACTCTGTCACTGAGCTAAAATACCTAAGCTCGTGTTCTTTATACTGGTTGTTTCTATTTGTTAGCTATCGTGAATGATACTGAAAAAATCGAGTCCCTGCCTGCCTGATCTTTGACCCCATCGTCAGGCATTATTTTCTTCACAGTTGGTAAACTTATCTAGAAGCTTTACAAATACCACCCTCTGAAACACTGTTTTCAGAATTAGCAGATTTGTTCTGTCAAAATACTGCCTCAATGTCAGGCTTCATGCGGAGTTTGTCTCTATTGAGTGTTGGCTTCCTAATTCTTCATTGCCCAATTAAGCCTGCACCTTCAAACAAAACTGTGTATGTGTTGTGTGAACCATTCCAGAAGTTCCCAATGGTCTGTGTTTCTTTTATTGCTGTTAATATAAGTACACATCTATGACATAGCTAAAGATTATTCACAGGAATATGGATTGGTTGCTCCGGTTTAATAATTAAATAAGTTAAACAAGCATTCAATAAATTTTTTTAATTTTTACATTTGAAAGGTATCTTGTTTTTGATTTTTTTTTTAGTATTTGTATGTGGATACACATGTAATACCATGTATGTGGAGACCAGAGAACATTATTCTGGGTTTAGTTCTCTACTTCCATGTTGGCATAGGACTATGTGGCAAAGTATACTTATTCTCTGAGATATCTCACTGGTCCAAGTAAGTTTTTGATAACTTTTGGTCACTTATTCTAATTACTCATTAAGGATTTATAATGCATGAAGTCATACCTTAATTATTAAGCATACAATAATGAAACACACCATCCCAATGACATAGCATTTGCTTTCTCCCTGGTGTAGCACCACAAATAAACAAAGCACAGTGTTTCATACTATAGTAAATGTTATAAAGGAATAACAAACAGTGGGTGATTACAGAAAAATAAATGGCAATCTACAAACTCAACATTAAGAAGAATACACAGACCAAGCTTGATGAGTGTTATGTGCCTATAATCCCAGCACTTATGGAGCTGAAAAGGGGAAGTCATGCATGAATTTGAGAGAGAGGGTAGGGACACAAGAGGAGGTAAAGAGAGGAGAGGGAGGAAGGAAATGATGTAATACAATAATTATATGTGAAATTCTCAAAAACAAATTTAAAAAGTAAAAATGAGGGAGGAAGGGAGGGAGGGAGGGATGGAAGAAAGGAGGGAGATGGGAAGGAGGAAGGAGGAAGGAAGGAAGGAAGGAAGGAAGGAAGGAAGGAAGGAAGGAAAGACTCTCCCTTGACTACATAGCAAGGTTCTAGTTGAAAACTGAAAAGAATGAAGAGGAACTCCAGTCCACAGGGTTGGGAAACACTGTCTAGACAGAGGTGACTAAATAGAGAAATAGCTTGTTATGTTAGTGGACAATAGATACGTATGATATGTGAGTTAAAGCTGGGAAGTTAATGCATCCGAATCATCACAGTCTATGGAAAAACAACTATTTTGTGCTCCAAGATGCTTAGTAAAGCATGGGCTGCTCGCTTTGGGCCTGTAGATATGGCTTCGTGGTTAACATCACTTGCATTGCAGCCTTGAGGACAGGAGCTTGGGTTCCACAAATAACTATAACGTCAAGGGATTTGCATTCCTCTTCTGGCCTAAACATGTTCATATATATACAGAAAGAGAGAGAGAGAGAGAGAGAGAGAGAGAGAGAGAGAGAGAGAGAGAAAAACAAATATAAATAAGTCATAAGAAAAGAGGACACACCAAACATAGGGTTCTGTGCCACAGACTGTTGGGGGGGCAGCAACCAGCTCCTAAATCATGACACACAGACTTATTAATTATGAATATTATGAATATTCACTTTATATTATGTTTGTCCCACTCGCTCTTATAACTTATTTTAACTTGTTTCCCTTCATCTGTATTCTGCCTTGGGGCTTTTTACCTTTTGTATTTATTTATTTGTTTTCATTCTCTATGTTCTACTTTCCCTGCTTCTCTGTGTTTGGCTGCCTGTCCAACTGGCCTTGGGTATTTCTATCTCTTTGTCCATCATTCTCCCTTCTCTCCTTTCCCTAGCCTAGATTCCTCCTTCTACTTATTATGTCTCTCCACCAGCCCAAACTATGTAACTATTATAGAATACTACCATATTGCTACTATGTAGTAGCTACTACTTAGGTATTGACTATTCGTTGACTATTCAGCTTATTAGACCAATCAGGTGACTTAGATGGGCAAGGCAACACATCATTAAAGAAATGCAGTATAAGCAATTTTACATAGTTAAAGTAATATTCCCCCAACAAACTGTCATCACAGTTCCACTGAAAAAAGGGCAGAAGGTCCCCTCAGCCACTAAACTGATAGTAATTCAGTGGATTGTCAAGAGCAAATAGATTCCTTTCAGTAGCAATTTCATCTCTTAGACAGTGGTAGAAGCAATTTGAGAAATTGATATGTGAACTAATAATGACCGAGAAGGAACAATTGTTTGAAGTAACAGTGACAAAAGTGAGAGCCTTTTCAACAAGAAACAAGGCCACCGTGGTGTGTAAAATCCTAAGACAAGAAAACCCTTGGCATGTGCAGACAGAATTCTGTCCCTAAAGAGAGCTGCGCTTTTCTAGTTTAACAAAAAGGTGGAGATGGACTTAGGTAGTTGGATCCTAAGAGAGAATATGAAGCATTTCTTAGAATCTCCCATGACTGAGCAGTTATGTCATGCCATCCTATTAAGGAACAATGTGAGGGAACAAACCAAAATGTTGATGTCCCATAAAGAAAGAATTTTGATTTATTCAATTCAGTCATTGATGATTATAAAATAATATCACCAAAAAGTGTTTGGTGGGTTTTTTTTCAGGCTCCTTAGTCTAAAAATCACAAAAAGTACTAAAATGTGGTTGGCAAAAGTACAACCAAAGAAAGAAGTAGTTGGGGAAAATATTAATGGGTCTTAAAAAGAAAATAACACAATTATTTTAGATTTGATTTATCCTGCCAGATGAAGAATAAAACAGACCAGCAACTGAGAGCCAAAAGTTATGAAGTCAATAACTTATGAACAGAGAACAAAAAGTGACACCACCTCCCTCTCACCAGGGTATCGTTCCCAGAGTGTTGAAATCACTCACCCACCAAAGGATACAAAATAGATATCACTCCTCAATAATTGTGGGTGAATATGTGAACCCCTGGAAGACTGAGATGAATCTAACGTCCCTCTAATAATCAAGATGTGAAAGGATAGAATGAGGGACCCCAAAGACTTTCCCACCTCCTTGGAGTGGGTTAAAGGTTATAGTTCATGATCTGTACACAATGGAGTTGTCGCTAGAGACCATGAGAAGCAATGTGATTCCATTTGTCTTTCTTCTCTTCTTTGTAAACTCTAGCCACATAGATATTCTTCCCCTGAAAAATCTGGTGCATAGCACAGTTAGTTTATGTTGGTGAACAGTAGTTTTCCTATGTGACATGCTCAGGTCCCACATGGGACATCTGCACATGCCATGCAGCCCCCTCAACCTGCTGTCTTCTCATTATCTTGATATTATTTTCATCCCTACTACCTTAACCTGGACACTAGATCCTCTTCTTGTCTTAGATCCTGTGTCCTACCTGCGGAACCTTTCCCAAAATCACTCCACACACAAGGCCAAGCATAGGTCAGATTCCCTCATTAGGGTTAGCATCCTTTATGTAAAATGCTTGAGTGCAAAGATATTTATGGTTTCATTTTATAACATGGAACATTTGCAATGCACAGTATTCCTTTATGCTTTGCTTGCACTTACATAGGCAAAGAGTGGTCTTACACACTACTTTTGATGTGTTTGCATTCTGACTCTGGCCCAACTCATGAAGTGAATAATTTTCCATTCTAACATTATGTTAGTACTCAAATAGTTTTGTATTTGAAGGGTTTAGGGATTTCAAATTGTGTGTGTGTGTGTGTGTGTGTGTGTGTGTGTGTGTGTGTGTGTGTGTAGGTACTCACACACATTTATGAAACTTGATTATGGTGGTCAAAGGTCAAGATCTGTTATTTTCCTCATTTGCTCTCCACCTTATCTTTTGACACAAGGTTTCTCACTGGACCTAGAGAGCACTGACTCAACAAGGCTGGTGAGCAAGGAGAAAGCCCCGGGGATCTACCAATCACTATCTCCCTGAGGCTGAGATTACAGACACACACAACCATGCTCAGTTTTCACCGGGATGACAGGAACTAACTTAGATCATCTTGATTTCACAGTAAATATTTTACAAACTGAGCTATCTCCCTAGACTCTGGGTTTCAGATTCTTTTCAAATGGGAATGTTTAAACAGTATACCCTTAGTAGCTATTTTGTAAAAGCCATCACAGTTGTTACTGATTAGTTATCTGGGTGTTTGTTTGTTTAACATCTCTTTTTCTCAGTAGTCTTGTTTATCTATGTACTTCAAGCCTAGAGAAATTTAAGCCATAAATTCTTTGCTCATTTGCTCATCAGTTTGTGGGTGTAGACAAGGTCTTTTATAGAATCGTCTAAGAAAAGATGGAGAAATATGAGCTGGTCACGGTTCAGTTCAGTTGAATAACAGTCCCAGATGAAATGGCCCTATCCAAGCAATAGAGATTGAAGAGGATCTGGACACAGTGTGGATTGTGCAGCATCAAACCACATGATGAAACAGAGATTTATTGTCTTTGTTGTAAATAAAAGTCACCTTTATACTAGCTTAGAAACAGTAAACTTCAAGGCCTCGTCTCCACTCTCAGGGTTCATGTTTCCACAGGGAAACTCTCCAAAAACCTCGTGGTTTCCTGCAGGCCTTGACTTTCATCTCACATTCATTGTTTTGTCCCATTGATTTTTTTTCTCTCAGATGTGCTGAGTTACCAACTACATTAGTAAAAACACTTTTTATAAGCTTTCTAGTTTAGCTATGGGGGAGGCTGTTGGGACTGGGGGCCTGAGTATTGGACCCCAGAATCCCTGGCATTGAGCTATATAATCTAGCCCAAATAGACATGTTTTTAAATGTCATCTCAATCCACGACAGTATACAACAAATAGCATGCATACAAAATCGATGAACACAGCCATGTGTATATTTTAATTTAGCTTGATGAAGATTGTTGTAAAGCAAAATGAACATGTAGACAATACAGCTGATAGTATTTGAATAATAAGATTATTATTCAGTTATTGTTGAATATTGTTAGCCCCTGTCTCTGTGTACAAATTCAGGTCTGCTAATGGTAAGTGAGACATAAATTAACTCATGGAGGGACTTTCCAACAAAGCTGTAGGAAACAATTTATGGATTTTACTTCCAAAAACTATCTTCCAGGAATGGTGGTCCATGCCTACAATGCCAGTGCTTAGGTAGCTGAGGTAAGAATATTGCTACAATTTCTAGGTCAGTATGGGTTACACAGTGAGTTCCAGATGAGAGCAAGCTACAGAGTGAGATGCTATCTCATGGAAAAAAGTGTGTGTGTGTGTGTGTGTGTGTGTGTGTGTGTGTGTGTGTGAGTGCGTGCATGTATACACGTATATACTAAGTTCTTAAGGGCAAAGTTTTTAAACCCCAATAGAAGAAAATAAGATATAAGCCTGCAATGCGGGCAATTTATAAAGGAACAATCACAGTGGCTACATAAATAAATATAATGTTCAACCTGTCGTGCAATAAGAAAAAAGCAAATGAAAGTGATTATATTTCATAAAGCTGACAAGGATTAAAAGGAGTGAAACTATCAAGCCTTGGCAGTTATACAAAATAGCTATTTTCCTATGTGTTTTGTAGAAGGTATAAAATTAGAGAAGCCACTCTGGAAAACACATTGACAATCTATCAGAACTTTACATCTCTGCTGACTTGGCAACTCTTCTAAGAAATAATTCTAAAGAGATATCTACAGTTTAGTAACAAGAAACACAGAAAAGAATGATATTTTGTTGCAGTGGTGGTGAAATTTGGAAATGCAAATGCCTGGCATATTACTTGCTAGTATCATAAGTTGCCATATTGTTATTTATTCTTTTTTAAAATCTAAGATAAACTTCATGTGCTAGTGGACACCCTCACCCCAATGTTATGGGGGAAGACGTCACAAGATGTAGAGGTTAAAGACAATTGCACCACTTTCACCTGCTGGAAATCCTCGTCCAGGTCCAGCCTTAATATGAGGGGAGATGCCTAGTCTCACTACAACTTAGTAAGCCATGTCTGGTTGCTATCCCTTGGTAGCCTGCCCTTTTCTGAAGGGAAATGGAGGGGTAGAGCTGGAGGTGATGGAGTAGGGGTGGGGGATATGGACCGGAAGGAGAGGAAGGGGAAAAACTAATGTTGAGATATGATATATGAGAGAGAAAAAAGTAAAAAAAAAAAAAATAGTAACAATAACAAAGCCCGATCCCCAAGTATCTAATTTTATTCACCCAGGAAATGTGTTAATATTTAAATTATTTTCAACTGTTCAAAAGACCATAGCCTGTCTATTTGATGGCTTAAAATATGAAAATGGGCCAGGTCTGCTCGGAATAACAGACAGTAGGAGCTCTGCTCTGTGGTGTGCCCTGCCTACCTGAGGACTAGAGAGGAAGTCCCCCACTTCTCCCAGTCTTCAAATCCGGACAGAGTCCAATTAGATTTCTAAAATGGAAGGCAGAGAAACCATTTCACTTGCAAGCGCAGAGAAGAGAGTCTTTGATCCCTGTGGTGGGCAGCTGCTGGGACTCGCTTCCCGACCGCTGGCTTCTGCAGAGACCTCAATGCCACTTTCATCACGACGGCTCCCTTCAAACACCGCGCTAGCTGCTTTGAAAGTTCTGGACTCCATACCTAAAAACAATCCAAACCAACCTCACACAACAGTTCAGAGGGAAGACATCCAGCCAGGCATTTATACACCACCACAGTCCAGTGACAGAACTCAGACTCATTAATCTTCAAACACTTGGTAACGAGCGGGAGATTTTGCAGCAACTCAACGAAGCACAACTATATATATATATATTCTAGCTTAAGAATACACAAAACTCATTGTGTAGCTTTACTTTAGAAATGGCCAGTAGAAAATGTCAAGCTTTCAGCTGAGATGTGGTCCTAAGAATGTCTTCTTGGAGTAGGAGCTATAATAAAATCATGCAAGCAAAAATGTTGAAGACACCAGAGGTTCCAATTCATGCCTCTGAGGAGTTTGTTTCTTTGTTTGCTTTGGTTTGGCTTTTGTTTTCTGAATTAATTTTTTTTCATTCATTTCTGTTGGGATCTGTGCATTTTCATCAACCAGATTAGATTTTGTATTCTTCAGCTCTTCTGGTATCCAGTACAAACAGACTTGAATTTAAGAAAGAAAATTGAGGTTTCACCTTCATAAGAGTCAATTTCTATGCAAGAAAAAAGGAAGTTGGTTAATTCCTCTAGGTTTGATATTTCTATTAACACAAACTATTACTGACCCTCAAGAGAACCCTCCACCAAGCACTTCCTTTCTCCCTTGTGATGGAAATCTTCATTTCTGTTCCTGAAGAGCTTCAACAGCCTTGGTGGCATGAAAGGATGCTACCCCGCCAACTATCTACAGTCCCAGTTCCTTCACCAGATAGGAAATGGTACAGTGTCTGACCTAAAGAGAACTAGGCACAGAGGGATGTGTGAAGTCTATCCTGGACCAGCATTACCTCCAACAGACATACACACACTCACAAACACACACACACACACACACACACACACACACACACATCGATGCATACACACATACAAACACACATACACACACACACCTACATATACACACACATACACAAACACAGATACGTATATACACAAACACACACACACAAATACACATACAAATACAGATACACACACACACACACATACACAAACATCGATGCATACACACATACAAACACACACATACACACACACACACCTACATATACACACACATACACAAATACAGATACATATATACATAAACACACACACAAATACACATACAAATACAGATAAACACACACACACACACACACACACACACACACACACACTGTGCTCTTCATCCCCTTGTGCATCCCATCCCAGTCCTATGCCTTTGTCTGTGCCCACACACCTCCTGACATTTCCTACTCCAGATCATTATTTCCCAGCAGCCTTGGCACCCAAGAGGCTCGAGAAAAACCTCATGTTCATCTTCATTTCTTTTTTTTTCTGTTCTTTTTATATTACTACTTCATATGCATTTCTAAGCAGATTGTCTCTTCTCGCCTTTAGAATATTAACCATGGTTTTTGTTTTGTTTCTTTTTCCGTTCCACTATCTTTTTTGATACAGGATCTTTTTTTCTCTTGTTTTGTTCTCTTTCTGTCTCTCTCAGTCTCTTTCTCTCTGTTTCTCCCACCAGTTTTCTTTTCTCAAATGTCTACTTCTTTTTTTAAATAATAATAAATTGTGTTTATCTTTTTCTTGTATGTGTACATTCACATACGTCACAATACATACATGGAGTTCAGGACAACTACAGAAGACAGTTTTGTCCTGGCACACTTAGGATCAGAGTCAGGGCTGGTGGTTGGCAGCAGCTCTTAGACACTGATGATGCCTCAAGCCCAGTCTTAGCGTCATCGCTTTCCTGAGTCCTTCCACTCAGGCTCCTGAGGATCCTGTGTCTAGAAAGTTTCCAAGTCATTGGATTTTCTTGGGGTGCAGGTTGTTGGTGTGGCCACCCTTCTTCTTGAGGCAGTTGACTGTACATAGGTGCAGGTGGGGACAGCACTTGTGGGCCACAGACCATGGCCTTGTCATACATGTACTTATGGAGAGCCTGGCAAAGGGATGGCTCTATGATGCCACCATACAGGTGCAGCACCAGGTTCAGGGTGAGAATCTTTCTGGACTGTTTCATCTATCCTCTATCTGCTGTTAGTAAATGCCAGCCACTGCTGGAAAGTGTGGGTTGTCTTCCTTGTCTTGGATCTAGATTTTGACATTATCCATGGAGTCACTAGGCTGGACCCCGAGGGTGATGGTCTTGCCCTCCAGGAACTTACCAAATATTTCCATCTTGGTTTCTTGGTTGAAAAGAGAGTTCAGTAAAAAAAAAAAAAAAAAAAAGTAGGGTTTTTCTCTTTGTTTTTGGAGCCAGGGAATGATGGCATTACCTCCAGGAGAAGGACCTGAGTCCCATTTGTTGTAGACACCTCCTTGGCCTCCTTTTGCATGCTGTGTGGTTAGAGTTCTTGTTTGGGTTTTCAGCACAGCATAAAGAAGAGCGTGTGAAACACATTGGTGACCTAGAAATCAGGGAATAGTTCCAATACCAATTAAGGCCTTAATCCTCAGACAGCTGGCCTCAGGCCTTGTTAATGACCCTAGACAGATAGTTGCATGAAGATATTGACTGTGGGATTTGTATTTGTGTTAGCTCAGTGTCTAGCACAGTGTCTGACCTATAAGTATTCAGTGTATGTTTGCAAAAGGAGGGAATAAATGAGAGTAACTATCAGCGTGCTCGTGGATAAAAGCAATTAGGGCTAAATCCTTTCAATTAAAATTACTACTTATCTATAGCTTCAGAATTAGCCAACCATAAGAAATGTCAGGGAGACTCCTAATAAGATAGAACTTAATATTGTAATTGGAAATAAGACAGAAACCAAAACAGTACAATATAGAATGCTTCAGGGTTTTGTTTTTGTTGTTGTTGGTTTGGTTTGGTTTGGTTTTTTTTTTTGTTTGTTTGTTTGTTTTGTTTTTAAGACCAACTTCTCACAGAATTCTAAAGAGAACCTGTCTCAAGAGAAACAATTGCTAATCTGTGGTTTGGGAATCAGACAGAGGTGCTTACAAAGTAACAGAGAAGGTAAACAGAAAAATATCATCTGATGTTACTGAAATTAGTGATCCTTAAACATGCAAAGAAGTGAGTATGCGTGCACACACGTGTATGTAAAATGTGATCATAAAATGATACATAAACAAACTCATGTTATAAAACAGAAGAGATGGATTAAAGGCATATATGCAGAAACACAAAGGTCACTAAAACCTATTCTTAAGGTATTTGAAGAAAATATTTGATTAATGGAACAAAACTGGCAGCCAACACTGCAATATTAAAAATTCTTCAGTGAAAAACAAAAATGAGGAATGAAAAAAAAACTCCATCTTGTGTCAGGGGAATTCAGTTCTGCAATGTGCTCTAGTAAAAACTTTAAATTCCAAGCTCAAAAGTTACAAAAGAATATGGAAGGTGGGAGAGTAGCTGGGCCTGGTGTCACATGCATGTAATTCCAGAACTTGAAAGACTGAAGGGCCAAGCATTCACGGCCAGTCTGACATAGAGATACATGCATGTATGAATGTATGTAATGTATGCATGCATGTATGAATGTATGTATGTATATATGCATGTATGAATGTATGTATGAATGTATGTATGTATACCAAGACCCTGTCTCAAACAAAGCAGAAAGTCATGTTATGGGGGAATAAATGATTAGCAAATCAAATTTCAGAGTTTAGACTGTGGATGCCAGTAGAGAGCTATGTTCAATTCTTACCCAAAACAAAACCATAACTGTGATTCTGGGTTGCTTTTATTTGTGTGGTTGCCATCAGCTTTTCCATTCAGGTATCTTTCTTCGGATACCAGTGATTCAAGACCTACAGGAAAATTCAAGGTACCTCATCACAAGCCCCATAAACTCATTTTAGTGCTATGTGTTTTGTTTATTGTTAGTACACATGTTCACACACTCTTCAGGAGGATGAAACCTCCAAGCAGCTTATGTCTGTCCACAGAATGGTGGTAAGCAAGTGCCCATGTGACAAGTGTTGAGATGTAACTCAAAGGATGTAAAATATCAGTTAAGAAAGAATGAGTTTAAGACATCTATTTGCAATACCATGAGTGTAATTGATAATATATTACATTCTTGAAAAATTCTGAGATTGCTCTTATTACAGGGTAAAAATGTATCGATGAGAAGTACTGCATGTTAATTACCTAGATGTAATCATTCTGCCAGTCAATGGTGGTGCACGCCTTTAATCCCAGCAAAGGCAGATCTCTGTGAGTTTGAGGCCAGCCTGGTCTACAGAGAAAGTGCCAGGACAGGCTCCAAAGCTACACAGAGAAACCCTGTCTCAAAAAACCAAAAAATATTAAAAAATAAAAATAAATAGTTGTAATAATTCCACAGTATCCAGCTATACATGTCTCTGTACAAGTTTCAAAACATTATGTTTTACATATTAAGTGCATTTTTATACTTTACATAATAAGTACT
The DNA here is from genome assembly GCA_030556225.1 of Cricetiscus sungorus. NCBI lineage: Eukaryota > Metazoa > Chordata > Mammalia > Rodentia > Cricetidae > Cricetiscus > Cricetiscus sungorus. Next base: position 855,256 of record JANBXA010000611.1, on the reverse strand, counting down.
ATATTTGATCTTTAATTATATTGTGGAATATAAGTGACTCAACATTGCCTATTAAAAGCATGTACTCCAAACAGAACTAAATCTTTAAAATTGTAAAGCTATAAATTTATCAGAAGAACTTAAACCAGGCTGTGGAATTGTTTGGAATCTCTGCACATTTTAAGTTTCTGTCCCCACCCACAGTAATTTCCCCATGCCCTAGAAACCTTGTTTTCCTTTTCCAAAGACAAACCATGGGTATGTGTTGAGAAACATTTTCCATGGAGGTATAGTCTGTTAAAAATTTCTCAGGGAAAGAACTACAAGAGACATGTTTCCTAATGAGCTATGCCAGAACTGCAGTTGGAATGTAATATATAAGGGAAGAATAAATTTTAAAAAGTATCCTCTGATTAACTAACATGTATGCAGATGCAGAATGGCAGGCAATTGCAGGTGGATTTGAAAAATAAGCAGTCTTGGAGATGAGAATGGCAAGCCATGGGTGGTCATGTTTACACTGGAATAAAGGGCTGTAATCTTCTCTAGTGAAGAATTCTCTGTAGTTAGTAAGAGAAACTTCTCACCTCAGTGATAAGGGCTATTGTTTTGTGCAAGATTGAGGGACAGGAAGGAAACAGGATAATGGGCAGACATAATTGAATTCATTTGTTAGGGAAGTGAGCAGCCACAAACTAGATGTGGTAAACCCTAGAAACTTAAGATGTGGAGGCTGGAAGAGAGAATGGAAGGTCCCAGCGAGACTGGTGCTTCTGAGAGAACTGCGGGAAGACTCTGGTCCAAGCTTCTCTTCTTGGCTGTCTTTGTGTCAGAAATGTTTACCCTCCATCTTTGTTCTGTCTTCTTTCTGTATATACGTGTGTACAATTAGGCTCTCTTACTCAGTCCTCAAAAAAAAAAACAAAACAAAAAACAGATTGGGATGCACCTAATGACTTTATTTCAGATTGTTGATTTATAGAAAAGCCTTCCTGCAAACACAGTCATACTCTGAGGTCCTTGAATTTAATATATCGACATAGCCATTTGGAGAGTACGGACATCACAATCCAACCAATGCAGTAAGTGTGCCTCTGTAAATACCTGGTGTGTTTCAAACGCTTAGCATTTCATCTCATTTCGTTGCTTTAAACTTTAAAGAAAAATTTTTCTCAGTAACAGAGATCTGACGCTTATTATTGTGACCAGCCAAGCATGTTATTCTGCACAATGTGCACTTGACCACCTTCGAGCTTCTGTGGTAGACAAGCCATGGAAGAAGACACAAAAAAGGATTCTGATGAAGTATTAGAGTGAGACTTTTAAAGCTTTCCAACCACAAACCGGTGGCAAATAAATGTTGACATTGTGATTTGAGGGACTAAATCCGAGGACTTACAAAATGAAATGTTTAAAGTCAGCAGTCTCTAAATAAATAAATAAATAAATAAATAAATAAATAAATAAATGGTCAGCAGGCTCTCTTCTTTCGCTTTCACAGAATACAGTTTTTTTTATTCCTTGAAATCGCTGAGAGCTGGGCTGAGCCTCTATCCATGGAAATGGCAAGCAGAGACGGCACTGGAGTAAAGTGGTAGACTCTCCTGTCTCACACACAAAACTAGACACTAAAACTCAGTAAGTAAGATCGACTTTTTAAGGGTTTATTTTTTTAAATTGATTTTTTTATGTGCTTTGACATTCTTGCTTGCATATATGTCTGTGCAAGGGTTCCAGGCAGTTGTGAGTTGCCATGATGGTACTGGGAGTTAAATCCAAGTCCTCTGGAGGGGAAGCTGGTGCTCTTAACCACTGAGCCATCTCTCCAGCCCCTAGATTTTGTTTTAATGCAATATCTTTATTGTAAAAATTAATGCAATAAGGACAAAGGTGGTTTGATCAGGCGAGAGCATTTGTGAACAAGCACAAGGACATGAATTCAAATCTCCAGACCCATATAAAGAGGTGATTGTAGTCACACAGGTGCCTGCAACCCCAGGACTTTGGAAGGTCAAGGCAACAGAGACAGGAGAATTGACAGGCCCCAATCTAGCTCCAGGGTTAGTGAGATACCCTGTCTTAAATGCATAACACTGAGAGTGAAAATAGGGCTCCAATGTCCTTCTCTTGCCTTTGTGAACACAAATGACTAATGTAATGAGATACACGAAAAAGAAAATGTCAAAAATATAAAGAGACATAATCTGCATTATTTTACTCTTGTATCAGTCTCTAATATAGCTCAACCTATTTCTGATATTTAGTATATGTTAATATTTTAAAATTAATTTTATGTGTAAATTATTGTATTAACTATTTGTCTTATAGGTTTTTGTTTTTTTTAGGGCAAGATCGCATATAGTCCAGGCTAGTCCTACACTCACTATTTAGATGAGGATGAACTCCTGGTTCTCTTACCTCTATCTCTAAGGTGTTGGGTGAGTGATACTGCTTTAAATTTTATGCCTGGTTATTATGTATCCTGCTAGTTCCTCTGTTGGCTGGACATCCAACTTTAATTGCTCGAACTACTCTTCCCTTTGCCTAGGAGCTATCCCATAGTGGTCTGAGGATTCCACATGGGTATGAACACATCAGAAAGGAATTCTGGTCTTCCAATCACACTACTTCCAGTGATAGGCCAGTGTCATCATTATGCAATTTTTCCGTGTTAAAAACACAAGTTTCCCACCCCTACACTAAGACTTAGCATTGTCCTCTATGTGCTCCCTTCAAAATTCTTCTGTAGGAGAAACTTTGTCCAGCCTAGTCAAGCCTCAATTGCCCTGCCCAGGTGCCCAGGCCAGCCCACATGAGCATGCGCATGTGCTGCACACACTTTCTCCCTGAGCCAAGCCTCCAAGCCTGCCTCTCTGCCCGGAGACTGCTGACAGAGAGACACCTGACCCAGAGTCACCAATGAGCAAAGGACATGCAGCAGAGCCAGCTCCTGAGCCAACAGGACCTTGGCAGGGGGTGTAAAGGCAGGTCTGAGTTCCTGCTTGCTGCCTACTGACTCCAGTGCCTGAGTCTCTAATGCTGCATCTTCTCACCCCCTCCCTCAAGGGGTATTGGAGCAGGGAAACCAGCAACATCTGGTACCTAAACGTGGGTCATAGCACTTCAACGCCCAGAACGTGTTGGGAGGTCTCCTGGGCCTGGCTCACAGAAATCCCTGAGGTATCAGATTGGCAGATGCACCTCTCACCCAGGTGTGTTTCCTGAGATGTCATCCTTTGATAGTCAATGATGGGTAAGGACCTGTGAAGCAGGCCAACCTAAGGAAGTATTGGTCCATTGTGCTGGATACTCTCTTCAGCGGGGACAAGGCCGAAGCTAGAACTTCAGCTCCCGCTAAGCCACATTAAGAAAGACAAAAAAAAAAAAGGTGGATATGTAGGAGAAACTTTGGTCAGCCTACCCAAGCCTCAATCGCCCTGCCCAGATGCCCAGGCCAGCCCACATGAGCATGCGCATGTGCTGCACACACTTTCTCCCTGAGAGAAGCCGCCAAGCCTGCCTCTATGCCCAGAGACTGCTGACAGAGAGACACCTGACCCAGAGACACCAATGAGCAAAGGACATGCTGCAGAGTCAGCCACATGCGCCAACAGGACCTTGAGAGGGGGTATAAAGGCAGGTCTGAGTTCCTTAATAAGTGAGTCTGCAGTATGCTCTGTTACCCACTGACTCCCAGTGCCTGAGTCGTTGGTGCTGGGTCTTCTCACCCTGTCCCACGAGGGGTGTCCGAGCAGGGTCACCCACAAGATTCATCTACTCAAGAGCAACCTCTATCATGAAGCCCGTGCCCTAACCTTTCATCCTGTCTTTGACTCTTGACCATCTGGCTTTTCTTCACCGGTTTGCACTGTGAGATCCAATCGTTGCGTTTTTGTGCTCACCTTCTGCAACATAGTTTCTAAGTTCTCGTTCTTGTTGCAGATTGATTTGTTAGTATCTATGACGTCTCTCCTACTTCCTTGGCCACCATGATTCTCCTTTTGGTTGACATTCCACCCCAATGTTCTCGCAACCCCTCGACCAGACCTCCCAAGCCTTACTGAAACAAGGTATTGCTTGGTAGTCCTGGCTGACCTGGAACTCACTATACAGTCTAGACCTCAAACTCATAGTGTTTCTCTTGCCTCCGACTTCTGAATTCTGGTAAGTAGGGACTATCATGCCTCGGTTGGCTACTTGTGTTTATTTTGTTGACACAAAACAGAGTCAATCAACTGTGGAAATGGTACCTCCACTGAGAAGCTCCCTCCTTCAGATTGGCCTGTGGACATTTCTATGGGCCATTTCCTTTATCAGTGATTGATATGGGAGGCCCCAGCTCACTGTGGGTGGTGCCATCCTTAGGCAGGTGGCCCTGGGTTGTATAAGAAAACAAGCTGAGCAAGCCATGGGGAGCAAGCCAGTAAGCAGCATTCTTCCACGGTTTCGGTTTCCATTCCTGCCTCTGGGTTCTTGCCTTGAGTTCCTGTTCTGATTTCCTTTAGTGGACTGTTACCTTCAGGTATAAGATGAAATAAACCCTTTCCTCCAAGAAGCTGCTTTTGGTCGTGTTTTAACCCAGCAGCAGAAAGCAAATTAGGACAGCACTCTCCAGTCTTCACCAAACCAGTACGTGTATCTAGGGTTCATACCCTAGCCACCATTTTTTAATGTTGTTGTTTCATGACTATACCACATCCTTGGATATTTCACAAAAATCTCAAAATTTTAAATGCTACCTACTTATTGGTGATTCTGTATTGCCCACTCCTGAATTTCTATTTCCTTTTTACAAACAAATCCAACTGCCTATTTGATATTCTCATGTAGATGGTTCATAAAAATTATAATTAAGACATAACAAACATTCACATTTTCATTTAAGTCTGTTTCCTCCCTAGTCTCCCCTGCTGCCAGCTCAATTGCTCAGCCTAGTGACTGCTAGCTTCCTCCCTGTTTGCCAATCTTCGTAGACCACCTACAGGTACTGTTGACACTCTCTCCAAAGCACATAACAAATCTATCCACATCTTTCCTTTTCTAAAGCTGCAGCCCTACCCTTCCAACTCACCATAATCTGCACCTGTTAACATGTCTCCTTCAATGCCAAGTGCAAAGCTCCACACATGTTCGTTTTCATTGTCTGTCCACAGGTGAAAATCAAATCACAGCACTGCTCTGCTATTCTTTCAACCTGAAATATAAACCAAAGCCCTTCTCCAGGCATGGAAGGCTTTGTTTATCAATTCCTGCCTCCTCCTGACCTATCTCTATTTCTCTTTCTACCCATTAGTTCTTATGCAAATGCCCCATATATACACACAGAGTTGTATATACAGAGAGGGAGAGAGAGAAACACAAAGACATACACAGAGATAATCACACACACACACACACACACACACACACACACACACACAGTCTCTCACACACAGACACAGAGAGACAGAAAAAAAATCACATACATATAGTCACACACACACACACACACACACACACACAGACACACACACACGTAAAGGGGGGAGCATTTATGTTTCAGGAGCATTGCTGTTTTTTTTTCCCTTGAACACACCAATCTCATTTCCACTTTGGGATTTTGTTTAGCCAGTTTCTTCTGCCTAGAATGTTCCTTCTCCTCTCATTGTCCTGATTTAGGTTAAGAAGAATTATCTCCTCTGAGAGGCTTCCTCTGTCAGACTCTGCCCACACTGTTTATTTTGTCTCCTCTTCAAAGGGCTCAACTAAAATTGTCTTATTCGTTTAATTTGTTCACAGACTCCTTTCACTTTCCAAAGCAGGGGATTTGTGTTTATTGCTCATGATGGTATTTTTTTGAACCTCGAATACAGTCTGCCCATAATCCTACTCAAAATGTATGCACTGGATGAACAATTGGATAAACTGGTTGATAAAAACCTGACACCCAGGAGTCATATCTGGGGCTCACAAGCTGGAAGCACAGTGTCTACACAGATGCTTTGTTCTGAGAGCCTGTGATCTCTCTGGGAATCTGCTTCCAGGGAACAGGATGTGAGACCAGGGCTTTCAGGGTCAGAAAGATTTTTTTTTCTTGTTTCAGGAGAAACTATCAAAAATTTCCTATTCTGTTACAGGTAATCTACATTCATTCATTCCTATTTAAACACTACACATACACACACACACACAAAATCTCATATGCAAAAAACACACACACACACAGGAAAAGGGTTCAGATTTGCATTCAACTGCAATTCACTGACCATTGGAATTGAGTTTTTCTTGGTAATTTCTGATCTGGAGAGAGCAAAAACAAAAGTTTGTCTGACTTCTTCAGTCATGGCTGTAATTTATCTTACTCTTGACTATGTCTTCAAGAGAGAAATATAAATTAATGACTCTGCAGTTTATCTTGCCAAGTGAGCAAAATTCATCAGAATAACTATTAAAAGTTGGCAAAAAAAAAAAAGAACCAACAAGAAAATTTTGGGTACTTAATGTAGATCAGTTATAATTAAACACAATTATTCTCAGAACTAGAGCAATACAATGATTAACTCTGTGTGTCAAATATGCGGTCAGCAAGGCTTTTGCTATATGGCTCAATATACATTTTAAAGCATTATGCTTGGATTCTGTGTACCAACCTTTCTATCAGGTCGCTTTCTCCTACAAAGCCACAATCTGATTGGGGATGCCCATCTGTATATATGTTTCTCTTATTGGTTGATGAATAAAACACTGATTGGCCAGGCAGAAGGACAGGTGGGGCTAAGAGACGAGGAGAATGCTGGGGAGAGAGGCATGGTCGAGATGCCATGTTGCCGGAGGTGTAACATGCTGAGTGGCGGGTAAGCCATAGCCTCGTGGCAATACATATAATAACAGATACAGTTTAATAATTTAGAAAGAGATAGCCAATTAGAAGCCTAAGCCATCGGCCAAAAGTTTAATAATAATAATAATAATTATAATTATAATAAAGCCTGGATAGTTCAGTTTGTAGAGCAGAGCATGAGACTCTTAATCTCAGCGTCATGGGTTCAAGCCCCACGTTGGATGCCATTTTGTTGGCTGGAGGTTTCTCTTGTCCCACCAGGTCCTACAACTGCTTCAGCCCCAAATAAACACACAGATGCTATATAAATTATGAAAGTGTTGGCCGATGGCACGTCAGCACCCAAAGGCACCAGTTTAGGAGGCACTCCTCCCACCAGGGAGAGATTCCCAGAGATGTCAGTCACCCTTTCGGGGCTAGTAGTAAATGGCAGGTAAGGACCTGTGAGGCAGGCCAACCTGAGACAGGTATGGTCCATCATGCTGGATGCTCTCTGAGGTGGGGACAATGAGGCCGAAGCCGGGACTTCGACTTTCGCTAAGCCACATTGTTTTTAAAAAGGTGGATATGTAGGAGAAACTGTAGCCAGCCTACCCAAGCTCCAGGTGCCCAGGCCAGCCTGCATGAGTGTGTGCGACAGGCACTTTCTCCCTGAGCCAACCCTGCCGCTTTCTTTGCCCAGAGACTGCAGACAAAGAGACACCTGAGCAGAGACACCAATGAGGAAAGGACATGCAGCAGAGTCAGCCACCTGAGGCAACAGGACCTTGGAAAGGGGGTTAAAGGCAGCCTCACTTCCTTAATAAACATGCTCTGCTACTCACTGACTCCAGTGCCTCAGTCGTTGGTGCTGAGTCTTCTCACCCCCTCCCTCAAATGGTGTTCAAACAGGGTCCTCCATAACAGATGATATAAATAAGAAACTAACAGCAATGTAAAAGTTACACATCCATAATCCCAACACTCAGGACAATCCATCCAGGGACAAGTGAAGAATGCAAGTTAGAAAGAATGCGTATAGAAGAGGAAAACATTAAACATACCACATTTAGAAGAAAATATTCTGTTTATTATAACAAAAAGAGGTACTTAGTATACCTCTTCATTTTGTGACACAAAATGTGCTTTTCCGCTTTGTCTTAAAAAAATTGTTGAATTATCCTTGAATTATTCATTTAGTAGTCTAAGAAATATTCCTATATTCCAATATTTTCTACATTTTATTGTTTATATATAACATTTGTATACAGATCATATGATAGTTAAAATAAAAAAATACAGTGGAATTTTTCCCAATGAACAGAAAGCAGTATGTAATTTTGAAGACAAAAATATAATACATATGACAGAGTCTCTTTCAAGGAACACTGAGGGGTAAACACCAGCCACTCAAAATATAATGCACAAAAAACACCTATAATCATACTGATTATGACATACGTTTTGTACATATGTTAAAATTTTGTGCTTCAAACAAGTTGCACTTTTCAGCCTTGATCTGAATCCCAAGTCACTAAATTGAGAATGGTGGCAACTATATTTTAGGAAAAGGTTATAAGAAAATTGAGAAAGGATAAGGGACTTGATTACACTATACAAGTCCTCGCATAGTTTAATGGAGATCTTACTTTTCTGCTGAGGCTAATTTCTAAACTATTTTTCTAAAATAAGAGGATAAGGAGTAAGACAAGAGACCTGTCTTTACAAACATTTGGACAGGTAAGCATGTATGTATGCTAGCAAACACATCTGTACCTATTTCTAAATAGGTTTTCTAAGACTCATCTCTTTTAAAAAAAATAGAAAATATATTACAAATTAATCACATTTTATATAAAACTCAAGTTTTCTATAAAATACTTGGTGCCGAAGAGATTGTGCATTATTTAAAACTAAATTCCCCATGGAGTACGTAAGATGCTAACAAAATCTTCATCGTCTGCTATCCCTATACTTAGGCCTTCATAGTAATCTTCAAATTCACCGTATGAAACTTCATCAGACTTGCTGCAGGCATCTCTTAATGTCTCTAGAAAAGATGATTTGATTTCATCCTCCGTTGAATGCCCTGCGGGAAGAGGACTAACTGTAAAATATTTTCTGTAAAAGTTCAGCAAAATGACGGATGATGATAAAGGGTTATTTATTCATCTTATGAAATAATTTCAGTAATTTAAAATCATATGGCAAACTTCCCTCTAATTCATTTAAACATTAAGCAGAATTCATTTCTCTCACAATCTGCCTCTCTATCACTGTCCCCTCTTTCTCTCAAGCTTTTATCACAGAGCATAGAAAAGAAAAGATTCATAATAGTGGATTTAAAGATGAAAAAGTTACAGAAAAAGGTCAGATAATATCCAAAATAAAATAAACAAAAGTATGTGTTAACAAGGCGAAAGCAAAGGCAGCAGGTAATCTATTATCTTTAAAATGGCCTTTAAAAATATTTTTAAGTCAGAGGTCTGGGAAAATGGCTCGGAGGTCAATAATACTAACTGCTCTTCCAGCAAGACCCTGTCTACAAACAATAAGTAATGAAAATATTTCACCTCTGTATTAGTCAGTGAAATTCAAATGAAGTAAGATCAGGGAGGTGAATAAAAATAACTGCAACAAATTGCAGTATAATCTAATGTGGAACTAGCTATCATTGCAACTACATTTGGAAGTACCAGTTGCTATCTGAAATGTGAATATTCTAGTAAGTCTGAGCTTTGCTATCATGCCAGAAAATCAGAAAAAGGGGAACCTAAGGTGTCACAAACAATATATGTTTCATTAGATGCATATAAATAACTAGAAACTAGAAGTCTTCCATTAGAAGAATATCTGTACACACTGCAATGTGACGATTAACAAGAGAATAATAAGTGTCAAATGAAAGTAAGATGTCTCAATATGGATTTACATGGAAATAGCTCCAAAATACACTGTTGAGTAAAAAGCAAGCTACAAAACAGTAACTCTAATACAGCTTCCAAGTCAGAAAACTATCTGCAAATGATTAGCAAATTATGTATACAACTATAAAACATCATACAGTAGGGGCTGAAAAATGTGTTACATGGTGACAAGGTTTACTCTTTTGAAGAAAAACAAATGAAATTAATGAAGTGGCCATAGCCAAACACTGTGATAAGGTGCAGTCATAAATCAACTACACAAAAGAATAGGAAACATAATAGAAAATGACTCTTTAAAAATTGCTTTAAGAAATTCCCTGTGCCCTCCTCCTGTTTTTGAGACAAAGTCTTACTACATTGCCCAAGCTGACCTCACATTTGCACACTCCTTGCCTCTCCATCCTAAAGGCTGATTATAGGTGTGTCCAGTCATGCTTGGCTGGATTCTGACAGACACATAGGTGCCACTGTATGTACAATTACACCCCTAGATAAAGACAACATAAATCTTCTTCAGTCTTCAAGGATGAGCAGCTGTATCAGAAAATACAATAATTCTGTCAGGGAGACTAACAGAGGTTTTACCAAATCGCTATTAAATTCCGATTCCTTGCCCATTCCAAATGAGAAACGAGAGTTCTATCTTGATTATAATTGTCAAAGAAATCAGTAAGTACAGACAATACACCTAAGAATTTTTAAATGAAAAGGGGAAAATAGCTCTAAAGCTATTGGCTTAAACAAAATTTATTTCCTTCGTCGACAGTCCCAGCTGGTGCTTCAGAGGGGTGTAATTTAAAGAACACGCTGTTATTAATGAGCACAGGAGAAATCACATGTGTTTGCCATGTGGTCGTTACCTGAAATCACAAGCGGATGCTTCTTTGCACAGTAGCACTTTCTTATGTCTATAAAAGACACAATGCCAGTTTTGTTGAAGTCCAGTTTCATGAAGACCTAAAGAAAGACAGGGTTCCTCTCTGTGAAATCATCAGGCATGAGAAGCTACTATGTGGTCGATTATTTCCAAACTATAAACGAGACATTTGGAACAAACTAAACAGGTGCTTGAAAAAAGGAAAATAATTTGATAGGCCAGTCTGATACTCAAATGTATCAACATGGTATGCAAAGAATAGTTAAGTACAAAGTTATAGATGGGTAATAAACTTACTTAACTTAATGCTTTTACTACATCTCTCGGACAGTAAAGGAAGAGAGCTGTAGTTTTTCTACTTGAGACTGACATGTTATAATTACTTACCCTACTCTACATAGAACAGCGTTTTATAAATATGATAATATATACATTGTATTAAATACATACTTAAAAGAAAAACTATACAACACAAAATTATACTATAAACATGTCTACTAGAACTGAATGAATCTATATTTTGTTTAAAAATCAGGGATCTGTGTGTATGTGATGTATGTGCAACATTCCTGAGTGTGTCTGTGTGTGTGTGTGTGTGTGTGTGTGTGTGTGTGTGTGTGTGTGTGTAAAACACAAACAAACATGGAGGGTGTCAGTCCTTATATTGCACCTTGGTCCCTTATTGTTAACTAATGCATATCCAAGCCAGTGAGCTGTGAGATGCAAGGAATTTCCTACCTGTGCCCCTCATCCTGTCATAAGAACACTGGGATTACACACATGTGTTACTATGTCTGGATTTCCATGGAACCTGAGAATTTGAACTCGGGTCTTTACATTTGCACTAGAGGCACTTTACCCAATCATTTGTCTCCAGCCCCAGGACTCTAATTCCAACTTAATATGACCTTTGCTATTTTCATTTTAACACTTAGCATGCATATCATAAACACCACAGAAACACTTTTAGCCATCATCTTAAAATACTGTATGTTGAGCACTGAAACTGGAATAGTTGAATGCTAAGAATATAACCATCACGTACAATCTTTCCACTAGCCCTGTGGGACAGCAAGAGAGGCTCAAAGTTTTACATAGCAATATAGTTGGATAGCTACTAATTAACAGAAACTAATAATTTATGAAGATAATTCAAGTTGTAATTTTATTTTTCTTTTATCAAATAAATCTTTTCTAAAATATTATATATGTATATATTTATATACATATACACACACACAGAGATATATGATTTTGTTTTATTCTGGGTAGACTTGTATAAGCATATATAAGCTTGCCTACTTTAAGTCTCACTAAACCCAGTATGCATTACAGCAAAAATGATATAACAAGTTTTAATTGCTGACCCACTAATGGTGTTAAACAATGAATCTAACACTCTTACAAAAGTAATAGTTTGAGACCAGTTAAGAGTTACCTTGCGAACAAATGATTTCCTATATTCATTCATTTCACCAATCATGGCACGTTTGAATTCTCCATAATCAACCTTGTTCTTGCCATGGCCATTGCCTTGCAGAATTAGCCAGGAAGACTCAAAATCCTAGAAATTCCCACAGAAATAGCCATTATATCTTTCAACTATGTAAGTCATAATAAGATTAGAATCATAATTTGTTAGATCATCTGGGTCCTAGACAAGGTAGCCAACTTAGTAAGAAAATCAGAAAGTTACAGATAAATCTAGTAAAAAAACTGTGGAAGGAATTCTGAGGTGAGCACTTAAGCAAAGTTCAGGGCCTGTTTTGGATGAGCGATAATTCACAATATATCCCTTTTAAAGGTATTTGAGGGCAAGGAAATGCTGAGGGTTGAACTTAGGACCTCTTGCATACCATCAATCACTGATGAACATCCTAAGGGACTTATCATGATATTTTTTGCTGATAAATAATAGTATATGTTGGGAACAGAACATGATACCTCAGAACATGATATTTCAGTGTACATATATGGTATAGAAAGAACAAAAGAGACAAATACCATCTCTGCCATTTCAAATATTTAACACTTTTGTAGTAAGAATATTTAAAATCTGTTTTAGCTTCTCTTTTATCTTTTTATTCTAAAACAATGTTTTCTCGTTTTACATACCAATCCCAGTTCCCTCTCCCTCCCTCCTCTTGCTCTCCCACCCCATCCACTCCTCAGAGAGGAGAGGGTAAAACTTCCCATGAGGAGTCAATGAAGTCTGACACATCACTTTGAGGCAGGACCAAGGCCTTCCTCCCTATATCTAGGCCAAGCAAGGTATCCCTCCAGAGAGAATGGGCTCCACAAAGCTAGTTCGAGCACTAGGGATAAATCGTGGTCCTACTGCCAGTGACCCCACAGACTGTCCAAGCCCCACTGAGCTCCCAGAGTCCAGTCAAAGAGAGAGGGGAACAGTAATATGAGCAAAGGGGTCAAGATCATTTTGTGGAAACCCAGAGAAAGAGGTGACCTGAGCAAGTGGAAGCTCACTGACTCCAGACTGACAGCTAGGCCCTGTAAATGTTTTAGCTATTTTTAAATGCATGGTATATTGTTCTTGGCAATGTCCACCAGGCTGTGCAATAGATAAAACCCATCCTCTTATCTAAACACAAATTTATGTCATTTGGTCAACCTCTCCCTTTCTCTTTATACATTACACTCTCACCATTACCTTTAAGTGCCTTTTTATATAAAGTGTAATAGCTGTTGTATGCTTGGTTTGAATGTATTTTATTCTCCATTTTCAAATTATATCTTTGGCAATTTTAAAGACTGTTCAGGTTCTGAAAGACCATTCACACTAAAACTATCAATGAAGTTTTGTCTGATCTTGGGAGCACAGAAGGTTTGAATGACTCCCAAACTATTCCCAGATTTACACTAAATAGTATAATTCTACCTGAACACCTTATGTCATTCCCGTATGTGTGTGTGTGTTTGTGTGTGTGTGTTTGTGTGTGGTGTGTGTGTGTGTGTGTTTTGGGCAAAAGTGCTATTTAATACACTGTTCTACTCAGTGATCTTGGTAACAAAAGAAATCACAGCATTCCTTTATTAAAACTCATATGGGTATATTTTCAATGCTTCTATCAAGTTGTTAGCTTTAAAAGAGAGTGTAAATGAACCACCCACCTTAGCAAATAATACTCAGAAATGATTCTCATCTACTTCCTAGCATTTTCAAATAAATCTGTAATTAGAAACTAAGATTCCAATTACTCTACCTCTCTTCAGCAGCCAGTGATCTGTGCAGTTTTTGCATATCAAAACGCCTCATACATTGAGAAGAAATGTGTATGTGCAGTTAAGTTATAACTGAGTCTAAGTTTAATTTTTACAAATCATGCATAAAATGAGCAAGAGGCAAATGTGTTCACTTAACTCAAAAAATACCAGAGTTAAAGGAGCTTCCAAAGGCTCAGAATAAATGTTTTCAAGAATTAAGCGGTGCAGCCTAAGTGGCAAAACATGCATATGACTCCATCTACATATTGTTCAGAATGGAAACTAATTCAGATGGAGTTTTAACTTCATTGATGGCATTCTATATATAAATTTGGTTCTTTGGGGAGCATATCACTTTTTATTTAAAATCAGAGAGAATGACTATGCCCTTTCACACATAGGTTCTGCTTCTACCGCGAGACCCAGACTAGTGATTCTTATATCTTATTCTCACTTTCTCCTGCATGCACTTACGGTTGTAAGAGTACATATATTGTGTGGGTGATACAACAAGAAGAAAACAGATATATGAATTAAAACATGTGAGATGGCTGCACATGTAGATCAATGGCAGAAAATTTACTTTGCGTGTATGAGACTCAGGGATCCATTTCAAGCAGCATGCAAAATTAATTAATAGATGAAGTTTATAATAAAACAAAGCATATCATAAAGGATGAAACACATTACGTCATCTTTGTAATCGTGGTGGTTTGAATGAGAATGGCCCCCACAGGCTCCTATATTCGAATGTTTGACTCCCAGTTTGTAGAACTGCTTGGGAAGGGTTAGGAGGCGTGGCCCTGTTGGAGGAAGTGGAGCTTTGATGTTTCAAAAGAGCGTGCTATTCCCAGTTAGCTCTCTCACACTGCCTCATGGTTATTGTGTCAATGCAGAATCTCTACTGTTCCGTGACAGGCCTGCCTGCCTGCTGCCATGCTCCATTCCACAATGACCACAGACTCTAACCATCTGGGGAATTAAGAGCCTTCAGCTTTAATGCTTTCTTTCACAGATCACCTTGGCCAATGAGTTTTGTTACAGCACTAGGAAAGTAACAAAGACAGAAGTCTTAGATAACTATACTCTTATTCACTAGTTATAAACATTTCGGAACAAATACAGAAGCTTTGAAGTAATATAGTACTTATGCATATACACAGGGCCAGATTATCTAGACACCAGTCCTCTATCGGTCATAGATTGCTTGTTTGTGTAACAAAAATACACTGCAGCATTCTAATTTCCTTTTATTATTTTTTTCATCTATGAAAGGAAGATGGGAAGGTGGATGGCCCTGAATTGTTGTTACTTGCAGGCAACAAGATTAAATTTCATCATCACAACCAACCAAAAGACAATTATGTCACAACAGTGATATGCAATATCACACTGACAGAGAATTTTATAGTTGTCAAAGCAAACTCCCAAGTAATTTTTTATTTGCACTCCCATGCCTCCCTAAATACAGCAATAGTCTCAGAATTGTTCAGGCAAAGCCTGTCAATGAAAGTCCAAACACTTGTGTAAGATTACACACCTAAGTGACTCTCTTTTCTGGATAGTTCCTTGGGGTGAATACAGAAGACTAATTTTTTGGAATGTATTTTTTGTACTTTATATTAACAAAGATATATTACAGTTACCTTTTTCTCATTAATAAATACTGTATGTGCTGGGGCCATGGCTCAGTAGGTAAAAGAGTGCTTGCCTAATTTCAGAGACATACATCATGTGACAAGACAGTTGTTCAGCAAAAGAGAAAAATGCAAAAGACTCCTGCATATGAAATATTTGATCTGAGTCATGTGTGTACTTTTATCATACAAGCAAAATTTCCCAGTACAGAACACGAGGCTTTCGCAAACCAGATTTAATTTCTCCTACACTTCTACCTACTTGCTCAAGCTATGAATTATTGGTTCATGCTTGCTATGCCAGATTCAGTTGAAGATGCTAAAGAAAGAGCAGGAGCTGGAATCCCCTGGTCCCCAGTTGAGTAGGATGTGCCATTTAATTACGGGCAGATACAAAGTGCCGTGAAGAAAACAAAATGGAAGTTGATACAGAACGGATTGGAAACCAGATGGCAAAGCTCTTCTGTAAAGAAAGCTGTGGCCTAAATGCTGAGGAGAAAAATCTAGAACACACAGACCCAGTACAAGATCATTCCCATGAGAGTAAAAGGTGTGCAGGGAATACAGCTTGGGGCAGAGCCACCATTCCTGCCTGAAACATGCTTATCCTTTCCATGAAATGACCATTGTCTGAGCCATGCTCCCTCTTCCTGAAAGATCTACTGTCTGCCTCTGCCCTTTCTACCCTTGCGCAGTTCACTCTTCCTCATTATCCAAAGCCCAGCCTGGAAGTATCCTCCTCCCATGTTCTTGCCATGGTCTTCCCTCCCCTTCCTGCTGGCTTGGCTTGGAACTGGGTACCACACCACACGTGCTCCCAAAGTGTCTACTATTTGATGAATGTATTAACTTAACCCATTTTCTTTGTTTAAAGATTATGGGAATGGAGAGTATGTCACCTCGGAGGTTAGCACATGCCTGGCTATTAAACACTTCACAAACAAAGGATAAAGGAATAAACGTCAAAATTCAAAAAAAAAAAAAAAAAAAGGCAATGGGACTTGTTACTTGTTGCCTGGTGTCTTACTGCTGATGACAAGGCCTTAAAAAGGAAACAAATACACTATTAAAATTTCATTAGAAAAGTGAACAAGGCCATGCAAGAATACACTCACAGTGTGCATGGTACATACCTGTTCAGACACTTCTAAGCCAAAGGCTTTCAGAGCTCGCTTAAAATCTGCCTTCTCTAACAGCCCACTTCCGTCCTTGTCCAAATGCTGAAAGTATTTTTCCAATCCAGTCAAAATCCGAACACCTCTCTTGTGGAGTTGTTCTTTTAGTTTATCTGTTTAATAAAGAGAGACGTGGAAACTAACTGCTTCTGTTTGCACGAAGCTGTCAAAACGCAGTTGTTTCTCTTTGGAGAAAATAAGTTGATAATAATGAAAATAAGGGGCATGAATATTCAATGAAAATATGCATTGAGCCAACAAAAGCCTTTGGAAGGTAGAAAGTTTTTAGTGAAGACAAGGGCAGACATAACTGCATGCCAGAACTGCAGTGCCACTGTGTGGTGAAAGTGTTACATTTCACATACAGGAAAATAATGTTTCTCTTTACTCGGAATAATCTAAATGTTACAAATAAAATCCTAGTTTCTCTTGTTTAGACCCCTTTTTCTAACTGTTCCATATCTTCACTGTCTTTCTTATTTCTTTATTTACACTAACTGAATTACAAAAATTGATGCCAGGCAAAACACACATACACACAAAAAAAATCAGTTAAGAAATTTTTAAGTAGGTTAAGAGTTTCAAACTGGATCATAGTCAGCTAAATGGCATCTAGGTTTTGGAGTACTAGCCTATATGTACATATTCACAGTAACCATTTTTTTCCAGAAATTCTTAATTCTTAGAGGTTATATACTCTGGCTCCTAAATTCTCCATGTAGCACAGCTATTTATTGATGTCTTCTGTATCCTATTAAAATGAACACATTAGAAAAAAAAACAGATCACTAGCTTTGGTAGTGACAAAAATTTTTTTTGGCTATGATAGCAGGGAGAAAAAGAAAAAGAAAGCTACTAACAAGGGCAGGATCTTCTAAACCAGTCTCAATCAACTCTCTCTCTCTCTCTCTCTCTCTCTCTCTCTCTCTTAATCTGGAACTGCTCTCTCTTAATGTGAATGTCTTATCTTGAATAATATCTCAGGATTCATCTAAATTCTAGAAGTGTATATTGACTTCTGTGATGAATTGTTTTTTCCTTTCTCCCTTCTACTATGAAGTCAAACAAACGTATTGTCTATTATAGCTAGTATACTGCAGTAGTTATGAGACAAGTCCTTAGAAATTTGTAAAAATGTTTAGTGCCCTATGCCTACCCACACCTCCTTTGTTCCCTATGGATTCCCAGCAGAAGTTAAGGTGAAGAAATAGTTGCAAAGAATCGACACAAAGTTGCATGTCTGCTAAATAGCAGAATCTGTTCACAGACATCAGAACACATGATAGAACATAAGCTGGAGACATACAGTCAAGCACTAAACCGGGAGTGCCTTCAGGATGCCATCTGAGGCATAAAACAAGTACATGGCGGTTCACCCCTGCAATACAAAAACTGTGGAGCAAAAGTAAGAGGATCGCCATGAGTTGAAAGTAAGAGGATTGATTTCTGTAAGTTCCAGGCCAGCCTGATCTGCAGTGATCACCAATCCACCTGAGCTGCAGTGTGAGCCTTTCTCTCCCTCTCTCTGTCTCTGCATATATATATATATAGAATGTGTGTACTTCTGGGTATATTTGTGTGTATGTATATCATGTATATATATATATATATATTGTGTGTGTGTGTGTGTGTGTGTGTATGTGTATGTATATGTATTTGTATATGTATATATACACACACACCATGGTCCAATGGCATAGGTCAGTGGATAAAGGTACCTGCCACCAGTTTGAGTTCCAGGCAATAACTGACTCCTCCAAGTTGTCATCTTACCTCACTCATATGCTGTCACAGGTGTCCACACACAGAAACACACATATACAAATAAATAAATATATTTAAAACTTTTTCAAATTCAGTTTCATAATTTATTTAGCTTATAATTAAAACCCATAGTATCTAATATTTCTAAAATTATTGTTAGCATTCATGTGTTTTTCCTTAGTACCATTAATACAGAAAAATCATGAAAAATACTTCAATAATTATTTTTACTTATGTATATAGTTGTATGTCAAGATCTACTTTATTGACTATGCATATATATATGCATATATATATATATATATATATATATATAGTGTGTGTGTGTCAGGCACACATGCTTATGGGTGATTATAGAGGCCAAAGGAGACCATGATCATAAGATTCCCCAGAGGTGCAATCACAAAGGGTTGTGAGCTATTCAGTGTAGGTGTTGTGACCCAAACTCAAGTCCTGTGGAATAACAGCAAGATCTTCTATTTGCTTAGTCATCTGTCCAGCCCCATAAAAATATTACATATTATATATATATATATATATATATTTATAACATCATATTATAAAAATTATGCTTCTTTTAGAAAATATATGTCTACATTCTAAAAAAAACAAGAATTATAAATCAAAGTCTATAAAACATGGAAGTATCAAAAATACTGTTCTAACTGGTAACAAGGAAACTAGTTGAAAACTATAAATAGTACTTGAGAGTGGAGAAAAATCACAACATACCCTGAACGGCCCGCAGCACCAGCCAGTCCTGTGCCTCCCGGCTGACTGTGTCCTCCTCGTGTTCCTCAGAGGCAGTTCTGCAAGTAAGAACAGGGGTTCTAAGCCATGCTTCCCAACTTAAAGATGCTGTCAGCAGCCATGGAGCGGTACAGCCAAAGCCATCCCTACCTCTGCCCACTGCTCTTGATTTTATAGGGAATTAAGTTCAAAGCTCTAAAAGGACCACAATCTTTGAAGATATTAACTTTTAAAACGGCTTTAATGTTTTTAAATACTTAATTGTAACTATTCATTTTAAAAGCAGTTGTAGCTTGCAAATTATAAACCATAAAAATGCTTTTAAAGCCCCAAAAGTACAATAATGAATATCAAATACTCTTTTTCCCTTATTTTTTATTTTTATTTTACATAATGATCCCAGTTCCCTCTCCCTCCCTCTTTCCCTCTCTCCCACCCTCTCATGCCCCTCCCCCGACCACCCTCCCTTCCCATCCCCACCTCCCACTCCACATGTAGTGTGATGCCTTCCAGGAGGGGTCATCTAAATCTGTCAAGTCATTTGGAGTAGGGACTAGGTCTTCTCTCCTGTCTCTAGGTTAAGGGAGCATCCCTCCATGGGGGATGTGCTCCTAAAGTCCTTTGTGCACCAGGGATACATCCTCGTTCCACTGTCTGAGGTCCCTTAGACTGCCCAGGCCCATATTCAGGAAGTCTGAGTCAGTTCCATGCTGGATTCTCAGCTGTCAGTCTGGGGGCCCATTAGCTCCTCCTTATTCAGGTCGGCTGTCTTTGTTTGTTTCTATTGTCTGGTCTTGTCCTCCCTGTCTGCATCTGAATTGTAGTTTGGCTCAGTGTTTACTTGTGGGTGACTGCTTCTGTTTCCATCAGCTACTAGATGAGGGCTCTATGATGGTGGATAAGTTAGTCGTCGATCTCATTATCAGGGAAGGGTATTTATGGTAGCCTTTCCACTGTTGCTCAAATTGTTAGTTGGGGATCTGACTTGTAGGTCTCTGGACATTTCTATAGGTTCAGTTTTCTCTTCAAACCTATAATGGCTTCCTCTTTTATGTTCTCTCTCTCTCTCTCTCTCTCTCTCTCTCTCTCTCTCTTTCTCTCTCTCTCTCTTTCTCTCTCTCTCTCTTTCTCTCTCTCCTTTCGTCTATTTCTACCCTAAAAATCTTCCTAGTCCCACGTGCTTTCCTCTCCTCCCCTTCTCTTTCTCCTAGTAACCTCTCCACCTACACTCCCCACTCCCCATGTGCTCAGGAGATCTTGCCCCTTTCCCCTTATGTGAGGAACCTTATATGAATCTCTTAGAGTCCTCCTTGTATCCTAATTTTTCTGGAAATTCTTACAGCTAACTTGTAGACCATGTTTTTTTATATATACAACACATCAATTATTAGTATTTTAATCACAATAAGGATTAAAAAGATTAAACAAGAAGAGTGTGTATTTCTATTATTTAAAATAACCCTTGTTGTCATTGTTTATTCATAGCACTTTACTATGTAGTCAATCAATGAATAGCATCACCATAGGAACAATGGCTTTTCATGTGATAAAAGGCATCCCACCAACAATGTAGGAAACAGTTACAAAGATGAACTGGTACCCTGTCTTTTAGAGTACCACTTTGATGGCATTTAGTAAAATAGCAAAAATGAATGAATTATGCTTATTATAAAATAGAACAATTTTAAACTTAATTAACTTAATTTAATTGTCACAACTGTCCTCAAATAAGAAGTGAGTTTGATTATGATACAGAACTTAAGTAACTATATGCAGCCCTGTGATAGAATCACTTTTTAATACACAAACTACAGTGATTTCACTTATTTCCAAAATGACAAATGCATTTGACTTACTTCAGAGAACTCAAAGCTATTTGATCGATATTTGTAATTCGAAGTCTAAATAATGTATTTTCTTTTATGCTCCTTGGAAGGCTAGGATGATCACAGCTCAAAAATGTCAAAGTTGCACCCTGAGGAAATGAACAGACAGACTTTGAAGGCTAGAAGGTATTCAAAGCTAAAATCCAACTCATGAGGGTTGAAGAGAATTGACTTCTATTATAGTGCCTTAGGATATCCTAATAGTGCCCAAAATATAGCAGATTTGAATAATAATTAGGGACCACATGGGCCCAGATAAATGAACTAATTTCAAAACACAAACCTAACACAGTATACTTCTATACAATAATCCACATGAATAAAGAAGAATTTGTATATTAAATAAGAACCACAGGAAATATGACATGAGTTCTACTTAATGCATAGTGGTTAGTTCTGTCAACATGACATAATGCAGAGTCATCTGGGGAAAGAGTATCAATGGGGGACTGTGTGACAATATCTTGTTTGCACAAATAAAGCTTGCCTGAAGATCAGAGGGCATAACTAGCCACTGGTTAACCATAGAGGTCTGGAGATCTGTACAGGCAGACAGGAAGTGATGTGGCTAGGTAGAGACAGGAAATGGTAAGGTAGGAAAAGAGAGCTCACTCTCTTTTCAACTAGGAAGTTGAGTAGGTAAGATGGCTGTGGTTTTGCTCCTTCATCTCTCTGATCTCTCAGCCTTTTCCCCTATAACTGACTCCAGGTTTTTATTATTAAGACCTGTTAGAATTTGTGTTACAGGACTGTCTATATTAGACTGACCAGTAAGCATGGGAAGGCTGTCTTTATAACGTTGAGTTGGAAAGACCCATCCATCCACTGTGGGTGGCGTCATTCCCTGCACAAGAGAATCCTGGAATGTCTGGGACGGAGAGAACAAGTTGAGCACTAAAACACTTGCATTAGTTCATCGCTCTCTGCTCATGGCTGTGGATGTGACAAGACATGTTGCTTCAATTTCCTGTTGCCTTGGACTTTCCTGTGATGATAACTGTAACCTGGAATTGTGAGCCAAGTGCAGCTTTCCTCGCTTCTGTTGCTTCTGTCATGATATTTTATCACAGAAACAGAAAGGGGGGATTAATACAATCCCCAAATTCAGAACTAGAGCTCTTGGTTTACAGAAAGATGCCATGTGGAATGAGGAAACGCTGGTATATTGAGCATTCTCTTTCACCTGATCTTTGGATGGTAGACATCACAAAGATACAAAACCAAATTTTAACCTAATGAGAGCATCAAAGTTTCAATGACAAAATTCCAACCAAAAACTCTTAACCCAATCCACAGAATTACTATTCTAATTTCACATGTGACCAATGTAAGGACAAATACAAACTCAATAAAAAGAGGCTTCCTTCTTCTTATGAGGAAAAATAGGGGAAGAAAAATAAGGGAAGTGCTTCCCTTCCTCCTTTGTGGAATATTTTAGAAACTTAGTGACTGTGATGGGGCATTTTCTTTTCCCTTTGGGTTTCATATAACTTTTTTCGAATCTATTGTTACCTTTATGACCAAGGAAAGTCTTTCACCAGGACCAGAAACCATTCTACGAAAGGTGAATATCAAGGGAGAGACAACACTCAAAACTGCTGTTGTATATAAAGCTTTTGAGATAACCTTTCAAAATGTGTACTATAAACACAACGTGAGAGTGACACTTCCTTCTTCCCTTCCTTCCTTCTTGCCTCTTTGCCTCCCTTTCTCCATTCCTGACTCCTTTCTACTCTCTTTCTTCCTCCCTTTACCGGGATAAAGAAGGAACTAACTTCCCACATTTGGTTCATATGAAGGGGGAGGGTAAGTGTAGAATTATACTGAATTGTGACAGTGGCAGCAGCTCAGGAATGGTAGTCAATGTCACCTTCAACAGTCAGAATGTGATCTTCATATTGCACAGAAGGACTTCGAACTGACTTGCTGTAGACATCAAGAGACTAGTATGAAGGTCATGGGCCTGGTGCATTTAACCCAATATTGAGATGTCTAGCATTTCTTCCTCCTTCGCTCCTTCCTGACTTGGTCATCATATATTAGTGGTTGAGTCCCCTAAGGATTTGTAGCCATTGACACTTGCTTGTCAAGGTTACTGTATCTGCTTGGAATATAGACATAGAGTAGAGATGAAAAAAAGTAGATGGGCTGGAGAGATGGCTCAGCTGGCAGTATTTAATCTTGCAAGCAGGAGGAAAATGGTCAAATTCCAGAACCCGTGTAAAAAACTCCTCAGTTTGACACACACAAACACGCACTTATCATGAATTCTCTTAGATTACCTTCCAATTCATGCCTACCATATGTGCCTGGTCTTCAATCCATCCCACTCATTGAAATCAGAGAGCTATTTCTAAATTACATTATATAGCCTCTCCATTCTATCAACATCTTTTCAGTGACTCCCCGATATATTACATGTTACTCATTAATATCACACTACTTTTTTATTTAGTTGGATGAGTGAAGAGAGTATGGGTGCTGTGTGTGAAAGTCAGAGGATATCCTTAGGTATCATGCCATCTGTGCTATCCACCTTTATTTATTTTTTAATAAGACCAGGTCTCCCTCTGGTCCAGAACTCACCAGGCAGACTAAGCTGTGCTCAGTCCATAAATCTAAGTTTGACCTGTCCTTGCCACCCCATCACTGAGATTAGAAGTGTGTGCTATCAAGTCCTGAATTTTTAACATGGGTTCTGGAATTCGATCCCAGGTTGTCCTGCTTGCAAGAATAAGCATTCCATCAGCTAACCCATCTCAGACCCAAATATATTTTCAACCATCCATACTCTATATCTCTATTCCAACCAAACTGACCTACTTTCACCTCTCCATATAATCCATGTACTATCTTGCTTTTGTCCTTTGCACGTGTTCCTCTCCACCTTGAAGCCTTTTCCATACCCTCACCTAGTCCTTACTTCACCTTGGATGAAACTTTCTCTAGGAACTCTTAGAGTTTATACAATTGGGGCCACTGTTTGCCCATCTGGCTCCCACCTAGCTGAGTCCCATTATACACCAGTTGTCACAAAGCAAAGCTGGTTCTAACTTCCTCAGTATTCTCTCTCCAGTGTTTAGAATGGGAACATACATGAGTGTTGGATGAATGGTTGGTACAGAGATTGCTTCATTGTGATCCTATGTGAATATAATGATTTAAAAGTTCAGCCCACTGGGAAATACGGGAGAGTCACAAGAATAAAGGCTATCATAGTCACAGCTCCAGAGGACAGGGCCACTCTACAGAGAAAGTCAAGTACCTCCTTAGGTGATATTTTGCTCCCAATGCTGCTGAGGTAGCCACCTCCCCAGAACAACGCTCATTTGGCAACAGTCTCCATAAAGGAACAGTGTGTGGATGTTTATGGAAATAAGGACTATGCTTAAGATTATGACTGGGACTTATCTGGGAGGCAGAACCCTCTCAGAAAACAACGACCACTCGACTTTCACACAAGTGCCTCTTCTCAGGAAACTAAATTAGACCCGCACTCTTGTTCCATGCCAGAGAGATGCACATGGGCCCAGACAATGCATTAAGCGCTAGCACACACAAGCTTACCATATAGAAGTCGCCAAGCCGGTACTGCTTCCCTTTTCTTCGTCCACACTGATGACTGTAAGTGTCTTTTTTAATAAAAGGCAGCACATTTGTTCTAGAAGTTAAACAGCAACAGCATCAATAAAATGAAGTCATCCCGTTCCTCTTGGAAGTGATTCTCTAGACAGTGTTTCAGAACGTACCTGTTTTTCCCAAACTTTCGATATTCATACACGGTTAGGGATTGGTCGTGGGTAAAGAAAAACCCAATCAGCTCTCTGCAGGCATCGCGTCCATTTCTAGCAAAACAATAGAAATGACTTTAAAATACGGTGATTTTTAAATGAAAAGATAAACTAAGATTGTATATCTTAAGTGGAAATAACGTTAAGTCCCTTGAGTGTGTCAGTGACTTAAGGGTCACACGGGTTTATGGGAAGTATGCTACAGCTTGGGGAAAGCCCCAATTGAGTTAGATTTGGATAATGAAAAAGACATAAGCTTAATAGTGGTGAGTGTCTAGCTCTGTCACAACGCGGGTTGCTAAGCGACAGAGACTTAAGATAAAGCAAAAGACTGAAAATTCTGAGCTTGCAAATTTTACAAGATTGAGGTAAAAAATTAAAAACCATCTTCCTTGTCATTGGCTCTATCAAGAATCTGTTAATTCAAACTATTAATAAACTAAACTAACCATCCGACATAAAAATTAACTTCTAAATGGTTTAGAAACGTCTATTAGTAATATACTAATTTAGCCAATCTTTTCAAAAGATGTATGAGAAATTTTTAAATACTCTTAGTTAAGATATTTATACTACAGTGTCCAATTATATATAACAATAATAGCTATTGCTTAAATTTTTGCAACCCAAAAATTCACTTTTTTTCAGTTTTAGTATAAATGTACCTAATCTTGCCATTTCTATGAAAGAAGAGGATATATTATTATAATCACAGAAGTTAAGAAAATTAATAAAGTGGCAATTACCTTGATAAGATCCTCCCATCAAATTCTACTTTCTGAGCAAGGTTATTCTCTGTTAATGTGGAGGTGGTTCTTATCCTGTCAAAATACATGTTCTAAGTCATTGTTTTAGAGCAGTCACAATTGACACAAATGACAAATGCACCAAAGGGCTATGGTAATATTTTGAAATGGTGAAATTGAAAATTAAATTCAGAGCATGAATATATAAAGACACAAAAGACATAGCACCTTGAGCCACTGCCATCTCCTCTATTCCCTTTTCTTCCCTTTGCTGACACACCCTTCCTACACAGTTGATGCTGGCCTAGCATGCGCTAGGATTGCAGACCTGAGCCTGAACACCAGCTCAAAAGCCATTTCTAACCCATTCCTTGTGCCTTCCTTCTAGCATAGCACTTAGTTTCTTACCACCTGCAATTATGACCAACCCTAGCTGTTTGGCCAATAAACTCACAGGAATAATTCTTGTCCTTGTGAGATGGGAGGATGGGCAGTTTCCTGCTGATGAACATTAAGGGGCGTATGATGACAGAGGCAGCTATAGCCCAGAGCTGCAGCATCACTGAGCTATAGGACCAAAACCAACATACATCTCCTTCCAGCAGCTAAGCTGCTACACAAAACGACAAACCCTGGCACCCTGAGCCCTATGGGTCAGATTGTAACAGGCTGCTGAGGCTATTCCTTACTCAAACAATGGTGGGAAAGAGTGCTGGATGAGTGAACTAAGCTTGGGCTCTGGGGCCTGTCAAATATATATCTTCATACCCGAGAGAGCATTACTGACTTTCTAAAGACCCCCTAGCCCTAAAAGTCTTTAAAAGATGAAGCAAAACTCAAATGCATACTCTTTGATACTCTACACTTAATGATGTCTTTTATCTTAAGAGGTAAGAGTCAATGTGGGTAGCAGTCATTGGAAATGGGTGAAGCTTTGCTTCTGCAACATCTAGGTCCCACAGAATACAAGCTGGAGATAGGAAACAACTGGTTGTTAATCCAACAAGAGTTTAGGAACAAAGCAAGGAATCCCAAAGGCTGCATCATCTCAGTTCAACGTAACCCACTGGAACTAATGCAATTATCGAACATTCACTATGTTCCTGGAATGACTTTAAATGCTGGGGATACAGCAGCAGCAGTACCAGCCGCCATTTAATGAGGACTGTGTAGACACTAGTCACTATTAAATCACTTTAATATGCAGTGGTTTATTTCATACTTGCAATAAAATTTAAAAATAAAAGAGTGAAGTAAGCATTACTATACCCGTTTAATAAATATGTTTATCATGGAAGACAAGATAAGCAGTTGATTACAGCCATATGACAGATCTGGAAAACAACCTTGCTCTTACCATTACATTGTATTATTTCTTAGTGGTAAGCAAAGGTGAAAGGTGAGGTAATTGCATCAAGGAGCCTGGAGTCATCCCAAAAGGACATAAGCAAATGCTTTTATATATTATGAAATGCAGAGTGCCACGTTGGCTTCCGGAGGCCCAGAAAGTAGCACAAATGCTTCTCTATAGAAGTTTTGAATCAGTTCAAAAAGAAGAACTAAGCACATTGAATACTAAAGGTGAATGTTGTCATTGACAATTAGTGGAAAGGATGGACAGGCATGCAGGGATAATAGGCTAAGTGTGTGGCACTGGAATTACACAGACTAACTGACTTTTACTGATGAAAAGCCTGTAAAGTTTGGTACAAGGATGAGATGTATGCACCTTCAAGAGGCTGCCTGCAGAGAAAAGAGAAGACAGGAAGCCAGTATGTGCCAATCCTACTGCCAACTTAGAAGCAGGGTTCCCTCTCCTCCTCCTCTCCCTCTTCCTCCTCTTCCACCTCCTCTTCCTCTTGTCTCTTCTTTCCCGACCTCCTCCTCACCTCCTCCTCCTCTGAAGAAAGCAAAAGAGTGGAAAGCCACAGATCTGGAAATCCTAACCAATAAGCCCCATGGGATTTTTCTGAACTGGTTTGACTTTAAAGCAAGCTGAATCAATTTGTTATGAAGCAATACTTAGACAGGTGCAAGTAAACAGATGAGATTGAAAACCAGGCTACAAACCATCTGTGCACTTATGACAACTTGACACACAATATAGTAAAATTAAAATTCAAGTAGGCTCGTATTTCTTCAAAGAAGCTACAACACGTCAAGGTCCACATGAGGACATCTGGATGAACAATGCACATGTGAAAATTAATCAGCATCATTAGTCTCCAGTGAAATGCAAAATAAAATCACCAATACACATCCAGTAGGAGAAAGACAGTGAAAAAGACAGGCAACACCAGGTGCTGGCAGAGATGTACAGCAATTAGAACAATCATCCTGCCTCCGGGATTTCTCTTTGCCAGTATCTTGCAGAGGTGAACACAGGCTTACTAAGTGGTCCAGAAAGGATAAGCAGTCACTGAGCATAAGGGAGTATGTGTCTTTACCAGGATGTATGACCATGAAAGTTCACAGCAGTATAATTCGTAAGTCACTGGTCATGTTAAGCATCTGGGAATATAACTATGGTATATTCATATAAAGGGATGATAGACAGCAATAAGAAAAACAACTATAAAGGACAACATGGATGACATTCCTACAGATAATGTTGGGAGAAAGACATCAGACATACTTCATGAGGAGTCTTTATAAAATATTGCATTAGATCGACGATGATGATTATGATGAGGAAGAAAGCCAGACAAACAGATAGATAGTGTTGGGAGGAAAACCTAGGCAGGGGACTAGAGGCAAATCAGCTGTTATGAACATGAGCTACTCTAACGGAGGATCCAGGTTTGATTTCCTGTATCCACGCAAGTCTTTCATAGCTGGGTGGAACACCAGCTCCAAGGGGATCCAATCTCTCTGCACCACTCCACCCCCATGCTGGTACTCGAGTACACATACTCACACACAGATATATACATCCACATAATAAAATAAAAAAATTTAAGCAAACCATAGAGATCAAATTTTGTGATGTGTCTTTTGTAAAGTTCCTGACCAACTATTTTAATCTTTGGGGTTAGGACATAGAAGCTACATGACACGTCAGTGAAGTGGATAAGAATAAGGAGATAGCACGGGGGTGCTTATGGGATACTGTTCATGTTCAGTTTCTCCATGTGAGAGTTTGATACATAAATAATGTTCTATTTGTCATGGTTTTTATGTTATAATTTAAAATGTGTACATTGTTTGAAATTATGTCTTTCAGTTTACTCTAAAAGGAAACCCCTTAAATACACAGTAGATATACTAAATATAAAGTATGTATAGTAGATATACAGTAGATAAATGATGGTGTCCCCTCCCTCTCAAGATACCATAGTCTAATGTTTAGAACATGTAGAAGTGTTAGCCATACATAATGAAAGAAACTTGGAATGTGACTAAGTTGAAGATCTTACCATAGGGAGATTATCAGGGTTATTTATTCAGGCAGGTTCAATACAATTGTGTGTGTGTGTGTGTGTGTGTGTGTGTGTGTGTTGTGTGTGTGTGTGTGTGTGTGTGTGTGTGTGTGTGTCTGTAAGTGTGTGCATTGTGTGTATGTGTGTTAAAGTTTTATCTACAAAGGAGTGTCAAAGTGATGTGGCATCATAAAGTTCTGACCAGTTATTACAGGCCATGAGCCAAAAAATAAAGAAAACCTCAGACACTGTGAAAGACAAGATTGTGTCAGCTTCTTGATTTTAGACTTTGTATCTCTACAAATATATGGATAAACTGGTATTGTTTTAAAATACTATTTATAGCAATGCATTGTTTTGCAATGGTGTTTGTAGGAATGTGTTACTGTGACAACAGGAATCTAGCACATGATCCCTCAAATATTCACATGTATAAACAATAAACTAAGAATGCAATGAACAAAGAATGAGAGAAGTAAGCAAGGTAAGACAAACATTTTTGGCAGTCTTGGAAGACAGAAGAGCTGCCATGTGTAATAGATTTCCTACTAAATATGAGGTTGAATGGGAACTGTCAGTAAAGATTTTAGTGGGCTATGCCAAAGGACTAGGAAAGTCCTCATCAACATCTATAGTTAGGTTCTAATACAACCCCTAGGTCCATGTGTCAAAGGTGTGGTTATCCTCCTATGGCTCTAGAATGAAATGGACTAGTTATGAGGCAGAACATGTCTGGAATGATGGTCCTTTCCTCTGCAAATTAATTCTTCATATATTACATAAATCTGATTTAGCCAGGGTACTATCCTCAGGCAGAGATGTCTAAATTACTATGTTACTCATATATATGTATATATTCTGGAAAATTGTGGCTTCCCTTCTAAATTATAAATGTAAAAAAAATTGGAATGCAAAGAAGATAGAATAAAAAATTTAAGGAGGCAGTACTGAGATCTGAAATCCTAAAAGTTTTACTTCACTTTGTATGGTTTTATAAACATGTAAATGTATTCGGCAATGTACAGAAGTACATTTTAACACTATGTCATGAAGCTCTCCTTACTTTGTTTCATGCAGAGTTCGTCTCCTAACTCGAAGTGGTGCGCCCTCAGGGTCTGGAGGGACAGGAGAACTCTCTTGTTCCTCCATGTTTAAGCCTTGTTCTGGATCACTGATGACAGCCCTGAGTAGGGAGACACAAAATGTGGTGTGTAGCAGGACAAATGTGTGCTCACTTATTTTCGAGAAGTTGGAAAATATCAAACACGCGATAGCAAATTGCCCTGTTGCCATAATAGTGTTTGTCATAAATGGTTGCATTTAATTATTGAAATGCTGTGAATAAAAGGTGAATACAGTCATTTGTATTTTCATCCAAACAGAACATAGGAACACCTA
Organism: Cricetiscus sungorus; assembly: GCA_030556225.1. NCBI lineage: Eukaryota > Metazoa > Chordata > Mammalia > Rodentia > Cricetidae > Cricetiscus > Cricetiscus sungorus. The sequence continues at coordinate 824,886 of JANBXA010000611.1, read as the reverse complement.
GAAATTCGAAGGGAAATGAGAGCTTTGTGTCTTTCTCCTAGTACTCCCCAAGCAGACACTTTGCTGCTTTCCGATAACACAGGGAGGGATGTGGTTAAAAAAAAAAAAAAAAAAAAAAGACTTACTCTAGTTTTCTTTCTGTTTCTGTGTAAGCACTGAACAAAGGCAGCTTGAGGAGGAAGGGGTTCACGATGGAGGGGCACCAAAGCACGAGCCTGAAGCAGAATCCAAGAGGAAGGATGCTCACTAGCCTTATCTCAGGTCCAGGTGCAGCTGGGCCCAGGATACCTGCCTTGGCTGGTACCAATCACAGACAGCTGGGTCCTCTTACATCAATTAACAGTCAAGAAAAATGACCGCACAGACATGCCCACAGGCCAGTCTGATAGAGACAATTGTCAATGGAGGTTCCTTCTTCCTGGGTATGTCAAGCTGACAACCAGACTGACCATCTCAAGAGTGTGAAGTGATAAGCACACTTGGATGGAGAAGCATTGAGATATAGCAGGATTTCTGGAAAGAAAAATATAGGGGTTTAGGAAGACGCCTCAGTCAGGAAAGTGCCTGCATCTCAAGCATGGGTAGCTGCGTTCAGATTCCTGGAAGTTCATACAAGCTGGGCATGGTGGGGTGCATCTCTAACCCCAAAGCTGAAGGGGATGGAGATGAGAAGAGCCCTCGACATCACTGGCCAGCTTGCAGCTCACTCATTGAATCAGTGAGGCTCCAGGCTCAGTGGGAAACTGTCTAAAAGGACCATTGCCAAAGACATTCAGCATTACTTCTGGCCTCCACATGCCCACGTACACAGATACCATACACACACAAAAAAAAAAAAAAGAAAAGAAAAGAAAAAGAAAAAGAAAAAGAGATGAAATAAATGCAGAAGGAGTCTGTGGAAGCATTTGAACTGATTCTTAAATGGTGAGGAGAGGTTTGTGTTCAGAGGAGAGGAAAAACACTGTCACAGGGAGAGAACCGAGAACCGTGTGTAAAATAGTGTAGCACAGCTCGAGGGCCTGCCTTGTGTGGTTGGTACTAGATAGATCAGTTCACTCCTTGCTTTCTCCAGCAACATCCCATGCCCCTTCCCAGTCATTCGACACCAGGCTACAGTTTCATCATCCATAAAAAAGGATTATAATGGTCTCTCTATGCCTCTCTGCTTCTCTGTCTCTCTTTCCCTGTCTGTGTCACTGTGTCTCTGCTAATCAAATGTGGGTAACCACCAAACTAAACATGTTTTCATCATTCTATAACTTATCATTTTATGTATATCTCAGACAGTTTTCTTGGGGATGTTTTAATTATTGGTAATTTATTTCACGGTTCTCAACTCTACACAAGTCACCCTGGTTACCACAGTGACTCTGTGGGATATTCATTTCTAATGGAAAGATATGATGCTCATCACCATTTGAAAACCATAGCAACTGGCTCAAGGGATAAGTCCTAGTTTCAACAAGATACCTTACTAATCTCCTTAAATGATATCACTTCTTTGAAAGGCAAGTTATTCTATAGGCGCCATGACTATCATGTCACAATCAACATAGATCAGAAGGTATCTATGATCCTACGGGGCCCAAAAGACACATACATTCCATTAGAAAGCAATTCTAGGAATCTAAGAATGAAATTAAAATACTGCTGTCTTCTAATTTATATGTTATCCAAATGTTCAGTAAGTTGGCAGGATATAATTAAGTAGTTTAAAGTAAAGACAGTAAGTAGAATTTTTAAATGTACGTGTGTGCAGGCATGGACACTGGTGCTTACACAGTGCACCCACGAATGCTTGGGCTCGCACACTGAGCCTGCATACCTGTGAATACATGATCATGTGGTACAAATGTGTGTGCAGGTGTGTATGCATGTGACTCGACTCCAGCAGTCAAATCCTGGTGGTGTTCCCCAGGCACCACCCTTCTTGTCCTTTTGAGACCAGGCCTCTCATTGGCCAGGAGTTCACCAAGTAAGCTAGGCTGGCTGACAAGCAAGGGCCAAGGACCCATCTGTCTCCCCCTCCACTACCACCACACACACACACACACACACACACACACACACACACACACACACACACACACACTGCATGGAAATTACAGGCACTTGCTACCATGCCTGCCTTCATCACAGAGGTTCTGAGGATTTAAAGCAGGTCCTCATGAATACAGGGCAAACATTTCACAGACTGAACTGTCTCCCCAACCTGAATGTTAAGTATTCCTACTCATCTCAGAGTACTTTATTTAAAAAACAAAAGTAACTAAAATGAAAAAAGCGCAGTGGACAGAGCACTTGGGAACTGCCAGAAGCTCCGCATCGGTTGATGAGCATATGGGTACTGTGTATGAAAAAGGTATTTGGAAGTCAGTTTCAGAATAGAGGTCTGCTACGAGTGACTGACTAGCCTCACCTGGATAAGTGGTCTAGCATCATTTGCTCTGCAACTGTTTGCTTCTTCTTCTCTGTAGCTACGGTTTCCTGAGAAGAATAAAAACAACTTTATTATCCACAAAGCAGAACAGTTAGCACACATTATAAAAATATTTCTGATTGTTTTCATTAAGTATAGATTACTATCATTAATGTTAACTTACAGTTAGTAGTTTTGTTTTGTTTTTTGTTTCACAAGACAGGGTTTCTCTGGTTTCTCTGTGTAACCATCCTGGCTGTCCAAGGATTCATTTTGTAGACCAGGCTGGCCTCGAACTCACAGAGATCAGCCTGCCTCTGCTCCCATGCTTGGGCTCGCACACTGAACCCAAGATGTGTTCTTTTTTAGACCTATTTATTTATTTATTTTATATATATGAGTGCCCTAACAGTATGTGTACTTGCAGGCCAGAAGAGAGGGCATTGGGTCCCATTATAGGTGGCTGTGAGCCAATGTGTGGTTGCTGGGAACTGAACTCAGGAACTCTGGAGGAGCAGCCAGTGTTCTTAACCTCTGTGCCATCTCTCCAGTCCCCTTAAATCTTAAGTTACCATTCCCTAAAAATGTATACACTAAAATTTCAGTAGATGCCATGATCCATTTCCAACAAGATTCCTTGCATTTCGCAGTCAGAACAAAGGAGGAGCCCCCTGGTACATGGCCTGCAAACCTCATCTCAACTTCCTGTTGGGAGATAATCCTCAGCACGAACACACACACACATACACACATGTGGTGATACTTGCTCTCAGCATTTCCCTCTGTGTCTGACTCTGGCTTTTTATTTTCTAGACCAATTAAGAACTCAGTTTACACACATATATACACACATCCCACAGAGAGATGATTTCATCCAAACACGTCACAATAGAGAAGACAAACAGAACTGAAATCATTCAGTTGTCATCAAAAACCTAAAGGGGGCCCGACGAGGTGGCTCAGCAGGCAAAGGCACCTGCTGGCAAGCCTGATGATCTGAGTTCAATCCCTGGGACCCACAAGATGAAAGGAGAAAAATGATCTGTAAGTTGTCCCTGATGCCCAGATGCTCACTGTGGCATACCCACACTCAAATATGTTAACTAATTAATGTTAAAAAAAAAACTCATACCACGCCGTGACTACTGTACTCATAAATCCAGAGCAGCAAGAGCATCTGCCCATCTCCCATCCTTCTCTCTCCCTTTCTTTCTCTCCCTCTCTGTCCATCTGTTCCTCCCTCTCCCTTTCTTACCCTCTCTCTCCTCTCCCCCACCTTTCCTCTTCTTTCCTTTCCTCTCTCCTGCTGCTCCTGTCCCTGGAGGCCGCCCTCCCCCCTTTTTATGACCTTTTTCCCTAATTTAAAAACAAAATAAAAACCTCTGCTTGAACCATGAACCATGCCATGTGGCATCTTCCTCGCATACACACTGCTTTTCTTAAATTACAGCAGAGCAGAGTTGTTAGGATGGAAAAAGATAGTCTAATTCTCAAGTGACCCCAGGAAACTGGGAGTCTTAAGTCCCAAGCTGAGGGTCACCTACTTTAATGTTTATGGTAGCCTGTGAGTGAATGGATATAGGAAATGTGCCTTGTCGCCAAACCCAGAAGCCTGTGTGAAAGCAGACTTCCTGGTCTAAAAGTGGGCTTGGATGCTTTAAATTAATTGGTCCGTACTGGATGCTATAAGGTGATTGGTTCACGATGCTCGGGCATTGTTGTAACCCTATAAAAGCTGTCTCAATTCTGTGCTAGGGGTCTTTGCTGAGCCCTCTACCCTGCATGGCATATGGCTGACGGCCCCAGTATACTGGAATATAGAGGACCTTATGCGTTTGCATCAAGACTGCTTCTCGTGAGTGATTTGGAGGGGGGCCGCCTTTCCTGAGTGGGAGCGCGAGGGACCACGCTCTCGCGGGCCTTACAGAGTAAACTAAATTTTCATAAATTCAATGATTCAAAGCAAATTTTCCTCAGGAAATATACCTAACACAAGTAAATTGTTTATTTAAAAAAAAAAACCCACAGTTATACCTCGTTATTCATCTATAACTGTAAAATCTTGGGAGGGTAAATAAACGAAACTGCTGATGGCTTACCGCATCTGATCGCCTTGCGCTGTTCCTTACAGGGTAAGGGCTATCTGCATAACCTTGCTGGAGCAAGGCTTTCCTGTCCAAAGTCACAAGGTCGCCATCCACGCTGGCTTCTCCCACATGCTCACACTACACAATGAAGACAAGGGCGGACCATCAGGCACAAATTCACAATGCCTGCTTTAAACAAAACCAGTAAACCGAGCGAAGGCTGTCTGAGAATTAAGGGTACAAGCCTGTCTTGGAATGCAGATCTTCCATTTGTTCAGCTAGATGACCTTCCTTAGTTTCATTTTAGTCATAAACTGGGAATAATTGTGGATACTATACCAAAATGATGACAAATGAGATGGTAAACACTTGATGTTTATAAAGTGCCTGATTTACAGTAAACAGTAAGTAAAGGACATAAATGGGCATAGTTAGCAGTGAACAAACTGCGCTCTTAAAATATTAATAAATGTGGGTATGTTCTGTGGCAAGGGGAGGAAGTCCGGTGTGGCATCAAGAGAATGTGTGTTGTTGACATGGGCAGAGCCATGTCAAGGACGAATGCCTCACCCCATGGGAGGTCTCAAAGCCTTCATGGAAATGACAAAGCCTTCCCTCCTGGTCCAAGTGGGAATGTGGATTAGGCATGCAGAAAATGTCCCTGCTGATGTTTACAGCCTGTGGAATGTTCCCCTACAGAGACTGCCCTATAGATTAGCTAAACCTGACTCCTTGTCCAAGTGTTTTCCTTCCTTCATCCCCCTACCCCCCCCCCGCCCCTGTTGGAGCATCTGAGCTATCTGTATTCTTCACAAAGGTATATTCGAAAGTACTCAGGAGTCTTGAGAGTTTCAAAAAGATAACTACCAAAACTTTCAACAAATGTGAGCTATATCATCCCCTAACTAACAAAGCAACTAGTAAAGAACCTGACAGACTTGAGGCGTTTCTGCTCTGGGATTTCTCACTGTCCATCTTCCTCACAAAGTCGCACATATAAGAGTATCAGAATAATGTTTTCTTTTTAAAAGATACTGACAGTAGGACTCTGTCTTGAAGATTAACCCAGTTGATATACATAAAAGTCTTTAAATATCTCTGGCTTATTGAAACAAGTGTTCAGTATTAAACTTCCCAAATTAACAGCAGAAACGATATTTCTAAGACACGGGCATTTTTCACTTTAAATTGCATGAATACTTTACCAAGCATGACATGTTACCTTGTCATTCACCTTGTTTCTTGAAGTGTCTTGCATGCTAGTTGCTTTTGCCTTTTCTGCCGTTCTCTGAACGTGCTGTTTATATCCCTCTCTCATTTCAGCTGCATATTGCTGATATTTTAGCTTGTATTTGCCTGTTGGTGCTGGCAGATCCTCAGGTATTATGTCCTGTTCCTAGAGGCAAAACAGAAAGTATGTTGTCCACCAGAAAAGTATTTTTTATAATATTTTATTTTCTTATTAAAACAGTCCTAGGAATTAAAGATTAACAATGCTAAGAAGCACTGGTCATCGTTTCTAGAATATTAACACATTTTACCACCTAGTATTTTGTGGTTGCTTGTCAAATTTCCATGGTAGCAAGAGATCATAGTCAGTGGACATTTCGTTTTGACTTAGATAGGCACAGACACTGAATATATGTATATGTGTATGTATATGTATATGTATATGTATATGTATATGTATATGTATATGTATATGTATATGTATATATCCATCCATCCCTTGTAAATAGAAAAAAAAGCTGAGGCCAAATTTAGAGCAATAGCTATTGTGACATACACACTAAGGTGGTATTATTATTATTATTATTATTTTATTGTTGATTAAGTTGAATTATTTTCCTACTCCATAGTATTCTAGGAGCGTAAAGTCGGAACTTAAGTCTGAACTACTTTCTAAGAAATCAGTCTTCTGTCATTCAAGTAATAAGATATGATCTCATATTTCACAACTTTTATAAATTTTTATTTAAATTAGAAACAATCTTATTTTACATATCTATCCCAGTTTCCTCTCCCTCCCATCCTCCCATGTTCTCCACCATACCCCCATCCACTTCCCAGGGAGGGTGAGGCCTTCCATGGGGGATCATCAAAGTCTGTCACTCATTTGGAGCAGGGTGTAGGCCCTCCCCCGTGTATCTAGGCTGAGGGAGTAACCCTACATGGAGAATGTGCTCCCAAAGTCCATTCAATATTTCACAATTTTTTTTAATTCCTGGAATCCATACTTAGATACTCCTGTAATTCGCCAACTTTACAGGAAGTATTTAAAGTACAATTTCAGTATTTGAAAACTATAAAACTATTGCAACAGTAGCATTGTTGAAAATGTTTATATGCAAACTATAAACCGAGCAGAGCATAGATCAATGAGCAAAAACTTTAAGCCAAGGACAGCCCAAGTGATGTATGCTGTACGCTGAAATACATACTGACCACTTCGCTTAGATGATGCTGAGTATAAGGTCTTTGACATGGCACAACCCAACCCAGAGCAGAAGGTAACTGTGGTGGCTTGGGATGAATGTGCATTGTACTATGTGGCCTTGGTGGAAAATCATCCTAAAAAATAAAATGGATTGATGGCACATGCTCTTAGGTGCTACTTCAGTCAAATGTTTATTATATTAAATATAAAGTTGCAATTACCTCCTCATCAGAGTCAACAAGGCTTCCCAGATCAAGTGGTGGAACCCTAAAAGAAATAAGCTATACAGCTTATGAAATTTTAAGTGAGTCTGTAATAACAGAAAAATCATTATCAAGTACATTATCTATACAAAGTCACAATTAAGCTAATGGTGTGTTAGCTACCACTGCATAGCAAGAAGTGTAGATTTTTTTATAAATGTTTAGTATCTTTTCAAATTGATTATTAAAGTCACTATTTTAATATAATTACTAATAAAATATGATAATGATAATAATGTACACATTTTTAATTAAATAAATTTTATTCATAACAAGGGTGGGGCTAAAGAGGTGCCTCAATAGCCAAGATATTTTCTAGGCAGGACAGTAGTTCTGATCTCCTGAAGCCACATAAAAGCTAGGTAGGTGTAGCAGCCACTTGTCATCAGCACTCAGCAGGATGAGACGGGCTCCCTGAAGCACAGATGCATGACACACTTATACAGACACACTAGAAAGGAACACAGGCTATAAGTACCCCAAATCCATTGTCCTACTGGCTCTCCTGCTCTGCTGTTGTACATGCCCTAGCGTATCTTGTGTGCTGCTGAAAGTGAGCACATAGCAGGTTAATAAGAACTGTACCTGTGTCATATTATAACTGAACCTGTCCTTATTCAACTCTGTTCACTTGAGGCCAGCCAGCATTGCATTGTTGGCATGGAAATCAGCAAATACTATGAGTCAAGAATTCTTGACTTCTGAGACTCAAAAGGGGATGGAGAAATGTTAATAATGCAAATCAAATGAAATAAACCATGTATGTAGCTGTCAAGTCGTGGGTAGTTGTCTCGGTTAGGGTTTTTTATTGTTGTGATGAAAAACCATGACCAATAAGCAAGGGGGAGGAAAGAGTTTGTTTGGCTCACACTTCCACATTGCTGTTCATCATTGAAGGAAGTTAGGACAGGAACTCAAACAGGGCTGGATCCCGGAGGCAGGAGCTGATGCAGAGGCCATGGAGGGGAACTGCTTACTGGCTTGCTTCCCATGGCTTGCCCAGCCTGCTTTCTTATAGAACCCAGGTCCACCAGCCCAGGGATGGCACCACCCACCATGAGCTGGGCCCTCCTCCATTGATTGAGAACGTGTCTTTCAGCTGGTTCTCTTGAAGGTATTTCCTCAACTGAGGTTCATTCCTCTGATGACTCTAACTTGTGTCAAGGTGACACACAAAACCAGCAAGTACAGTGGCACAAGATAATATTCAGCAATATTTTAATAATTCATAATTGGTTGACAAAAAAATCACTCCTGATATTTTGTAGCAAATAAAAATATCAACCATCATTCACATTGGAACTGATTCATCACTGCAGCCAAAGGCTGATTACAGATATTCAGAGAAAAACATACAAATGAACAAACGCATTCTATGCATACAAATTGGATAAATGGACTTTATAATAGCTTAAACATTTTAGTAGCTGTGTAAATTTCTTTCTATATATTTTACTTTACTTAACAAAAGCTTTGAGGAACAACATGCACTTAATTTAATTTTTATAATAAGCAAATAAAAATGTATAGTAAACACTTAGTAAATTTTCACATTAGCTGTAGACATGTATTAATTAACACACAACTGGAAGACAGCTTGCTACACTCTGCTTGACACAACCCTTGCTACATAATCTATATTGTGTGTTCAATATGTAAGCATAACTTTTAACTTAAACATAACTTACATTTCTTGTTTAGCTGAAGATAAAGGCATTTATCATGTAGAAACATGAAATTATTGAGTTTGCTTATTTTTAGTCTCCAATTATATTAATATGGTGTGACTCAACCTAGTAAATTATGTGTCTTGAATTTCTAAACTATATGAAAATATTCTTTAAAGTATTTTATACTTTGCATGTCACAGGGGAAAGAGGGTAAGAGGAAGGAAGTGAGGGAGAGAAGGAGGAAGGGAGGGAGGGAGAGAAGGAGGAAGGGAGGGAGGGAGGGAGGAAAGGAGGGAGGGAGGGAGGGTTGGAGAGGAAACTGGGATCCACATGTAAAATTTTTAAATTATACTATTAATAAAAAAAAATAAAAAGTATGTTATACTTTTCAAATATGTGAAACTATAATATATGGCAGTCTAAATAAAAAGAAATCTTTAATAATATTAGTTAGATTCTCATGTTCTTCAGCATAACAGCTTAAGATATAGGTGTATTACTATTAGATAACTTTTACCATGCGAATTACAAGATGAATAATGGCATACATTTCTTTAATATATGCATTTAGAGTAGGGATATTTACCCAGACTTATATATGTATCAAAACATCCTACAGAATTCTTAAATTCATAGTTTTGTGATTTTATATATCATTTTTAATTAAACTTGAATCCTAAAAAGACAAAAATGAGTTTTCTAATAAATAATTTATTTTTTTTTCAGAAAAATGTGAGAACAGTATTAAATAACAACAACTGAATATTATCCATATTCTTACTATCCTATTAAAAAAGGATTTTTAATTCTGGAGTAATAATATTTAGACTTTCTTTATGCAGGCTTTTCTACAGTTCACAATAAATTATATACATATATAATTTTTAACTACTCAATGTATCAGAAATATGTGCCAGTTTAGCAATAAAATATGAAGAAATGTAGCTCACATAGGTAGATAGGGATTCTGGATTGCCCATGATCTGGAAGTCCATCCTTGCTTTAATTTAAAAAAAAATGAGAGAGAGAGAGAGAGAGAATCAGAGTGCATTAGACATTAAAAGATACATTATGACTGTATACAATAAAAACAACTATAATTTTTTTTTCCAAAAACACCACCAAAAAAAAAAAAAGTGTCTCCCAAGACTCTCCCTGTTGTAATGAAGACACAGGGAAAATGATAACTAAGACAGATAATGTCCACCTTCCCAGCACTCAGCCAGTTTAGGAAGACAGGCCCTCAAACAATGACAGTTGTGAAGCAGGCAGGAAGACTGTGACAGCCAGAGGACTGAGAAGGCTGCTGTTAGGTGTATACATGACAGGGAAGCTGTACCCATGAAACTTCAATGAAGTGGTTGTCTAAACAAGGCCTGAAAAATAACACCAGTTGATTTGCCATTGTGGATGGAGGAGACATGTCAAGGCAATAATCTTACAATAAAATCAATCAGTGGCAAATTTTAAAATAATGACCATCTTCAATTTTGGTGACCCCAGACTTTGAAACCTAGGAAACGCTGATCCTAAATATTTGTGAGCGTAGGCAGTCATAAAAACAAGAGTAAAGGATGGTGGAAGCAACTGAAGGAACCATTCTATAGGAGGAAAAGTCTAGGGTGTACGTACTTGCAGTGAATTCTTTCGTCGAGAAAATAAACGAGGTTGGCTTCTAGATGCAGCCACTCCTTTGATCTCTAAATCCATTCAAATGTATGTATTTCTCACGCAAAATGCTGCACTTTTAAAAAGGTAAAATAAATGCAAAATAGTCATTCTTCTTTTAAATAGTCCATGCACAATACTTTTCCATAGAAAGAATTCACTGTGTTTAATGGTGTGGTTAATAATAAATCATTATTGATTTTATAAACTAAAATCATTTGGGTGATGCAAATGTATCACACTTCATAGAAGTCTGCATGGTGTATGCCCAAAGAGTTCCATATTTTAACCTCTATGCTCTGAGAATATGTCCCTTTCACGACACAGGGATATTTCAGCTGCAATTAAATTAAATTTTTCTTATGGGAGAGTTAACCTGTCAGGCTTACTGGATCCACACAGGTCCTTCAAAGAGGGATGCAGGAGGATCTGGGTGAGAGAGGCAGAGAAGGAAGGAGTATGGAATCACAAGCTCGACAGACACACACATGCTCACTGATCTCCAAGACTATACTATAATACGTTTATATTATTGAGAGGCACCGGGCTGTTCTAAGGTTTTCAAGCAAAATTGGGACACTAATAATCTGCCTGTCTCCATTGCCACATGACCTTATTCTTCTTTATACTTTTCTCTCAAGCCATTATGGATTTTGATACTGTCAGGGGAGACTAATGACAATATTTCTACCCAACTTTATAGTTAGTAATGATGTAATGACGTAAAGAAACATATTGCTTGTTAAATATGGCATCTACTCTCTGGAGTGAGTTGCGCTATTAATTCTCTAATGTGACTATCCTCTGTTTTCTTCATATGGGCACTCAGTGCAATGAACTTCCCTCGTAACACTGCTTTTAAGGGTCCCATAAGTTCAGGTATGTCATGTCCTCATTCTCGTTGAATTTTAGGAAGTCTTAATTTCTTTCTTTATTTTTCTTTTCTTTATTACCAAACTCTTTCTACAAAGGCCACAAACACCTCGGTACCCAAGGCCCACAAAAATACAGCTAAAAAAGAAAAATACAGTCAATATCCCTGATGAACATCAATGCAGGCTTCACCCCTGGGTTGCAGAATGGTTAACATACAAAAATCTATCAACTTAATACACCGTATAAAAAAACCGAAAAAGAAAAACCATATGGTCATCTCCCTAGATGTTGAAAAAGCCTTTGCCAAAATTCCACACCCTTTTATGATGAAGATCTTGGAGAGATCAGGGATAACAGGAACATACCTAAACATAATAAAATCAATATACAGTAAACCAACAGCCAACATCAAACTGAATGGAGAGAAGCTTAAGGTGATTCCTCTTAAATCAGGAACAAGACAAGGCTGTCCTCTCTCTCCATATCTCTTCAATATTGTACTTATAGCTAAAGCTATAAGACAACAAAAGGCGATCAAGGGAATCCAAATTGGAAAGGAAGAAATCAAACTGTCTCTATTTGCAGATGATATGATAGTTTACATAAGCGACCCAATGAACTACCAGAGAACTCCTACAGATGATAAACACCTTCAGCAAACTAGCAGGATACAAGATAAACTCAAAAAAAAAAATCAGTAGCCCTACTTAATTCAGATGACAAAGAAGCTGAGAAAGAAATCAGAGAGACATCACCCTTTACAATAGCCACAAACAACATAAAGTATCTTGGGGTAACACTTACCAAACATGTGAAAGACCTATACAATAAGAACTTTGTGGCTTTAAAGAAAGAAATTAAAGAAGATACCAGAATATGGAAAGATCTCCCATGCTCTTGGATAGGAAGGATAAATATAGTAAAAATGGCAATCTTGCCAAAAGCAATCTACAGATTCAATGCAATCCCCATTAAAATTCCAGCACAATTCTTCACTGACCTTGAAATGATAATAATCAACTTTATATGGAAAAACAAAAGACCCAGGATAGCCAAAACAACCCTCAAACAACAATAAAAGAACTTCAGGAGGCATCACCATCCCTGACTTTAAGCTCTACTACAGAGCTATAGTTCTGAAAACAGCCTGGTATTGGCACAAAAATAGACAGGTAGACCAATGAAATATAATCAAAAATCCTGATATTAACCCACACACTTATGAACACCTGATTTTCATCAAACTAGCTAAAAGAATACAATGGGGGGAGGAAAGCATCTTCATCAAATGGTACTAGCACAATTGGATGATGGTGTGTACATGACTACAGATAGACCCATGTCTATCACCATGCACAAAACTCAAGTCCAAATGGATCAAAGACCTCAACATAAACCCAGACACACTGAACCTATTAGAAGAGAAAGTAGGAGGCACCCTTGAACAACTTGGTATAAGAGACCATTTGCTGAACATAATTCCAGTAGCACAGACACTGAGATCAACAATTAATAAATGAGACCTCCTCAAACTTAGAAGCTTCTGTAAGGCAAAGGACACAGTAGACAAAACCAAACAGCAGCCCACAGACTGGGAAAAGATTTTTACCAATCCTACATCTGACAAAGGGCTGATCTCCAAAATATACAAAGAACTCAAGAAACTAATCAACAAAACACCAAATAACCCTATTAAAAAAATGGAATACAGAATTGAAGAAAGAATTCTCAATAGAGGAAATCAAAGAGTCTAAAAGACACTTAAGAAAATGTTCAGCATCCTTAGCTATCATGGAAATGCAAATGAAAACAACTTTGAGATACCACCTTACTCCTGCCAGAATGGCTAAAATTAGAAACACCAATGGCAACTTATGCTGGAAAGAATGTGAAGAAAAGGGAACACTCCTTCACTGCTGGTGGGAGTTCAAACTTGTACAGCCATTTTGGAGATCAGTATGGCAGTTCCTCAGGAAAATAGGAATTAGTTTACCACAGGACCCAGCAATTCCCCTCTTAGGCATATACCCAAATGATCCACATCCATGCAACAAAGACATGTGCTCAACTCTGTTCATAGCAGCATTATTTGTAATAGCAAGAACCTGGAAGCAACCTAGATGCCCCTCAACTGAAGAATGGATAAAGAAGATGTGGCACATCTACACAATGGAATAGTACTCTGCAGAAAAAAAATAATGGAATCTTGAAATCCACAGGCAAGTAGATGGAACTTGAAGAAACCATCCTGAATGAGGTAACCCAGTCACAAAAAGAAGAAAATGGTATGTACTCGCTCATATATGGATTTTAGACCTAGAGCAAAGGATCACCAGCCTATAATTTACACTACCAGAGGAACTAAGATACAAGGTATATTCTAAGAGATTCATAATGGTCCCTCATAAAAGGGGGAAGGGACAAGTCACCCAGAGCGCATGGGAAATGGGGGGAGGCAGTGAATGGAGAGAGAACTAGGAGAAAGAGAAGGGAAGGAGAGGAAGGCACATGCAACTAGGAAGATTGAGTCAGGGTAGGAATAGAAGACAGAAAAGAGAGAGAGAACATAAAAGAGGGAGTCATTATTGGTTTGAAGAGAAAACTGAATCTAAAGAAAGGTCTAGAGACCTACAAGACTGACTCCAACTAACAATTCGAGCAACTGTGGAAAGGCTACCATAAATGCCCTTTCCTCATAGTGAGATCAACTAAATTATCCACCATCATGGAGCCCTCATCTAGTACCTGTTGGTAACAGAAGCAAACACCTATAACTAAACACTGAGTCGAACTAGAATCCAGATGCAGAGAGAGGGGATAAGACCAGGTTGCAGAAACACACAAAGACAGCTGACCTGAACAAGGAGAATGGGCCCCCAGACTGATAGCTGGGAATCCAGCATGAGACTAACTCAGACCCCCTGAATATGGGTCTCAGCTAGAAGGCCTGGGCAGTCTAAGGGACCTCAGACAGTAGAACCAGGATGTATTCCTGGTACACAAAAGGACCTTGCGGACACATCCCCCATGGAGGGATACCCCCTTAACCTAGAGACAGGAGAGAATGACTTGACAAATTTACATGACCCCACCTGGATAGCATAATCCTACATGTGGAATGAGGGTGGGAGGATGGGAGGGGAGGGAGGTCAGGGTGCATGTGAAGGGGGAAAGAGGGTAAGAGGGAGGGAGAGGAAACTGGGTTCGAAATGTTAAATTTTTAAATTATATTATTAATAAAAATAAATAAATAAATCACCCGCTGTAGATCAGGAACCCTACTGTAATGGAAAGATCAAGAATGTTTTGCAACCCAGAATAAACATATTCTGAAAACAGAACAAATCATCAAACTTGAAAATAATCCTGCTGACACTTCAGATGGTTCTCTTTTCAGTGACCTTTCAAACAAAGTGACTTTTTATGTTCTGAGCCTAAGTCTGTCATGTGGTCACATCACACATTTGTAGGGTGGGCTTATAGTCCAGTGCTTCTGTCACCTGCCTAACATTCCAGGCCATGCATTAATCCCAGATAAAGTTGTATTTACCAAGATTACCAACTGACAGGATGTGCTGATTTTGATTACAACTCTTCCCATAGGCTCACATGCCTAAATGTTTGGTCCCCAGGTGGTGGACAGTGTAGGAAGGACTAGGAGGTGTGGCCTTGGTGGAGGAGGTATGCCTATGGAGGTGAGCTTTGAGATTTCAAAAGCCCACATCAGATCCAGCCTGATGTAATCTCTCACCTACTGCTGAGTGACCTGCCTGCTTGCCTGCCTGCCTGCCTGCCTGCTTACTTGCTGCCAGGCTGTCTGCCAGGATGGTCATGAACTCAACCCTCTGAAACTGCAAGCAATCAATCCCCAGCTTGCTTGGTTTCATACCTTGCCTCAGTGATGGTGTCCCTTCACAGCAATGGAACAGAAACCAATACACAAGCCAAAGTTAAAATGGAGATGATGAGCGGCCAATGTGTGGCTTTCTCTGACACATTACCAGCCTCCCAACTTCAGACCTTAGTAACTATTGTCTCCATTGCAAATAACTGTGGCATTTCAAGTCACTAGCCTTGGTTTGCAATTAATAAGAAGAGATAATAAAAAGCCCAGAATGCCCTGCTCCTGCTGTCCCCTGAGCCTCTCCTGTGTCACTAACTCTCTGAATCCCTATGTACGGTCACAACCACAAAGGGTGGCATTTACTGCCCTTCATACAACATACATTCTTAGTAAATATTTATTCAATAGACACATTGATTCATCCAAACGTCCCACGCTGGGTTCATTTCTCTACATCTATGACAATCACAATACCAACATCCAAGTCTTGCTGGAAGCAATGGGGTAAGGTGCTTGTGGTATTGAATAGCAACAAGGACTCTCAGTCAATCTGCAAGCTTTTGAAAGGGATGACTACTGAGGCTGCTCACTTTGTATCTCAGGACTCAGCAGAAAGCCTAGGAAATGAGACAATTCAGTCAATTAGGTATGCGGTAACTCAGAATGACACAGCATAAAAGTGATTCATTTTTAAAAAGTGATTCATCCAGATGCAAATTAGAGTGTTGGATGGGAAATGTTGCTATAAGGGGCACACTGGAGTCTATAGGAAAGTATCTGCCTACCAGCACCCCAATTAGAGAATCTACAGATTTGGATTGGACAGGGCTTCAAACGCTAAAATCTCCCATGAATCTAAGCAAGGTGTAACCCAGAAAAGGGAATTTCACCTGGCTTAACCTCATGCCACTTACTACAGAGCCTTAATTCATACCCAGGCTCAAGATCTCTTTCTAATATCCCACCCTTGCTAATCCAGAAAATGGAGGCCACAGGAAGTAATCTGTTTTGAGTACTAAAGGATGCCTAAAACCTAACCCTGATGATTCAAGAATAGATATTTCATAGAAGTGGCTGAAAGCTGAGCTTTGGATTGCATTGCCAGTGCCTACACTTGTGCTGAAACACAGAATTTAAAAAAGCAAGTGAGGGATGGCAAGGCGCCTGGCCCACTCACACCGCTCTAAGTATGAGATGCTATTGCTTGCCTCTGGTGCATTGCTGACTAATGCCTTTGGTGCTCCTAACCACAAGTCACAGCTTCACCCCTTGCTTGTTTCTAGACAGCGACCATTTCCACCTCCAGTTACTGTTGTTTCGCTCCTGGTAAAATTATCAGTGCCTTTTAATCTGTTTATGCAAATTTTTAAAGTCAGAACACAAGTGAATGGAAGAGATAAAGGGAATTTAATCTGGTTTATAAACAAAGCAGAGGGAAAAGATTAATAAATACAGTTTCGTACTTAGTGCCATGAGGGGCATGGACCAAGTCCACCTTGAATCCATGGTGACTGCCAACCCAAGATCTGAAATTGCAAAAAGTTGTTCCTAGTTCAAGTAAAATCTTACTTCACAGTACCTGGAGCTCTCCAAGAGGAATCCGCTGTGTCCTTCATGCAGGACTCAAAGGCAGGCTAAGGGACACAGAGCAAGCCAAGTTGAGTTGAGTTAACATTAGTTCAAACCCCTGGATAGATAGGCTGGAACGTATAAACCAGGGTGATTCCACCAAGAACTTCTTTCTGGG
This sequence comes from Cricetiscus sungorus, assembly GCA_030556225.1. NCBI lineage: Eukaryota > Metazoa > Chordata > Mammalia > Rodentia > Cricetidae > Cricetiscus > Cricetiscus sungorus. The sequence goes on along the minus strand of JANBXA010000611.1, from coordinate 807,875 downwards.
AGCCTCCCACAGGCCGGCCCAAGGGACAGTTCCCAGCAAACAACAGTTTAGACCAGCGTCTCAGGTTGCTAGGCAACCAGGAGCCCTTCCCTAGGCCTCCTGTTTGCCCTCTCCAAATTCCCCAGTAATAAAAGGTGCTTCAATGCTAAATCCTTAATTCCTTCCTGGCCACCTCTGACCCCATGCTGTGCCTCCCATCCCCCACCCTGCTAGCAAACTCACCCCAACTTTAAACTGTCTCTGCTTTGGGTTGCAGGCTCCCAGGCCTGAGAACAAAGCTCTGTCCTAAACCCTGGACTGGAGTGGGAGCACAGAGAGGGACTCACAGCAAGCTCCTCCTGCATCAGGAGAGCGCCAAAACCCGGCAAGGATCATGGCCATTGGTGGATCATTCATTTCATGGAATTCCTTTGAACATTATTTCACAGAGCAACTACCATATGTTCAGAGTCCAGGTTGATATTTCAGGAGAAAACAACATAAAAAGCATCCTGTATCCCAGCCTACCACCAATTTTCCTGCCCGAATCTTAGCTATTTCTGGTTGGCCGGCAAACTTCTGGCCATTAAGTACTCGGCTAGCTGACATAATTGTAAAATTTGACTCTGATAACAATAGGTGGTATCTTCACCATTGCAATGTCAGATCTAACAGTTTTATAAGGCTTAAAAATGTATGTATTTTATTTTATTTTATTTTATTTTTTGCTAACTACAATGTCTTTTGAAAATTAGCTTACTTCAAAATATGGATGTTTAAATATGCATATTAAAAAAAGTTTACTAAATTAAAATTTCAAATCTGTTTTAAAGGTATAAAAACAGTGAACTTATAACAAGTGGTGGTGCCTGGCATGCTTGAGGTGGGATTTGATCCCCAACACTTCACAAATCTATAGAGATGGTTAGACCAGCACTCAGGAGGTGGAGCCAGGGGGATCCAAAGTCTAAGATCATTCTCAACTACATAGTGAGTTGAAGAACAGCCTGAGCTACATGAGACCCTGTCACAGAAGCAAAAACAAACACGAAACTCATTAGGATCCTTCTGTCTCCTCCACTCCCCCAATGCTGGGTTATAGATATACATATCTAAGCCTGAAATTTTACATGGGTGTGGGGAATTTAAACTTATATCCTCATGATTGCAAAACATCAATGCAGTATTAGCCCCGGGCTGTCTCTAGCCACTACAAAATTTTCATTTGATGTTCATATTTTCCTTCTAATATTTATTTGTATATTCACTCAGTCTTTTATGCAGTCAACACAAACCAAACACACAGTCTGCTAATGTGGCAAAGATTAGAAAAAGTAAGATATGTAAGCCTAAGGATCCTGCCTCTTAGATAGATGACAGAATCAGGGATCTGCATACAAAAAAGCAAATGAGATACAATTTCTGTGGTCAAGAAAATGAAAACACATACTACAACAACAACAAAACAATAGCATTTTTAGTTTCTTTATTCGGTCAACAAACTTTTGTTGAAGGCTTAAAGTACCCGTTTCAGGTTCTAGAGAAAAATCAAGGAAGAAAGTAACACCACTGTGTATAGAAAGGGCATAGTATGATAGACAGGTGCTACAGAAATGGACATAATTTAAACCAGCAATTGATTCAGTGAAGAAATATGGGCGCCTCCCAGTAGGAATTGCAGGAAGATCAGCAGAGACAAGGAGCAAACATCTTTGCCAAGCTGATGGATGTTGCTGATCCAAGAAGGTGTTCACATAGGGGACCAGTATGTCAGCCATAGTCGGGCTATATAATGACTGGAGCATGGAGGTATATACACAAGTATGTGCATATAAGAACACACATACCTCTATTTGTATTGGAGTGTGGGATTCGAGAAACTCAGCATGCCTCTGTGTGTGACAGACACCCCAGCAGTACACATAGAAAGCCCTCATTGGCGGATAATGAGTCAGAAACATGTCCTCTCTCCCTCCATAGATCCTCAGATTTGCTGTTGTTGTTATTGTTGTTACTGTTTGTTTGTTTTGTTTCAATTTTCATCTAATAACTTAATTTCTGCTTTCTGCTAAAGAAAAAATGGTAGCTAGTATAAATGTGTATTTACTTTTAATTAAATGACACTGTAAATAACCTAAATATTAAATTAAACAAACTAAGTATTGCAGGTATTCACCTAGAAATACTGAAAAATATCATTAGCTGTAACAGAAAACTTCTGGTTTATTGGTGAATAACAGTAACTGGCAAATAGATTGAAAGCATTAAGCCAAATGAAGTTGCCAGCTCCTGCCTGTCTCCTAATTCTAGTGTCTGCCTGCTCCAAATGTGCAGCAAAGTCAAACTATTTTGTTTGCATGGGCCTGGCCCTTTGTCAGCTCCCTATAACACCCCTTTTCACAATCCTGACACTCTGAGATGATTAGTTCTTCAGAAGCACTTGGGTTGCTTTCTGAATCAACTAGAGGGCGCCTCAGGCTTTCAGTGAGTGGCTCAGAACTCCTGTGCCTCAGAACTCTGGCTGTGCATCAGTCTCCATGACAACACTGAAGGATGAAGTCTGCAGCTCACTACACAGAACGCCAGCCAAATCAGAAGGTGGAAGGCTGGGTAGAGTGTAATCCCTGTTCTGGTACATTCACCAGGGCTGTACTCTACATCCTTCCATGGCCCTAATGAAGAAACTTAATTGTTTCTGGACATTGGGTCTATGTTTGGCAGCCAGCAAACTTCCCAAGGCATTGCTCAATATTCCTAAACTGCCAACTATCTATGACCCGAATTTTATCAAGGAGTGTGTCGACTCCCATAATGAATTTCGAAGCAAAGTCAACCCCCCAGCAGCCGATATGAATGTCCTGGTGAGAAAGAGACCAGGGTGCTGTCGAGAACAATGAGTTTCTATGGGAGAGGGTGCTTAAATCAATCGTCTGTTCTTTTTCTCTTTTAGCTGCATTTCATGTGATTTCCCCAGTTAATTAAAATAGGCATGGTGTTTCTGTCCCAGACCTAGACAGCCATCCCGTGCTCAAGTCATGACAGTTTTTGATAACGTTGTTAACAACGTTTGAAGGGCATCAACGACCACTGAAATGTGGTCTAGTTCCATTGTCAACTTTGACTAAGAAGGACATCAGAGACCATGAAAAGAGGTTACTGAGAGGGGTTGTTGATAGGAGTAATGGAGATGTAGAGTGATGTTGTTTGCTGCTTCGGGCGATGAAACAGGAACCACACAACTCAGCAAACACAAGTGGAGTTTATTGGGAAAGGGAGAGGTTTGGAATAAGGAGGCTCAGCAGTTGGGGTGTTTGAAACTGGAGTCACAGAGCTGCCACTGGCCCAGCTCACCCAATTTCTGTGTACAGAGTGCAGCCACAGGATGTAGCCATTCAACACACAGCCCTTTGAGCCGTCAGTGTCTGCCTGGAGACTGGCTAGGTACCCTACCAGTTGTCAGGGAGCCAGGTCAGCATTATGCCTGGATATCCATGTAGGGAGCAATGAAGGCAGAGATAACAGGTAACAGTGCAACTAGCTGGAAGACAGTGATGGACACGAGTTCCACATAGGAAGAAAACCCCTGAGTAGTTAAAGTACATGATGATGCCTGGTGTCTTAATTTGGTTTTTGTTGCTTGAATAAACACCATCACCCAGAGAAACTTGAGAAGGAAAGGGTTTATTTTCCCATATACCTTAGACTCTTGTTGAGGTGATGTCAGGGCAGGGACTCAAGGCAAGAATCCCTAGGCAGAAACTGACGTACAAGCCATAAAGAAATGCCACGTCATGGTTTTCTCTTCACATGGTGTGCACAGTTTCTTACACCACCCAGGACCCTTTGCCCAGGGGTGGCACTGTCCCTGGTAATTCAGAAAATGTCTTACAAACTTGCCACAAGCAATCTGATGAATGCATTTCATCATTTAATGTTCCTCACTTTGGATAACACTAGCTTATATCAACTTGACTTAAGTGGTTAGTCATGATAAAATAGCAAAACAAAACTGTCACAAAGAGAAGTTGAGCTGAGGCCTCTGACGTTATTACTACAGCTGCTCCGTTTTCCCAGGACAGGTAACAATTTAAAGGGCCATTGTTGGTCTTTATAGAGGCCAGGTTGGAGAGGGCCCCTAGGCCTTGTCCTGGCTACTTCCTGTGTCCATCGCTTCCTGTTCACCATGAAAAATCTCCTGACATTTGCCTCCGGATAGGCCTGGAAATATGGCACCGACCGAACATCATGTCCTGAACCCTCCAAGCAATTTCTCCTTTAAGTGGTTTATTTCAGGCATTTGATTTTAGTAATAATAAAAAAACTAAAACAACAAGTACTTTTTAAAAAATAGAAAATGATGTCTTTACTAAAGAGCTAAAATTAACTGAAATTTAATTTATTAGAATGATTTCATTGTAAACATATGTACTAATCAATTTTTTTTCTCTTTTTTTCAGAATTGGGACGACGAGTTAGCAAAACAGGCCAAATCATGGAGTAAACAGTGCAAATTTTCCCGTAACCCTTGTACTAAAAAACGATATTCATGCATTGAGGGTCATGACTTTCTGGGAGAAAATATATATTTAGGTGAAATACAAAGTACACCAAAACAAGCTATTTCTTTTTGGTATAATGAAAGTGAACATTATAATTTTGAGAATATGGCCTGTTCTAAAACTTGTGACCATTATACACAGGTAGGTACTTGACAGGTTATTATAATTAGTTCTTATGTTCACTATAGTTACAAGAAATATTTTTAAGTGCTTTCTTTTACATTCCTTTAAAAAAGAAAAAGAAAAATCTCCATTTTCTTAAATATATCATGTACAGAGTTTAGTTTTTCTGATCTTTAAAAGTTACTACTCTGCTGCCATTTTCTCTGCTTTACTTACAAGAAGAAATCTCCTGTGATGGTCTTGTTCAGCCCTGTGGCTTTTCCACACTGATGACTGCGTTCATGTCTTTCCAGTCTTGACCAGCTTTCCATTAGGCACCCAGGTCATCTTCACATTCCTTGTGCTATAGAGTCCTGAGCATAGCATACTAAGTCTATAGATCAAAACACATTTGTAGCATATGGGTTGCTGTTTCTTACAATAGCTCCTGCTCCCTTCCCTCTTCCTGGTGCCCTGCTACTAGTATTGGAAGTGTGCTTGAGCCATGCCAGTTTGATGCCTCTTATGTTTATGGAATTAATTTTCTCTGGGCTCAATTTGATGATTTTATTACAGTGTCATTAACTGACATTTCTCCCATATGCCAATGTCACACCAACTTTAAATAGTTTACTGTCTTTTTCTTTGTGAAATTTAAATATAATTATATCATATTCCTCCATCCCTTTCTTCCTTCCAATCTTCTTCTATACTCATGCTAGAAGTTTCTTTTAAATGTTCAGTGGGGGGAGGGTTGTTTGTTTGTTTTTGATAAGGTCTCACTATGTAATCATGGCAGGCCTGGAACTCTATGTCAACAAAGCTGGCCTCAAAACCACAAAAATCCATTTGCCTCTGCCTCCAAAGTGTTGGTATTAAAAATATGAGTCACCATTCCCAGTTGTTTTAGCATTTCTAATAAAGATACCTAATATGTCCAATCTCTTGTTCAGCTTTTAAAGCATGTAAAACCCAGCAGTAATCAACATTTTAGTGTTTTCACTGTTGTTGCATTTGTTAGCTGTGTGAATTGATCCTTGCCTTCGTTACGACTCAGATATTTGTATTTCTAATGTTTTTATCAATGTCACTATATGCCAAATGATTAAAATTTACCTTATGATGTAGTGGTTTTAGAGTAAACCTATAAATATTACTGAGTTAACATAGTGCCACTTAGTTAAGCTACTAAAATTTGTTTGCTCCTTTGTATTGCAGTTTAATAAGGAGCAGGATAAACAATTAGGCCGAACAGAAGTTTATTAAGGGAGAAATAACTCACAACATAGGCAGATGTACTTGGCGGGTTCCAGCAGATCCTGAGCCTTCCAGCATCCACCACCCAAAAGGGGCGGCCGGACCCTCTCCCAACCTATTCTCTCCGCTCCCATCCGGCCCTGTCTCTGCCCCAATGGGCGTGGCCTAAGCCACAGGTGCAGACAAGGTGAATATCTCGCTACACCTTTGAGCTCCTGCTTTTAAAATATGGGACATAAAAATGAAAGTAGTGACTGTTTTTAGGCTAATTATGTCTTACTACTGAATCAAGATGAATTACTGAATGTCCTGATATGGAGTGTAGAGACAGGCTGTGCTACTTACTGGCCTCTAATTCTTGTGGATGGTTCTATCCTGAACCCTGCGTATCTTCTCCACACTGATGCTCTGTTCAATACTTTCGTGAGCAGATGAGAATCTCTTCCCATCAGCACAGTATTTTGACTACCGCAGTTATGTGCCCTCTGACATCTCTACCTACCTTTTCTCCCTAGACTGTCAGTTCAGACCTTCTCAACTGTGTGAATCCTTCAGGTTGTTTCTGGTTTTCCTCTCCCTCATTATGATCTGGAGAGTCAGAAGCCAAAAGATGACTACAGTTGCATAGGCCATCTCTTGTCCCCATTTTTTGATTCATTAACTTCTGCTAGCTGATGTCCAAGATCTTGAAAACACTATTTCTTATACTTTTTCTTAATTTTGTGGCTGCACATAAATAAATCCATTCTAATTTCTACATATCAATGAGCAGGAGAAATGCATTTTGGCCACACGTGCCTTACTCCTCAACTTGTTACATAGGCTACTAAAGCAACAGAAGCAGCTAATCTGCTTGACCAGACTCACTCATCCATCTAAGCTAAAATAACATTTAGTGTCTTACTAAAATCAATATGTTAGTTTACAGCATGTATTGAATTGTTTATGTCCCTGTCAAGGCAAGCCAGTTTCTCTTGGTATCAGCAGAGTGGAGCACAATGGCTGGCACTTATTTGCTGCTCTGTAACTGTCTTTTAAAGAGGTCCATGAACAACCTGCATGGTTAGGGGTATTATCAACAATACGTTGAGCATACTGAGTTTTTATCATTGTTTGGTGAAGCAGGAAACTTGCAGCTTGTGTGTCTTATGAACTTCTGTTTACTCTTCAGCAACACAATGTTCTTTCATGTTTAGATGCTTTCCCGGGCACCAGAGTAGATGCTGTTGGTAAAGCCAAGCTTTTCTGTTGCTAGGAAGACTGGGAGAATGGGATCTGTAATCAAACTTTTCCTTCTCACCATCCAGTCCCCAAACAACCACACTGAGACTTACTTATAAATGCTCAGCCAATATCTTGGGTGTGTTACTAGCTAACTCTTACATTTTAAATTAACCCATATTTCTTATCTACACTCTGCCACATGGGTCAGGACCTTTCCTCAGTATGGCAGGTTCGTCTCCTGTTTCCTTTGCATCTCCTCAGGACTCCAGAGACTCTCTTCTTCCACGCTCTTTTTTTTTCCGCCGGTCCTGCCTAACCACCTGCCCAGCCATTAGCCAGTCAGTTTATTTATTAACCCAACCACAATGACATATACTCTTCACACAGTGTAAAGGAATATTCCACAGGGCTCCTATTCAAGTGTCCTGATAAAAAGAAGACAAGCATACACCCAATGTTTCTGAAGCCAAGCCTGTTGTAATGAAAAGAGAACACATTCTCAGACATCCCTTACATCTTAAAACTATTATGCCAGACATGTGGGGTCACACTTCACTAGCATGTAAACCTAAGTGGGTTAACAACGTGGACCCTGGACAGTTTCTTCTTCACCAAATCTCCGATAAAAAAGCTATTGAATAACTGGGAATAAATTCATTCTTCTTACTAATTTGACAACTGTGTCTTGATAAATGTTTCTTTCCTTAAAGTAAAATTAGTTAAAAAAAAATGTCTTGCATCTGTCATTCACTTATTTCTTATCAAAGTTGGATTCAATTTAGCAACACTTTTCCTAAGAACAAAGTAAATTGCTGTTGTCATCCCTAGTCTGATTTGATGTTTCTTGTAATATGCCCATGGAGAAAATTAAAATATGTTTCCTAAGTTGTCCAGAAGAAATTATGATTTTAACAATGGATAATATTATGATTTAGTTATTAAGTTATGCTTTTGGTTTATGACTATATCTGAAAGAAACAATTTAGATTGCCCTTATGAAAGCTGCCTTAACAAATTATAACTTAATGTGTTGGATATTAGGAAAATATAATAAACGTATATATTTTTAACATAATTAATATTGCACACATTCTCATAGTAAATTGTGTACATGGTTTGTTTTAATATGTTACTTCTTAATACCTTTTCTTATAGATAGTTTGGGCAAATACGCTGACAGTGGGATGTGCGATATCAAATTGTCCTAATCTCTTGAGACATTCAGCTGCTCTATTTGTATGTAATTATGCACCACCGTAAGTCAATTTGAAAAAAAAAAAAAACAGATGTTCTAAGTTGATAACAAATGTTTACAAAGCTGGGTGTGGTAGGGTAGAGCTTTATTCCAGTGCTTGGGAGGCAGAGGCAGTTGGATCTCTGTGCCGTCCAGGCAAGCTTTGTCTACATAATGAGTTCTAAGCCTGTCTCAAAACAAACAACAACAACAATGACAAAAACCCCAAATGCTTACAAAACATTGTTTTATGCTGGAGCCTAAAATATTTGTGATGAAGTCTCCCTCTGCAAAACTAATTTTAAAAGTGAAAATAAAATGGAGACAGTGTTACCTAAATGCAAAGCCTCTCCTCTCATGAACTATTTCAACATAAGGATAGCAATTGTTTAAGGTTAAATGGTAGAGGCTGGAAAGATGACTCAACCAGGAAAATGCTTATCTTGAAATCATTAGGACTTGAGTCTGGTCCCTAGCACCCACAGAAAAGGCATGGCACAGTGGGCATACATTTAACGCTGTTACTGCCAGTACCAAATAGGCAGAGTCGGGAAGATCCCTGTCGTTTGCTGGTGTAGACAGTCAAGCCGGTCCATGAGCCACAGGGTCAGTGGGAGACTGTCTCAGAAAATATGTTCCAGACTGATTGAGAAAGATGTCCAACATTGGTCTCTATAGACATGTACATACAGACACACATGAACACAGAGGCACAGGTAATATAAAATAAACTGCCACAAGATTACTTAAATGTAAACCACAAAAAGGTTAGCAAATGTAGCTCTAATGAACATTAACAATGGAATAAGAAAAAAAGATAAGTTATTTTATTAATAGCACTTTTTCTGGGGTGAGAATGCAATTTTTAAATGTTCTATGGATGAGTTCTTAATCAAATGAATATATAAACACAACGAGGTCTAAACGTGAAATTTTAGAACTCTAATCAAATACCTACTCATATAAAAGGAATAGTTAAATGGGTGATAATGTGATTCTTGGACACACAAAAACTTTAAAGATAAATATTTGTAAATAAAAACACAGAATAAAAACATAGAATGAATGAAAAGAAGGAAAGATATGGTATAGAGAGATGGAAATGTGATCTGTTGCTGTTCTTTCTTCTGCCTTTCACTGAGCAGCTAAAGCAGGAATGACAAATATTGCCCTAAAAGCTCAGGCTGAATATAGTTTCTCCAAATAGCATAAAGACTGTGCAACTGCTGACATGCAGCCTATTTGTAAGAGGAAATTAAGAAAGATTAACCATCGATGGAAATCACTAGAGGACAATATCACTTTCTTAAAATTCAGGCTTTTGGAAAGAAAGAATGGGCAAGCGGGAGTTGGGGAAGAGAGAAAAGAGGGAGAGAAAGATAAAGGAAGGGAAGGGGAAGGAAAGGAAATGAGAGTGGATGCTTTCTTCGTACATAGGAAATGAGTCTTCAATTGAACAGTAGATATTGCTCTTTGGTTTTTGACATTTATGACTTACTGAAAGGCAGAGACAGATTGCATAAGTGTAGATAAAAACTGTAAAAAGCACCGTTGGCTCATGGATGTCTTTCATTTTTTGCAGAGGAAATGAAAAGAACGTCAGTCCTTACATAAAAGGAGAACCCTGCTCCATATGTAAAAGAGATGACTGCAGTAATAATCTCTGCTGTAAGCAAAACGAAAAAGATAATACATAATATTTAGACAGTAGTATTTCCATAAATTCCTTATAATTTTTTACATCTGGCCCCATCTGTTTTTAATTTCCAGATGACTGTTTCTATGAGAATATAAAGAATATTTAAGAATATAATCTGTATATATAAATTATATATTAATCCATTTAGTTCAGATGAATATCCCCTGCAGTTGGTTTTGTTGTTGTTTGTTTTTTTACTATTAACCTTTTGGGAGCCTCCTACCCAGCTTCCAGATATATCACACAAGGAGCCTTATTTTTTCTCATGAGTGCCCAGCCTTTGCCTGGCTTATTTATAGCCAACTTTTCTTAACTTGAATTACCCTGTCTATTTTTTGCCTCTGTGCTTTTACCTTTCTCTGTTTATGTATACATTTCTTCACTTCTTACTCTGTGGTTGCTGGGTGACTGGCCTCTGATGTCCTCCTTCTTATTGATCCTCAATCTTCTTTCCAGATTTCTCCTTCTATCTACTCTCTCTGCCTGCCATCCCCATCTACCCTTTTCCCCTGCCTATCTATTGGCTATTCAACTCTTTATTAGACTGATCAAGTCTTTTAGGTAGGCAAAATAACACAGCTTCACAAAGTTAAACAAATGCAACATAAAATAATTCAACACATCTTTGCATCATGAAAAAAAAATGTTCAACAGCATAAACAAATGTAACACATTTTAAAGCAACATTCCACAACAACCCCCTCTACTGATGTTTCCCCTTTCAAATAAAAAGGCAAAAACAAATTAAAGATAACTGAGATAGAGTTGGCTGCTGTGCTCAACGTAGCTGACATGTTTATTGGCATATGCTTAGACACCATCATTTACATGCTGTTACTAGAATAGTGACGCATTCAGAGCTAAAAGCCAGTCTTCTTCATAATTGTGATTAAAATCATGTTTCTCTTCCATCATCAGCTCTTTAATTGATTAATTTTGTTGGTTCACATCTTCACACTTCTATACAATCCACTCTTATTACCTTACATCTCCACATTCTCCCTCTCATGCCTATCAAACCCCCCTCATCCCTAACACTTCCTTCCTCACACTCATGACTTACACTTTTATTTTGTGAGCCATTTACTTTAACAAGGGTCGTCACTGTGATCTCTGGACGAGAAATACCCATTGGAGCCTGTTGAGGTCATCAGTGGATATACAATTGAAGGCTATGATTCCCTCATTCCCTGAACCTACCAGTAGAATATAGTTCAGGGGTAAGGAGTAGGTCCATTGACTCCTCCTTCCATTCTGCTTGAGTGTTGAAAAGCCCATTTTTTGTGGATCTACTGTATGTATGAATAGCTGCTGAGAGTTAAAAATACAATGGCTGTGTTTAGTCCAAAAGATGATGTTGCGCCCGTCTTCTCCTTATCTTCTAACTCTTATATTCTTTCCCCTCACTTTTCTGCAATATTGCTGACCCTTGAAGTGTATGAGTAAATGTCTTGTTTAGGGATAAGCACATTTCTCTCATTTATTTCTCCTACCATGTGTATGAAAATACATTAGCGAATGGGGGGATAGTAAACAAATGAAAAAATGAATTTCTAAAACGCACACTATCCTATCAAAATTCAAAACAGAGGAGACAATTTAGATGTGGAAAGATGAATTTTGGACAAGTTCCACTGTAGCAATAAAGATCATGCTTAAAACTTCACATAAAAAAATTGAATTTTCTTCAGAAACTTAAAATGGGCATGGTAGAGTGTCAAAATTAAGTTAATTTTCTATGGTTTTGTTTATTTTAGATACTTAGGCCTCTAACACAAGAGGCATTCTAGAAATATGTATGGACTTGACACTGTTGTTAGGCAACATTGTAAAGATTTTATTGTAGTAAGTTTTTGAAGTTTTTTGTTTTGTTTTGTTTTTAAGTTTAAACATCTTCTATAACTTGATTACCTAGTTTTAAAAGCTAGAAGAACCAATCAATGTTTTCCTTTTATATTGTTTTCCTTGCTTTCACTAAAACTTCATAGATTATACATGAGGGTACACATACAAACATTTCAGTTATTTTTTTTCTTTTTGAAATTAAATTGAGCTTTTAATTGTGTTTTATTGACAGACCCCTTGACTGAGAGAGCAACGCAGCCTCGAGCATGCCATCTACTCATGCTAGGTTTTATTCTTCACAGAATACTTTGATTGTTATTTCTATTCAGAAGAAATTTTTAAGTGCTACAATAAAGATTATTTTCTGACTAATTGGAACTCAAAATGTGTTTGGTTTGCCATTACATTTTCTATGTTCTTGTTTGAAATTTAAATTCAATGTCTACTTTTCAATTTTAAAAGGATATATGTATATTATATGTGTACATATATACATATAGATATTAGTATAAAAACTGGAAAGTGGTAAAATAAAGTTAAGGTATTTACATTTTTATATTTGTTTGCTGATAATGCAACATAGACATAGACATACTGCATGTATGTCTGTGTGTGGGGGTGTACGCATGTGAAGACAAAAGTTCAGTTCCTCAGCATCCATGGGTGCTGGGCTAGGGGTGGCAGCCCTCCTCATCCCACCATGTGGGAGGTAGAAACAAAGGATTATGGGAGCAGGCTGGCTAGCTAAACTTGAATCATCAAGCTATTAGCTTAACTGAGAGACCCTGCCTCAGTATCGAAGGTAGAGAGCAATACGTGAAGACATCCCATGTCAACCTTGGGCTAACATGCACCACACATGTACATGCACACACGTGTGAACACACGTACACCTAAAAAGAAGAAAATAAAATAGAGCTGTGCAGTGGTGGCGCACTCACCTTTGATCCCAGCACTCGGGAGGCAGAGGCAGGCAGATCTCTGTGAGTTCAAGAGCAGCCTGGTCTATAAGAGCTAATTCCAGGACAGCCTCTAAAAAAAAGAAAAGAAAAATGGAAAAGATTGAGAGAAAGAGTCAACAAAGTTGAAGTATACTCCTACTATGCAGAGAAAAAAAATCTTGCCTTTGTGTATTTTTAGCTTTATTTCTTGTTTTCCTTCGTTTATGTTCATGAACATAAAATATATTTACGTTTTCTAGTTTTCATAAAATTTTAATAGCTAAATTAAACTCCTACAAAAGAAAACAGAAAATCTCTCTCCTTATTGCAGTGTTTAAACCACCTGCTCCAATATATGTAGCAAAGTCAAGAAATTTTGTTTGCAGGGGCCTGGCCCTTTGTCGGCTCGATTTCACAATGCAGACACTGTGTTAGGTGAACTGATCACTAGAGGGCGCCTCAGGCTTTCAGTGAGTGGCTCAGAACTCCTGTGCCTCAGAACTCCGGCTATGCATCAGTCTCCATGACAACACTGAAGGCAGGGATGAAGTCTGCAGCTCACTACACAGAAAGCCAGCCTAATCAGAAGGTGGAAGGCTGGGTAGAGTGTAATCCCTCTTCTGCTACATTCACCAGGGCTGTACCCTGAATCCTTCCATAGTCCCCATGAAGAAACTTAATTGTTTCTGGACATTAGGTCTATGTTTGGTAGCCAGCAAACTTTCCAAGGCATGGGACAAAATTCCCAAGTTACCAAATATCTATGACCCGAAATTTATAAAAGAGGTTGTCGATTCCCATAATGAATTTCGAAGCAAAGTCAATCCCTCGGCGGCCAATATGAATGCCCTGGTGAGACAGGAACTGGGATGCTGTCAAGTCAAGAGCAAATAGTTTATGCCTAAGAGGGATCTTAAATCAATTGTCTCTTCTTTTTCTCTGTTAGCTGCATCTCATGTGATTTCCCTGTTAATTACTTTTAAAGAAATGATGTCTTTATTGAAGAGCTAAAATTAACTGAAATTTAATTTATTACATCTATTAGAATGACTTTATTGTAAACAAATACTGTCAACTTAATTTTTTTCAGACTTGGGACAAGAAGTTAGCACAACTCGCCAAATCGTGGGGTCAAGAGTGCAAAGTTTTCCATAATCCCTGCACTGGGAAAAAATATGGATGTACTAAGGATTATGACTTTATTGGAGAAAGTTTCTATTTTGGTGGAATAAGAAGTACACTAAAACGAGCGATTTCTTATTGGTATAATGAAAGTGAAGATTATAATTTTGAGAACATGACCTGTTCTAAAATTTGTGGCCATTATACACAGGTAGGTACTTGACAGGTTATTATAATTAGTTCTTATGTTCACTATAGTTACAAGAAATATTTTTAAGTGCTTTCTTTTATATTCCTAAAAAGAAGAAGAAAAAAACCTCCATTTTCTTAAATATACCATGTACAGAGTTTAGTTTTTCTGATCTTTAAAAGTTACTACTCTGCTGCCATTTTCTCTGCATTACTTACAAGAAGAAATCTCCTGTGATGGTCTTGTTCAGCCCTGTGGCTTTTCCACACTGAAGACTGCGTTCATGTCTTTCCAGTCTTGACCAGCTTTCCATTAGGCACCCAGGTCATCTTCACATTCCTTGTGCTATATATAGAGTCCTGAGCATAGAATACTAAGTCTATAGATCAAAACACATTTGTAGCATATGGGTTGCTGTTTCTTACAATAGCTCCTGCTCCCTTCCCTCTTCTTGGTGCCCTGCTACTAGTATTGGAAGTGTGCTTGAGCCATGCCAGTTTGATGCCTCTTATGTTTATGGAATTGATTTTCTCTGGGCTCAATTTGATATTTTATGATAATATTTTTAATTTAAATTTGAAGCAAGCTTGTTTTACATGTCAATCCCAATTCCCTCCCCCTCCCCTGGTCCCCTGCCCTCCCAACCCCCATCCTATCCCTTTTCTGCTCTCCAGGGATGGTGAACCTTCAATGGGGAGTCTTCAAAATCTGTCACATCATTTGGAGCAGGGCCCTCCCCACATGTCTAGGCTGAGAGTATCTCTCTATGTGGGATGGGCTCCCAAAGTCCATTCATACTAGGGATAAATACTGATCCATTACTAGAGGCCCCATAGACTGCCCAGTCTTCCTAACTAACACCCACATTCAGGGAATCTGGGTCCATCCTATGCTGGTTTCCCAGCTATCAGACTGGAGTCCATGAACTCCCCTCTTGTTTGGGCCATCAGTTTCTGTGGGTTTCTCCAGTAAGGTCTTGACCACTTTACTCACCTTTCCTTCTTCTCTGCAACTGGATTCTAGGAGTTCAGCTCAGTGTTTAGCTGTGGTTTTCTGCTTCTGCTTCCATCAGCTACAAGATGAAGGCTCTAGGATGGCATACAAGGTAGTAATCAATCTCATTACAGGGGAAGGGCATTTAAGGTAGCCTCTCCACTATTGTTTAGATTGTTAGTTGGGGTCATTCTTATAAATCACTGCACATTTCCCTAGTGCCAGATATCTCTTTAAACCTATAATGGCTCCCTCTATTATAGTATCACTTTTCTTGCTCTCATCTATTTTCCCCCTGACTCAATCTACCTGCTCCTTCATGTCTTCCTCTCCCTTCCTCTTCTCCCTTCTTCTTCCTCCCAACTCCTCCCTCCCCCATGCTCCCAATTTGCTCAGGAGATCTTGTCCCTTTTCCCTTCTCAAGAACCATGTATGTCTCTCTTAGGGACCTCCTTGGCTCCTAGCTTGGCTGGCAGTGTGAATTGTAGGCTGGTAATTCTTTGCTTTATGTCTTAAAATCCATATATGAGTAACATGTTTGTCTTTTTGTGACTGGACCATCCTCGCTCAGGATGGTTTCTTCTAGTTCCATCCATTTGCCTATGAATTTTAAGATTCCATTTGTTTTTGTTTTGTTTTGTTTTGTTTTGTTTTGTTTTTGCAGAGTAGTACTCCATTGTGTAAATGTACCACTCTTCAGTTGAGGGGCATTTAAGTTGCTTCCAGGTTCTGGCTATTACAAATAATGTTGCTATGAACACAGTTGTACAGATGTCATTGTCGTATGAGTGTGCATCTTTAGGGTATATGCCTACATAGAATTACTGGATCTTGAGGTAGACTGATTCTCATTTTTCTGAGGAACCACCACACTGATTTTCAAATTGACTGTATGAGTTTGTACTCCCACCAGCAGTGGAGGAGTGTTGCCCTTTTTCCACATCCTCTCCAGCATAAGCTGTCTTTAGTGTTTTTGATTTTAGCTATTCTGACAGGAGTAAGATGGTATCTCAGAGTTGTTTTGATTTGCATTTCCCTGATGGCTAGGGATGTTGAGCACTTTTTTTTCAGTTTTCAAGCTGTGACTGTTTATTAACCGACCTGATTACAAAAATACCACAGGCAATACCTTAGTTCATCCTTCTAATAAGCCTGGTTTATCTGGTCTTCCCTGTTTCCAGCATCACCACCTTCCACAAAGTGAGTCTTCCACCTCGTGGAGAAGACAGTTTGAAGGGCCACAGAAAGTCGTTGGCTTCCTTGAAGCATTTTCCCACTGTGTAGATCTCGTAGATCATATCCTCCACGCAGGCAATGCCATATTTACCAAGAGATAGAGCAATCGAGGAATTGCCGGACAAGGCAATTCTCTTCTTCTTATTGATTTTGCCATAGCCATTTTATATTCCTCTATGAGAATTCTCTATTTAAGTCCATACCCTACTTTTTAATCGGATTATCTGGTGTTTTGATAACTAGCTTATTGAGTTCTTTGTGTATTTTGGAAATCAGCCCTGTCAGATGTGGGGTTGGTAAAAATCTTTTCCTATTCTGTGGGCTGCCATTTTGTTTTGTTAACTGTGTCCTTTGCCTTACTGAAGCTTTTCAGTTTCAGGAGGTGGTCCCATTTATTAATTGTTAACCTCAGTATCTGTGCTACTGGTGTTATGTTCAGGAAGCGGTCTCCTGTACCAATTAATCAAGGGTACCTCCCACTTTCTCTTCTCAAAGGCTCAGTGTGGCTGGATTTATGTTGGTCCATTTGAATTTAAGTTTTGTGCATGGTGATAGATATGGATCTATCTGCAGTCTTCTACACACCAGCATCCAGTTATGCCAGTATCATTTGTTGAAGATGCTTTCTTTTTTCCATTGTATAATTTCAATTTCTTTGTCAAAAATCAAGTGTTTGTAGGTGTGTGTTAACATCAGGATTTTCAATTCGATTCCATTGGTCTACCTGTCTATTTTTGCTTCAATACCAAGCTGTTTTGAGGATTATAGCTCTATAATAGAACTTGAAGTCAGGGATGGTGATGCCTCCAGAAGTTCCTTTATTGTATAGGGTTGTTTTGGCTATCCTGGGTCTTTTGTTTTTCCATATAAAGTTGAGTATTGTTCTGTCAAGGTCTGTGAGGACTTGTGCTGGGATTTTGATGGGGATTGCATTGAATCTATAGATTGCTTTTGGCAAGATTTACATTCTTACTATGTTGATCCTATCTATCCAAGAGCATGGGAGATCTTTCCATTTTCTGGTATCTTCTTTAATTTTTTTCATTAAAGACTCAAAGATCTTATTAAAGAGGTCTTTCACTTGTTTGGTTAGTATTACCCCAAGATATTTTATGTTGTTTGTAGTTATTGTAAAGGGCGATGTTCTCTGATTTCTTTCTCAGCCCCTTTATCATCTCTAAATAGTAGGGCTACAATTTTTTTCAGTTAATCTTGTATCTTGCTAATTTGCTGACAGTGTTTATCAGTTGCAGAAATTCCCTGGTAGAGTTTTCTTGTGTCACTTATGTAAAGTATCATATCATCTGCAAATAGTGAAAGTTTGACTTCTTCCTTTCCAGTTTGTATCCCCTTGATCTCCTTTTGTTTTCTTATTGCTCTAGCTAGAACTTCAAGTACAATATTGAAGAGCTATGGAGTGGGCAGTCTTGTCTTGTTCCTGATTTTAGAGGAATTGAGTCTCTCTCCTTTCAGTTTGATGTTGACTGTTGGTTTGCTGTATATTGCTTTTATTATGTTTAGGTATTGTAGTTTTCGGTAATGATATCTTTCTGCTGCAAGGAGGTTTCTTTAATGAAGGCTAAGACCTATACTGTTCTGTGGCTAGTAGGATTAATATTTAGGATGCAGATAAGAATTAATGCTGCTTTAGTAAAGTGGCAATAGGAGGTTTTCCTGAAAATCCATGACTTCACTCTCTATGGAGCTAGCTAGGTTTCCAGTAACATTTCCTTCCTGTTGATAGCACCTAAAGTATAATTAGAGAACCATTGGCTGCTACAAAGGTCCATATGTCCCATATTGTTTCTTACTATTATGGCTGAGGAATATCTTGAGATATTGACTGGTAATGCCCCCAGCATACTTTTTGCTCAGGATTAACTTGGCTATCCAGGCTCCTTTATAGGTCCTTATGAATTCTAGAATAGCTTTTTTTTTCTATTTTATATGAAGAGTGAGATGGAAATTTTTGAATGAGCTTACACTGAATCTATAAATTGCTTTTGACAGAATAGTCAATGCTAATTTCACCAATCCATGAGCATGGAATCTCTTCTCATATTCTTGCATTATTGTGTCTTTCTCTCTCTCTTTCTCTTTCTCTCTCTCTCTCTCTCTCTCTCTCTCTCTCTCTCTCTCTCTCTCTCTCTCTCTCTCTCTCTCTCTTCGCTTTGGATATTTAAATTTTTCACTGCAGATGTCGTTCTCATTCTTGGTTAAGTTTATTCCTTTATGTTTTATTTTCCTTGAGTATATTGTGAATGGGAGTGTGTTCATTATCTCCTTCGCTGTATGTTTGTTGCAGATGTATGGAAAAGCTATTGATTTGTGCATGTTCTTTTTTTTTTTTTTTTTTTTTTGTCCTGACATGTTGCTGGAATTTTCTAGTAGAATTTTTGAGATGTCTTCTTTATAATGCCATGTCAGCTGCAAATAGAGATAGCACGGTAATGACAATTAAGGCAGCCACCAATCTGGTTACAGTAGATGGCCAGTTGAGGCACCCTTTCCTGTTGCTCTGGGTCTCAGCTGGGGTCATCCCCGTGGATTCCTGGGAGTTTCCCTGGCACTAGGCTTCTCCCTAACCCTGAAATCCGCCTCTCCCCATCAAGGTGTCTCTTTGTCTCTTTCATTTCTCTCCCCTCCATTCCTGCCAGCCCAGACCAATCTGCTCTCTCAATTTTCCACCCACTTATCCTGTCCACACCCCCCACACTTTACCCAGGAGATCTCTTCTATTTCCCCTTTCCTTATTGTATCTTTGTCTGGTTTGGGTATCAGTGAATATAGCCTCGTAAAAAGAATTTGGCAATGTTCCTTCTGTTTCTATTTTGTGGAACAATTTGAAGAGTATTGGTATTAGTTCTTACTTGAAATTCTGGTAAAATTCTGCACTGAAACCATTTGGCCCTGACTTTTTTTTGTTTGTTTGTTTTAATTGGGAGACTTATAATGACTGCTTCTATTTCCTTGGGGCTTATAGGTTTATTTAAATTGTTTACCTGGTATTAGTTTAATTTTGATACTTAGTACTTATCAAAAAAAATTTCTATTTCTTTTAGATTTTCCAATTATGTGGAGTACATGTTTTTGAAGTATGATCTGATGAATCTTTGGATTTCCTCGGTGTTTGTTGTTATATCTCCCTTTTTAATTCTGATTTTGTTAATTTGGATGAATTTCCTCTATCATATCTTAAATGCCTGAAATTTCTCTTCCATCTCTTGTATTCAGCTGAAGATGCTTGCATCTATAGTTCCTGCAGTCAAAGATCAAATGTGTTTAGCAAAATAACTAATATAGTTGAACTTCACCCATGAGAAAAAAATGATTGGCATCCCAATCTGTAAAATACTTTCATTAATTTTGTTAATGAAGTTAGAAAGTTTTAAAAGTTAGAAAGTCTACTTGGTGAATTTTTTGTCCTTGAATTATTTCTTTTCCATAAAGGATATGTACAATATTCCCTTCTCTTTTCATTTAGACAATAGGATTTTATCATTGACACAAAGGACTGGAAATCTTCATCACATCTTTAGCACTTTCTTACGATCCATTTTCCATACAGAGCTTCTTCTTTTGAAATTAATTTTCCTTGCATCTTAAAAAAGTACTTAAATTTGCCATTCTTATTGTTGACCTTTTAAATAAGCTTCACGTGTTCTTAATCCATACCAGTCTTATGACTTGACAAAGGGAATACTATATTTAAAGCAACAAACTTTTTTTTTTTTTTTAAGACAGGATTTCCCTGTATTGCTTTGGAGACAGTCCTGGAATTAGCTCTGTAGACCAGGCTGGACTCATACTCACAGAGCTCCACATGCCTCTACCTCCCGAGTGCTGGGATTAAAGATGTGCTCCACCAACCCCCAGCAAAGCTACAATCTTTTAAATGCACAATCCATTTAGCAACAGTTTTTCTAATAACAAAGTAAATTGCTGTTTTCATTCCTATTCTGATTTTTATGTTTCTTATAATATGCCATGGAAAAAAATTAAAATATGTTTCCTAAGTCATATAGGAGGAATTATGATTTTAATTATTATGATTTTGTTATTAAGTTATCCCTTTGGTTTATTATAATCATATCTGAAAGAAAACCATTTAGATTGCCATTATGAAAGCTGCGTTAACAAAATATAACTTAGATATATCCAATATGCATGAGAGATATTAGAAACAATTTAATAAACAAATGTATGTATAGATCAGCATAATGAATTGTTTACATTGATTGTTCTAATGTTACTTCTTAATTCCTTTTCTTATAGATAGTTTGGGCCAATACGCTGAAAGTTGGGTGTGCAGTAGCAAGTTGTCCTTATCTCTTGGGAAATACAGCCGCATTATATGTATGCTATTATACGCCCGCGTAAGTTAATTGGCTTAATTTTTTTTTCTAAGTTGAAAACAAATGTTTGTGAAACTGTGTATCACAGAGTACCTTTAATTCCAGGGCTCAGGAGGCAGAGGCAGTTGGATCTCTGTGAGGTCCAAGCCAGCCAGGTCTACATAAGGAGTTCCAGGTCAGCCAGTCTCAAAACATAACAATGACAGCAAAAATAAATGTTTACAAAACATTGTTTTATGCTGGATGCTAAAGTATTTGTGATGAAGTCTCCCTCTGCAAAACTAATTTTAAAAGTGAAAATAAAAAATGGAGACAGAGTGTTGCCTAATGAAAAGCCTCTCCTCTCACGAACTATTTCAATATAAGGATAGAAATGATAGATATTTATTTCAACATAAAGATAGCAATTGTTCAAGGTTAAATGGTAGAGGCTGGAAAAATGACTCAACCAGGAAAATGCTTATCTTGAAATCATTAGGACTTGAGTCTGGTCCCTAGCACCCACAGAAAAGGCATGGCACAGTGGGCATACCTTTAACACTGTTACTGCCAGTACCAAATAGGCAGAGTCGGGAAGATCCTTGGTGTTTGATGGTGTAGACAGTCAAGCCGGTCCATGAGCCACAGGGTCAGTGGGAGACTGTCTCAGAAAACATGTTCCAGACTGATTGAGAAAGATGCCCAACACTGGTCTCTATAGACATGTACATACAGACACACATGAACACAGAGGCACAGGTAATATAAAATAAACTGCCACAAGATTACTTAAATGTAAAACACAAAATGTAGCTCTAATGAACATTAACAATGGAATAAGAAAAAAAGATAAATTATTTTATTAATAGCACTTTTTCTGGGGTGAGAATGCAATTTTTAAATGTTCTATGGATGAGTTCTTAATCAAATGAATATATAAACACAACGAGGTCTAAACGTGAAATTTTAGAACTCTAACCAAATACCTACTCATATAAGAGGAATAGTTAAATGGGTGATAATGTGATTCTTGGACACACAAAAACTTTAAAGATAAATATTTGTAAATAAAAACACAGAATAAAAACATAGAATGAATGAAAAGAAGGAAAGATATGGTATAGAGAGATGGAAATGTGATCTGTTGCTGTTCTTTCTTCTGCCTTTCACTGAGCAGCTAAAGCAGGAATGACAAATATTGCCCTAAAAGCTCAGGCTGAATATAGTTTCTCCAAATAGCATAAAGACTGTGCAACTGCTGACATGCAGCCTATTTGTAAGAGGAAATTAAGAAAGATTAACCATCGATGGAAATCACTAGAGGACAATATCACTTTCTTAAAATTCAGGCTTTTGGAAAGAAAGAATGGGCAAGCGGGAGTTGGGGAAGAGAGAAAAGAGGGAGAGAAAGATAAAGGAAGGGAAGAAAAAGAAAAGTAAGGGAAGGGGAAGGAAAGGAAACAAAGGAGGGAAGTTTTGATGGTTTCTTAGGAAATGAGTCTTCTATTAAACAGTTGCTGGTGTGTGTGTGTGTGTGTGTGTGTGTGTGTGTGTGTGGACTTACGGAAAGACGGAAATAACTTGCATAAAGGTAGGTTAAAAATTTTTAAACAGCATTGGCTCATGAATGTTCTCCATTTTTGCAGAGGAAATATTGTCAAGACCCGCCCTTACATAAAAGGAGAACCCTGCTCCATGTGTAAAAACGGATACTGCAGGAATAATCTCTGCTGTAAGCAAAACAGAAAAACAACATCATATTTAGACAGTAGTCTTTCATAGTTTCATTATAATTTTTACATATGGACCCTTCCATTTATAATTTCTAGAAGACTTGATTCTTTCTATAAGACTATAAAGCATTAATGATAAATTATATATAAATGATGAAGCATTAGTATAATTAATCTTAACCAATAAAAAATTGGGAGTAAAGTATTGGAGAGTAAAGACAGAGAGCCAGAGCAGCAATGAGATGCTTCCTACCTCTATCCTTTCTACATCCAAAAGATGTCAGGTCCTCTTTCTGCTCAGTCTTATCACTTCCTGTCTCTCTGTATACAGTCCTCCAAACCTCTATGGTTAACCAGTGGCTAGCTTTACCTCTGACTCCAAGCAAGCTTTATTTGTCAGAATATAAACAAAATATCACACATTTCCCCCATTAAGTCTAAAGAAAAAGTGAAAGTTATAACTAACATAGTAAAATTATATACAATAACTATGTATAAATATATACAAGCAATAACTAAATTAACAATGTCTAGCGCTTATGCATTTGACAAATTCAGAGAGAATACTCCATTATCTATCCTATCTTGGTGAGTTCAAAGTGTTGTACTAACTCACTTTCTATCCTACCTTGCATTACCAACCCAAAACTATTCTTTTGTCTCTCAAACTTACTTTACACCTCTTTTATTTCTTTTCTGAATGTGTAATAAGGAAAACTATAACTATAGTTGTCTTGGCTTCAACAGGAGAAGGAAATAATATTACCTGAGTATCTAGGAAGTTCAAGCAAGCAACTTCCAAAAGATGTGAGAAATGACAGAAACACCTGGTTGCCTGGGCAGTTACCCAAGGTTCCTCTGTAACATTGGGGCATCTCTCTTTGGCCTATAGACCTAGAATATCTGGCAGACTTTTCTATAAAGCAAAATATACCTTGTTTTGGAGAAGTTTAGCAGTCACTTTCTTTTGTGTCTGTCCTGTTTGTCCAATTTAGAGAGCATACTGTCAGCACTCAAGGCAAAGGCAGTTTCTTGCCCAGGAGCTAACTTTTGCCACAAAGAAAGTAAACTCCATATTGAGTTTTTTCAGTGTCCATCATCTTCTCTGAAGTAGATTGGTACTGCCAGGAGCAGACATATCCCATTGTCATAAAAAATAAAAAAGAACTTTATTTTATTAAAACATCTTAAATGCCATATTCTGTAGATCTCTGAAGTGTTTGAAAACCATATGTCTACCTAAAATACGTGTTTGACCTTGAAAACATAACTAACATGATTACAGATCTGATTGTAATAGGTGACTACTAACCTGCACTTCTTTATTATTCTAGAGAGTTTACAATAATTACTTTCAAGGATGAGAATTTTACATTATATTACATTGTTAAATAACTTGCATAGGTACAATACCTTAAAGAAGAGTAGAAACATAAGTACAGTATGTTCTATCAAAAATGACCATAAATTTATATCAATATACAAAAATACCTTAAACAAAAGAGCATAAACATATATCCAGTATAACAAAAATAACCCCCAACTTGTATCAATGTACAAAAATCCATACCAAAATGTAAAATATTTAAGACTAGTAGTAGCTTTTTTGGTTTAAAAGTAGATTCAATAATCTACACTTTTGTTCTATTATATCTATATATCCCCCTTTTTCTTTTCAGAATAAGATCCCTGAATCTAATCTCCTTTGGTCAGCTTTTTTGCTGACCATTACCAAGAACAACTTGTAACCAATTTATCTAAATGATGACAAATATCCATAACCCTTTGAATGACCAGAAATCACCCACCCCACCTCTTGGAAATGGAGGCATCATGATCTTAAAATTACTTTGTGTTGTCTGGGGGCAACGACGTTTTCAGGGGATCCTTTTAAAACAAATTGGAATAATTGTCGAGTTCTGGAAGAGCTAGCTGTATCATTTGTTGTCCAGTATCTGTGTAATAGGAAAATTCAGGACTTATCTCAAGTCCTGTCTAGATGGTCAGTGAGGCTGGACCCGCCTCACTTCAAGTTAGCCACCTTAAAATTGTCCTGAGCAGTTTGTAGTTCAAAGCTGATCTTTGGGTGGTGTTTCTCAGCTTATTGCTCTTACCATAGTCATGATGGAATCATCATTGTGGGGCGCCATCCTCCTTTTTAAAACTTCAAAGGTGGCTGTTAAGCATGTTCATGGTTTACTGCTGAAAACATAAACATTTTAAATGTCCTGTACAGCATATCTCAAAGAGGTTAAGGGATCATAATTTGTTATGTACATTCAGAGTACAAAAACTTAATTTCTTATTACCTGATAAACACTCAATCCCAAAATCTTATACAGGAAACTAGATGAAGCCTTTTTCTAGAATAGTTATTACACTCTATGGCCATTAATATCAGAACAAAAAGTTTTAAATATATATATATATATATAATAAATTTTGAGGTAATATTTATGCCTTAAGAAAAGTTTTAAAGAGTCAAAATAAAACCAAAGAATTTTGAGATTAGTGGAAACAGAATAGTCCCTTAATTTTGTTTTTCTGATTTGTTTTGGTTTTTTTGTTTTGTTTTGTTTTTTTCTGTCCCATATCAGGTGCCAGGTGGCTGTTCTGACATGACAGATTTTGGATTTTCCTTTAACAAGCATGCTTGTGCTTAAAAAAGGAAAGAGCCATGTTCCAACTCCAAAGCCAGCTTTAATTTTTAATTGAACTGAGACTACAAAAAAAAATCAAAACAAAACATTAGCATTATATGTCTATAGAGAACACTAGAAACAAACATTTGGGAAGATGTATAAAATTTTATCCTGTCAGAAAATGATATACCAAAAGGCCAATTTATTCCTGTTCTTGGGACATTTTCTCTCGATGATTCATGCTTTTTCTTCAGATGTCTCATTTGCCCAGGGGTCTTCAGATTCCTTAGTTAGATGCCTTCCTTCTTCTGGAAAAACAAAAACAAAACCCTGCCCCAATCCTAACTTTGGGGAAATTTCCTCTTGTCAAGTTATCAAATGAAAATCTTTGGTTAGATTTATAAGTTAGTTTAGATTGAGTGGTTATGCCCTCTGTCTTTGTTTGAATATCTCTTAAGGCTTTTAACTTATCAGTCAAAATAGATTTATTTTCTCTAGTAACTTTTCTTAAGGCCTGTTTCTTGCCACTCATACAAAACAACTTGACACTCATATCAACCAACATTTTATGGATAAAATAAGAACTTTCAAACTAATAATGTTTATAACTGATATATATTTGGTTTTTCGAGACAAGGTTTCTCTGTATTGTTTAGGAGCTTGTTGTCCTGGAACTCCTTCTGTAGACCAGGCTGGCTTTGAATTCACAGAGATCCACTTGCCTTTGCCTCCCCAGTTCTGGGATCAAAGGTGTGTGCCTGTGTCAGAAGTGGGAATCAAACTCACCCCTCTACTTGGAGACCAAAAACCTCGACAGAGGAAGTAAACACCAGTCTGGCGCCTTAGACCACTTGGCCATCCTGACACACTAATTGTTCCGTTTTTATAAACCGTCCTAACTCCTTCCATCATAATAGTGTTCCTTTTAACATGGGCAGGGAAAGCTCTCCTTTTTTAAAACTAATCTCCCCTTTAAAGAACTCCCAATTGTCTCATCAAATCTGTTGACAGTGACGTGTGAATGTGTTCACATTTTAGTCTAACACTCATCTGAGTTAGTCACCAGATTTATCCATTTCTAATATCTTATAGATTCACTTGGATTATCTATGACAATCTTCTTACTTGTAGAAAACAATGTAATTTTTGGCCATTTTTCCAGTCTTCATGTCCATTTCTCATTTTGCTGGAAGCAATAAACAGCTCATCTCCCTACAGTGCAGAACTTTGCACCGTGATTGTGGAAACCTTATCTTGTTCCTGACTTTAAAGACAACAGTACTTCAAAATGATATGTATTTGCTGCAGACTTTCTTTTTTAATTCGGCTTTGCTATGGGTTGGAAGAAATACTTGTGTTGCTAAGTTTTTAATGCAAATGAATGGTTAATTTAAAAGTTTTATACCCCTGCATCTTTTTAAAAGATTCTATTATTTTCATTGGTACATTAATGTTGAAATATATTCCAAAAGACAAAAAGTAAAAATCAAAAACAAAAAAGAAAAGTATTGCATAGATGTGCTACTACAGTACAACCACATTATAAAATTTCAAAGATGCTAGGGGTTGTGACAAGCCAGTACCCAACACTGAATTATTTCTTCTCTATGACAAACCCATTTGGTGATGAGGTTACCTTAATAAATAACTAGATACTTATGAATATTTCTTTATAATTTTTGCCATATAGCTTTCCATCTTCCTTCCTCTTTCTATGACACTAACTTCCAGTTTGTAACAGCTACCAAAGAGACTGGAAGTCAGGGTCTTACTTCTAGAATTATGTACTGGCTTGACACTATTGTTAGGCAACATTGTAAGGACTTAAGTCCAATAAAGTTTGAAAGTTTTTTATTTTTAAATTCAAGCATCCGCTACAACTTGATTTAAAACCTAGAAAAGCCAATTAATATTTTTTCATCTATGTAGCTTTTCTTTCATTAAAACTTAAAAAAACATACATGAGAGTACACATAAAAACATTTCAGTTATTTTTCTTTGTGAAATTAAATTGAGTGTTAAATTGTTGTGGGTTTTTTTTTTGTTTTTGTTTTTTGACAGACCACTTGACTGAAAGAGCAACGCAGCCTCGAGCATGCCATCTACTCATGCTAGGTTTTATTCTTCACAGAATACTTTGATTATTATTTCTATTCAGAAAAAAAAATTATAAATGTTACAATAAAGATTATTTTCTGACTAATTGAAACTCAAGTCCTGTTTAGTTCTCCATTACATTTTCTACATTCTTGTTTGAAATTTAAATTCAATGTCTACTTTTCAATTCAAAATATATATATATATATCTGTGTATATATATATGTATATATAATACATATATCATATATATGTATAAATAGATATTAGTAAAGAAATTGGGATTGGTTTTATTTTTAATGTTGTTTGCTAATAATGCATATGTATGTATGTCTGTGTGTGGGGGTGTACGCATGTGAAGACAAAAGTTCAGATCCTCAGCATCCATGGGTGCTGGGCTAGGGGTGGCAGCCCTCCTCATCCCACCATGTGGGAGGTAGAAACAAAGGATTATGGGAGCAGGCTGGCTAGCTAAACTTGAATCATCAAGCTATTAGCTTAACTGAGAGACCCTGCCTCAGTATCGAAGGTAGAGAGCAATACATGAAGACATCCCATGTCAACCTTGGGCTAACATGCACCACACATGTACATCCACACACGTGTGAACACGCGTACACCTAAAAAGAAGAAAAGAAAATGGGAAAGATTGAGAAAAGAGTCAACAAAGTTGAAGCAGAGAAGAAAATCATACCTTTGTATATTTTTAGATTTAGTCCTTGCTTTTTCTCATTAAATGAACATAAAAATATATTTTAAGTTTTCTAGTTTTCATAAAATTTTAATAGCTAGCTAAAGTAAAATCCTTTCAGAGAAAACAGAAAATCTGAATAGGCAAATGCTTATTAAATAAATTGAAGGAATTGTTTTGGAACTAGTTTCCAAAACAAAAAGCATCAAGCCCAGATAAATTCACTAATACAATTTAACCAACACTGAAGAGTGCTATTATACATAGGCAGAGGCTGCTAAATCTCTGAGTTTGAAGCCAGCCTGGTCTACGGAATGCGCTCCAGGACAGCCAGAGATACACAGTGAGGTTCTGTCCTGGAAAACTAACAAACAAAAAAGGAGTGCTTTGTAACAGTGATCTGCTGTCATTTGTAGAAGACAAAAAGAAAAGGAACTACTTCCCAACTCAGTCTATTAGGCAATGAATCTTTGCACACAACACCAAAGGCATGGTCCCAGACAGAAAGAGCTGAGATAAGCTGTACCTCGCTGAAATTAAAAAGACCCCTAAATTTCTGACAAAAGCAGAAAGAAGACAAAATACTTTCAAATCATACCTGATAAGTGACTGTTTTCCAAGATATACAAACTCAGAAATTAATGCTAAACTGGTAGAAAAAAATGAATGGGTCAAAGTCCTTAGCCACAGTAATAATAATAATAATAATAATACAATAATAATAATAATAATAAACATATAAAAAGGTATTCTAAATCCTAAATCATCAGGGAAAGGAAGACTAAATGTAGCAGATCCACACACCTATTAAAATCTCCAGAACTTATCAACACCAAGTATGAACGCAGCAGAAATTCTCTTCCAACCCTTGAGGGAAGGTACAGGGTACAAACACAGTAGAAAACAGTCTGCCCATTTCCTAAAAACTGATCATAGAGGCCTGTGATCTGGCATGTTAGGTCAAAAGCATCTCCTGCACAAGCCTGCTGACCTGAACTCCAGTACACACAAGGGTGGAAAGGGAAAAAGACACCTCAGAGTTGTTGTCTGACCTAGACATGTGTGCCTGTGCCGTGGCATGAGTGCTCAAATGCACAGACACATAAACAGCAATGATTATAAATAATAATGATAATAGTAAACAATCCTGAGCACACTCCTGACACAGGATCAATAGGCATGTTCCTTTGCATTGCCTGCAACAGTTGAAAATAATATCCATTCAAAAACCTTCAAACACATGTTGGTAGCAGCTTTGTTTATATCTGCCCAAACTTGAAAGCAACCAGTATATTATTTCTTCAGTGGATAAAGGAATACATTTTTACACTGAGAAAATGGACTATAACCATGTCAAAAACAAGCTATCATACCATTAAAAGAAATGGAAGAAATTTCAGTGTAACCCTTTGAGAAAGATGTCATGTGATCTGCTTTCATGTTGCATGACGTCAACTGTACAACATTCTTGAAAAGGCAAATTGTAAAAAGAGTGTTTGTAGTGAGATATTTACTCCTTATTTCTCCACAATAGGTGTTTGCCAAGATGCTGGAGTAAAGGAGATATAGATGGTATGAAGAAATTTCTGAGCATGGAAAGTGCTCTGTATAACACTAAAATATTAATTTTAAGGGTGTGTAATGTGTAACAATGAATCATTATACAATTGCCCAAATACACAGATTACTGCATCCGTCATGAACCTAAATTTGAACTGTGCAATCTGGACAGTAACATGCCACCATGAGCTCATCAATTGTAACAAATATACAATCTAGTGTATTTGTTTTGTTTTGGTAGTACATGAAGTTAATGAAAGTGGGGTTGGACAGAGTTTTTCATTTTATTGTTTTGAGATACAGACTCACTATGTAGCCCAAACTGGTCTGAACTTGCTGTGTAGCTCGTGCTACTCGAAACTTTATCATTTCTCTGCCTTAGACTGCTGAGTCATGGCACTGTAGGAATATACTATCATGATAATGGAGAAGGCTTCATATTTTGCAAGGACAGAGAAAATTGCATGAGATATATCTATATTTCTCCACCTATAAATTCCCTGTTTTATTTTGTTTTGTTTTGTTTTGTTTTTTTGAGATGGGATCTCTCTGTGTTGCTTTGGAGCCTGTCCTGGAACTAGCTCTGTAGACCAGGCTGGCCTTGAACTCGAAGAGATGCACCTGCCTCTGCCTCGAGAGTGCTGGGATTAAAAACATGCACCACCAATGCCCTCTTAAAGAGTCTATCTTTTGTTAAAGAAATATCTAAATAAAACTAAACATTACCTTCAAGATTTTGTAACATGAATAAAAAAAATCCAGGGACAGATATTGGGGTTCAAGCTGATGATCAGAAAAGCAAGCTGCTGTCCACTAGCTCTTACCTCTGCCTCAGGCTAAAAGGGCTGTCCTGTCCTCATGAATCCTGAATAAAATGCTGACTGCACTGCTCTCCACCAAGCCTCAGACTGAAACCCTATGCCTTCCCTGTCTGGAAACTAAACTTCACATGAGACCCTTTGCTGTCTGTTTTATACCCCTCAAATCCTGGGATTAAAGGTGTGAGCTCTGATTCACTCTCATGTAGCCCAGGGTGGTCTTGAACTCACAGAGGTCCACCTGCCTCTGCCTCCCAAGTGCTGGGGTTAAAGGTGTGAGATCCCAAGTGCTGAAATCACCTTTGTGTGAGCTGTTTATCTTTTAGACTGCTTCAGTTTCATGTGGCTCAGTGTGGCCTTGAACAAACAGAGATCATCTGTCTCTGTCTCCTGAGTCCTGGGATTTAATATGTGTATCAAATACTGCCTGGCTCTGTGGCTGTGGCTAGTTCTGCATTTTGATCTCCAGTGGCTTTATTAAATCATAAATGATATATCAACACAAGATTTAATGGCACGATTGCTTTAGACAAATTATTTGACAACCTCCCACACACAATGATTTTTCATCTGTTTAAAAAGATACAAATAAGCATTTCATAAAGTTATCATCTGATTGAGTTCATATTTTTCAACTATTTAAAATAGTGATAGACAAATTTGCTAAGATAAATTTAAAATAACATTCACAACTGCATTGTAATTCAGTGTTTAACAAATCATTTGTAGCACTGGATAGACTTGTTTCTGCCGTGCTCAGCTTTTATAGAAACCTGGGCTCTAGCACGTGGGAAGTATAAAGAAACATTTATCGAGACAAGTGAGGTGTCCAGTAATGACACAAACTGCCCAGGTGACGGGGACTTCCCTGCATAATCGGTCAAAGGATGCGACCATTACCAGTCCGTATTACATTAGAGAATATGCCTGATAAACGGGCCCCATGCAAGTCTCAAAATATCTTCCAAATACAAAATTGCCTCAGTCCCCATTTATCGAGTGGTCCTTCTCAACCATCTGATATGCTGCCTCGCTGTAAACACTGAAAAAATACGGCACCATTGAAATCATCCTGCGTAGGCTGATTTTTTCACGTGAATCAAAGATAATTTTTAACAATTCTCTTCAGTTTTTTTTAATAAGACATAAAGAAAATCTTCTGTCCCTAACAGAGACAACGATAAATACACCCACAACTCAATAGATAAGAAAAATAAAAAACAAAAAATTAATAAATAAAAGTGAGCAGGATGCTGGTCACTAATACAGGAAGAATGACTGAATTCCCCCTTGCACAATTACAGGGTATCTCAGACCTGTTAACCATTCAGCACTTGGAGCACAAACTAATGTTAGATCAGTAAATGAAGAGACGCCCTTCAGTGTCAAAAATCAACTCTAGATAATGCTCAATTAGTCTTGTGCTCGTCTAACTCAAGTCTGACTTCGGTCAGTGAGCCGACCTGTATCCCGATTGCTCTTTCCTCCCCGCCCCCTTCCCGCCCCTCCCCTCCTTCTCTTCCCACGTTAGAGCCTCCTGCCTACCCGTAGATTGGCCAGCGCATGTGCACTGGCTTGTCCTTGCTGGGGGACCATGAAGGCTTGCCCGCCTTGGTCTGTGCTCAGGGGCGCTCAGCCGCATCCCTGGACGCTAGGGAGAGTGCTGAAGCTGTGGCTGTGTGAGCTGTGGCTCCTACTGACGGGCCCCGGCTTGAATGTCAACCCCCTGCCTCATGAAGAGGATGTGGACTTCATCAATGAGTACGTGAATCTCCACAATGAGCTGCGAGGCTCCGTCTTCCCCGAAGGGTCTAACCTGCGCTTCATGGTGAGGCCCGAGGGATGCTTCCCAAACCTCCCACCCCCAGACACTTCACGGCGTGGGGAAACGCGGAGAAAACACGCGTGTTTGGGTTTAAAGTCATACATGACCACGGCCGCTCTGATACGCGATCGGTCCCATGGTTTTACGTAGGACCAAGTGGGGGTGCAAATTTTAAGGGACGCCGATGTAGAAGTTGTATTTTAATGTAACTGGTTTGTTGGGTTTTTTTATTTGTTTGTTTGTTTCGGGGGGTTATTTTTTTCCAAGCATTAAGAGTCAACGCAACCTTATCAATGATCACTCAAGTAACAATATTGAAGGAAGAGAGAATCCTTGGATCTGAATTAGTAGAAAGTGAGTGAGACACTCGGGGAGGAACAAATGTAAAGTCAGATCCTATTTCACTTAAAATTTTGGATTTTTTTTCCCCATTGTAAATGTTTTCACATTAATTCTACCAAAACAAACAAACAAAAAAAAAAACCCTGTTTTCTCAGCTTTTTGTTTGTTTTTCTTTCCTTGTGTTTTCAAGGTTCTTGTTTGTCTGTTTTTATCACTGCATTGAATTTTGCTCCCAAGGGCTTCTCTTGGCCCCCTTGTTGGGTACATAGCTTGGTGTTACCAGGGTCAGAAGGCTGGAGGGCTGGAGGACGCCATCATAATCAGCAGCTTCTAAAGTCGAGGGCTGCAGTCAGAGGAACCGGACCTGAGACAAGTCTAGCTTTGGGAGAAGATGTGAACTCCTGAAGTGCCCAAATGGTCGTTAAGTGGTTACTATCTAAACTCAATTCCAAGGACACAATATGAAAAAGGAAAAGACGTTTCCAACTCCTGGCTGTCAATCTAAATGGGCCTCTCAAACATCTGGGTAGGAAGATTACTCTTAGGAAAGCTGTTTGTTCTAAAAAACGAGAGGTCAATAAAGCCTGTCTAAAAGGTAGATTGGCATAATGGTCAATGGTTCCTTTGGCATTTTTGGCTTTTTTTTTTTTTTCTCCCACCCTCCTCCTTGAACACAGCCTGACAGCTCTCCGTGTTCCGCACTACAAGGTGTCTGTCTCTCTGAATTCTTTTCACGGAAACCATAAGGATGAAGAAGCCAAGGGTAGTCTGGAAGGAGTGTGCCGAGAGCCCAGCACCCTAATACATACCCATATTTTGTTTTCTCTTTCAAAGAGAAAACCACCACTGTTTTTGTTTGTTTGTTTGTTTGTTTGTTTCTGTTCAACGTCAACTATTTCTTGCTGCTTTGGAGTTTAGCATGATAGTCATTAAAAATGATTGCAAAAATCTCTATTAGCCAATTAAGCACTTCTAGTTTACATTATAAATTACACAGGTCTGCCCTCCCTACTACAGATGTACTTTCTGTCAACAAAAATTTTTGAAGGAGAATGTTAGCAGTATAATACTTTTTTATAAAAAAATTTGAAATGTAGCAGTTACTATTGTTAAAGACTCTGGCAAATGCAGCAAATGCCAGCAACAGGCAAATGTTATGCTTCTACATCTGTAGATCAGGCTGACCTCGAACTCACAGAGATCCACCTGCCTCTGCCTCCCGGGTGCTGGGATTAAAGGCGTGCGCCACCGATGCCGGCTCATCTTTAATATTTTCAATCATTTGCTAAATTGATTATGAAGTGGGGTTTTTAAAAATTTTGAAAAATCCTTTATTAGATTTAATTTTTTATTTTATAAGTATGTGTGTGCGTGCGCATGTGTGCACACGTGTACACTTGCAAGCTGTGGCTTTCAGAGGACAACTTGCAGAGTTTGTTCTGTCCTGCTTTGTGGGCTCTGGGGATGGAACTCAGTTGCAGAACCTCTCTTAGGACCTAATGCTATAATGCTACCTTCTGAAATACTGGTTCCATTGTTTGTTAGTTTCTTGTTCGCCTTCTCTGTCCTTGCAGAGTCAGTAACTCAGTATTTTTCTTTATATAATCTTATTTGCTGATGGGTTGTTTTTGTTTGTTTTTGTTTTGTTGTTGTTGTTGTTTCTTCTCTAGCCAGTATTTTATTTCCTCCTCCTTGCTACTGTTTCGACAAGTTTAACATGAGTAAACACTGGTTTCTAGCACAACCTTTGCAAGCTTTGTTTGTGATCTCTGAATCGTAAAATATTTAAATAAAAAAGAATAGAAGCCCTAGACCTGCAAGACTGCATCATATAATTTAAAATTTTGAAATGATACATTTTAGGCTTAGCTTAACATTACTTGTTTTATTCTAAATAAAAGCTGGTGTGAGTTTTGTCTCGGTATGTTCTTCCTTCCTTTTCCCCTTCCTTTGCCCTTTTCCCAGTGTTTTCCTTTGTGTCTCTCACCCAGAAAGAGGAAGAGAACACAGTAGAGAGAGACAGGCTCAGAGCAAGTCCAAGGGTGGGGAGGCGTGTGTGGGAGAGGAGAACCTACAGATGCCTCCTCTCACTGTGTGGCTTGCTGAGGGAGTCCTGCAGGTGTCATACAGGGAAATTGAACCACACAAAGAAATAAGAATGAAAACCGTTGCAGATTGACTTTGTCAACCTGGATCAGGCCCTAGGGAGTCTAATAACAGGCAGTGTATTTACTCCCAGTATAATTTGGGAGACATTTCCTGGTGCACAAGGAAGCTTAATTATATTGAATTCAACTCAGTACACATGTCATTTCTTCCAAGATATGGGTTCAGGGTCTGGCCTCATCTCAGTCATATAGATAGTGTAGAGGTCATTGGGTTATTAGTCACCTCAGTCCTAGCTGGGGGAGCTTGGGAGAGCCTCTGGTTTTAAGGGTCATTTAGATTACCTTGGGTCTTGGCCGTAAGAGCTTGTGGGCTGGCCCAACAGATAACGCAGATCACCAGGCTGTTTGTTCACCACTGCCAATTCTCGGTTTTCTGGATGGAAGAACAGGTTTGTCATCTTTCCCACTGGAAAGACATTCTGTGTGCTTAACATTCCCATGCCCCCAACAGGTTGCCTATCTATAGTAAAAGTTTTAAACCTAGGGCTGGAGAGATGTCTCAGCTTAAGAACATTGGTTGCACTTGCAAAGGGTTTGGTTCCCAGCCCTGAGAAGCTACTGCAACCCACGTTCTAAGGAGCTCTAAGACCCCTTTGTGTCTTCTGTGGGCATCATACATGCAGGTGGTGCACATATGTGTATGTGGGCGAAACATGTAAAAATAAATAAACATTAGTAAAATGTCTTAAAACTTTGAGGAGGTCTACTCTCTTTCCTTCATCCATATGCTTTTGGTACTGTCTTAGAAAAAGCATTACCAAATCCAAATCTATTAAGTTTTCCCTTATATTTTTCTTAAAATGTTATTACAACAACAACAACAACAACAAAAAACATAATTTCAAGTCTTACATCTAGGTCTTTGATGTATTTGTGATTGATTTTTTGATATGGTATAAGATAAGGGCCTAATTCTGTTCTTTTTGTGTGGATATCCAGTTTTTCCAAGGCTTTGTTTAAAGTACTGCTTTTTGCCCATTAATTGGTCTTGACAGCCTATGTGAGTGTAGGAATTCATTTCGGAGCTCTTTATCTCATTCCAGTCTGACACAGTTTGTTTTCTTTTGGAACTTTTTTTTTTAATTCAGTGTCTCTTAAGAGTGTTGGAATAGCTTTTGGTGGGGGTCATACTACTTTACAGAATATTTTGTGTAGTGGGGGCACCTCAATATTAAGTCTCCCAGTCCCTGGCCATAGATACCAGTCTTTTCACTAGTCTTTTCACTCTTTTTGATGTTCTTTAGCAATATTCTATGGTTTTAAAAAAAAGTCCAGTTTGGTTATGGTTATTGTAGCATGAATGATAAAAACCCAGATCCAGCTACTGGGAGTCAAGCTGAAGATCAGAAAAGCAAAGCAGCCAAGCCACTAGAATTCTTACCTCTACTAAGGCTCAGACCAAAAGGGGGCAATCTTTCCTTCAGTATGACTGCAGACTGCAATGCTCTCCACCAAACCTCACACTGCACTCAGACAGCACTGAGCTCCTCCCTTACATCCTCCCTAGTGCTGGGATTAAAGGCATGCCATCCCAAATGCTGGGGTTAAAGGTGTGAGCTCTGTTTCTCTTCTAGGCTGATTCACTCTCATGTAGACCAGGGTGGCCTTGAACTCACAGAGATCCATCTTCCTCTGTCTCAGGAGTACTGGGATTAGAGCTGTGGCTACCACTGCCTGTCCTCTATGGCTAACTTTGTGGCTTAGGTGTGTGGTTAGCTAGTGGTTAACTAGTGGCTTAGTGTGTGTATGTGTGGCTAACTAGTGGCTCAGCTCTGCACTCTGATCTTCAGGCAAGCTTTATTTGTTCGATTACAAACAAAATACCACTACAGGTTATTATTACTTTTTTAATGTTATCATAGTGGAACTATGTGCCCAGTTTTTCTGTTCAGATGATTCATTGTTAGTATCTATAAATTCATGTAATTGGGCATGCTAATGTTTATGACCTCCTGTTTACTCAAATATTATTTCAAAATTTCCTTGCTTTCAAAAAATACATCCTGTAATAGTTCTCTCTGTCAGGGTATGAATGATAAGTTCCGGATATATCCAGGACAACCTTCACTTCTCAGTAAAGCCTTTGTTGTGTGCTATATGTGTGTTTGTACATGTGTGTGAGTGTGTGTGTTTGTGTGTGTGAGAGAGAGAGAGAGAGAGAGAGAGAGAGAGAGAGAGAGAGAGAGAGAGAGAGAGAGAGAGAGAGCACGTGTATATTTATTTGTAAGTATATAGAGGCCAGAGGAGATCACCCGGTGTCTTCCTCTGATGCTTTCCACCCTAATCTTTTGAGACAGCATCTGTCACCAAGCTCAAAGTTTGTTCTGCTATGCTAGCAGCCAGTGGATGGCCAATAGGAAAGTAACTTGAAAGGATGCCTAATATTTTAAATGTTTAAATGTCTTTCTAAAAAAAATAATAATTTCCAAAACCTTTTTGATAACATTTTTACCTTAAAACTATGTTGTACCCACCTACCCTGACCAGCAAGGACGGATGCCACTCTGGGTAGATCTTCTTCATGCAGTTTTAATCAGGATCCTTGAAACATAGTCTTCTGACCCCCCAGAGCCCGGGAGACCCCTGCACAGGCTTAAATACCCTTGAGCTAACCAACCCCAGTGAGCTACGGGGACCCTGCAGATAGGCT
The DNA here is from genome assembly GCA_030556225.1 of Cricetiscus sungorus. Taxonomy (NCBI): domain Eukaryota; kingdom Metazoa; phylum Chordata; class Mammalia; order Rodentia; family Cricetidae; genus Cricetiscus; species Cricetiscus sungorus. The sequence goes on along the minus strand of JANBXA010000611.1, from coordinate 770,634 downwards.
ACTCTAACAGGGAAGCAGACAGGCTGAACAGACTTAACCAAATAAGGGCTTGTTTACGCCAGAGAGCCCTCACCAAAGGGAAGGTGTAAGGTGGAAGCCAGCGCCACTTTAAGGCGTGGCACTTCGCGGCTCTCTACACTATGGCAGGTTAAGTCTTAGATTCCCGTCTATGATTGTCAGCTTGAGCTCTCTGTAAAGTAAGGGATACTTGTGAAATGATGTTCTGTTACATGAACAGTAAGAAGGGAATGTAGGATACACGTTGCTTGGAAAATAACTCTCAGCCCATTTACTCTCTATGTTATGCTCAAAGATAAATCATGATTTTTCTCTAAAGTAAAATGACTGGTTGCTAAAGATGAGAAAGGAAATTTTGAGGTAAGAACTTAATGAATATAGAAAGTTGTCTAAAAGGTTGTGGGAAAGGAATTTCCACATGATCCTGTAAGTAGATTGGATGTATTTATTGGGAAGTTTTATGAGGAAATTTAAATGTCAAAAGAGCTTAGTGAGTGTGTGTGTGTATGTGTGTGTGTGTGTATGTGTGTGTGTGTGTGTGTGTGTGTGTGGTGTGTGCTTATGAGTGTGTGATGCTTGTGTATGTGTGTGAGTGTATGTGTGTGTCTGTATGTGTGCACATGTGTGATACTTGTGTGTGAGCCCAGAAGTACATGGCGAAACGGAATCCAGGAGAGGGTGTGAGGTGTCCTTCTCTCCACCTTACTCCTGTAGGACAGGATTTCTCCTTGAATCTAGTGCCATGTTCCAGCTTGAATGGCAGCCAGGAAGTCCTAGCAATCCTCCTGTCTCTGCCTTCTCAGTGCTGGGAATTTGACAACATGAGGACCAAATGTACATTGACCTCATTTTGTACCTGAAAAAATTTCTATATAAAATTAATAGTTATTACATGGATATTTCAGTTTACTAGGCACAAAAGACAGAACATTAAACATGTGTATTCTGATCAAACTGCATGTAAGTTTATTATGTAATCCTTAAAAGGGTATATGGAATAGTATTAGAATGATTAGTTTAATCTTCCACTTGAATATTTCAGTTACAGACAAATTCATAGGCTTTTGTCTTAGGAAGTAGTCACATTATTTTTGATGACCTGGAAAAAAGTTTTTATTAAAAATATTGCTAAGAAAACGAGGAGGGGGATGATAATACAAGGTTAGTCTAGTTCTTCCCAAAATAGTAAACATCAAGAAAGTAATCTAGAACATTAAAACAACATTATTTTTAATTATTTTGTTTTCCCTGATTTTTTTGTGTGTTTCAGACTTGGGATGTAGCTTTATCACGTACTGCTAGAGCATGGGGGAAAAAATGTATGAATCAGCGTAATATTCATTTAGACAAAGGGCATGAGTCCCATCCTGTATTTACTGATATTGGCGAAAATATGTGGATTGGTCCTGAAAACAAATTTTCTGCAAGTATCGCTATCAGAAGCTGGCATGAAGAAAGGAAAAGTTACAATTTTTACAATGACACTTGTTCTGGAGAGAAATGTTCTCATTATACTCAGGTATCTGATTTATATGATGTTATTTAAATTAGTAAATTTAATTGCTTTACCTAGTTTTCCATTTTAAATTTATAAGTTCAAATTATAAATTTACTCCCTGGATAAAATAAAAAATTTAATCCTATGTCCTTAAATGCCTACCATTCCATCCTTTTTGTAAATCATACAAGAAATAGCCATTGTCTGCATACCTCCAGATCAAGGGGGTTGTTCTGAAACTAGTACATGATAGAAATAGTAGGAAGACTCTTAAAAAATGACTTACATGTTACTGACTGTGAGCAAGCATAAAAGGCATCCTAATTCCCCATAGACCAATAGGTAGACTATATAACTAGTTGGCTGACTTCTAATGTTATTTCCACCATTGGTGCCCAGCACTCCAGGTGCCCCCTTACCCTCCGGGAATTCTCAGTCACCTTTAATTTTCTGTACTCACCTTTATTATTTTACACAGTAACTGAAGTGGCAGAGGCCTTGTATTGTTACCTATTCCCGAAACAACATGACCCTGATTAGTTTCTCCAATAAGTATTTATGTCAGAAATCAAAGAGATTTTGAATGAACATGAATTTATTTAAGAGATGACCGCTTCAATCAGCTATCACATTTCATGTAAAACATAATTTTGAAATTTCTTCATGGTTTTGAACTCCACTCTTTCTTCTCTAGCAAATGAATTCTTCATATCTTCACAGGATTTTTGATCAGTCCTTTTCCACCAGTTCCTCCCCCTTCTACATAGCAGGGCTAGACTCCTTACTATGATTCATACCCCACTCCTGTTACTATATTGTTTCTCTTCTGTGATTCAAGGCACCAAGACATTCTTGTTCCTTATTTTGGACCTGCTACACTGTGCTCAGCTCCTGTATTTTATTATTTTATTATTTTATTTTGTTATGTTTGCAGTAGTGGGGATCCCAGGGCCTCAAACATGTTACTTGACAAATAGTCTGCCCTTAGATTTTTGTCTCTGTTCTTTAATATATCGCTATATTGCTTTAAGAATTGAAATTTTAAAACAACAGAAGTTTGCTAAAAAACTGAATAGGAGACAGGAATGACTCCCCTTCCCCACAGGTTATAAGCCAAAAGAAGAACTTTTTCCTCACTTGAAATTTTACTAATATTGAGATCACATATAGACTTTCTGGAATGTCTCTCACTATTCTAGCCTTTTTTCCTCTTGTAACTCAGGGTCCATTTATCTCCTCTAGGTCTTTCTTAATGAAAATCCCATACTTTGTTTAGTTTTGTGGTCCAGCTTCCTCTGCAAGAGGAAAGATAGATGCTGTTGTCGTTGTTACACTTGCATCTTGCTTGCTCCCTGCCTCTTATTCCTCTTTTCTCCCTTCTACTAGAAACTTCCACTTTTGACAAAACTTTCCCTCTTCTTTCTCTAATCTTTCTTCCTCGCTGCCAAAGACTAAAACTGTCCAGTTTAACCAGGTATTGGCAAATCATCTCATCAGATGAGGTTTCTGCTGCCTCGGCATTGTCCCCCTTCTGTGTTTTCCATAATATGAAACTATGACAATACTGACGTACATACATGGCCTTGTTTTGATAGCCCTTGAATTTCTTGATTAAAGGTCCTGTGTGAATCGAATATAGTATGTGTAACATAAATACTTCCATATAGAGTTTACATTTTCTTTGGTATGCTTATTTCAGCTTGTTTGGGACAGCTCCTACAAAGTTGGTTGTGCTGTGACTCCATGTTCAAGTGTTGGAAATGTCAGACACGCAGCACTTTTCATCTGCAATTATGCACCAGGGTGAGTGATTCTAAAGCAGTGAACAACACTGAAAAAAAATGAGAATACTTCAATGTGAAATTTTCCTAACTTGTAATATGTCTTTGAAAAGAACCAACTCCTGAAAGTAATCCTCTGACCGCCACAGGCACACCATGGCACACACCCCCACCCCCCAACTGAGTACACATAAATTAATAAGCAATTTAATTTTTGAAATCCTCTGAAGTTGTGTGAATGTCATTAGCAGGTCATAAGCAGTTGATCATGATCTCATTTATGCTTTATAAAGAACTTTTTTTTTGTAAGATTGCTCTGTGGCTATAGAGAGAAAGCACATGCAATCAGGGCATCCCTTAGTAATGACACAGCCAGTGGTGTCTGAAGAGGGTCTTAGCATATGGACTGACGTCCTAATGCTGCACAGTTAAATACCACAAACACGGTGCATATGAACAGCATCCACTTACTGTTGAGACTCATAGGTCATGACTTCAGCCACATAATGCCTGGGTTTTGTGCTTAGGGCCTCAAAAACCAAAATTAATGTGTTCACTATAATGGGATAAACTCATTTCCAAAATCATTCAGGCTGTTACCAAGAATTCAATTCCATGAAGCTGTGGGAGTCAGGTTCCCATTTGTTTCACAAATGTCAGCCAAGCATTTCTCCGATTTGCTACAAGCTCTGTATTCCTTAACCCCTCCCCGCCCCCCCATACACCATTGGGTAAGCTAAGACAAAGCCTCATTCTTCAAATGTTTGATTTCTCTGCTGTAATCAACCAAAGAAAACCCACTCCCTCATACCCCCACCACCACTCTTGTGTCATTTTTTGTTTGTTTTTAGAAAAGACTATCTCATAGTAGATGTCCTGTCTTTCTAGTCCCTTTCTTTGAAGTTCCCTGAGCCTTTAGCTAGAGGTTGTGTTGTAAAGGTATTAACTGGGGGCAGGAAGCCCACAGTCAATTGACTTCTGCATTTGGACCATTTGTGACTTTGCGTAATGGTGTCTGTATTAGGGTTCTCTAGAACAACAGAACTTACAGGATAAATATATATGGCAATGACTGGCTGTGAACAGAAGTCCAAGAGATCCAGTAGTTGCTCAGTCCACAAGGTTGAATCTTTCAGCTGGTCTTCGGTAGATGCTAGGATCCCAAAGCAGGCTCTCAAGCCAGAAACAGAATGGACATTGCTAGCAAGGAGAGGGCAAGCATGCAAAAAGCAAGTTCCCTCTTTCCATGCCCAGCAGGAGGTGTGGCCCAGAGTAAAAGTGTCTCCCACCCCAGGACCCACATCAAAGGTGTATGTCTTCCTTCTTCAGGGTGGGTTCACCCACTTTAAACCAAGCAATCAGTCTCTCGCAGGTGTGCCTTCCATTTCTGGGTTGTAGTTCATTGCAGATGGAGTCAAGTTGACCGCCATGGACAACCATACTGCCTAGAGACGCTTCATCAGCAAGAGTGCAAACAGCACTTACCTGTGGCTAGAAGGATGAGGATGTTGACTGCACTTAAAGTGGTTTAGGCAGTCTCTGGGTTCCATGGTCTCACCAGCCATGGGTAGATGGCTTAGGTTACAATCCAGGCATGAATTCCTTCCTGTCACTGTGAACAGAGCTACAATGAACATTAACAGGAAATATCTTTACATATTCTATTTTAACTAGACCATCCTCTTAAAGTAGTTAAATGTGGAAACGTCACTTAATTGACATAAATCGATAACATAATTAACACGCATCTAATGAACATTAAATAACATAGAAACTGAGCGTTTTCTTACTTTCTGCTTTTTTCTAGAGGAACTCAGACAAGGAGGCCTTATCAGGCAGGAGCATTTTGTACTCGGTGTCGCTCTGAAGACAAGTGCACAGATCTTCTATGCAGTAAGATAAAATAAATCCGTAAGATGTAAGACAGTAAGAAAGCAAGGTGGTTGGCACTGGCCTTATAGTGCTGTTAATAGTGATCCCGACTCTGATGCTTTCCCTACAGTGCCACCTGTAGGTATCTTCCACACTGCAGAAGAGCCTCCTTGGCCCTATTGCTCCCCCTAGGAAAACAAGAGAATCTATTCATAATTAAGGAACTAGCAGTTACTCTCTGAAAGAACTTCACAAATAACTCCTTAAATAGTGTGTAGTTTGACAATGGCTTCTTTAAAAAATAAAGAAAGAATTTCCAAAATAGTCATAAAAATACAAAATAGCACAGGAATGTAGTTAAGAAATGTTTAATTGTTCTCCCTCCCTTCAGGGAAGTTACTAAAGTATTCAAGGGGGAAAAAAATGTAGAATGCATGTCTGATTAATTTTTCTTTTACTTCTTCCAAACATACGAACTTATAATAAAATTGGAGAAAAATATGTAGATTTGTGTTTTCATATCTGTTATTTCCAGGGGCCAAAAATGAGACTTAAGAGCTGATAGACATGGGCTTTAGAGAAGGCTTAGTGGTCAAGAAGCTCAAACCCATGAGTTACTCCAGTTTCATGAGACACAACACCTTCTGGCCTCCATAGGCACATGCATGTATGCGTGCATGCATGTGTATCACACGTAAGCACACACATAAACTAAAATCTTTATTTCAAAAGCAGATAACCAACATATCTATAAACAAATTTAAATTTATTTAATGTTTAATCAAATACAAATATAAAAAAGAATATAATAAATGTAAACTAATTGCAACACATGAAGATGGGCGACATGGCTGCTTCTACTAAATGATCCTAAAACGCAATACCCATGCAGCAGGAAGGGCACCTTGCACCATGTAGAGAAGGGTTTTTGCTCTTTGAAAGATGCTCTGATACAGGAGTTACCACATAAAGTACAAAGGACCAAAAACAAAATGCTAAAATGACATCAGGGTGCAATGGAGTTCAGGTCATCTCCAGGGAGCCTAAGAAATAAATTATAAATTTCAGCGCAGAGATAATATCAGTGCTCGACAAAACCCTTATTGCCATTGTGCCTTCCACACATGTCCACTCATTTATACCGTCTCAGTGGAAGTCAATAATGATGGGCTTAGAAAGGATGTGGATCCAGATGGGAGGGCAGGTGGGAAGGAAACAGGAAGAGAAGAGGGAGTCAGGGTGTATTATGTGAGAGAAGAATCTACTTTCAATAAAAGAAAAGATAATGACTAACTGACCCTCCCCACCCAGTTGAGCAGCTGAAAAGAAATTTATCTCCTTTCAAATGTAATTATCTCATTGGGAAAATAAAAAAAACAAAAACAAAATCAAACAGCTAAAATCAATGAATCCCAGGTGGTAGACTTCATCTTGCTGTTTAAGAAATGAAAATGAACCAAAACTAAGACTTGCATGAGAAATAAGTAAACCTATATTAGTTTGGAGTAATGCAAATGGAGGAAGATGGGAGAACTGTGGTTCTCTGCCTTCCTGTAGAGTGGCAAGGGCCTTTTGAGGTTGGAATTGGAGTGTTTAGCTAAGGGACAGAGTGCTTTTGGAGATGTCATCTGTGCTAGAATCCTTAGCCCTGCATTTCTGTAGCCAGCCAGGCTGGTTTCCACTGAAAAGAATGTTGGAGGCTTATGTTTGGCTACTAGCCTAGCCAGAACAGGACGTCAAACACTCTAGTGGTTCTCAACCTCCCTGATGTTGAGGCCCTTGAATACAGCTCCTCATGTTGTTTTAACCCCCAACCCTAAAATTAATTTCATTGCTGCTTCATAACTGTAATTTGGCCGCTATTATGGATCGTAATGCAAATATTTGATATGCAGGATATCTTATCTGCAACCCCAAATTGAAAACCACTGCCCTAGATTCTAAGAGAATGAAGAATGGTGGCAGTACTAATGGAAAAATTCTTACAGATGTAGAAAAAAAAATTGTACGTATTTCTTTATAGTCTTTTATTTTTCTTCTAGGCAATGCAGATCGTGACCAAGCTACATGTATGTATCATTGTCCTTTATTTCTTAAACAAACTATTTTATGGAATCTAGCTCTCTTCAATTGCTTCTTTAATTTACAGATTACCACTTCTGGTATCCACGTTGGGAAGTGCCCCGCCCACTTGTGTGTAATCCTCTATGCTTATTTATCCTTTTTCTGAGAGTAGCATGTTTTATGCTCTCTGTCATCATTGTTTTGATAATGCAGTCTCAATTTCCAGATATCTCAGCAGAAAAGCAGATGTTTGCTGAGGAAAAAGTATTTTCAACAGAGGAGGAAATGAGAACGGAGGAGGAAGAAGAGACTGTAGAGGAAGAAGAGAAAGAAGATGAAGACTAGGGAAAAGACAACCTAACAGAAGCCAAAGCCTAATAGAAAAAATCCCAACGTGTTGAAAAGTACAATGTTGAACTTTAAGACGAAAGTATACAAACCTCGAGTGTGGGTTTTTGCAACACATATTTAACAAATTTAAATTGGAAAACAAAAACCGTATGAATACAAAGCTTGCTTCATACAGAAAACTTTAAGCTCTTACAGACACAGAGAACAGCCACAACAACACAAGGTTGACTCAAGAGTCCCTTGTGGTGTCTGGTAAAAGAAGGACTATTTATATTTCCATCTCTCTGTGTAGCCCTTTTTATATGCAGTAACAAGTATCTGAAGTATTCAGTTAAATGAAATTGTCCACATTAGATGCTTAGGACCATTACAAGTTTAGAATAGCCATTTGATAAATATTACCTTGTTTTTATTATTACTATAATAGTTATTAGTAGTGACTGTATGTGATATTTCCACGTGATGTCAAAACATCAAATATTGTTTATATTTTATATATATTTGTGAAATAATTTACTTGATACTAGCCCCTCCTATTAGAAAATAAATGTATAATCTTTTCTTTGTAGCCAGTAATTCATCAAAGATTTACTGTAATTTTTGTCTTATAGGTTCTATAAATCCAAAAATAATTCATTGTAAATAAACAATATAGCTACTTCTAAATTTATATGATAAAGGGCATTGCAAGTAGTTAATTATAGTTAGTAATTTAGTAGAAGTTTACACACTTATAGGAAAAGTAAGTATACATATGAATGGTAATACTAATAATTTAATTGAATAAAATGTTAGCCTGGCAAAATATACAAAATGGCATCTCATCTGTTCTTATAAATTCCAGGCATTTCTAGTTATGTCTAGCATTATATTAAAAGTTTTTTTCTAAAGTCATGCAAATGATAATTACACAAAAACAACAACAACAAATCAAAGAACCACTAACCTAGACTACCCTCTTTGACCTAAGTTTCTAAGGTTTTACTATTTTTTTTTTAATTTCCCTTGTTTCTCAAGAGTTCTAAATTTTAGAAATTGGTGTTTTTCCATTAGAGAGTCACCGGCTTCTATCCCGCATCCTGGGGAGAGGGTTGGGTGGAGAAATGTTTTATAGTGAGTGAGCTATCATGGGCGTGTGTATCCCACTGGATAACTTCCCAGAGCACTTCCATGCAGTTAACACTCAGAGCCACTCTGTGGAGCTATCATTGTTTCTTTATTTAAAATAAGACACCTGACTTTGTTTTATAAAATGGTTTGGCTGAACCAGGGTTAACAGCAACTTAATTTCTGAACATTTTGATGCATTTATAATTATAAATCCTTTTTGATGCCATGTTTAATGTCCACATTTAGCCAGCTCATTTTATACCAAAGAACTTACATTTCAATGTCCTATAGCCTTCAGTGCACTAATAAATCACTAGGCAGCACCTTTCACATCACCACATCAGGTAACGGTGTCACATGTCCTTGAATTTTCTTTTCCAAATGTTATGCTAACTGTCATTTTTAGCTGCCCTCAAGCCCGCAAACCTCATGTTCTGAGACCCTTGGTTTTTAATTTTCCTTTTTTAGTAAATAAATTATAGGTTCATCTCTTCAGTGAGCCTATGGGATTTACACAAAAACCAGAGGTGTCTGGGAGAATTTACCTTTTTCTGTTTTGATGGTATTGAGTTCAGGAATGCGCTTTAACAGGTATGCTTGCCCTGAAATTTGTCCTGGAAAGTAAGTAAACATCTGGTTCATGCTTAAAGTAGTGTGCAGAATGTTCTGCATTCTGAAATTCTTGTTTGTTGAGACAGGGTTTCTCTGTGTAGCTTTACTGGAACTTGGGGCTGTAGACCAGGTTGTCCTTGAACTCACCAAGATCCGCCTCCCTCTGCCTCCTGAGTGCTGGGAGTAAAGGCTCATCATGAAACTCTCGGGCATCCTGAGACTCCCCTGGCCCTTATAGACTAACCTCTTCCAAATGTCTGCAGTAGATTATGTTAAGCAGTGTTCCAGTGTGTCTGGGCTGAGAGAAAGGAAGGTATATTTCTGTGGTGGGGAGAGTCCCCATACTCCAGTAAGTAACCCCTCACGTATGCTCAATAAACTGATTAGTTCCTCCAGAATGAACTTTGGTAGAATTTTACCTTGGTTTGTCCTTGGAACCTGAAGAGGAGAGAGGTGTTGCCTAAATCTCCCCATGGAAAGTAATCTTAGCAATGCCTGGCTAGACAGCAGAATAGGACAAAACTGAGAATGAGTTTGAGAAGAGCAATGGTGTTGTCCCTAATGCGGGGAATGAGATGAACAATAGAAATGAAGTTGATTTGGGGGGATCATTCTAAAGAAAATCTTAACATAGTGGCTATCCCTATAGAATAGAAGGTATAGTGGTTGGGACATAAACAGGGCAGAGAATACTGTGGAATGTCACTATGGGCAGGCCACCTGGGCAGAAGCTGTCTGTAGGGTAATCTTAGGGTGACAGTCTTCTAGGCATGACGTGGTATGTCTGATCGATAGATGAGGTTTGACTTGGGTGTGCAGAGATGCTCTGAGAACTACCAAAAGTCTACAACAGACATTGCAAGCCCTCGGAGTCGCACACCAGGGGCAAAAATATCAGCAAGCAGCTGCAGAGCGCAGCTCAACCGCAGGTACAAGGAGGGAATTGGAGCCAGGCATGGATATAAGGTTGGAGCCTCAGCGACTGGCCTGATTTCACAGTTAAATTGGATGAAAGCCGAGAAAGTATGGAGGTATCCACATGCCTTTTACAGCCAAAGGGGGAACAGGACCCTTCCTGGGACACCAGATCCCGTGGGAGGAGTCAGGTAGCTAAGGAAGGGGGTTACCTAGAAATAGAAGGCACTCCTCGGGTCCTACCTAGCTTTAACCCAGAGAAAAAGAAAGCATATGCTCCAGTGGGCTGACAGAGGTCTTAACAGTTGTCTGGAACCAGAGACTACGGTAATCTGAATATTCGGTGGCAGGAGCTGGAGAAGACATTCCGAGAAGCCGTGGAGTAGCCCCTTACCGCCTGCCTTGTGAGACTGTGGGACAGACATGTGGGCAGACCGGATCGGTTCGAATGCTGCTGATGCAGAAGAGCTGGGCGATATAACCCATCATTCCTTCTGGAGGAAAAGTCTTCACAGACTAAAGTAAAGCTATCTCACCGTAACTGGTTACTGGTGGACTGGCTCACACAAACCTTTAGGAACCAGTGCTTATTCTAGCTGAGGTCCTCAGGGATATGGGGAGCGGGAAACAGTAGAAGGACAGCTACTAAAGGAACTGGGTATTGGGAAGTGGCTTTTGACTGTCAGTCCACAGGCCTAGGCAGGACTGTATTTCCCAGAGACTAAGAAAGAAAATGAACCAGGGCTGTGAGACCTGTGTAGAACATCAGTGGCAGTCAAGCTACCGGGACCAGCATGAAGTGGACCAATCCAACCATTGGATCCACATGTAAAATATAAAATGTTTTCAAGGTGCTAAAGCAATCGGAGCAGGTTGAGAGGGGAGCAAGCCAGCCAAGTGCCTCTCCACGTTTTGCAAATCCAGGTGTGACTGGACTTACTTGCACCCAGCCAGAGTCCTTGGGGACAAAACTAGTGGGCAAGGGAACACGGTGTTGGTCAGCCTGTGGAGGGCTTTAAGGCCAGACCAGCAATTCGTTCCAAGAGTGAAGGTGACCAACAGGTGTAGGCAATTCCTATTGCACGCCCCCTCCCCCCAGGAAGGTCTGAGGATGAGAACCTTCCTAGCTACTCCCCTGAAGAAGTGGCCAAGTGGGTTTGAACTCCTGTAATAGCCTCACATTCCCAGGGGACAATGGACTTTAAAGCCCCTCACCAAGGTTTATCTCAGCACTCCCACTCCTCATTTTGGGGGGACTCCAGACGTCCCGTCATTGTTCCTCCCAGCTTCCGTATAAAGGTCTCCTCCCGTATGGGTAGCATAACGCTAAACTTTGAGTGTTTTATTGAGCTGGAGTCAGGCAAGTGCAGCATAAGGAGCAAGCATGGGAAAGGCCAGGAGTCACTGTGGAATTCCAGGTGTGGTTGGGAAAGGCACAAGCGCCAAGTGTCAACGTAATTAGGGGAAGTTTGCAGTAACCTGCGCCTGCAAATGTTCAAGAGAATCCAAAAGGTACGAACATGCTCCTGGCAGCCAAAAGGAGATTGATTGACATGCCAACTGGTTTTTATGTCACCGTGACACAAGCTAGAGTCATCTGAGAGAGGGACCCTCAATTGAGAACAGACCTCCCTAAGGCCGGGCTGTAGGGCATTTTCTTAATTAGTGATTGGTATGGGAAGGTCCAGCTCCCTGTGGGCAGAGACATCCGTGGCTGCTGGTCCTGGGTTCTCTAAGAAAGCAGCTCCTGCCTCCAGGTTGCTGACCTGAGTTCCCACTCTGACTTCTTTTGATGAACTGTGATATGGAAGTGTAAGCAAAGCAAACCCTTTTCCTCCTCAAATCACTTTTGGTCTTGGTGTTTCATCACGTAAGTAAGACCATTGGGAATCTCGGTGTTCAGGATGGGTTACTTTCCTCACGGTTGTGGGTGGCAGAGGCTACAAAGGCCACTGAAACAATAAAGGCCTCTGCCACAGTTGTTAGCTGCATTCCAGAAAGAATGTTAAAACTCTGTTGCTTAAAGACATTGCACGTGTCGGCTACCAGCCTTGGAGAAACAAAGTCAGGACTGGGACAGAAGTGCGTCCTCCCTGCTAGCTAGCTCCTGTGAGGCCAGAAGTTGCTGCGCATGATGAGGGAATTGAGGTTAGAAGATCTGTTCGGGTTGGGTCCTGCATACTTCACAATGGAAGTGCCAGGCAAAGCGTGTCAAATAGCGCCACGGTGGCACGAGTGTGTGCGGTTACACCTCCATTTCTGATTGGCCTTAAGGACAACTTTAACAGAGGAAAGCTACATTCAGTACCTGGTATGGGGAAGCAAAAGTTTGTGGCCAGGGATGTCCTGGATTTCAGTGGGGAAAGCGATTGCTATGCTTGGATAAGCCATGTGTCAGCTAAAGCGCCTTCCACATCTGTGCTCACATTGTTTGCTACTGCAGTCCATGTCCCTTTGGAAAATGTCCTGTTCTTGGTTTTCATCCTTTCTCCTCATTCACATTTTGTAGTCAGAGATACCCACCACCAACCCCCACCCCGCCCCACCACCGCCCCTAACTTGCTAAAAGAAGAGGGCACGAGGGCTTGTTTGTTCCCGCATTGGATTTAGAGAGCAGACATCTATAACCACCGCCCTCTGGGGACCTTGTGGAAGAGGAGGGCCCAAAGCTTAAGAGCAGGAGGAAATGATAGAGATGTTGAGTGTTGTACAGGTCTGTCTCCCCGAACCAAACAGCCACCGTGTTGAGGCGTTCAGCTGTGCCTGTTTGCAAATGATCACTCCAGCTGGACTTGTTGACTAGTGACATCTCCTCCTAGAGAGTGGTCCAAGGCCTCTGGAAAGGGGTTAGAGTGTATATAATAGGAGGGGGAAGGAGCTTAGGGGAGGGAGGGCTCCATTAATGCAGTTGTAGGGAAACCATTGCTACTTGATAGAGTTCTCGTGTGACTTTGGAGAGAGCCTGAAGAGTAAAAAATTACTAGCTGTCTGTAAAGACATGGACTCGCCACCCTAGGGCCCCCGTCCCCTGCAGGTGGCCGCTCCTGGAACTCTCTTGAGAAAAATAGTTCCTGAGATAACCACAGGATGTCCCAACGACCTCTGTGGAATGTTCCAACGCTCCAGGTGTCTTGCTTAATACAATACATAGTTTAACCAATGAGTAAATATATGACTCCAGACTTCCCCTATCTCCTCCCCAGTCAGCTGATGAGTAAATGTGTGACTTTGGACTTCCCCTATTTCCTCCCTAGTCCTCCCCCTCTTTTGCGGTTTTTGCCTTTATAAGCTTGTCACAAGTTTGGGTCGGGGTCGAACTCCTCTGCCCCTGCGTGGTGTATGAGTCTCGGCCCCAGAATGCTGGCCTGAGATCGCGTCCAATTCTGTTTTCAATAAACTTCCTTGTGTGATTGCAGCAAGTCCAGTCTCGATGCCTCACTGGGTGTGCACTATTCCCGAGTTTTGAGTGAGGGTCTCCCTTGAGGGGGGGCTTTCATTTTGGGGGCTCGTCCGGGACCCACTTGGAGGTAAGAATTTTTGTTCTGTTTTGACTCTGTGTTTGTGGCCTGTTCAAAAATCTGGTGCGATCGCAGTTTTGTTTTTGCAAACACTCTATGGAGGCCGCTCTCCAGGAGGAGAGTGGGGTGGACGGGGATAGACGTGTCCAGGTGTCCACCATTTGTTCGCCCTGGGAGACGTCCCGGGAGGGCAGGAGGAGGACCAGGGACGCCTGGTGGACCTCCTCGGGGAAGGTCGGGAGATAAATTTTCTCCTTGACGACCTGTGTCAAAGGGCCATTTCTAGGCCGCCTGACTTCTCTCAGAATTACTGGTCAACTCAGAGTTCCTGTCTTTCTGTCTTTGTGCTTATTTTTGTTAATAGAGGTAGACATGGGACAGACCATGACGACCCCACTAACACTGACCCTGGACCATTGGACGGACGTTAAGACTAGGGCTCATAATCTTTCTGTCGAGGTCAGAAAAAGACCTTGGAAAACTTTTTGTTCCTCCGAATGGCCAAGTTTCGGTGTAGGATGGCCTTCGGGGGGGAACTTTCAACCTATCTGTCATTTCCACTATCAAGCGAATTATTTTTCAGGACACAGGGGGACACCCTGATCAGGTTCCATACATTCTCGTGTGGCAGAACCTAGTCCAAAACCCGCCACCCTGGATGGAACCTTGGACATCAGGGATAGAGACGGCGACGGTGGCTGTGGCCAAGAAACCGAAAGTACCTCCTTCATATCCGCTGGCGCATGCTCCATCAGCTCCCCCACGGATCTATCCTGAAATTGATGATGTTTCCCTCCTTGACCACCCTCCTCCCCCATATCCTCAACCTGTTCCTCATGCAGCCCCCCCCCCACAGGTGTCGGCCCCAACGGACTCTCGGACAGCCTCCGAAACAGGACCAGCGGCCGGAACTCGGAGCCGCTGGGGCCTCAGCCCAGAGGGATCTGGCACAGAACCTGACTCCACTGTTGCCTTATCATTAAGGGCTTACGGACCCGCCCCAGCTCCAGGGGAATTAGTCCCACTGCAGTATTGGCCGTTTTCGTCAGCCAATATGTACAACTGGAAAACTAACCACCCCTCTTTCTCAGAAAACCCCTCAGGCTTGACGGGACTCCTCGAGTCCCTGATGTATTCTCATCAGCCCACTTGGGATGACTGCCAACAACTCTTGTAGGTCCTCTTTACGACTGAAGAAAGAGAGAGGATCCTCCTAGAGGCCAGAAAGAATGTTCCAGAACCAGATGGGACCCCCACCAATCTCCCTAATCTTATAGATGCCACTTTCCCCTTGGTCCGCCCTGACTGGGATTACAACTCTGCAGAAGGTAGGGAGTGTCTCACGGTCTACCACCAGGCTCTAGTGGCAGGTCTCAAGGGGGCCCACCAATTTGGCACAGAGACCCACCAATTTGGCAAAGGTAGGAGAAATCCTACAGGGTCTTGGAACGACTGATGGAGGCTTATAGGAGATATACCCCATTTGATCCTTCCTCAGAGGGACAGCAGGTGGCTGTAGCCATGGCTTTTATAGGGCAGTCGGCCTCTGATATCAAGAAAAAGTTGCAGAGATTAGAGGGGCTCCAGGATTATACTTTGCAGGATTTAGTAAAAGAGGCAGAGAAAGTGTATCACAAGAGAGAGACCGAGGAAGAAAAACAAGAAAGAGAAAAAAAGGAGGCAGAAGAAAGGGAAAATCGGCGGGATCACTGCCAAGAGAGGAATTTGACTAAGATTTTGGCCGCAGTAGTAGGTGGAGAAAGGTCAGAGAAAGGACAGTCAGGACACCTGGGCAACAGGACAAGAAGACCCCCGGGAGGACAGAGGCTACAACTTGAGAAAGACCAATGTGCATACTGTAAAGAAAAAGGACACTGGGCCAGAGATTGCCCCCAAAAGAAACAAAAGGGCCCCAAGATACTGGCCCTGGAGGAAGATTAGGGGAGTCGGGGCTCGGTCCCCCTCCCTGAGCCTAGGGTAACTCTCTCTGTGGAGGGGAACCCCATTAATTTCTTAGTAGATACAGGAGCCGAACACTCAGTTTTGACTAAACCATTAGGACAATTAGGATCAAAAAGAACTCTGGTTATGGGAGCCACTGGAAGTAAACTTTACCCCTGGACAACCGAAAGAAGTTTAGAAATAGGAAAAAGCCAAGTAACCCATTCTTTTCTTGTGATTCCTGAGTGCCCTGCGCCCCTTCTGGGGAGGGACTTGTTGACCAAACTAAAGGCTCAGGTCCAGTTCACCCTGAAGGGACCAGAAGTCACCTGGGGAGAGGCCCCTATAACATGCTTAGTTTTAAGTCTAGAAGAAGAATATCGCCTCCATGAACCCAAGACTGGGATTCTGCCCCCTAAAGAGTGGCTGGCAGCTTTTCCAGAGGTTTGGGCAGAGCAGGCTGGAATGGGACTGGCCAAACAAGTGCCACCCGTCGTAGTTGAGCTGAAAGCGGCTGCCACCCCCGTCTCAGTCAGACAGTACCCCATAACTCAAGGGGCTAAAGAAGGCATTCGACCACATATCCAGAGACTGTTACAACAAGGTATACTAATTCCCTGCCGGTCCCCTTGGAATACCCCCCTCCTGCCAGTACGTAAGCCTGGAACCAATGATTATCGACCTGTCCAGGACTTAAGAGAAGTCAATAAACGGGTACAGGACATTCACCCAACTGTGCCCAACCCTTACAACTTGCTGAGTTCCTTACCACCTGAACAATCCTGGTACACCGTTCTGGATTTAAAAGATGCCTTTTTCTGTCTCAGATTGCATCCGAGTAGCCAACCCCTGTTCGTTTTTGAGTGGCAAGATCCCGAAGGAGGACATATGGGTCAACTGACCTGGACTAGGTTGCCACAGGGATTCAAAAATTCACCAACTCTTTTCGATGAAGCCCTCCACCGTGACCTTGCGCCCTTCAGGGCCCAGAACCCTCAGATTTCTCTCTTGCAGTACGTAGATGATTTACTACTCGCAGCTTCGACCCAGGAACTGTGCCTCGATGGGACCAAAAAGCTCCTAAAGGAATTGGGTGAGTTGGGGTACCGGGTGTCCGCCAAGAAAGCCCAGTTATGCCGCTCGGAGGTGACCTACCTAGGATACACCCTCCGAGAAGGGAAGCGGTGGCTCACTGAAGCACGGAAAAAGACTGTGATGCAAATCCCGACCCCACCACTCTGCGACAAGTACGTGAGTTTTTGGGAACTGCGGGTTTTTGTAGACTCTGGGTACCGGGGTTCGCCATGTTGGCGGCCCCTCTGTACCCACTCACTAAAGAAAAAGTCCCATTCACCTGGACGGAGGAGCACCAAAGAGCCTTTGACAATATAAAGACTGCCCTGCTCACAGCTCCTGCTTTGGCCCTGCCAGATCTGACTAAGCCTTTCACTCTATATGTTGATGAACGGGCTGGAGTGGCCAGTGGAGTTCTGACTCAGACCCTGGGGCCCTGGAAGTGGCCGGTGGCCTACCTATCTAAAAAGCTAGACCCCGTCGCCAGCGGGTGGCCCTCTTGCTTGAAAGCCATTGCTGCAGTAGCCCTGCTTGTCAGAGACGCTGATAAGCTCACTCTGGGTCAGCATGTGACTGTAATTGCTCCCCGTGCTTTAGAAAGTATTGTGCGGCAGCCCCCCGACCGCTGGATGACAAACGCCCGGATGACACATTACCAGAGCCTGTTGTTAAACGATCGAATAACCTTTGCTCCTCCTGCTATTCTCAGCCCAGCCACCCTGCTCCCCGAAGCAGACGACTCTACCCCGGTGCACGGATGCACTGATGTCCTGGCTGAAGAAACCGGGACCAGGAAAGACCTGACTGACCAACCTTGGCCGGGGGTGCCTAACTGGTATACAGACAGCAGCAGTTTTGTGGTAGAAGGTAAAAGAAGGGTGGGAGCAGCAGTGGTGGACAGAAAGCAGGTAATTTGGGCTAGCAGTCTCCCAGAAGGAACCTCTGCTCAAAAAGCTGAGCTTCTGGCACTGACTCAAGCTCTGCGTCTGGCAGAAGGTAAGGCTATCAACATTTACACCAACAGCCGTTATGCTTTCGCCACAGCCCACGTTCATGGGGCCATCTATAGGCAGAGGGGCCTACTCACCTCAGCAGGAAGAGACATTAAAAACAAAGAAGAAATCCTGGCCCTCCTAGAAGCCATACATCTTCCAAAAAAATTAGCCATCGTCCACTGCCTGGGACACCAGAAGGGGGCTGACCCAGTCACAAAGGGGAACCAGATGGCTGATCTAACAGCAAAGCAAGCTGCCCAGGGAGCGGTAGTACTGGTGGAGGAAACTGGAACCCCGCCAAAACTCCCGCAAGCCATGGATCCCAGCATCATCTATCCCTATAAAGATTTAATCGAAGATATGGCCTGTGCAGGAAAAGCTCGGATGTTCAGTTCCGGTGGATTGGCAAAAACCAAGGATGGATGAATCATTCTGCCCTCTAAGGAAGGGCAAGACTATGTGAGACAAATACACCAGCTAACTCATCTTGGAAATAAAAAGCTTAAGCAATTAATCAAAGGTTCTAAATATTATGTTCTAAGATTAAATACAGTAGTAAAAGAGGTAGTAGAGTCATGTCAGTCCTGCACCTTGATCAATGCTGCCCGGCCGTTCAAAGAACTTGGAAAAAGGATGAGGGGAGACCAGCCGGGAGTTTATTGGGAGGTAGACTTCACTGAAATTAAGCCAGGAAAATATGGTAATAAGTACCTTCTAGTTTTTATAGACACTTTTTCAGGATGGGTGGAAGCCTTCCCCACCAAGTCTGAAACTGCTCAAGTAGTAACCAAGAAGATACTGGAAGAAATCCTGCCCCGGTTCGGGATCCCCAAGGTAATCAGTTCGGACAACGGGCTGGCTTTCGTTGCCCAGGTAAGTCAGGAGTTGGCCGCCCAACTGGGGACTAATTGGAAATTACATTGTGCTTACAGACCCCAGAGCTCAGGACAGGTAGAAAGAATGAATAGAACCCTAAAAGAGACCCTTACTAAATTGGCTATTGAGACCGGCGGCAAAGACTGGGTGACCCTCCTCCCCTTTGCGCTCCTTAGGGTCCAAAACACACCTGGACGTTTCAGCCTTACCCCTTATGAAATCCTACATGGGGGACCGCCCCCCTTGACTGACTCAGGCGGGATATTGGATCCTTGCACTGACTCTCCCTCCTCCTCTGCTCTGTTTACTCACTTGAAGGCCTTAGAAGTTGTCAAAACACAGATCTGGAATCAGATCAAAGAAGCCTACACACCAGGGACCACCGCAGTGCCCCACGGGTTCCAAGTTGGAGACTCAGTCTTGGTCAGACCACATCGCGCTGGCACGCTTGAGCCTCGGTGGAAAGGACCCTATCTGGTGCTGTTGACTACTCCCACGGCAGTAAAGATAGATGGGATTGCTGCCTGGATCCACGCTTCTCACATAAAAAAGGCACCCAGTCAAAATGAAGACAACCGCAAAGATAATTGGACAGTGGCAGCCAGTGACAATCCTCTTAAGCTGCGCCTTCTCCGTAGCCCCAACCTTGGGGGATAACCCTCATGCCCCCCAAAGACTGACATGGGAAGTGCTTAATGAAGAGGACACCGAGTGTGGTCAAAAACCGCAGTGCACCCCCCTTGGACCTGGTGGCCTGATCTTGCACCTGATATCTGTAAGTTAGCTGCCAGTTCCCTGGCCTGGGATCTTTCTAATTATAACAATTTAGATAAACCACCCCCGGAGGAACAATGTGTCCCTCATGGTATAGGGAGCACATTGGGATGTTCCGATCAATTCTTCAGAGCCAACCTCCAGGCAGCAGACATAACAGAGAGATGAAGAGATGATGTGGAGGGGCATCAGGTTATTTCTGTGCTAAATGGGGATGTGAGACCACAGGAGAAGCCTACTGGAATCCTTCCTCCTCCTGGGATCTGATTATAGTAAAAAAGGGTCGTAAGCCGGAAGAGCCAGAAAAAGGAAAGAGAGACACAGCTAAGTACCCATCTTATAAGACTGGATGTGCTCCCGGGGCCTCGGGTGGCCCTCAGGGGCCATGCAAAGGCAACTATTGCAACCCTCTGAATATTAGTTTCACAGCACAGGGAAAACACGATTGCCAATGGGTGAAAGGTAACCGCTGGGGGTGGAGAGTCTATACTGGAGCGGGAGACCCGGGGTTCATTTTCGCTATCAGGATGAAGATAGAGAGTCCGCCCGCACAACCGGTAGGCCCCAATCTGGTGCTTGATAACCCCCTACCCAGGCCTGAGAGACTTCCTAGTCTCACCCCATCACCAAAGGAAGGTTCCTCTACCAGCCCTACTCCATACCCTCTTTTGATCACATCCTCCCACCCCCCTATGAGAACAAGGATCGCCTATTTAATCTGCTCGATAGTGCATTCATCGTTTTAAACCGCACAAACCCCACTGCTACCCAATCTTGCTGGCTGTGCTTTGCTTCTAGTCCCCCTTATTATGAGGGAATAGCTCAAATGCGGAGCTATAATGTTACTTCTGACCATTCGCATTGCCCCTGGGGGAGCCAACGAAAGTTGACCCTGTCAGCGGTATCAGGCACTGGACTATACATAGGCAAAGTGCCTACCAGACACCAGCCCCTCTGTAACGTAACTATTAACACCCTGACAGATGGCCCAAATCAATATCTAGTACCCCCCCCCCAGATACTTGGTGGGCCTGTGGCACCGGCCTGACCCCCTGCCTGCATACATCACTTTTTAACAGTACTAGGGACTTTTGTAATTTGGTCCAGCTGGTGCCTAGGGTCATCTATCATGATGATAACTCATTTATAGATGAATTTGATCACCGTACTCATTACAAGAGGGAACCTGTAACCCTGACCTTAGCTGTCTTGTTAGGATTAGGAGTAGTGGCAGGGATTGGGACTGGAGCATCCGCCCTTATTCAGCAGCTCTACTACTATAATGAGCTCAGAGCGGCTATGGATGCAGACCTGGGAGCGTTGGAGCACTCCATAACTAAACTAGAAGAGTCATTAACTTCATTGTCAGAGGTAGTGCTGCAAAACAGAAGGGGATTAGACCTGCTTTTTCTTAAAGAGGGAGGGCTCTGTGCTGCCTTAAAGGAAGAATGTTGCTTCTATGTAGATCATTCCGGTGTCATCAGAGATTCCATGGCAAGGCTTAGAGAAAAGCTAGAAAACAGAAAAAAAAGAAAGAGAAGCATACCAAGGATGGTATGAAAATTGGCTTAATCGGTCACCTTGGTTCTCTACTCTGGTCTCCGCCATGGCCGGGCCTTTAATCATTTTGATGCTGATCCTAACCTTCAGGCCATGTATTCTAAATAGGCTGGTGGCATTTATAAAAGAAAGGATAAGTGCTGTCCAGGTAATGGTCTTAAGACAGCAGTACAAGATACTACGAGAAACTGAGGGATCGCTCTAAGATTAGAGCAATTCACAAGAAGAAGTGGGGAATGAAGAGTAAAAAATTACTAGTTGTCTGTAAGGACATGAACTCGCCACCCTAGGGCCTCTGTCCCCTGCAGGTGGCCGCTCCCGGAACTCTCTTGAGAAAAATAGTTCCCGAGATAACCACAGGATGTCCCAACGACCTTTGTGGAATGTTCCAACGCTCCAGGTGTCTTGCTTAATACAATTCATAGTTTAACCGATGAGTATATGCATGACTCCGGACTTCCTCTATCTCCTTCCTAGTCAGCTGATGAGTAAATGTGTGACTTTGGACTTCCCCTATTTCCTCCCCAGTCCTCCCCTCTTTTGCAGTTTTTGCCTTTATAAGCTTGTCACAAGTTTGGGTCAGGGTCAAACTCCTCTGCCCCTGTGTGGTGTATGAGTCTCGACTCCAGAATGCTGGCCTGAGATCTCGTCCAATTCTGTTTTCAATAAACTTCCTCGTATGATTGCAGCAAGTCCAAGTCCGGTCTCAGTGCCTCACTGGGTGTGCGCTATTCCCGAGTTTTGAGTGAGGGTCTCCCTTTGGGGGGGCTTTCATTTTGGGGGCTTTCATTTTGATGTCTAGTTTCTTGAGTTCTTTATATATTTTGGAGATTAGTGGGATTGGTGAAAGATTTTTTTCCCAGTGTCCTTTGCCTTACAGAAGTGTTTCAGTTTCAGGGGGCCGTTTATTAATTGTTGCTGCCGGTGTCTGTGCTACTGGTGTTATATTTAGGAAGTGGTCTCCTGTGCCCAAGCATTCTAGGCTATTTTCCAGTTTTGTCATGTTCCGTGTAGCTGGATTTATGTTGAGGTCTTTGATCCATTTGGACTTAAGTATCTATCTGCAATCTTCTACATGTGGACATCCAGTTATGCCAGCACTATTTGTTGAAGATGCTTTTTTTTTTTCCATTGTACAATTTTGGCTTCTTGATCAAAAATCAGGTGTCATTAGGCGTGTGGATTAATATCAGGGTCTTCAATTCAACTCCATTGATCCATCTGTCTGTTTTTATGCCAAATACCAAGCTGTTTTCATTACTATAGCTTTATAGTAGAGCTTGAAGTTAGGGAGGGTGATGCCTCCAGAAGTTCCTTTATTATATGGGGTTGTTTTGGCTATCATGGGCTTTTTGTTTTCTATATGAAATTGAGTATTTGTTCTTTTGAGGTTTGTAAATAATTGTGCTGGGATTTTGGTGGTGGTTTAATTGAATCTGTTGATTGCTTTTTGTATGATTGCCATGTTTACTATGCTGATCCTACCTATCCAAGAACATGGAAGATCTTTCCATTTTCTGATATCTTTTTTAATTCCTTTAAAGACTTACAGTTCTTGTCATAGAGGTCTTTCACTTGTTTGGTTAGCGTTACTCCAAGATATTTTGTTGCTTGTGGCTATTTTAGCTATTGTAAAAGGTGATGTTTCCCAGATTTCTTTGTCAGCCCCTTTATTGTCTGTATATAGTACAGCTACTGATTTTTGTTTGTTTGTTTGTCTTGTTTGTTTTTAGTGTTTATCAGCTGTTGGAGTTCCCTGGTAGAGTTTTTATGGTCACTTATGTAAATTATCATATCATCTGCAAATAGTGGCATTTTGACTTCTTCCTTCCCAATTTAATCCCCTTGATCTCCTTTTGTTTTCTTATTGCTCTAGCTAGAACTTCAAGTACAATATTGAGGAGATATGGAGAGAGTGGACAGCCTCGATTTGAGTTTCTCTCCATTTAGTGTGATGTTGTATGCCCTGGGTTTAACTTGTATGCAAGCCTTCTAAAGTCAGCTATGCTTATTAGCAGTTCAATATAGCATAGCCTATAATTTCTGGAGGCAAATGACAGCTTTTTAAAAATAATTAGTATATATTTCAATTAGTATAATTTTGGCTATAAAATTATTATGAATAGCTTCTATGTGTTGAGGTATGATCTTTCTATGCCTAATTCATTCCTGGATTTTATCATGAAGGTGTGTTGGATTTTAACTCTCCTTGTCTGTGTTATTGAGACTGGATTGTGTCCATTCGGTCAATGGGCTATACTGTGTTGAACCATTCTTGCATCCCTAAAATGAAACCAACTTGATTATGCTGTATTCCTTTTTGATACTCTGCTGAATCTGATTTGGCAATAATGTTGCTGAGAATTTTGGCACCTACTTTTATCAGGGAGACTGGTCTACAGCAATGGTTCTCCATCTGTGGGTTGCAACCCTTTTGGTGGGGTTGAACAACCCTTTTCACAAAAAATGCAGGTATTTTACACTACTATTCAGAACAGTAACAACAAAAATAATTTCATGGTTGGGTGGTCGCCACAGCATGAGGAACTGTATTAAAAGGTTGCAGCATTAAGAAGGTTGAGAGCCACTGGTCTATAGCTTCCTCTCATGAATTCCTCTAGTTTTAGTAAGAGGGTCATGCTGGCCTGATATAATGGGCTTAAGGGATCCCCCACTGTCAGTTATTGCGAATTGAGGAAAACTGGCCTTAACTAGAGGGGTCTTCACTAGGGAAGCCCAGAACATTTCTGTTTTGAGCCAAAGCCTCTCCCTCAGCAGTATTTTCTGGTTACTGAGAGTTACACCCTAGTTTCCTGGGACACTACTGAGGATGATGATATCTAGTCCAGGAATGGGAATTCAGAGAATATTAATGTCCCAGGATTCTGGTGTAGTTCTTTCTTCATTTCCTGTTTCTGAATTTGTTTTAATTTCACTTAATGTGTATGGCTATTTTGCCTGCATGTATATATGTGTACCGCATGTGTGCCTAGTGCCCAAAGAGGCCAGAATAGAGCATTAGATGCCCTGAAATTGGATTAGACAGTAGTGTGGGCTGACATGTGAGTGCTAGGAATAAAACCCAGGTCCTCTAAAAAAACACCCAGTACTCTTAACCAGGTAGCCCCCTCTCCAGTCCTCTGGGTGTGTATGTACACCCAGTTCTTTGTATTTATGGCCTGTGTGCATGTGCCTAAAACATCCCAGTGCTATGGATAGTTTAATATGTATTTGCAACAATTAGAGTCATGTTTGTGAGTTTAGGTGTGCATTGCCATTCCCTCTAAGCATTATCTTGGTTTGAAAAAGAAATGTCTACACCAGCTCACGCATTGGGGTATGATAGCCAATTGATAGGTTTCGGGAAACACATTAGTTCGTAAGAAATTATCGGGAGGTATGAAAAGTAAGAGATGGGGTCAAGATGGAGGAAGGAGGTCATCAGAGACATGCCTGGAAAGATGCCTTTTGTCCCCTGACGCCTGTCCCTTGCTCTCTGCTTCCCACTGTGGTGGTCATGTGGTATGCAGCGCTGTTCTCTACAAGGTATTTGCATGTGCCTGGCCTAGAAACAACCATGCACTGAAACCCTGAACTTAAATCTCCCCTTCTTTGAGATGTCTTCCTGTGAATCTTGACACAGAATGAAAAACCTGGCTGATATGACCTTCAAATTTATCTTTTTTTTTAAAGCCATTGTTGTGTTTTGGAGTGAGCACAGCTGATCCCGGCACTTGTAATGATGATTTGGAAGCTCTTTTTCTTGGTATATAACATCAGAAATCAAAGGACCAATGTGGAGGTTCCAGGTCAGGTCCATCTTTAGAAAAACTGTACCCCAAGAACAGCAAAAGTCAGGAAGTGATAAGCTAAAATCTAGTATGCAAAAGGAGGGAAGGAGAGGTACTGGGTATTGGCAAGACTCCTTGACTAAATGGTTGGGACAAGCTAAGCTCTGCTTGTATGGCAGTCTAGACCTCAAGTCATCTGTCCTATCTTAACATCAGCAGTGTTAACTCAGGCTTAACAGAAATCTGCTGTCCCCTTGATGTCCTCTAATTTGTAGCTACAATTTCTCTAGTGTCTTCGTTATATTTGAAATGTGATTTCTTTTCCTCTAGTAGTTTCTGAATAAATGTATTCTGGTCTCTTTCATTATGATCTCACTCTACTGTTACCTTAACAATAAGAAAAGCCAGACGTATATGTATCTTTATTACCTATTAAGAGACAGGAGGATCACAAATTTGAGGACCACCTAGGCTGAAGAGTAAGACCTTGCATCAAACCGGAAAACCCCAAAGCCGGAATTCCTGGTTACAAAGGTGAGTTACTTTAAAGTAAGTTATTTTAAAGGAAAATAGGCCACTGACAGAAAGATGGAGGGGCTGAAGAAACAGCCCTCTAGGGCAGTGGTTCTCAACCTTCCCAAAGGCTGCCATCGCTTCCTCGTGTCGTGACCCCCCAAATCATAAAATTATTTTCATTGCTACTTCACAACTGTAATCTTGTTACTGTTATGAATCATAATGCAAATGTGTTTTCTGATGGTTTTTGACCCTGTGGAAGGGTCATCTGACCCAATGGGGTCGTGACCCACAGGTTGAGAATCAGTGTGCTGGAGGGTCTCTACATCTAGGTGTTTCCAGAATCTGACTAGAGAGGGTAAGACATAGTGGCTTCTACATCATTTGTCCTCCACCCTCTCATGCAGTGACAGTCATTCAGGGGGTACGAATAATCCTTTTTTATGTGTGCACAGGTATACCATGCGGTGTCTGTGTGTCAGTTTGCTTATGACTTTCCAAAATAGTGTTTTCTTACTACAAAAAGCAGTCTATCTCCACTGTAAATAAATAAATAAAAATACAGAAACTCAGAAACAGAATTTGCAAAAAAAAAAAAAAAAAAAAAAAAAAGCCACTGTGCCAAAGACTGAAAGCAAGGAGTGAAGTCCCATGCCCCACCCCCACCCCAGCCCCACCCTAGCCCCACCCCACAGGCTTGTAAACCTTCTGAGAGCTCAAGGTGCTCTTTCCGCTATCTTGTGGTAAACCACAGTTGGGCTGCAGCTGCAGAAACATATTGTGAAGAGAGAAGGTGGGGGTGGTGTCTGAGGAGTTAAATTGCTCCGCATACTAACAGAAAAATGGCCTCTGGTGGTACTTTCCTTTTTGAAGATTAGTTCTGGACTGATAGATCATTTCGCTATTGTGCTGGCTAGGCTTTTTTTTTTTTTTTTTTTTTTTGTCAACTGGACTACCTGGGAAGAGAACCCCGGGTAAAGCATTGTATCCATCACACTGGCCTATTGGCCAGTTCATGGGACATATTTTTGATTCACAATTGACTTGGGAGGGTCAAGCCTACCCCGAGGCAGGTAGTCCTGGGAACTGTAAAGTACGCTGGAAAAAAACCATCAAATAGCAGTTCCCCTTGTCTCTGCTTCAGTTCTTGACTCCAGATCAGAGCTTGAGTTCCTGCCCAGGCTTCCCTCACTAATTGGGTGTGGTATGAAAGTTCTTAGGTTTCTAAGAATTTAGAGAGTATGCTAAACTCTTCAAGGCCTAACTGCTAGCTGCTAGTCACAAACAAAGCGAAACTAAAATACCTCCTACTTCCTCCTCCCTCCCTCCTTCACCAAGCATGCCTCTGTGTGTGTGTGTGTGTGTGTGTGTGTGTGTGTGAGAGAGAGAGAGAGAGAGAGAGAGAGAGAGAGAGAGAGAGAGAGAGAGAGAGAGAGAGAGAGAGAGAGAGAGAATGCTACCTTTGAATTCTACATAAAGTCACAATGATATCCACATTATAAATCCTTTCCTCTCCCAAATTCTTCTGCCCAATGTTTAATCCCAACGACGGAAAGAAAACTGGGTACAAATTTCAAGACAATCGTGTTCACTCTCAGGAGCTGCAGGTGTGAAACGGGGGTGCTCAAGCAGCCGCTAAATTTGTTCACTTGGTGGTGTATGTTTCTTGTTCTGTGTTCACAAAGCAGACGGTGTAGATAACAGATGCGGAGAGTGAAAAGCGGGCTCCTGCCTGCCTACAAGGAGGAGCCTCCTTACTGGTGGTGATTACCCAAGCCACCCAATTATGAGCCTCAGCCAAGAAAATGCTTAGTCTTTATTATGTTAGAATGCAATGCTACCAGAAACAGAGCATCCTAGACGAAATTGGAGATTATAGCTGAGTATCTCGTAAGGTCATTTGCTTATGTAACGTTAGCAATTGTAAGGATTCAGGCACTATGCTGGCCTGCCCCTGTCACCTGGCAGAAAATGCACTCAGGCAACACCCTGGTCAGCCCAGGGTTCCATGACTACTAGTCTGCAGGCAGATGCAAAGGACCCCTTTAAAGCACAGACCCTCGCCCAATTATGATCTTTCTCTCTCTCTTCTCTGGTTGCTCTTTTCTGCTCCTCTTCTGGGGCAGATAGGGCTGCCTTCCCCCTCCCTCTCCTTTCTAATGAAACTTCTCACTATGTGCTGTCTCTCTGGCATGTTTGTCCCTCCATCTCTGTCACCCTTGCCTGCCATAGAATCCACCAAGTTTCCTCACAATTTATCCTATCTTTTATTTAATCCTTACCTACCTGAGTCTAGGCTCAGAAAAAAAAAAAAAAAAAAAACAAACCCAAAACCTTACTGCCAGATCAGTGGTTTTCAACCTGTGGGTCTCGACCCACATTTGCTAACCTCTGTCTTCAAAATTATTTACCTTATGATTCATAAAAGTAGCAAAATGACAATTCTGGTATAGCCATGAAAATAATTTTAGGGTTGAGGAGCCATCACACCATGGGGAACTGTGTTAAAGGGTGGGAGCATTAGGATGGTGGAGAACCCCTGTGCAAACTGAGAGATGCCATCTCTGTCCTTCCCATTATGTCTCCTGTTGGTGCCACACTGTTCAGGTCAACAGCCCGTGTTGTCAAAGCTCCCAACCTTGTCCCTCCTTTCGTGGTCAGACCCTTCATTGCTTTCAGCTGTTATATCACTAACCCTAATACACACAGCAGGAGTTGAACATATTAAACCTGTGTGATCTTTGCTGTTGGATCTACAGTCAACAGAAATATCTCCCATCAGCCTCTTAATATGTTTCTGAGAACTTAAAGAGCATGCTAAGCTGTTCAAGGTCTCACAGCTAGTTGCTAATCACAAACAGAAATGAAGCTAAAATACCCTCCCCTCTTTCTCCTCCCCCTCCCCTTCTCTAAGTATGCCTGTGTGTGTACATCTCACAATTCTACCTTTGTCATGATGCTAAACACAACAGTCTCCCCTTACTCGTGGCTTTACCTTCTGGAACTTCAGGCACTCACCGTTAACCACCGTCTGAAAATATTAACGTAGAAAATTCTGGAGTCAAACAATTCATAGGTTTTAAGTTGTGCACTATTTCTGAAAAACATCATGAAATTTGGCACTACTGTAAATTATTCTGGGCCGAAAGTCACCCCTACCTTTGTCCAGTTGTTTTGGTCATCAGTCATTGGTCACTACTAAGTGACCAATTACTAAATTGTGTTACTAACTTAATGACAGTTTTTCTTTTTTTTCAGATAAACTTTGGGTATTGTTGTCCATATTCTAGAAATACCTATTTTACTTAACAATGGCCCCACTGCATATAGTAGTGTTTCTGGCAAGTTTCTTATTAAGTACCTTTAGTTGGGTATTTAATGGTTGGCTATTATTAGCGTTATCATCTATTTGCTTAAGTTGTAACTTCAGCTTTACCACTATGTCTGTAAAGGAGAGGAGTCTGCACAGATCACTCATTCAGACCCTCACTGATCATTGTATTCCCACCACTGCTTGCACACAGGATTCCAACAAACAGGTTTTACAAAAACATTCCCAAGTCTCTTTAGTGGAGACTTGTGATGGTCATCTTGGCTGTCAAGTTGACTACCTCTGGAATTAATAAAAGGCCAAGCAGCTGGGCACTCCTGGGAGGGATTTTCCTAATCAGATCATTTGTAGCAGGATGACCCACTCACTCTAAGCTGAGTCACGCCTTCTGGTGGTAGTCCACATTTTGAAAAAAGGGGGGGTGCCCCAACCCGCGGGGCCTAGTTATTCCTGGGTCAAGGTGGGCTAGAACCTGAAAATAATGGGAGAGAAAGAAGAAAGGAGACCAAGCAGTGCATTTGTCAAGATTTCACTTTATTGGTAAAAGAAAGGGTTTTTAAAGCAAAGCGGGGAGGGATTAGGGAGGAGGGAAGGGAATAGGGAGGTGTAGCTCTGCCAACTCTGGGGCTCTGTTAACCATCCCAGGCCATACCTATCAGACCATAAATGTCTGCTTATCTCAGTACCTGGTGCCAGGCTCATCTCAGTCCCGGGCACTGGTTTATTTCAGTACCCGGGGTGAGTGGAAGAGACCATCTATTAAGCAGTTTTCTGAATACCAAGATAATGCTCAATTAGTGTTTTAAGGTGTAAGCAACTCTGCAAGAGAATGTGACTCAAGGCCAGCTCCCAACAGGGGGGGGGACCTGAAAGAAAGTTGTTTTTTGTCTGCTTGCCCTCCCTCTTGGCTGGTAAGTTCTTTCATTTCCTGTTGCTGTAGTTGGTATTAAACTCAGCTGCTTCAAGATTATTCCTCCTCAGGAAGACTCCAAGGGCTCCAACTCCAGAATCTTGACATCTGAGACATCCTGCCTTGGAGACTGAACAGCTACCAGATTCTCAGCCTTACTGGCACAAGACAGCCACTGTGGGACCCCCTCCAGCCACATCCTCTAAGCCAGTCTAATAAATCCCCTCTTAATACATAGTCTGTCATTTCTGTTCCCTTAGAGAAGCCTGACTAATGCATGACTTATTTCTGAAGACCACGGAAAATCCTTTGGGACTACCTCCCTGCTCAAACCCGGATGTCGCCTAACAAGAATCCGTGTTTTATAGGTGCTGTGTCACTGAGAAGCAATGACAACACGGGGTTAAGAACAGAATGAGCTGCAAGCCATATATGGAGAAACCCAGTGCATAAGTTTCATAACAACTTTGATGTTCTGCTTTCAGGCTTCCTCAAGCTGAAGTCGACTGTTCTGGTAAAGCTGGCCATGAAGGAACACAGTGCTGAAGATAGGTAGCTTAGTGGCAGAGCCCTTACCCAGCACAATGGATCCTGGGCTCAACCTCCAGCACAGGAAGAAAAAAAAAAAGAAAAAAGGTCTGAGAACTGAGAGGACCCAAGCATTTTATCAGAAACCTGGGGCTCTGGGTCCTAGGTCGACCTCAGCCAGAGGGATCATTCAGGCCATCCTTGCTATGATGCTCTGGATGGCTTCTTCTGTTTCTAGTTCTTCATATACAGCAGAGACTTTGCCCGATATAACCAATGAAGATTTCATCCAAGAATGTGTTCAATCTCACAACCAACATCGGTCAAGAGTGAATCCAGCAGCCAGGAATATGCTGTACATGGTGAGTTCACAAGCAGTATTTGTAGCACACGTCCATCAGAAGCGGCTTGCCTGCATTAAGCTGGCTGTGAATTCTGGGTAGTCCTGAATGGTTTTTTGGTTGGGTGGGTTGGTTGGTTGTTTTGCTTGTAACTACCATGTGCAGTAAAACCAGGGAGTGAAGCCCTTCACCGACTCTGTCTCAAGCAATGTCCCAGGCATGATTCAGTTCTTTCTAGATACTTCCTTTCCCCAGCCACAAGCAACAGACTTCTCTTTGTCACTTTTTTTCCCCCTATTAGTATGTGTGACATTTCTTTTGGTTGTCTTTACTCTAGCATCACGTTCTGTATAGAACAATGGTGGTTTCATTATGTGTTTGATTATACTGATCCCATTGCCCTTTGGCCCTCTGTTTCACTCCCCTACTTTTGTGTGGGCTTCAATTTTCTCTAGACTTCACATGTAAGAGGGATATGATACTTACTCATCTTTGTTTTATCTAACATGATGATCTCCGATCCATCCATTTCCTGCATTTGCTAATTTTGTTTTTGGACCACAACAATCCCCCATGGTGTGTGTATATATAAACACATATGTACACATATTTCCATATTTCCTTATCCCCTCATCTATTTGTGAACGATTAGCTATACTCCATAGCTTGCATACCGTGAATAGTGCTACAATAAACATGGATTGGCAGCTATCTCTAAAGTGTGCTAACTTCCAATTCCTGGACAGACATGCCCAAAAATGTTATAGCTGAATCACACGGTAGTCTCACGTTTATGTTTTGGATAACCTATATACTGATTTCCATAGTGGCTGAACTAATTTTTTTCATTGTTGTTGTTGTTGTTGTTTTGTTTTGTTTTGTTTTTTTTGTTTTTCGAGACAGGGTTGCTCTGTAGCTTTGGAGGCTGTCCTGGAACTAGCTCTTGTAGACCAGGCTAGTCTCAAACTCACAAAGATCCGCCTGCCTCTGCTGGGATTAAAGGCATGTGCCAGCACCACCCTGCTGTGGCTGAACTAATTTACATTCCTATCAGCAGTGTATTAGCGCTTTTCTCCACCCAAGTCTTTGATGCCATTTATTTTCTTAGTTAGATATTGCACTGAATAAGGTAAGATGTGCTCTTAATGTGCTTCCTGTCTGCATCCCCTAATGGCTAAGGATGTTAACCTATGCTTTTGAGGACTCAATTCGGTTCACTTGTCTGTTTGTTGTTTTTTTTCATTTTATTAGTTTAACACTTCTAGTTCTTTATGCATTTTAAATATTAATCTGTTAATGGATGAGTATCTGTGAAATTATCTTTCTTTTATCTTTTTTGAGATATAGTCTCACTAGTCCTGGCTAGCGTGGAACTTGATATGTAAATGATGCTGGCCTCAAACTCAGAGCTCTGTCTGACTCTCTGCATCTTACCCTCAGTGTTGTAATTAAAGGCATGCACCATTACACCTAATTTTTCTCCCATTCTTTAGTCTGTCACGTTACTCTGGTAATGCCACTACTGTGCCTGTGGTTTTTTATTTTTGTGTTGTTGTTTGCTTTGCTTTTTGGCTTTTTGAAATAGGGTTTCTCTATATAGCCTTGGATGTCCTAGAACTTGCTTTGTAGACCAGGCTGGCCATCAAGAACTACAAACTCAGAGATTCACCTGCCTCTGCCTCCCAAGTGCTGGGATTAATGGCAAGTGCCACCACCGCCTGGCTGTGCCCTTGGTTTTTGATGCAGTTTCAATTGTCATTACTGTTGTAACTTTTTTCTTCCTGAGCTACATTCATGAATCCCTATTCAGAAAATTATTTGCCTATGCATCATATATTGAAATCTTAGCCAAAATAATTGGTCAAAAGAGAAAGAAATAAAAGCTACAAAGAGGAAAAAGAGGAAGCGAAATTGAGGCACTGGCTGTGGCAATTTCAGGTCTCCTCTTAAGGTTTTGATAACACGTTCTGACTTGTTTGTTTATACACCGTTAAGAACCCTGTTTTCATGCTTTCATGCGAGCCTATCCAGTTTCCCCAGCCCCATTTGTCTGGTGTCCTCTTCATTAGTCTCTCTTCGGACCTCACTTCTGTTTTTCAAGTCCAGACTGACAGTGCTCAGAAGTCCCTTGGCACATGGAGTCTTTTGTGTTTCTGTGCTCAATTTCTGATTTCATTTTCTACCTTTAAGAAGAAAGCATTAGCAGGGAAGTGAATCTGTAAACATTTTTCAGCACTACTGCCATTTGAAAATCTCCAAATCTATGAGCATGAACAGCTACCATCCTCTAGTGCAATAGTTCTCAACCTTCCTAATGCTGTGACCCTTAAATACAGTTCCTTGTGTTGGGGTGATCCCCAGCCATACAATTATTTCTGTTGCTACATCATAATTGTAATTTTGCTACTGTGATTAATTGCAACATAAATATCTGATATGCTATGACGTGTTCACCTCTTGGGGCTACTGGTTAATAAGTCCACATCACCTGCAGACATGGCTGTTTCTGCTTCTCCCTCATCAGATTCTGACTTGATGACGTCATGTTTTGCCCAAGTTAGCAGGTAGAGACTAGTTAGCTAGCATTATAGGCTGTCACTCCTCCTCAGTTCTTGTCCTCACACCGCAGTTGCCCCTTGGACTCCCCACTGAAGAAGGAACTGGAAGCTGGAAGTAAATTAAGTAGTAAGTCAGTGGTGTCCACAGATCTGAATGAGCAAAGAAATAGCCTTGCATTGTTAACAGTTTTGAGGGAGAGATTCCCTTTTTTGACTCCTAAATTGTTTTTGTTTTTCAGACTTGGGACCCAGAACTAGCCTACATTGCAAAAGCATGGGCAAAATTTTGCCAATTTTCACACAACCCACAGCTGAAAACACGGCTGCACCCAAACTTCACTGTACTGGGAGAAAATATCTGGACTGGATCTTTAACCCTCTTTTCAGCATCTTCGGCCATCTCAGCCTGGTACAACGAAGTCAAGTACTATGACTTCAGCACTAAGAGCTGCACAGGTGTCTGTGGCCATTACACTCAGGTAGGTACGTCCCTATAGTCTCTTGAAATCACCTTCTTAAAGGCAGAGAACTGAACTTGGTGTTGAGAAAATATATAGTGAGCTGGTATGATCATAAATGTGAGAGGAAAATGTACTTGGAGACTTAGTTACATGGATAAAGTCACATACGAGAGCCATCACTCTAATGAGTACTAGATACTCATACAAGATATAACCTGCATACATTATATTACCTAAAGCCTTGCAATATATCAGATAAGTGAATTTGAACTCTTCTCACTGCCTTAGTGGCTTTAGGGAAACATCGTAAACCCTCCAACTCAATCTGTGGATGTATGGTTGGTGTAGGGATGGTAGAACCTTCCTTCTGTGTTTGTGGTGAGAACCGGGCAAGCCTTTCAGCTTAGAAAAGTAAACACCATGCTCATTTGCAAAACCGTTATTAAGAGTTACATCTCCCCCCGACTTGGGAATTCCTGAACATTCTCCCATGGTGAGGTCCCCCTTCTGCAGGGAGGACAGAATATGGTCCTCTGTGATCATGAATTTGATATCATGTCTATATGAGGGAGAGAGATAAGATTTTGGAAATTAATTTTCTCATGTCCCAAGTATTGATCCTCTCCCCCACCTCCCTTGATGTAAAGGGAAAATTTATACATTTAGGGAAGTTTCTGCTGTCTCAGGTCTGTGTGACATGGACTTGGGTTTACTCTTGTTCTGACTCAGGATGAGGGATACGAGTATGGCTAATAGGTCTGTCATAAAGTGAAACATCTTCTGAGTGCCACATACTTTGCCTGCTCAGTTCTTTAAAATTAAAGTAACAGGCCTGTTCATATACATTGTTCACCTTCTCTACCTGGTTAATTTATCCTAAAGTCTTTTTGCTAGATGACAAATCCCATTTTCAAGAACCAAGCCATGCATCCCTTGCAGTGTGGAACAATGCATGAGTCCTTAGCTGTATAGTTTCTGGGTCTTTGCTTGTTTGGCCTGTGTCAGTAACTCCAAATTATATTAGCCCCACACACACATCTCCCCAAATTGCACACCCGTGTCTCCCAAAAGCAGAGGGAAGTAGCCTGAGAGCCAGAAACTATTCCCAACCATATCCTGCCTTTCCTCCCTCGCTACAGTTTCTCCTTAGTCACACCTCAGAGAGTGTAACCCAACAAAGTATGAGCACATAAGCTAATATCTCAGAGTATGTGAAATCTGGACCAACACCTGTTGGTTTGGAAGCACTTAGCAGAGATTAGAGTGCAGGAGCCAGTTTTCTAATAATGGTGTTAGAGGATTCTGTCATATCTTGCATACAATTCCTGTTTCATCCTTTAAAGAGATCTTGGAGTGGCTTTCGGGACAATTCAGTCCCTGCTGTAAAGTTACCAGAAGTGGGGATTGTAACCTCTACTTACCTTCCCACTTTATGAAAATCAAGTTGTTGACATATGTGGCCCAATGATAGCTGGTGCAGAGTATGGGGCACACGTTCAGATTACCTTTCTGTGAACAGTGTAGTATTTGTTGACATGCTAATTCAACACTTTACATTTGTGTTCACTGCAGACAGACTAGCAAGTTTTCATTTTTGTTTAAAAGATTCACTGGTGGGAAAGTTCTACAATGAATTGGATCCAAGTTCATATGCCTGCCCTGGCTCTGTGTGGTCCTGGCTTGCTTCTTTGATTACTAGGTAAAGAAAGGGGATGACTCTATGGCCCAGGCTGGCCTGAGATGCACTGTGTAGCCCAGGTAGGCCTTGAATTCACAGTGAGGAGCTTCCTGTTTCAGTTTCCCCAGTGCTAGGATTACAGGTGTGAGGCACCATATCCAGTTAAACCCAACTTTGAAAACTGCTAGAGTTGAGATCGTCAAGGTCTCCTAGAGGCCCGAAGCGCTGTTGGGAAGTGGTGAATGCTTTACATAGGTGTGGTCCAGGCAAAGGAAGATGAATCAAGGGGGTGTTCACTTGAAATCAATATTGGGACTTTACCCTCTTCTGTCTCTTTGATTTGCTGTACATCACAAGGTGTGACTAGTTTCCATGACCCTCAGCACAGATCTAAAGGCATGATGACAACACATTCTGAGGTCATGATCTAGAACACACTGGGACCGTGGCCTAGAACATGCCTTCCCTCTGTTATTTGGCCTCCATGACTACAGCTAACACACCAACTAAAGCATACTCTGCATGCTAAGCAATACTTGCACATTTCTGAAAAGTACAGGAGATCCAAAGATGAAGGAATTTGAAAACACTGGAAGAAAGTGTGGAAAAACTTAAGAGATTAAACCAAATGCTAAGTGAGCTGAGGTGATAGGTAGGAATGGTGACATGGGACTCCCGATGTATGGCAGGAGCATCTGGATGGGAGGTATAAGAACACCAGTGTTTGTCACTTCGTAAGTCTGATGTGGGCACAGAATTCTGCAGCTTAGAGTGTCCCAGATAAAATCAGTCACAACTAAACTGAACAAAATTGAAACTTTCAAAATAACAAAAGTGATTGGAAAGTCAAAGTACAAGGGTCACATTGGCCGAATAATGTTTAATGTCTCAACAGAGAAGCCCAAGGCGCCTCACTGCCTGTCTAGACTGGAGCTCCCTTCACAAAACTCTTGGCTTCAGCTGTTCCTCAGGGAGCACTTATTTTCAGGCACCGAGAAGGGACTCTCACTAAGGGAAGGCACGGAACTGCTCCTTGTCTGAGATTCTAGGAACAGCCTTCTTAGACTCTCCCAGCTCCCCAAGCAAGGGGAAGTCACACTGCAAAGGGCCAGTCCTCGTACCCACGTGACTGCATCCCATGAAGCCCTTAGGTGATTTCCGATTCCATCTTTGCCTGGCTCGTTCTCCCGCTCTCCTCCCCTCCACTCTTCCATCGGGCAGAGATAATTTGATTTTCTAAAGTAACCCGCTTTTTTCCTGCAGCCAGAGTGACCACTGTTGTAGTTCTGTGAATGTGTCTTCTCCATCCCAGGCTCACCCAGGACTCTGCTCCAAGCTTAAAGACAGATGACTGTGGCCCCCAGCTCAATTCCACTTCCTGACAGAATGGTCTTGTGCCATGTGTTTGAACTGTTGATAGTGAGCAGAGATCTATACAACAGTTTCACGGGTGCCTCTGTCTATAGCTATATCTGGTGAAGGTTGCTGCAGGCCCCAGGCCACTCACCTTTGTGCCCACATATTTAGCACAACTCTTGGCACAAAATGGTTTGATAATTATGGGTTTAAATTTTCAAAGGTTAATTTTGTATCACTGTAAGAATAGTTAAATGGTTTATCTTCGAGGGCTAGTTAGGTTCTCAAATGTTTTCAGTAATCTTTGATACTAATCATTCTTAGCCAAAATGAGCCGTGTAATGTATGAGAATTTTTGGGAAATGAAAAGGTAGAATGCTTCATTGAAAAGGCATGCTGGTACACGCCTTTAATCCCAGCAGTCAAGAGGAGAGGCAGGTGGATCTCTGTGAGTTTGAGGCCAGCCTGGTCTACAGAGTGAGTGTCAGGACAGGCTCCAAAGGTACAAAGAGAAACCTTATCTTGGGAGAGAAAGAGGGAATGGGGAAGGAAAGGGGAAAGGGAGGGAGAGAGAGAAAGGGGAAAGGGAGGAAGGGAGGGAGAGAACGAGGGAAGGGAGACAGAAAGTGCTTAATATGTTTGTTTAAACTAGGTCTGGCACTCCCTTGAGCACTGAGCCCAGCTGTACAGCCCAGCTGCCTTCTTGGGAGCCAGCTCTGGTCTCCCATTTCAGCAACATTAGGACCACATTCCACTGCTTTACTAACTTGTTACTGCATGAATTTCTTTAACCCAGGGTTGCAGTTACCCCTTTGTTTATATTATCTTTGCCTATATGATTTGATTTAGCCTGTATTCTCCAGATTTCTATCACTGAAGTTACCCCATCCTCTGAACCATAAATGGTTAAGCCCAGCATCTATGCCAGTCTTTACTGGGATGTCTCAGGCGGCTCAAAACAAATATGTTCTAAACAGAACCCTCTTCCCAAGTTCCTACCCACCTTGCTTGTTTTCTGTCTTAATAACTATCACTTGGGTCCCAAACCCAAATGCTTCCCCCATACAAACCAAAATCAAATGTTTTGAGCTACACATATGAGTCATGAACTCCACAGGTTTCCAGGATTTGGATCACCCAAGAGTGAGTCCCCATGTGTTCTTCCTCAAACCCTGCGGAGACAGTCTCCAGAATTGCTGCCTCCTCCCCTTGGCTCTTCTCAGTAAATTTCCTAAGTACCAAGTGGACCTTGTTATATAGCCAGAAAGATGTTGCCCTTACCCAACAGAATTCCTTCAGTCTGATCCTCTCCCTTGTACATTCACTTTGCATTTTGTGTTTGTTTGTTTTTTCCTGCCACTCTAACATGCTGAGCAACTAGCACCCCGGGAGCCTTTATCTCTGAGAATGGATGTTGTCCATTACCCATGTCTTCTGATGTTTATTCTCAAGTCTACATTCTCATTACCTGCATCTCAGTTCAAAGGTCAGTTCGTAGGTCTTCCCTCCCATCAGACACTCAATCAGGTAGTAGTCAGGTAGTAGCTTTCTGCAGGAAGCATGCCTTACTGCAGTGGTTCTCAGCCTTCCTAATGCTGCAGCCTTTAATTCAGTCCCTCATGTGATGGTCACCCCCAGCCATACCATTATTTCATTGCTACTTCATAACTGTAATTTTGCCACTGTTACAAATCATAATGTAAAAATGCATGCCATCTGATACTCGGCCCCAAAGAGGTCATGAATTGACAACTTCTAGGTTGGAGTAAACATTGAAGAAAACAATTTCGAGCACACAGGCCTGCTTTCCTCAATTCAAGGAAGAATGATACTTGATCACCTTGGATGCTTGAGTGAAAGTGGGCAACAACCAGGTGATCCTTTGCTGTTCTGTTAGGAGCCGGCTCCACCTGAATTTCCTCCAAATCCTGAGACTCATTCAGGCTCCAACCCTGGACTTTGTCTCTCAGTGAAGAGAACTCATCCTTATGAAAGAGACCCCATGTACTTTGCAACCTCCATCAATAGAATCCATCCTTCTGCTTGTTACAATTCCTCCTCCTAGACCCTAGCTCTGAGGTGTGTTTAGCAGCCAATAGAAGTAAGTCGCTCTTATTGCAAAGGGCACAGGTGCTTTGCTACTTTGCAAGGGAGTTTCCCTGTAGTCATCCCTGAAGCTTTGTTATGAGAACTGTCATGTAGGGACACTCCCCTAGTTTGTCTGTGTTTAAATATGAAGGGACATTAAAACATGGGATCAGACTTTCTAGCAGAAGTTTTGATCCAGTCTGATTGACCAAATCTGGCTGTAGCTAGTTTACACTCTCCGGCCGTGATACCTACAGGAACTCGTGGCAGCTTTCCATTGTTATCTTGTCATGTACGTGTTTATTTTATACATGCATCCATAAACTGAGATTATAATATGGGGCTTGTTTCCAGAGAAATTTTGAGTGTCTAAAATTTCCCTAGTACAAGTAGCCATGTCTTGGTGGCAAATGCCTTTAGTCCCTGTACTCGGGAGGCGGATCTCTGTGAGTTCGAGGCTAGCCAGGTCTACAGAGCTAGTTCCAGGACAGCCTCCAAAACAAAGCAAAACAAAAAAAATATATAACTAACTAGAGTGGCTGTAATTACCATGACTATGAAGGTGTGGTGATGATCAAATGTTCCTTTCTATGCTAACAAGTTCTCTTGTACTTTCAGGTTGTTTGGGCAGATACTTACAAGGTTGGCTGCTCAGTGCAGTTTTGTCCTAGAGTTTCTCCCTTGTCAAGCCTTTCTAATGGAGCACATTTTATATGTAACTATGGACCAGGGTAAGTTCCTGAATTAAATTCTAAAAGTATGTTACGACAGTATTCATCTTGAATATAGAAAATGTATACAGGAAAAAGTCTCAAGGCCTCTAAATTCTCTACCCAGAGACTCACTCCATTAATATTCTAATACATTTTTCCTGTGCATGTATGTGTGTGAGTGTGCATGTGCACACATAGTTTATTAACACCACAAAGGCAGATAGAGACAGTTTGTCCGCTCTGGAAATGAGAAAAGCAATTCAGGGTTTTACTGTGTGTGTGAATCATACCTACTCAGAAACTTGTGGTCAGACCAGAAGTAGATGTCTTGTAGCTTGATTCTAGTAATGAGAAAAACAATGGTAGATAATGCCAAGTCATTCTATGTGTCAACCCTATGCATTTCATGTTAACGCTCATTGTTGGTGGTATCCTTTTTTGTGCAGGATGCATGTTATTTCAGTTTTCCCATGTTTCTTGAGAATTGCCTAGTGTCCTAATATGTAATAGTCAGCGTTGGAGAAAGTCCCATGGGCTGTTGAGAAGAAAGTGTGTTCTTTAGTGTTTGGATGTAGTGCTCTGTAAGCATCTATTACATTCCATGCAATTCCAGGGCTTCTCCTAGATTTTGTCTGTATGGCCCAGGGGATGAGAGTGGCATAAACGCCCATCATCACTGTTTGAGCCAATAATGTGACTTTTAGGTCCAACCCTGTTTATTTTGTAAAACTGGGTGGTATTTGGGGGGTCTCGGTTTTTAGACCTGTAATATCCTCTTGGTGGGTTTTCCCCTTAATGAACATGAAGTATCCTCCCCTGTCCTGATTAGTTTTGGAGTGTGTTGTATCCTATAATAAAATAGCTGTGTCTGCTGGATTTTTAGTTATTTGCTTAAAAGACCTTTTCCCATCCTTTTATCCTAAGGTGTGCTATACTTTTCATGGTGAGGTGTCTCTTGGAGGAGGCAAAACAATAGATTAAGTTTGCTAATCTAACCTGCAGATAGTCTTTAGCTTTTGTTAGCAATTTAGAGAATTATTGATTTCTTAATTTCTGTGGTGGTTTCTCAGATTTCTCCTGGCTAACTGTTCTAGGATTGTTTGTCTCTGGTGTCCTCTTGGGTATGTTTAGTCATCTCTTTGGACTAGCACATCTCTTGCAGTATCCTATGTAAAGCTGGTTTAGTGGACATTCATGCCAAGCTTTTCTCCTTGGATTAGAACTGACAGTTTTGTTGGATATAGTAGTCTGGGTCAGCATCTCTGCTCTTTCAGAATTTGTAGAACATCAGTCTGGGCTAATCTGGTTTTCAAAGTCTCCAATGAAAAGCCAGGTGTTCTGTTGAAGGGTCTGCCTGTGTGCGACTTGGTCTTTTCCTCTACTGGCTTTCAATACCCTTTCTCAGTTCTGTCCATATTTTAAAGTTATGTCATGAGTTTCCTCTTTTTTTTTTTTTTTTTGGTTTTGGTTTTGGTTTTGTTTGTATTGTGCTCTGATATATCCTGCACCGTGATAATACAATCTTTCTTTAAAATTCAGAAATCTGATTTTTGTTATTTTTTTTTTTCTGTGCTGTTGACCTGGGTTGGTTTTTTTTTTTTTTTTTTTTTTTTTGTTATTGTTTTTTGTTTTTGTTTTGTTTTGTTTTTCCTTCTATACCTATTTCTAGGTTTGGTCTTTTCATAGTATCTTAAATTTACTGAATGTTTTGTTCCTGAATTTTTTTTTTTTTTACTTAACATTTTCTTTTAACGTTCTTCCTCTTGATGCAGTCTATGGGTGAGGCTTTCCTCTGCACTATTTGTTTTTACTTCCTGGGTTTTCATTTAAGTTTTATTCCAGTTTGGCTTTTCCTTCAGAGTTTCTATTTATTAAATTTTATTTTTAAATGTCTCCATTTTATTCAAATGTTTTCAGGATCTTCATTCAGGCATTTACTCATTCACTTTTTTGAAACCCTTGAACCTATTTATAATTTTAAAGTCCTTATCCTTGGGCATTGGCTAAGTTGATTTTCGGGAAATTTTACTATGGGGTTGTTGGATTCTTGAGGAGACATAATTGATAATTCATGTTGTGTTTTTTGCAATGAGACACCGGCATTCAGTGTTGTGGTGGTTGTATGGATAGATATGTTTACTTTTGTTGCCTGGGTGTTTGGATCTTGTTGGGTTATGGACCAACTGCATGATGCTTGAGTTTTTAGTCTTGAAACTTTGGGGTCCTGGTTCAGCCTAGCCCAGGTAGGGTAGCTGACAGTTGTGTGGGGAGGTGGGTGAACTGACTGACTCATAGATCCATAGCTGGGATTCTCTATGGCGATCCCTGACATTCTAGAGCTCTGCTGGTTAGGTGGCTGCTGGTCAGGAGGGTGACTTGTCTCTAGTAGTTTTTAGCTGGAATTTTGGTTTGGACACCACAGTCCCAAACTGGCATGGTCACTGGGGTAGCTGATAGGTGGATGGGCTGGGAAGAGGGGGCTGGCCCTTGAGGTCTTCCGATGGAGTTCAGCCAAGAGGTGAGTGGGGTGGCTGATGGATGGTGTGAGGAAGGGGACTAGCTCTGGAGGTCCCTTACTGGGGTTCCAAGCCCAGCAGTGGGTGAGGTAGTATGCAGGAAGGGGTTCTGGGTCAGGATCTGCCTGGTCCCTGCTTGTTGCAGTGGGTGGGTTGACTGTTAAGATGGAGACTTAGCTATGGGGTCTCTAACTGGTGTTCAGGACTGGGCTTAATGTGAACAGCCAGTAGGTGGTGGGAAGATAGATTATAGAAAATTACTTTTTCTTTTCTTTTTCATCTTTCATAAGTAGTGATTAAAACTCACCTGACCAGACTGTTGAGTCCTATCTTTTGTGGATCATATTGTCTATCTATTCTGTTGGGTGATTTTCTTAGTGACTTATAGTAGTTGTTCAGATTTTAGAGCTTTAAACCTTTGCCATATGTAACCATTTTCCTTACATTTGCTGCCCTGAATTTTACTTGGATTACTGCACTGGAACAAACTGCCTCCCCAGCGCTGGGATTAGAGGCCCACCAACGCCTGCGAAAAGTTACATCTTTGTTTTTCATGAACCTCCACTGAAAATAACATTTCCTTTCAGTATGAAGAGACCATTGTCATTTTAGCCATAACTGATTTTTGTATTATCAGTACCTTTATCTCCGAGAACAATGGATGTTCTTACAACATACACTATTTACTGCAGATACTAAGTAGTTAATGCTCGGCCTGACTTTGAAACTATTATTTGAACCCCTGATAGATCTGATTTTGTGGGTGATTTTGTGTATGTGTTGGTATGCATGTTTTTTTTTTATTTGTTCATGTGTTTGTTTTACTTGCATGTTTTATGTATACCACATATGTACCTGGTGTCTACAGAGGTCAGAAGAGGGTGTCGGATCCTTAGAAACCAAGGTCAGGAGTCTTGGATTGTTGCATGAGCCACCATAAAGGTGCTGAGAATTGAACCCACATCCTCTGAAAGAGCAGGGGCTTATAATAACTGAACCATCTCTCCAGCCCCCATCCCCATTCCCTATACACAACACACACCCCATTGCTTTTGAGATATTGCTCACTGGGACCTGAGGCTCACCGATGAGGCTAGGCTGGCGAGCTAGTGAGTTCCAGAGACCCAAAGGCCTGACTCCCCAAAGCTGGAAGTTCAAGCACTGATTTTGGTAGGAGTTAGGGAAGGAACATGGGTGGGGTCTTTGCATGGCAGGCACTTTACTGAGTTTGCCCCATCCCTTACGTCTTTTATTACACAGTAATTACCAGTTACTATTCATATCACATTTTATATGCAAATGAATTGTTTCTAATTTTCTCAATCTTTTCTTTTGGAGGTCATTACCCCAGCCCAATACTGTATCTAGTAAAAACTATGGTGACCTGGTCCACTAAAAATATATAGAGTTGTAATTGTTTTTCTAGGATAGGCAGTGTTTGGATGGAAGTAATCATATAGGGTTAAGTAGAAAAAGCCCAACATAAGACATTTCTAGATTTCTTCCTGACTTGGATATATAAATTGAGATCTTTGGCTAGTTATTAATCTCCCAGATCTTCAGTTTCTTTACCTGCTAAACAGAAACAAAATAAGTCATCCTCAGAATTATAAAGTTAAATGAGATGGTATAAATTATACAAAGTTCATAGACACTAGGAAATAACATGAACCCTTCCTTCCACTTGCTTCCATCCCTATGCATTTCATTAGCCTTCTGATCTTCACCCATCTTGTTATTCTGGACGTGGTCAAGCACTCAGTCAAGCCCAATTGTGTCTTCTATTCTACAGAGGGAACTACCCAACATGGCCATACAAGCAAGGACCCACTTGCAGTGACTGCCCAAAAGATGACCGTTGTCTCAACAATCTCTGCAGTAAGTCTGATAACAAAAATTTTCCATAGAATTAAGGTAGAGCTGTAACTGTTCTTAATCGTTCACTGTTCTAGGACCAAGAATAAGCTTGCATGAGTTTTTGATGTTCATTTCAATGTCTTTAAGATGTCTGTTTTCTCATGGTATGAAGGGAACCTGAAGCCACGGCAGTTACAGCTTTTGTGTTAGGTTCTTGTGTGTCTCACGGATAACAAGGACGCGGGATAGTCGTCCAAGCTTCACCGTAGGACACCGGTTAGGAAGTGTGTTGTATACACGATTCCCAAGGCCCCTTCCAGTAAACCACTCCCCATTTAAACTAAATTTTTCAGGTATGAAATTGGTGAGACCCATTTTTCTCCCAATGCATTATTATTATTTTTACTACTACACAGCAGTGTCATCAGGAAACCCAGTAACACACACCCATGTGCAGTCAATTCTTCTCAGAACCAAGGTGCTAAGGTGCCAGTCTAATTAACGTACAGTTCTAGCTCTGAGCCCCCGGCCATCACTATGTACCCATTTCCTCAACACTAAAACATTCAACATTAGCACCTCATAGAGTGAGTGAAGGCATTCAATGGTCACTATCTGCCATGATACAAAAAAGTAACTGCTATTAGAACCTTCAGAGGTCTAACTTGAGGTGGTGTCTATGCTTGCAAACACTGAGGCTGTAGTTCAATAATGAAAACCCCCGAACTAAAGTGAGAAACACACACACACACACACACACACACACACACCACGATTCAGACAAGGCCATTTACTTTAGGTGACTCAACCTCTGGGATGTCACTAATTTTTTTCTGCATACAAAGCTCAATTTATATATACTTTTCAAATTTAAATGCTGACCTGTTAGAAAACATTCTATTCTTTACCAATGCTGAATAGTGTTTTCATGTGTGTGTGAGACAGAGAGAGAGAGAGAGAGAGAGAGAGAGAGAGATAGAAACCATCCCACCTTTTACTGTAAGGGTGAGAATTGTAAGATCAAAGCTTTTAACAGAACCTACTGACAAAGTATATAGTACAGAGATAATGAAATGAAGTTCCACCATTGTCTGTTTTGTATAATGCTGCTGTGTGCAGCAAATAAT
Source organism: Cricetiscus sungorus (assembly GCA_030556225.1). Taxonomy (NCBI): domain Eukaryota; kingdom Metazoa; phylum Chordata; class Mammalia; order Rodentia; family Cricetidae; genus Cricetiscus; species Cricetiscus sungorus. The sequence continues at coordinate 725,904 of JANBXA010000611.1, read as the reverse complement.
ACAAACTGTTGTGCAAACACCTGGACATACCCATGGCACATAAGGTGGCTTTAGACAGTGCGTGGATGTTCATTGATTTCTGTAGTTGAATGTAGACTGACGACTCTACAGATACACACAGGGGAAAACTAGAAAATTCATGGGTGTAACTGTCAAGGCGGCTCGGGTATGCTGAACAGATATGATCATAGGCATGCAATGGAGGTCCATGTCTGTGCAATTGGGGCACTTTTCTTGCCCCATGCCGAGTATCAAAATCTTAGGCTTGGAGACAGATAGACAGATATTAGAACTCTTGAAAAGTCAGATGCCTAGCCACGCTGGACAGGAGACTGCTGTCTCCTTCCTCAGAACAGTATCTACCTTTCTCCTTAGGGGAGGAGTTTAGAAAATACTTTAACTGTGTTATTTAAAACAAACCATAGCTCAACAGAAGATTCATCTGGTGGTTGTAGCGTATCAAACAATTGTTCCATTAACTGGCAGAGTACAAAAATTCATATATTGAGTTCATATAAAAAGACTGGAAAACTAAGCTGTCTTGGTTAGGGTTTATATTGTTGTGAAAAGACACCATGACCCTGGCAAACGCAGAAGAAAAGCGTTTACTTGGGCCTGCTCACAGTTTCAGAGTTCAGTAGTGGTCTACCATCATGGTGGCACAAAGGCAGACATGGTGCTGGCTACATCTTGATCCGGCGGCCACAGGAGAAATGGTCTGACATTGAGAATGGCTTCAGCATAGGAGGCCGCAAAGCACACTCCCTTCCTAATCCCCCTTTGGGGGCCATTTCTTTGAAATCTCTACAATCACTGTATTTAAAGTCAAATCAAGTCCATGGCTATAAGGATATAATTAGGTAACCTAATTTCTTTTTTTACTTCTGGTTTTTACAGTTAACCCTCAAAGAGACCACACCTCACGTATGTATGCAAACCTAAAACTGTTTGACAGGGACCCGTGTGGACTGGGTTGGGGACTGGGTCAGCACACAATGAGAAACTCTAAGAGCACACTATTTTTTCACAGGTTACTACTCTGGGAACTACCCAGGAAGACCCATCTATCTACGCAACAGATACACATCTCTCTTTCTCATTGTTAAGGCAGTACTTCTGTTACTGTCTGTCATAGTTACCATTTTGGTAAAGCACAAATACCCTAATTTAGTTTTTTTGGGCTAATGCTATCATGGGGGGGGGGTTGTTCATAAGTGGCTTTGGTAAAATGTTTGAGAAAAATGTTTCAATGAAGCCTTAGAACTACTTAGTTCCCTAAATCTACAAAGAGTAAACTCTACTTGCAGAGGGCCTGTGTTTGATTCCCAGCACCCACACAGCCTCTCACAACCACCTGTAACTCCAGGGGATCCAATGTCCTCTTCTGGCCTCAGTGGGCACGAGGTTAGACATCTATAGACATTTTTATGGTACCATTTCCTTAGTTAGGATAATAGGGACTGAGAGATTTCATTTAGAGTCTTGGTTTTTCTGTTTGTGGGTTGTTTTACCCTGGGGGAAAAATTACAAAAATAGTTGCTATTAGCAGTGGAAAATTTGCATTTATTTCCCTTAAAACCAAAAGCTTTGGGTATATTTATAAAGACAAACAAATTGCAACATTGGAGTAAATAATCTCGTTTCAAAAATCTATATAGTTTATAATTTAAAAGGTACCTAAAATGATGTGTAGACAAAACCTGTCTGGGACTGAATAGAGTATTTACATAGGCTATGTCCATGACCTTCTGAGAAGACTACTTCTAGGTGAGGCAGCTATAAAGCCATCTCAAAATCCTTTACAAAAGGAAACACCTTCAGAAAAGTTCAGTCACAAACTTTTCCCAATGTTACTTTTTTCTCTTCTGTTTCTTTTCATCAGCCTCCATCTTAAGCTTAACCTCCTCTGCTGTAAGAGCGCCCAGTTTCTTGGTCTTTGCTTTCTTAACCTTCTCCTTGATAGCCGCCACATCAATCTTCGTTTCAGTCGAAGCTGCACAATTTCATATATATATATAAAAAAGATTAATGTTTAACAATTTAAAAGACAACTTGAAATAAGAGATGCAATGTGCCTTCACATTATACTATATAAATGTATATATACATACGTAGAGATGAAATGTGCCTTCACATTATATATATGTATACATACGTATACAGATATATGTATGTATGTATATGTGTATATAAATATACATACAGCCTTCGAATCTTAGAATTAAGGATTCTTCCGAGGGATGAAACCAGTACAAAGCTGTACCTGGCTTTATTATAATCTCATGAATGAATGGGCTGTGTCTTGCTGTAACAGTTTAGCACTGTCTGATCATTTCTCCCATGCAATTGGAGTTTTACTGATTACATTCCCTAGCTATGTGTGAGGCCTGTTTCCCTCTCCATTGCGGAGATCTGCCCTCCTGCAATTACCTCTATTTATGGCCCAGGCAAAAACATTCCATCTTAGAATTACTACATGTCCAAAATTTGCTGATTCACAGCTGCCTAGATGGACAGAAAAAAATAAGCATGGCCTTGGCTTTACCTCACTGACAGAGAAGCAATAAACTAACCCTGTACTAAAAGATACTCAACCTTAGCTTGGAGATTGACTGCTCCCTCCGGTTTCCCCTGAGAAGATAAGGGTAATCAACCCATTTTGCTCATCCAGGGGTGGGGGAGTAAACTTTCCTGGAGGCCTACGCTGCCAGGTTTTGTTTCTTGTGCAAATTAACCTACAGCCCTAAGTAACTGATGCTGTGTCTCCTAGCGGTTTTATTGCTCTATGAGTAAATCTTATCTGCCTTGCTGGCCCTGGGAAACTTCAAGCCTCACACTGTATTGTAAAAATTACTGTTGCAAGCAAATAAGTGTGTATATTTATACATATATATTTACACACACACACCTGTACCCCCAAGAACTGGGGAGAAGAAATAAAGAACACGCAAAAGAGTAACTGTGTGTCAGTCAATTCCTTTTTCCCCTTTTCCCCTCAGAATTAGTCCCTTTGCTTATTTGTGGTTCCTTTTTTAACTTTTAGAAGCTGGACTTCTAAAGTTTTAGATAGAAATGACATGATAGTACTCATTAGGAAGCCAATTTTCTACACAGCACCCAAAAAATTTAAAATTACTTTCCTTGGAAAGTATTAGGTATGGTCCATTTTTTTTATGAGAGCATGTGGTGATCTTAACAGGCCAAACTATCTTATTGGTGTCAAAAAGCTAAATCTAAATAAGAAAATTTTAAAATGATATAACTTTTTTTTTTTTTTTATAAAGGTACAAGATAAATGTACCACTCAAATAATCCAGACACGGGAGGTACAGACACTTTCAACCTCCACTCTGAGGCAACATCATTAGTGGAGCAACCCAAGTACTTTTAACACCCACGCCCCATCAATATTGCCTTTGGATGGTTGCTCTGACAAGTGTTAGTTACCAGAGGCAAAGAAAAATGGGAGTGATGGATGACAATGAGGCCAGAAGACGTTCCTGTTAAGGTGATGAAGTTTGAGCTAACACAGCTGGGAAAGGCATCTTCTGGCTCTGGGTTTACATCTTTCCAATGAAGAACCTAACCCCAGCAGAGGGCAGCACAGGGCAGAGCTACCCTTGATTACTTCTGCCTAGGATTGAGCTGATGAAACCACAGGCGTTTTTAGGGTGAGACAGACATGCACTCGGGTTACTGACCTGGTTTGGGCTTCAGGGCTGGCTTTTCTTTAGGTGGGATGAATGCCTTGTTTCTTTCTTCCTGCCTCTTTGTAAGAGCTTCTGCTTGCTTGGCCTAGGCCAGTGAGAAACACCTTAGTAAGCACAAGTGATAGCAAACTTGCTGTGAATGTTGTGAGTAATCTTAAGGGCCTTACCTTGATCGCTTCCATTTTCTGCCGCTTCTTCTGATTGGCCTTCAGAAAGTATTCACCACTAGCCAACTCCTTGTCGATCTATTAGAAACAGTATTTACATTTAGATCAGAAATAATGTAGATGAAGGGAATTTCCTAAAAAGCCATAGTGTGCTGGGGTAAAAAGTGTGGAATCAATACTCTAATTAGTGGGCCACTAACACAAACACGGAAATAGGTCAGAAGGTGCCATTCACGAAACACAAAACTCATTAATTCAGGCAGGAACAGAATTAGTCAGGGTTTCAGAAAAGTGAAAGGAATCAGGTAGTTTGGAAGATGGTACGTGGGTAGGACTTGAGACCATATTAGGCTGCAAAACAAGCCCTGAGAAATAAAATGAAAAACATCCTATAACATTATAGAATATAATTATTCAGCAACAAACGTTTTATAAATTATTCAAGTGCATGGAGATTTTCAGACATTTTCAGACAGAATATTTAATAAAAGAAAATACAGGTGGGTGTGGTATAGAGCATGCCTTTAATCCCAGCACCGAGGAGGTCAGCCTGATCTAAATAATAAATCCCAGGACATTTAGGACTGTGTAGCTAAATGAGTCAGTAACCCGAGTGCATGTCTGTTTCAGCTCTCTCATCCCCATTGCAAAAAAGTGGAAAACATACCAAGCCTTGTAGGAAGCAGTACTGAGAGGGAAGCTTACAACAATACACAGCAACCTTAACAGAGTTAAAATAAGCAACCCAATGAGCCATCACTAAGGCTTCAAAAAGCAACAAATCAAACCCAAAATCAGGGGAGAAAAAGAAAGAATACAGCAGAAATAAAGACCAAGGAACAATAGGGCAATGACCAAACAGCTATACTAGCCAAGAAGAGACACAGAACAATTAGGAAAAGGGGATATTAAAACCAGTTCTCACTAAACACAGACATTCACTAGCAGTCATTACACAAATGCATGTTAATTACAAAATTTGAAGGAAAGAAAATTCCAGAAATCTTAACAAAATAAATGAAGCTATTAAAAATCTGTCAAGAGATAAAGTCAGTAAAAGAGAAAAGCTCAGGACCAAATGGCTTGATCGCTGAATTTTTAAACTAATGTCAATTCTTCTCAAGCCATTCCAAATAAATGAAAGAATTCTTTCCAAAATCATCCTATATGAGCAGCATCACCCTGATAACAAAACCAAAGACACAAAAACTATACACTAATTAATATCCCTGAAAAACAAAACAACAACAAAAAAATGCAAGACCAACAAGTCAAACCTAACATCTCAAAAATACTTTGATCATGATCTTTTCATTCAATACTTGCAAAGACAGCTCTTCGCAAATCAATACATGTTAACATCGAAGCAGAATGAAACACAAAATCCATAGTCATCAATAGATACAGCAAAAGCAGTTAATAGAAATCAACATAAAAGCTATGAGAAGCCCAGAGTAAACATCACACTGGAAAACTCAGACTGTTCTGTAAGGTGAGAACTAAAGATGTTCACTCAGAATGATTTATTCAACACAGCACCAGAGGTTGTCGCCTCCGCAATTGGGCAAGAAATCAAATTACCTGTTTACAGATTAGTTATGTAAGGACTCCATCAAAACACTATTAAAACTAATGGATGAACTCCTCGGGAAAGATACAAAATCAGCATACAAAGTCATTAGCTTTTCTATACTCCAATAGCAAATCTAAAGTCAAGGGTGTCCAATTTTTCCATATTACAACATGACCCCCATCTACAATGCAGTAGGCCACATTCACTGTTCTCCTAGGAAACATGTCCAGCAGGCTGGACTGGACTGGAAGCAATTTCATTCATTAGAGTCCCATGTGCATACACATCTAGAAACTTAAAAGAGCCGCACAATGGAAAGTATATAAACACTAATCAAAGGAACTGAAAATGCACAATGATGAAAGATCTTCCCCTTCCCTGTTAATGGATTCGAGGACTCGGTACTGATGAATGCCCATGTTACCCACAGCAACCTGTGACATCAATGCAATTAGTGTTCTTCACAGATGGGAAGAAGCTATCCTGAAGTTCACAGGAAGCACAGATCTTAAATAGCCAAAGCAATCACAAGAAAAAGGAGAAAAGTAAAAAAAAAAAAAAAAAAAGGAAGCACCACGATTGCTGATTTCAGGACCTCCCACAAAGTCATAGAAGTCTACAGCAGTGGCACCCAGGCCCAACTCTAATTTCCCCTCTGGTCTCTTTCTTCCCTTCCCAGAGCAGGTGCCCCTGCCTGGCACTCCCATTTTCTTACTATGACCTTCACTCAAACACCACCCCTGGCCTTTCCCTGGAAACTCCAAACTCAGGACTGTAAGGAACAGAAGGTAGCCAGAAGATGGTTTAAGTTCCTCTTAGAAAGGACTTAGTAAATATTGAATATTTTATCATACAGGCAAAGAAAGAAATAATGAAACAAGATCCAGGTAGGTATAGATCAAATTCAAGCAGGAAGGATGGATTAAGTTGGGGGGTGGGGAGGTAGTCAAAAAATACTCTTCTGAAGGCCCCAAGCATTCCAGCTCTGTAGGATGCCAACCGATACATGCCTGGTATAGGAGGGAACTCAAAGGAGACAGAAAAGACTGCCACACAGATAGGCATAGCAGAGGTTGAATTTTTAGTGACTTCAATCCAAAGATAGGACTTTTCTCCACTTTGATTTTTTCTGGCCTAAACATTAAATTTTTGAGTTTTGCTGGGAGGGAGTAGCTAAAAGAAAAAAGGTACATGAAAAAAGGATGGGCAGGAAAGGAATGGAAATCAGCCATGAGTGTAAAGGAAAGACACAGAAAGAAGGCAAAGAGGGAAAGAATCCATAACACAGAAACAAATAGATGGGAGTTAAGACTTTTAAATGATTCAGTACATAAGCAAAAACGTTGACTCCCTGGGCTACTTTTACCTACAGACATTGGCTGCTTGACACCACCCCAACAGTTTCCTCACAGGGTGAAGCCTGCAATTACCCGTCACTAACCTGACTTTCCGGCTGCGGAGGAGGGAATGGCGTGTACTCCTTCTTAACACTCTTCTTCTTCGGCTCCTTACGTTTATTCACGTTTTTGTGCTTGAACTGTGGCAAAAATCTCTCCCAACTCTGTGATCGCAACTCGGAATCTTTTGCCAACTCCCGTTTAATCATCAAGGTCTTCAGGTGCATACATGCAAATAACAAATGCATTTTAAAATTTAAATGTTTAACACACTGCTTCTAGAAAGTAATGGACAAGTTACTGGCACAATTGGCCAAACATCAGAAACTGAGAATCTACATTAAACATGAAAATGAAGCTCTGCTCCCCTGCCATCATTTCATCAAAGTTCAACTTAATAACAGACTGGTCTTAATTAGCAGGCACGACCCATGGGCAAGACACTTCAATAGTAACTGAGGTAGCAGAGGGAAAGCCTCAGTAAGTTAAAATCACTTTTACCCCAGTGACTTTTCAACTTCATCAAGTTTCAGTGCATTCCTACGAGCTCTCACCACAGCCCACGTCCTACAGCTGTGTCCCCCACAAGCTCTCATCACAGCACATGTCTACAGCTCCGTCCCCCACAAGTCTCACCACACTCATGTCCAATAGCTGCATTCCAGCCTAATCAGTGACTCTGCACACACAGGCACACAACAGGCCTCTCCCAAAAGGGGCTTCAATGTGAGCATTAAATCTCAAAGGAAGCTTTAATGCAACCTGAGGCAGAATCCAATTGACATCACCTACAACCAGTTCTAAGAGGTGTATTTTCAATGTATTAGAACACTACAAATAAATGACAGTATCTCCTTCCATAGTTTTTACAAGGATGATACAAGGTCCAAAGAAGGATGGTGAATTCTACCCTAGTTCACCCAAAATAGCTTTGCTCTGTCTGTCTCTGTACATATGTTTTCACAGAATATTTAATTTTCAAAAGCAGTCTGTGAAGTTAGAATGATGTACAATCAACACTCACTTTAATGTTATAAATTGGATGGATGTTCTTCATGGTATCAAGGACTACTTTTCGAACCTGAAATTTACAGAGAAAAATGAAGCAGTCAAAAAGATTTCCAACCAACTGGACAGAAGAGGACTAACCTGCTATAAAATATCCTATGGATCAGAGGCTAATCACTACACTGGATATAACTTCTCAATTGTTTTGAGTAGAGTCAACCTTTTCAATCAAAAACTGTTTCATTAATGTCACAAACAACTAACACAACAGCCAGTACCCTAGAGGTAGTGTTTAGAGGAAAAGAACTAGATTTAGAGTCAAAAGGGGAGGGTTCGAATCCTTGTACGGGGTTATAGCTCAGTTGAAGAGTACTTGTCTGTCTATTGTGCACAATGCTTTATTTGATTGGCAGCTCTGCAAAGTAATACTAAATTATTATTTATAATAGTAATCCTGGACTGCCACATCACATTGAGTCAATTAATATTCCCATTTCATCTTTAAATCTGTAAAATGTAGATAAAACTATCTCATCAGATCTACTCTAATAATTACATAAAATTTCCAAAAACTTAAAACCGTAACATATTTGATATATTTATTATTGCTCCATTAGAAAAGACTAGGCAATTTATGAGAATGAGGCCAACAGAATTACTACTAAAAATGTCCCAGGATAGAGGCAAACTGCACCGCCAGATCCAGCTCAAGACAGTATGACGAGGACCTAAGAGAAAGATGTGCTTTGTGGGTATTCTCAAAACAGTTGACAACTTACAGATCCCAGTCATGACCACACTACAGCATAAGCCACCTGGCTTGAAAGAAACGTTTCAGAGTCTGACCCCTACTGGCTGCATGCATCACTACAGAACGAGGCCTCTGCTCAGTATTCCAAATGCTGCCCACATGTAGGGACACCAGGGACTCTCACATGCGCTACTAAGATGGGAACTACCTTTTTAAGTCTTATAATGGAATGGGTGAGATGCACAGACCTAACTCAGGAGTGATGACATCATCCAGGAGTGATGGCATCCAAGTTATGTGGCATACAATATACAAATGAGAAATCTAACAAACCTCATCCTAAAAATACAAAACAATTACAAAACACTACCCAACGAACAATTATATTACTACCAAATCACTTCATTTCTGTCCGGTGAAAATGTCAGGTCATCGTGCTCACCTCCTTCAGGCCACTGAAAGGCCCAATGGCGGAAACTGTATTCCCCTGAACCATGACGTAACAGTTTGTTAGAAGTTCCAACGCCTGCATCAAAACAGCAAATTCAAGCTCAGTGCACAAAAAGTCAATTCAAATATGCTCATACAACACCAACGACCAGTTAAGTACCTTCAATGTAGATCCTTTGGGACCAATAAGCCGCTGTCTTCTTTTAACAAATCTCTCTTTATTTCTTACTAGAGAACCGATTTTGATAATGTCACATGCAACATCATCCTGAAGTATCCGTACTGCCTTTTAAGAGAGACCAAAAAAAAAAAAAAAAAAAAAAGCATCAACATTGTTCTTTTCCAAGCACAGGCTAATAAGCCCTAGGCAGACAGGAAAACTCAAAGGAGGAAGGGGGAATGGGGCAGAGATGGAAAGACACAGTATTTCAGGCTGCCAAACAAGCTCCCATGTTCCCATATTTCCCTCAGGCATGGCCCACCTTGTTTTTTGAACAGAGTCTCTTACTGGTCTGGAGTTCACCAAGGTAGCTGTACATGTGTGCGAGTGCACGCACACCCACCCACCCACAGCCCCAGACACACCTGTTCAAATGAAACGCTCCTCGCCAAGAGTTTAATTAGGTCTCTGGCCCTAATGATGATGTAAGGGTCAAAGGTCTTCTTCGTCGTACATACAGTCATGCTACCCTCAATCAAGTCCAGTGTTGCTTTAACATGCTACAAAAAAGAAGGAAAAGGGTCAAAAGTGGGTTTAATTTTAGATCAGTACAGAGCCCCTCCCACCCATCTGCCAATCTCTCTGCCCTTCAGCTAACTAACAAATCCTCTCACCCTACCAAATAAGCTGGGCAGTTAAATATAAATAATGAGAACAGATTCTCAATAGCGACCCAGATGTCTAAAAAAAAATAAATCTCCTCTGTGTATTTGTGAGGGAGTGTGCACATCCATGCACATGACATGTAGGGGCCAGAGCTCAAGGCCCTGTGTGCTCCTCAGGCACTGCCTGGAGCTCACCAACTAAGTTAGTGTGGCTGGCCCATGACTCTCAAGTCTTGTCCCTACACCTGGCTATTTACATGGGTTCTGGGGATAGAACTCTGGTCCTAATGCTTGATTACAAACACTTTACCAACTGACCTATATCCACAGCCCCAAGAACTATATTGTAACAGAGCAAAGCAAAATACCCTTTACTGGCGCATTCAAGAAGGATCCCCAGGGACTTCTCAGCAGGAAATAGGAAAACACTACATAAGCAGATCTTGTTTAAAATGAAACTTGAAACATGGTTGGCTAAAACTGGCCAAGTACATGGTAACCATCACTGCCTGGAAAAGGCATTTGGAAATCTAGATGTCACAAGTGACTTCAGACAGTCTGAGGTACCTCTTAATTATGAAAAGCATAGGCATTTCTCAAAGTATTTTATTATGCACAAAATTAAAAATAAGTGAACTGTAAGAATACAGTTTACCTAAACGCCTTTAACTATCAAAGGAACCAAACGTAACTGGTCAGCTATGTCGGCATCTGTGAAGCCAGAATCCTCCAGCGCACACAAACTTTATTGAAAGTGAAGACAAAAGCAAAACCTCAAAAGAAGTGTTAAAAGCAGCATACATGTTCATTCAAGGCTTTCTGCACCAAAGGCCAGCACTCCTTCAGGTAAGCCTCCCTGTACTTCGGGAACAAGGTTGCAAAGCTGCTTTCCTCCAAGAGCCCTCTGGGATTGTCCTCTTTGGAGAAGGCTGGTTCCTTCCAGCCATCAGGGACACTGAGGAGTTCTGTCTCATCTGCAAAAGAAAGCATTACACATCATGTGTTAATGGTCTTCCAGACACTTTGTGCACGTTCTATACACACCTTCTTAAGCTCATTTCCTTCCCCACTGGTTTTCATGTTACCCTGACATCATCATCATAGCATCACTATATTGTATCAGACCATCTGAATACACTGCAGTTGCCTCAGCAAAGCAAGTCTCTCAAGGACAGGGGCACTCTTCCTTGTATCCATGCTAATTGCCATGTATTAGTAGACAGCAATTAAGACACTTCTACTGCACTATATTATGGTTCAGACACCCTTTTATCACTTTTAATATTAATAATCTGACTTCCGCGGTATAAAACCTTTGCATGTAAAAAGTTTAAAAGTGGAATGTGGTATATAATGTTAATTCGAAATTTAAGTTTCCCAAAGAGTTTCCTACACACATTTTATGAATAAAAAAAAAGAACAACTGTTATTATTTCTACTTTATAGGGGAAAATAGTCAATTCAAAAGGACTACAGGACGCAAAAAGGGACAAAAGCTGAAACAGCCTAGAACACTGATAACTAAACGAAAACACCCCTGGAGAGCCCTGCATCACTTCTTAAAACTTCGTGTTCCAGACCTTTAAACTCACTCATATCCAATATCTACACATTGTTACACTTCAAAGATATCGTCTATGAACTTGTAGAATCAGTACACCTGTGGGAGATGGTGGGAAATGCTATCTGGGGCTCCATCCCAGACACAGTTATCACCATCTCTGGGGTGAGGGCCTGAAATCTGTACTTAAACCATATCATCAGGCACTCCGTAAACCACTAAGTTTGAAGAGCTGCTTGTTGTTGGCCCATGCTATCAGCTGCAGTTAAGTAAACCTGCTTCCTGCTTTTCCACTCACATCCACTTTGCTCCTTCCAGTTCAAAATGCTAAGAATTAGTCCTCTTAAACCATTCACTCTCCGATATCTTTTTAAAAGCACGAAAATTCTACAAAAACAAAACAAAGCAACAACAACAACAACAAACCAGTAATGTAAAATGTATTACGAGCGTGCCCCTGGTCCATTTAAACACTTCAATTGCTATCGATCAGTAAAGGGGAAAATGGCCACCTTTCAAAGCACTGGCAGGCGAAAGAAATGAAAGATGGTTTCACAACAGAGGAGGCACAACTAGTCCCCGGACACGTGAAATCGTGCAACTTCATCAGGGAAGCCCAATGAAAAACAACCAGAAACAACTTATGGGCGAAAAAGCACATTTTCAAAACAGAAATAATAAAATTAGTAGAAATTTGGAGCAGTGAGAAACCTCACCTCTTAGTGAGCCATACTGGAGGGTACAGCTTCCTCAGCTTCCTTGCCATAGCTTACTGTATGTACCCTCACACTGTTAGCCTAAATAAACCTTTCCTTAAAACCACAGAGAAACCTGGCACAGCTCCTTCTGGGGCGAACGCAATTCAGTTTCCAACCCTATGTTCCCTATGAGAACCCTTGGGTCGAAGACATGTGTAAAGGTGTTTACGATAGCAAGCAGTGGGCAGAACCAAATGTCCACCAACCGGATAATTGAAAAGTGTTTCCCAGCGAAAACAATAAAATCACACCTACAAACATCACCTTGGTTAAATACCCAAAGAGAAGCTAAAGACACAACAGGCATACGGGTCCCTTCATTCTGCTGAAGCAAAACCAAAGCATTGTGTTGAAAATGACAATTGCTGAAGAAAGACAGCGGCAAACTCGAGTGACTCAGACTAGTTACTCCGGGTACCACTAGGGAAAATATCCCCTGTGATTGGCACATGGGAAACTTGTGAACTCTTCCTAGGAGTCTGACTGTCGGTTACTCGGGCGTTGGATTGATCTTTTACTGATGGTCTATAGTCCCTGCCATGCTTTACGTACTTAGTCTTTAAACGCAACAATTAAAAAAGACATAACACATTTCTTGGGGAATCTATTTTCATATTGAAGGTAGGTTTAAAAAAAAAAATACAACGCACGAGAAGAATCTAACTCCGGCATCACAAATCAAACTAGCAGTCCTTCTAGTAATTTAGCAATCCGATGAAAGTTCTCACAAACTTCCCACCTCGCTCCTCAGGTCCCTACACAGCATCCCACCTGATCCCAATCGGCACCCTCTCAAGTACCTTCCGTCACCCCCAGAGCGCCGCGAAGTGCCGCCTCGCCTTTGCCGGGGACAGAATGGGACAGAATGCACGCGGGCCAGCTCTGCTTGTCGGGGCGGCCCCGGGCAAAAGTGCCCGGCGCGCTCAGCACAGCACCCCAACTTCCAGCAACGCCAGCCGCAGGCGCTGCACAGCCCACGGGAGGCTCCGCCCGAGTCCGCGGCTGAGCGGACAGCAAGGCGCTGCTCCACGGGCCACGCCTCCGCTCCTCGCTCTGCCTCACCTGGGTCCTCGCGCCTCTGCTTCTGCGGCCGAGAGTCACCCTGTCGGGCCGCTCGGGAAGGCTCCTCCACAGCAGACGCCATCGCGAAGCTGCTTCCGGCGGCGGCGCCGGAAGAGGAACTGCCCTCTAAACCCGCCGGCTCACAACGTCGGAGACGCAAAATGAGTTCCGGGGAGTCCCGACCAGGGAGGCGTGGTCTCTGCGTGGCACGCGCGCGTAGCCAATAGGGGTGCGGGTGGGACGGGACACTTCCTTCCCAGGGTGCACTGCAACCGCGGAGGTCCACAGCAAGCTGGGAACTGTAGTTCTGTCCGACCAAATAGGAGCGTGCAGCAACAGGATAACAGTTTGTTTCTAAACACCCAGCAGAATTGGGAGAAAGGGAGAGAGGGAGGGGAAGGGAGGAGGAAGAGAGAGAGTTGGAGAGAGGAAAGGAAGGAAGGAAGGAAGGAAGGAAGGAAGGAAGGAAGGAAGGAAGGAAGGAAGGAAGGAAGGAAGGAAGGAAGGAAGGAAAAAGGAGAGATAGAGGAGAAAATTACCAAAATTAATCCCAGCACTCCGGAGGCAGAGGCAAGCAGATGTCGGTGAGTTCGAGACCAGCCTGATGTACAGAGAGAGTTCCAGGGCCACGAAGAGGGACCTAGTCTTGAAAATCATTATTGGGATTATTGTGAGTTGCTCGCCTTCCAGACTGATTTTAGGAGTCTTTTCAATATTAATTATTTATTTTGGTTTTATGAGACATGGTCTCTCACCATGTAGCCTCTGCTGTCCAGGAACTTGCTATGTAGATCTGGCTGGCCTCAAAGTCATAGTGTCCTGCCTGCCTCAGACTCCAGAATACTGGGATTAAAAGTGTGCATCACCACACCCAGCTTCAACCTTCAGGTTTAAAATCAATTAACTCATCTTTCCAAAGATATGAATTCTTTCAAAATATTATAAGTAATGTAAGAATATGAATAATTAACAATTAAGTCTAAGGCCTTGTAGATACTTTCATATCAAAACTGTCAGCCACACTTCCAAAGGAAAATATTTATTAGAACCCAACAATAAAATTGTTCCAGTTTCAAATGATTCATACTTTCACCTAACTTAAAAAAAAAATGCTGTCAACCAACCACCTATATATGAGCTAAAAACTAGACCTACATGTCTAGAAGGTAAGTGAATTAAAAAAATATTTTATTTCCATTACAGGAGTCAGTAATCTTATAGCACGTGGTATCACAGCCAGGAGTAGGGAAGGACTAACTCTCCACCTGAGAAATGAAAGTTTTGGGCTGGAGAGGTGGCTCAGCCATTAAAGGCTAGGCTCACAACCAAAACCATAAGAGAAATGAAAGTTTCTATTTAAAAATAAATCTAACACCAAAGTTGAATACATTAATTGAAAATTAACATTAAATATAATTGTATACTGAAGACTATAAAAGTTATATGTTACAAAATTTTTGCCCTTGGTTAACATAATATGATTAAAATATAGGAGGGTATTATGATGCTAGTAGTCATGACAATAAGTAATAAAAAACTAAATGAATCAAGAAATCTTTACATAGAGTTGAGAGGTTGAAAATTTTCCTCAATACATATGCATACTCTCATTCAGGTTAAAAGTTAGCTAGACTTTTTTATTATGGCTTAAAGGAGAGAGTGCCAACACATGCTTAGTAAAGCCGAGAAAATGAGTATAATTGTTCAACTGCTTGACACCAGTGTTTCTCAATCCCTTTAGGGGGTCAAACGACCTTTTCATAGGGGTTGCCTACCACCATTGGAAAACAAAGATATTTAGTTTATGACTCATTGTTGTGAGATATTCACTCTGTGTGCACCTGTTATACTGGGGGAACTAGGTCTGAGGTGGGGACCTCAGAGCGCTCTCTCACTTGCTGGACAGAGACAGAGAGCATCCAGAGGTATCCTTAGGATGGGAATCTGCTTGTGTTCATCTGTCTCTGTTGTAAGTTATTTCTCCCTGAAATTCAGCCTATCAGTTTTTCCCAATCCTTATTATTCCACAATAACTCATAACAAAGCAAAATTACAGTTGTGAAGTGACAACGAAATTAATTTCATGGTTGGGAGTCACCACAACATGAGGAACTGTATTAAAGGGTCTCAGCATTAGAAAGGTTGAAAATCACTGGCTTAGACTATGCTTTAAGCAAATTTGAAGGAAATTTTTCTGTATCTGTATACAAACTGATGCCTTATAATGCAAAGCCTTATAACATTAGCTTCCGAGGTGCATTCAACTGTTTTTAAGAATCAACCACAAGTCGCCTATGTTTGAAAGATTCCGAACTCGGTGCCTCTCTCAACAGCTGCTTTTCACATGTGGAGATGTTAGTCTGGGTTCCTTTCCTGGAAAAGGGCTGAGGGCCTCACTTCAACTTCTTCCAAGCACTTTGAATTCATATGTAGAGTTTCAATAAATGCCAAAAGTCCTCTAAGGTCAACTTAGAAGATTAGAAATTCAAAATGATTGTCAGATTGATGACATTGCGTGCCCTCTATAATTCTCATCTAAATTTTAGTGAGTCTATTACTCATTTATCAGAAAGTATTAAATCAATAATTTAAAAGGTTATGTGCTGCTGACCACAGTGGCCTGTACTTCCAGTACTTGAGAGGTTGAGGCAGGAGGAGTACCTCATGTTTGAGGCTAGCCTGGTCTACAGAGTGATTTCCAGGCCGGCTTGAGCTACACAATGAAATCCTGTTTCAAAAACCAAACAAGCCCCAAAAGGAAGTATATATCATAAGAAATCATGTCAAAAAAATGAAAGGATATGAAATTTGAGAAGATATTTGCAACACACTGATTTGACCAATATTCCTTATTTGAAAATAAATAAAAGGATATAAACCATTCAACAGAAAAAGTATTCACAGGCAACTTAACTGGGCCAAATTTCCCATATCTTTAGTCACATGTTGCTTGAGATGTCTCTGTGTCTCTTTGGATGAAGTTTACATTTGCAGAAATGAGTAGACCAGAAGTTGAAGGCTAACTAGAACAAGAACACTGGCTATTCCCTAGCAATAAGGAATTCTGCTGCAATAAGCTCTCAGGCCTCAACTACATCTGTTTTTCTCAGGGTTAGCCAGCCATTGCACCATGACCGTTTTAGACTTTTACAGTTCTTTCTGTGGGTAAATCCACATTTATTAGATACAAGAGTCCATGTGACTGTTTCATGTATGACGCTCACTACTGCAAAGGTGTTCAGACTTCAAAATGAAAAATCACTTCTTTCTGGACAGTGGGGGTGCACACCTTTAGTCCCAGCACTCAGGAGGCAGAGGCAGGCAGATCTCTGTGAGTTTGAGGCCAGCCTGGTCTACAGATTTCTAGGATAGTCAGACCTGTTACACAGAGAAACCCTGTGTCAAAAAAAAAGCAAATATACACACAAATAAATAAATCATTGCTTGCCTACCAGATTGGCAAAAAGAAAGCATAACAAAATACTGCTAGAAAAAGACTATTTGCAAACATTTCTAGTGGAAATGTACATGATTCTCAGCATTTTTCAAAACAAACCAGCATTATAGAGTGTGCCCATCTGCCACTGTAATCCCTCAGGGAAACAACAAAAAGAAGCAAACACATCAAAGGAAAAAATTGTATTTGATCATCGGCCCAGTTTACTTTGCACTTGGATAAAGCCCGAGAATTTGCACCCTCTATGACAAATAACTTGATGGAGATGTTATTCTGTAAATATGTTTCTCATACAGGTTAATGAATAAAGCAGTGTTTGGCCTATGGGAAAGCAAGATAGGCAGGGCTAGGAGACAAGGAGGAAAGAGGAAGTAGTTAGGAGGGGTCAGCATGTAGAGCATGGAGAAAGCAAGATGCCAGCCCACCGCGCTTGGATAAGATGACCACGTGGAAATACTTAGATAAGTAGAAATGGGTTTATAATTAGGACAGAGCTAGCCCATAAACAATAATGGTAACTGGCCAACAGGATTGTATCAAATACAGAGTCTCTGAGTGTTATTGGGGGCTGGCATGGTAGCGGGGGCATCAGGACCAGACAGGCGGCGGGGGTGGGGGGCGTGGGGGGGGAATGTGCTCGTAACAATAACTATTGAGCTAAAATGTCAATAGCTCTATGTGGAGAAACACTGGCCTGTCCCTCTAGGATTTGAGTCCACTAGAAAGGGCCAATAATGCTCATATGTCAAGCAAGCATGCCATGCAGAGTCAGTTTCTATTCTTCTGTCTATATAAGAAGAACTTACATCGACACCAGGTTCCCAGTTAACTGTTCATTTCTCTGCTGTCCTTCTTTCCAAAAGTCTCACATTTCTTCTTTGACAATTTCCTGTATTTACACTGCATCTCCAATAGGCCCCACTCTAGCTGCCCCTTCTCTCTCGCCTGGGACATTCCCTCCACGTCCCCCTCTATCATCATGCCCTTACTTTTTGTTGTAATCCACTGAGCCCATTAGTGCTTTCTGCTAGGATCTTGTTGGCTTCACCGGTGCGAGCATTGTTTGGGAAACTATAGTGGCAGTGACTTTATTCGTGGAAGGGCCATGTCCTGTCCGAAGGCAGCACTTTGCAGTACAGCACTCTTGCCTACCTGCAGCTCTTATACTCTTTCTGCTCCTAGTCTGTGATATTCCCTGGGCCTTGACGGGAGAGCATCTGAGCATTCAACAATCACTTCATCTCAGCACTTGGACCAGTTATGAGTGTCACCACTGTGTTGTACCACTCAGGGGCTCCTCTGGCCAAGTGACAAAGCAGCACTAATCTGTACATACCCATAAATATCTGGAAGGCGTATCTATTTACCTGCTCTGTTTCTCGATGAACATCCCTGATCCATTTCTTTCAAATATGTCTCCGCCGTCATCTGGGATTCAATGACCTGTTTACCCAATGGGACTTGTAAGTACAGAGGATGCTTGGTGTCTAAAGACAGTCCTCGTTGCTTGAATATTACCCTCTCCAGGCTCTAGATCAACAAAACATCTATTTTTCATTGGGAACTTAATCCACCCTCACCCACTTCTTAGTTTTTTTTCTTTCTCTTTATGCTTGCTTGCTTTGATTTTACTTGCAGTTAATTAATCTTTCTTCCTGAAGGAGAGCTAGAACACATTTCTTAATACTGGGTTGTAGCACAGCAGCAGCAGGTTTTAAATGCCAGCATGCATATTCAAGATTTAATCTGTGGCACATGAGACACATTGACAGTACTGAGAATTATTTTATGAAAAAAAGAACAAACTACAGTGTCTTTTTTTCTAGACACAACACAGGAGGAATATGGGGGAATATATTTGGAAAAGCAGATCTTCGGTCACTTGTTAAATTTATATGTGTCGCCCCCGCCCCCGCCCCCGCCCCTGCCCCCCCATCCTTCATTGAGGTAATTGCAAATGGCTGGGGATAAAGTGCAATTTTTACAGGAAGTATTTTAAACACTTAGTGGATATATATTTAAGGAAACCGCTTCAATGTAGTAGTAAACACTGCAACTTCACTGTTGCAAATTCTCAGTTTAAAAAATCTAGCTGCCCATTGAAACTCCTGATGATGTTCGGGATAAGGATAAATATGGGTTTTATATTTTACTCTGGGAGAAGTCACTTACATGAGAAACCAATGACCCGCAAGTTCCAAATCCAAGGATCCACTTCCAGGCTGTTCGCCATCACGGGCCAGAACCAAGAGAGCAAGCCTGTCATGTGGTTTGGTTTGGACCCCAAACCAAATACCACATGCTCACCTACGCACCTGTGGCCACGCCCAAATGGGCGTGGTCAGTGCCACTGGTGAGGCTGGGTGGATCTCTCACTACAAACTCCTAGCAGACTATTACTGACATTAGGCAGAACATTAAATTGTGAATTCTGGGTTATTATTCTCTGTTAGTTTATTTGCTCTGTTGTACTTTCATATCAGAATGTGCCCATTATTTATGCACGCTCCTGAGTCATACTGCCAAATTCTGCGGTATGGGTTGGATCTTTGGTCTGTTTTCACTGGGTTAGCTTTTATTCTTCTCTTTGACTGGGCTGTGCTGGGGCCCAGCTCTCTTTGTGGAGCAGGAGACTCTGAGGATAGTTGGGATAGGCTGTCAGGAAGCAGGTATTTTCTTGTTAGTGAACTGCTCCTAGTGTACCTGCAGATGGTTCATTCTCCTCTGCCAGACGTTGGGGGCTGCTTCTGGTGGAACGTTAAGAGGGCATCAGAGACTCAAAGTTCCCAACTTTACCTCGTCTTCCCTGTCTGAGTTCTGCTACTTCAACAACAGCCTCTTGGCTGATGTGACAAGCTTACATGTTTATTAGTGTTGCATCCCTATGCTTGATGGTTGGCTGTATTGTTTCTTGTGTGTATGTGTGTGTGTGTGGGGGGGTGGCAATAAAGGGGTCTTTCAAAGAAAAAAAAAAGGACAAAAGTCTAGCTGCCCAAGACCCATTGGGAAAAGTGAGAACTCAAGCTTTCCACAATTACACTTTATGACCTACTTTGTTTTCTAGTCCCTTTATCAGTCTGGTAAATGTCCAGACTGTTCCCCAGAAAAGCACAACCACCTTTCTTATAAAGCCTAGGCCTGCCTACCCTGGAATGGTGACCTCCATATCAGTTATCAGTCAAGATGATTCCTCACAGATACAGCCACAGGCCAATCTCATTAGGCTGATTTTTCAATGAGGGTTCTCCAAGATTATTTCAAGTTGACATATAAAAAAGGAATGAGCACCTTGTCTGTGTTATTTTGAATGAGATGCTCTCCATATTCTCGGCATTTGAACACTTAGTCCCCAGTTTGTGACACTGTTTGGGTAGGATTAGGAGAAGTGGCCTTGCTGGAGGAAGTGTGTCACTGGGGGTTGGCTTTGCCATTTCAAAAGTCACATCCCATTACCAGTTTGTTCTCTGCCCTTCTGGTTTGTGGTTTGAGATTTGAGCTCGCTCTCGGCTGCTACTCCAGTCGCCACGCCAGCCTGCTGCCATGCTTCCCCAGGGTGATGGCAGTGGACTCTAATCTCCTTGGAACTGGGCTGGCTACCTTCATGTCAACTTGTCACAAGCCAGAGTCACTGAGGAGGAGGGTGTCTCAATTGAGAAAATGACTTTGTAAGATCTGGCTGTACACAAGCTTATAGAGTATTTTCTTAATTAGTGATTGATGTGGGGAGGTCCCATCCCATTATGCATAGGGTCACCCCTGGGGTGGTTGGTGGTCCTGAGTTTTATAAGAAAGCGGGCTGAGCAAGCCACGAGGATTGAGCTAGTAAGCCACTACCCTCCATGGCTTCTGCATCAGCTTCTGCCCCCAGGTTCCTGCCTTGTTTGCATTCCTGTTCAGACTTCCTTCTGGAGTGATTTGAAAGCATAAACCAAATAAACTCTTTCCTCCACAAGTGATTTTTGTCATGGTGTTTCATCAGAGCAAAAGTAACCCTAACTAGGACAGGAGCTGTAAGCCCAAAATAAACCCTTCCTTCTATAAGTTATCATGATAACTTGGTCATGATATTTTATTACAGAAACAGAAAAATAACTAATATACTGTCCTCTACTTGTTTGTAGAGAATGCCTTCTGTGTGGTAACCTTAGTTAACTTTCTCAAAGCTTCATTTTATTTTATTATCTTTGTTTTTTAAGAGTAAATAAACCTTCACCTCCCCTATAGTGGTTTGAATGACGATGGACACCCATAGGCTCATATGTTGGGATATTTGGTTCCTAGTTGGCGGAACTATTAGGAAACGATTAGGAGGTGTGGCCTAGTTTGAGGAGGTGTGTCACTGGGTGAGGGCTCTGAGGTTTCAAGGGGTCACAATTTCCCAGGGTGCCGCTTGCTCTCTCTGCTTCCAACTTGCAGGTCAAGATGTAAGCTCTCAGCTGTTCATGCCACCATGCTTTCTCTCCATTGTCATGGAGTCTACCCCTCTGAAATCATAAGCCAGTTGGTGGCTTTGTTTTATAAACTGCCTTATGGTGTTTTGTCACAGCAATAGAAGAGTAATAAGACAAGGTCTCAAAGTTATGATGGTTAATGAAAAAATTCTCCCTGAATCTCATTTGACTTTGTGGAAGACAGATGCTTAATAAAACTGAAGAATCGATACAATGATAATTAGTCATCCTTTAGGATAGATGAGCATGTGTCTGGCAGTTATAGTGTGGCTGGAGAGTTGCTCCAGCAAAGCAATGACTAATGTCAACACTTCAGTAATGGGAAGTCAAGTGTGGGAAGGGTACAATATCAATCTATCCACACACGGGTTGACTCTTGTAGCCCTGTCTGGAATATATTGGTACATAGTCATAGTACTCCCAAGGTAAATAAGCAGGTAACCCAAGAAGACACACCCCATGAATGCGATATATACCCCTTAAATAAAGCTACATTGTGTATACTCCTTGTCACTTCTCACACAAAAGGATTCAGTCCATTTCTCCCATCTTTGTATCTGGCCAAGCTCCAGAACTTATTTAGACCAACTGAATGGTGTAGAGATGGCTCTGCTGATCCCAAGTCAAGACTTTTGGAGTACCAGTAGCTTCTGCTTCTCCTCCCTTGGGATGGAACCTCAGTGTATGATGCTCAACCATGCCAGGACCACCTCCCTGTGAGGAAGAACAAGCTAGCCACATGAAGGAGAAACAGAAGCATCACAACTGAGATTGGGGGTCACAAGTAGGAGAAGGAGCATTCCTAAATCTTAAACATCTTTACGTAGGCAGATTCTATATGGAACTGTCCAGTTCATGTTGTACAGATTCATAATAATTTAACATTACACTGTAGGATATTTTTACATAGCAATATTGGTTGGGGGCCATGCAAGAGTGACAGCAAGAGAGATCTTGACATGTTGGAATTGTGTGTGTGTGTGTGTGTGTGTGTGTGTGTGTGTGTGTGTGTGTGCCTATGTCCCCTTTCTCCCTGTCTTCAGAGAATTCAGTCTTGCCCTGCTTGCCAGCCCCAGACAATTAACTTTTGCTCTCTCAGAGAAAAAAGTCAGTTGTGTGATTAGCCACTGACTCTGCACCTTCTCTTTAGTTTCTGACCTACCAAAAGCCTGGTCTCTTCAGCATCAGATAGTACTTGAACCCAGTGTTTACAATAGGGCCACACTTCTCTTGGCCCCTTCTCATCACTGGATTTCTCTTTTAGAGAGATGAAATAAGAAAAAAAGGTAGCACTTTGGTGAACTGGAGTGCATTGACTCCATTTTAGAATGTACAAATGTTAACTTCTTATGAGCTCTGACGAAAAAAGAACATGCATGTTTTCTTTCTTCTCTAGCTCTCTTATACATTGTAAGTATTTGTTGAATAAATGTATTACCTCAAACACTTTTGGGCACAAGTATTTTGCACCAAAATATGTAACACAGGCAGCCTTCTGATCTTATAGTGTGTTCATCTTAAAATATAAGATGAATAACAAGTATAACACACACACATACACAGAAAGAGAGAGAGAGAGAGAGAGAGAGAGAGAGAGAGAGAGAGAGAGAGAGAGAGAGAGAGAGAGAGAGATTCAGCCAGTGACAGTGCATTTGAGAAGAGGGCAATTGCATACCATGACTTAGAACCCTCCTGGGCTCATCAACAGTAATCCAGTAGAAAAAAAAAAAGAAAAAGAAAAACACTCTGGTATCTTATGTTATAAAGAGACCGCCATGACTATAGCAACTAAAAGAAAGCATTTAATGGGGCTGGCTTACAGTTTAGAGTTTTAGTTCATTGTCATCATGGTGGGGCGAATGGTGGCAAGAATGCAGATGTGGTGCTGGAGAAAGAGCTGAGAATTTTACATCTAGATTTGCAGGAAGCAGGAAGGGGAGTGAGATGCTGGGGCCTGGCTTGAGCTTCTAATATCTCAAATCCCACCCAGGTGACACACTTCCTCCAATAAAGCTATAGCTCCTAATCCCTTCAAATAATGCCATCCCCTGGTGACCAATAATTCAAATCTATGTATCTATGGGGGCCATTTTCATTCAAACCACCATACCTGGGTTGCTATATACTTTCATTATACACTCACAAGTCATAGTATGAGCAGTGTCTTCCCAATTTGTGTTTAGTAGCCCAGCTTTACTAATAATGAAATTGATTGCAATGTGGCAGGCTGTAACAATATTGGAAGGGGGCAAAATGTTAGTCTATATTATCCATTAGTACAGTTTCTGAGAGAAAAGGCTGCTACTGGGCTCAAAGAAAGGAAGTCTGGACTAGAAAAGAGATTGGGAAGTAGATACCTTACAGTCATGTGTAAATTTCTAGAGGGCTATAGATGTTCATTTCCTCCGAACCAAGGGCATGATAAGTTTCTAAGTGGAGGATCACTCTGCTAACTAGATGCAGTGGTGTACATCTGTAATCAGCTATTTGGGAGACTGAGGCAAAAGGGTGACTTTAATCCATGAGATTAAAACCAGGAGTATGGGGCCATCATGGGCAATTTAGCAAAACTCATGTCTTGAAATAATCAAAACAAAACCAAAAGCCCACGCTTGTTTCATAAATGGTTCTTACACAATGAGTATCCATAAAGGCGGGGCTGCTTGCTCTTGCTTGGGTTACTTTTGTTGTTGTTGCTTGATGAGTTTGGGGTTTTTTGTTTGTTGTTTGGCAGGGTCTTACTACTTAGCTCAGGCTGGCCTTGATCTCTGGATGCTCTTGCCTCAACCTCCCAAATGCAGGGATAATAAACATGCAATGTGAGTCCAGCTCTTCCAATCTTCTTCTGAAGGTGTTAGTGACTTTGAAATCATATGTTCTTTTCCCTTTCCCTATCCCCTCATCTTCTCAGACAGTGTCATGTCCTTGGTACAGGCTTAGTAAATATTTGCTGCATGAGTAAATATTGGGCAAAGAGACAAATACATGCGATTGGATCCCAGCTATGCAGCTTAACAGCAATGTGACTTTGACTTTGGTCAAATAACTTAACGTTTCTACTTTTCTAAAAGAGGACACGGGTGTTTTTTGTGTTTGATTATTGAAAATTGAACAATTTATCAATCCCTTCTGAGGGTGGTGTCTCCAATGACACCTTTCATGAAGCTCCACCCCTTAAAAAGGGGGTGGGACCTTTCAAATTTTCCATAGGGAGACAAGTTTCTAACGCATGGATCATGAGAAAGCAAACAACATTCAAACATGGAGATCTCCCCTCACCCACCTCTGCCTCTCTGTCTCTGTCTGTCTGTCTGTCTGTCTGTCTGTCTGTCTGTCTGTCTCTCTCTCTCTCTCTCTCTCTCTCTCTCTCTCTCTCTCTGTGTGTGTGTGTGTGTGTGTGTGTGTGTGTGTGTGTGTTGTGTACAGACATGAATGAGCATCTTGGAAACAGTGCCTGGATGTGTGTGTGTGTTGTGTACAGACATGAATGAGCATCTTGGAAACAGTGCCTGGATGTAACTGGGATTGATAAAATGTAGCTCTCCCATCACAAAAAGTATTTGCTTTCAGGTAAACTGGGAAAGTGAAGATTACAATGGCTAGAGTGCAATTTAAATGCATTTTCATTTCAGTGGTGACTTCAAATTCTGCTCTTTTTTTTCATAAAATACATTTTATGCTTGGCCAAAATTCACTGACAATGACTAAATATATATTACAACTCGCCAGAACTCACCATTTTTGATACCTAACAGTTTGAATATACCAATAGAGTGTTGAGGTTCCTTAGAGGTAAAGAGGGAGGCTGACAAAGAAAAGGGACAACAAATCTTGAGTTATTTTACAACCTATAGACGGAATGTCTAATATTATATAGAAATAATCACCAATCTTGCAATGTCTGATATGAAAAAATCATCAAAAAAAATCCATTCTATCTAGGAGGTACATTGTAAGCTCTGGCCTGAAACAAAACTGGTAGAAATTTTGAAAAGCAAAATTCAATAAAAGGTAATATTGTAAGGGGAAAAAAACTCTCACAATTATGTCCGATATGCTATTATGTATGCTTATAAAATGTTTTTGGACTAAGAAACAAGAAGTTATTGATGTTTAATTCAGACATTGATAGTATTCAATAAGATATTATGATTTTTAGAATATAAACTTCACTTGATTTGATGGGAACATATGGCGGCCGAGCTTGACGGTGGTTTTTAATGAATGATCCCGAGGCAATACGACAGTTAGGACAATCGCTTTCAGGTCAAGATCCACCTGTTTAGACCCTAACTTGAAACGAAATGAGTATGTTCAGTTCACATGTCTATATAGCTCTAACAGCAATCCCGATATTCTCTTTATCACCACTAGAGGGAGCCCTTGTGTGTTGCAAGGAGACCTTAAAACAACTGATGTTTCAAGTTACTACTCAGACTCTGGTTTCTCACCCTGCACTGAGCATGGGATTTACTTAGTAGACTTAGTAGTAGCGACAATTCCTACCTGACGTCGGTCCACCCCCTCACAGGCTTTTCTCGCCAGGCTTTCTATGCAGTCTGGGGGCATTTTGAGCACCCCCTAGATCTTAAGCAACATCTCTATTTGGGATGCAATTAGAAAAATTAATTCTGTAACCACTGGAAAGGCACCCCACAAGTAAGACATTGGAAACATAATGCAAACAACAGAGTTCAAAGACAGTTGGGGGAAAAATGAAATTGACTCTTTTCAAGCTGGCTAAGGTCTGGGGATGGAAAATATACAAACTAGCTACACATTCCACACCAGCCAACCAGTTCAGTGAGGACTCCTTAGGGATGGTCCCAACAGTCACTGTCTTACTCTTTCTAGCTCTCCAATTAGAAGATCTGTGTGGGTTCAGTTTCTACCCAAGGTTCCCAGATAGCCAACGTCTCCTCTGATAATGGACCATTTTCCCAGAGGTATCTCTCTTTCCCTCACTCATAGATTCACCAACAGGAGAGGCTCGTAAGCTCCTAAATGATGAAGAACATAGACAACGAGAAGGTCAAAAACAGAGCGCGTGGGAGACCCTGCCCTTGTCTAGTGTGGTGTTGGCTCTCCAGACAGCTTCTGATGGTGACCTAAGGGACAGCCTTGGACACACTGGTGAGCCGAGGGAAGAATACAATGTACTAACCAGGGCCCTGTTGTTGGTTAACACGTACATTTTAAAATAAAGGGTTTTTTTTTTTTTGAGACTTACTTATCATTAATTTATTGGTTGACAATTTCACGTATGTATAATACAATCTAGTCACACTTGTCCCCCTCACCCGCTCTTATGCCCCTCTCACTACCATCAGCCTCCTGCTCCTCCCATAAAGTCCCCATCCTTCCTTCATGTCTTCTATTTTGTTTTTGTTTATGTTTTTGTTTTCGCTCTGTGGCCCACTGCACTTAACTGGGCCCTGGTTAGTACATTCTGAACCATAGATTCCGTCATTTATCCCTACTGTGAAAATGTATGCAATGGCAACTTTATTACCCAAATGTCACCGGGCTTTAATGAGACTGACACAGTTCCTACTTGCACACGAGCATGTTGTGAAGAAAGTGCAGATATTAAACTAACCTAAACGGAATGGTGGATGTTAACTATTTGGTTCAGTGTTGCCTATGGCGAGCACATGGTGCAACAGAAACACACTTCAGTGTGCAGCTGGCTCCCACTTCTTCCAACTGTTGGGGCAGGGGGGACACAAAGGAATCTCACTGTAATCTACTGAGATGAATGGTTTGTTTTCCCAGGCTTTAGTTTTCCCACATACAGCTAGCAGGGCAGGAAGGGAATAGGTATGCTCTTTCCAGTGCAGAGGTGATGGGACCCTATTCAAATGTCACCTGTCACCTTTGTATCATTGTAACCATACAGCTGACAAAAACAAGTTACGGTAGGAATTACATATTTTGGCTCAGGGCTTTGGAAATCTCAGTAATTCAGGGTGGTGAAGGAATGGCCGGGCAGAGAGAAAGGTGAGCAAGGGAAACCCAGGGAAGGCTCAGATTTAGACACAGCACCCCCAATGACAGGCCGCCGTGGCAGCATCCAGCTAGGAGCCACCTGTTAAAAAGTTCCCACACTTTCAAGTTACACTTTCTACAAATTATAGAGTGACCTCTTTTTTCATTATAGAAACATGTTTAACTTTGTTGCTAATGATTACAACATGAAAAGACTCAGATGGTGGCTGGAGAGATGGCTCAGGGGTCCAGAGGTCCCAAGTTCAATTCCCAGCAACAGAATGGTGGCTCATAACCATCTATAGTGGGATCTGATGCCCTCTTGTGGCATAAAGTCATACATGTAGATGAAGCACTCATAAACATAAGTAAATCTGGAAAAAAAAAAAAAAAGACTCAACTGCACACGAGTGGAGACATCTTGCATTGTAAACGTAATATCTCCACTTCTCTCCATGGCAGACTCAAGGTCTTCCCGTTAGAACAGCTTTACGTCTCTTGGAGAGTCAGTGGAGATGGCATTTGTGTCTGATTGTGCCCACAGCACCAACAGTGACCATCAACACTGGAATCCTAAGGTCCTTACCCTGCGGGAAAAACCCTGACAAGGCCAGGTGACATCCATCTTCCAAAGCCAAGCCCTGTTTTCCTATTTCTGCATCACCAAAGCTTTCTTCCAGTTCATGGTGAGCTGCCTATGTCCCCAAGGTGTTACCTCAGAAGACTGTACCCTATTGTCCTACCCCAGAACTAAGTAGATTTGCAAAATTCCCTCATACCTTGCCCTGCTGGATGAAGGTATTGTGTCTTGTGCACAAACACATAGAAACATTCAAATGGCTCCTATAGCTTCCAAGGTGAACCCTAGCAGCTGCTGTAATCTGACACTTTCATAAATACACTACCCATCAATGGCTCACCTCTGTTGCTATCGTTGGAAGAAGAATCAATTGCTTATTGCTTCCCAGTCTCTCTCTCTCTCTCTCTCTCTCTCTCTCTCTCTCTCTCTCTCTCTCTCTCTCTCTCTCTCTTCCCTGTCTCTCCCTGTCTCTCACTGTCTCTATCTCTCTGTCTCTCTCTGTGTCTCTCTCTGTGTCTCTCTCTGTGTCTGTCTCTGTCTCTCTGTCTGTCTCTGTCTCTCTCTGCCTGTCTCTCTCTCTCTGTCTCTCTGTCTCTCTCTGTCTCTGTCTTTCTCTTTCTCTGTCTCTCTCTGCCTGTCTGTCTCTCTCTGTCTCTCTGTCTCTCTCTGTCTCTGTCTCTCTGTCTCTCTCTGTCTCTCTCTGTCTCTGTCTCTCTCTGTCTCTCAGGGAAGGGTAGCTGTGCAATCTACTTCTCACCAAGAAGCTATAATCCAAGTTTCTATGCTCTGCTATGTTTTTCTGCACCTTGCTGTTTAGAACATGCCTGTGGTGCCCAGAACTCTACCAGAGATCATGAAATCATGAAGTTGAAAGTTGTCTCTAAAACAGACAAGGCAAAAAACGGACGAAGTGAGTTCCTTTTTGTTGTTGTTGTTGATTTGTTTGCTTTCTAAATAGTTTTGGTTGTGAGCCTAGCCTTTAACGTCTGAGCCATCTCTCCAGTCCTGTTTTCTTTTTTAAGACAGGGTTTCTCTGTGTAGCCCTGGCTGTCTCAGAACACATTCTGTAGATCAAGCTGATCTTGAACACAAAGATCTGCCTGTCTCTGCCTCCCGAGTGCTGGGATTAAAGGTGTGGACACCACCGTTGCTGGACTGAGTTCTTTAATAATGCCTGTGGGAGGAGCTGTCTGACTTGGCCTATGTCAAGCCTGATGTTTATTTTATTTAGCGTTTGTTTATTAGAAATTAATATAATCCTATACTATTCATTTATGATAATAATAATGTTGACTATATATAGAAAAGTCATGATGGAAAACTGCTCAGAACATGCTTATACTTGCTTATGTGACGTGAAGCCATCTTATCAGCACTTTATCTTCTGGGTTTGAAGTTTTATCAATAAACACTGGAAGAGCCTAACTAAATAAAAATAGACCTGCCAGCACTGTCCTGTCTCCGAAGGAAGATGGAAGTACTTTGAATTGTGAGAAGCCCGCAACTGCGACCACTCGAAATTTAATGGTGACAAGATATGTGTTAGTCAGAGACAGAGTCTGAAGCTGAGATGGCATGATTTTTAAATGTGGAAAGTTAGAGGCTGGAGAGAGTAAAGTGTCAGAGAGGACAGGAGTTTGGAGTCCCAGAACTGGCTAGGGATGGCTGCCTGTCTGCAATGGCAGTTCATAAGAGGGCAGAGATCCTCAAGCAACATGGCTGGCAAAACTAGCTGACATGGCAAGTGCCAGGCTCAGAGGGAGAGTTGGCCTCAATGTATAAGATGGAGAGCAACTGAGGAAGACACTCAACATCTGGCAACCTTCAGTCTCCACATGCATGTACACATACACACACGCACACACATAACTCACACACATACCACACACACATACACACACACACACACACACACACACACACACACACACACACGAAAAAAGTGTAAGGTTGCTTAGAGCTGCCTATCATGGAGCATGGATTCTACTTCAGGGAAACAGCTCTCAGGTGTTTGGGTATGTGTATTATCTGTGAGACTCTGTGCTTCATATAAAACCAAGGCTCCACACATTCCCCATGGAGGGATACTCCCTTAACCTAGAGACAGGAGAGAAGGCCTAGTCCCTACTCCAAATGACTTGACAGATTTAGATGACCCCTCCTGGAAGGCATCACCCTACATGTGGAGTAGGAGGGGGATGGGAGGGGAGGGTGGTCAGGGGGCATGGGAGAGTGGGAGAGAGGGAAAGGAGGAGGGAGGGAGAGGGAACTGGGATCGATATATAAAATAAAAATAAAAAAAATAAATAAATAAATAAATAAATAAAACAAACCAAGGCTCTAATGTCAAAGGCCCCGCTCAAGTCTGTGCTAAAGCACATTTAACAATGTAATTTTAGGTCAATGTGGAACTTTAAGGAGGCTTAGTTTCCTCCTGTGCTTCTTTGCTTCCGATTATTATTATAATCGAGTACTCCAGGCAGGGTAACTTTATAAAGAAAATAGTTTTTGTTTCGAAATTTCAGATTCAAGGTGATGGCTTCCTTGAGGGCAGAGTCCCTGAGGTGGCACATGGTGACACATGTCTGCGTATGGCTTCTTTGTACTTTCATATTAAGCCACCAGCTTCCAGTCATGGGGTGCCGTCCTAATGACTCTCTAGTTTTAATCACTCTCCAACAACCCTACAGCTAAAAAGTGCAGTTGAATTAAGCCTCTTTAATACTAAATGGAAATGCTGAAGGTTTTGCTTTATTTTGCTTTGGTTTTGTTTTGTTTTTCAAAATAGGGTTTCTCTATGTAATAGCCCTAGCTCTGTAGACCAGGCTGGACTTGAACTCACAGAGATCCAACTCCCAAGCTCTGAGATTAAAGGCAGGGGCCAACATCACCCAGCTGGAAGAGCTGTTTTAAGACCACACGAACCCTAACACCTCTGAATACCCACGCAGATCTCCTGGGTCTTGTCTTGTTTATGGTATTGTTTACATTATGAAAAATAAAACATAAAACTCAAATTGCCCAACTTTATGTATTTTTTTAGTGTTGTTCAAGGGAATTAGCAATGATGTCAGAATTAAATTTAAGCCACTGGATTTATTAAAATTAGTATTTCTCTGACAGGGACATTAATAACCAGACAGAAAATTAATTTCACCAAGTTTCAAGAAGCTAATTTTGTGCTTCTGATAATTCCATAAATAGAGCCTGGGTTTTAAATTGACACTATATCAATATGTTCATCTTCCAAAAACCAAGAGTGTTCTCCATAAACCAGCAATACTTGGAACTTTTAGACTATAATTGACCATAATTAAACCATAAATAAAATGTAACTATAGTTATAGATGAAAATGTAAGATGCTAGGCATTGTGAACCCAATAGGTGTTAGGTGTTCCTAATTGCCCGAGACATTCTGGGAGTTTCCCAGACATTTGCAAAAGGAAACAATAGAGAATGATTTCAAATTCTGTCATTAAAAAACAGACAGGATACAGAAATCCCTAAAGACACAGAATAATAATCTCCCACACTGCAGATTAGCTACATCATTTGATGCCTTGACACTTTATTTGGCTCCCCATTTTTGCACTTATGTATTCTCAGTATTCCATTCTTCATCCTTTGTTTATTCCTCCTCCTGTCCCTACACACATTATCCACACTCATTTTATAGTCTTTTGTAGATTATTCCATCAGGCAAATCCTCACGGCACATTAACCTTGCCGACAGTGCTACAGAGAATGCTCACACACCCATTGTGTTGAGAAGATTCCACACTATGGCTGCCTAGCTAGCAATTGGCATCATTTACAGAATTAGGTTTGATTACGACTTGAATACAGAGGCTCAGACTAAGCAACATTTCATGGAGTTTCAAGAGGAAACAAATCAGACAACCGTGTAAGCAAACAGATTCTCCCCCATGTACTTACTAAAATCCACATCCAGCTCCTTAGATTTGCATCTAAGTCTTGGCTCCAAGGTGAAGAAAGGCTCACAGTTTCTTCACATATAAATGTGTTGGAAAGGTTATTTACAGTGCAACAACAGACACACTGATGATACATCATAAAAGATATCATTTTATGGAGATATCTGAAGCGTAAATCTTCAGTCACGAGAGAAACTAATTAAATGAATAAGAGATGCTTCCAATGTGCCATTATCCTACACAAGAATAATAGATTTGGCTGAATATCATCTGTAAATAAAAGATACAATTCCTTTCCAGCCTTCAGTAAAGTATTTATCTCATTAAATAAAACCAATGGGTACTTTAAAAAATTCTAATGCTCTTTAATGGTCTATTTAATGGTAAGACTTCAAAAACTACTGATCTAATTTTATTATTTGAAACTCTTTGTAATAATTTTTTATAATGAGACATTTATGTCCCTGTGATGGCGGCTGTGGGAAAGGATACTAAGTTAGGCATGGCTTTTACTGAGAGTATCATGATTAAAGTCATGAGCTTATAAAAATGGTTATAATATTCTTTGGTAAATATTACAATGATCACACATGATTGTCCCGCGCTACCGTCTCGCCAGCAAGAACGCGCGGCACATTCAGGATCCTTCTGCAGTAAAGCTTTAATGCTCTTGAGAGGGAGAGCATAAGCTTACAGGACAGAGAGACCCCAAACACACAAAACCCATCCCTTATATAGGCTAGCAGCCTCTGCCTTGGACGTGTCACCCCCTGACTGGCTGCTGCTCATCGGCCCATATGACGTCACGGGAGAGGCAGGGACCCAGGGTTTGACAGTTACCCAGCGCATGCGCATCTCTCCTGTCTACCAACGGTACTTGTAACAGCTCCCTACATCTCCCCCTTTTTTATTTTAAACAGAGTCAATCAATAGGAACAGAATTAATGAGGCTTCCCAATTTTCAGAAGGTAGGTCTCCCATATAACGAGGGATAGAGACAGAGGTTGTATCTCCCAGATCAAAAATTAAGACCATGTGCGAGAGTCGCTATGGGGCTGTCAACTCACCCCGAAGTGACCTCGACCTGTTCTCTGCCATTTTTCTGGGAAAGGGAGACTAGGGCAGGCAACCCTTATGCAGGACAACATGCCTCCCAGAGAGCCAGGCAACTCCCTGTGCGATGCTTTGCTCGGCATCCCTCATGGGCTGCTCAGTCCAGACACTCTACCCTGTGCAATGAGCCTATGCTCTGGGTGTGCAAGAGCTGTCTGACCGGCGGCCTACTGCTTAAGCATTGTTAGCCAAATATCTGTGGAAGCCCCCTGTTCCAAAGCTACAAGCGCTTGGGCGATAACCACCTTGTCTTTCTTATTTTGAGCCCTGAGCCTACAGACCAGCCAAAGAAGCAACAACAGTCCGCAACAGACGGCTGTGCCAAACAATCCCACCCCCACCCATTCTTTGAAATAAGAAACAGCTGAGGCAATTCCTGACGACAATCCCTCCGTCAGAGACAAGTCAAGACAAGTGGAGTTGACCTGGATAATAGCGGCTCTCAGCTCCCGAAGTGTCTGCTCAAACTCGGAGGTCCAATTCTGCAACATGAACTGAGAAAGGCTTTTAGACAAATTAGCTGCTTTGGTAAAATTCTCATATTGGATGGAGGTGACATATAGGCCGGGGAGCTTTTGCTCACAGCCTAATTGGGCCATCTGCCACAACATGTCCAGCCGCTCCTGCACTAAATCAATGCGCTGGTTTACCAGCATCAGGCCACCCTGTATCTGAGTATTTGCAGAGGCCTGCTTATCCAGGGCCTCGGAGACAGTAGCCGACAAGCCATTAATAGCCTGTGCAGTTTGCACCGAGGTGGATAGTGCAAGGGCAGAGGTTGTCACTGCCGCCGTGACCACAGTAGTAGCCACGATGGCGACAATAATTGCTGAGATTCCAAAGTCCCTCTCTTCTCCAAATAATGTCATGCTGCTGGGAGCCTCTATTGGAACGGGCACAAAGCGCAGCATTCGAGTTACCACAGCAAGGGGGAATTTTTGAGCATCCCAACATAAAGTATAGTAACATCTACCGGACTCACAATGTAATTCATTATCTGTAGCACTCTTATTGCTCACAATCCACATAAAAGGAGGCCAGACACACACTGGTGTGGTGTGGCATCATAGTTTGTATGTTTGAAGGATTGATACTTTATATCATTGGCAGTT
The DNA here is from genome assembly GCA_030556225.1 of Cricetiscus sungorus. Taxonomy (NCBI): domain Eukaryota; kingdom Metazoa; phylum Chordata; class Mammalia; order Rodentia; family Cricetidae; genus Cricetiscus; species Cricetiscus sungorus. The sequence continues at coordinate 692,005 of JANBXA010000611.1, read as the reverse complement.
CAACTAAATGACCCAGAGCTATGGCCCGACTGGAGGCTGCTCCCCAAAGACCCTTTCCAGTCAAACTCCAACCGCCCTTTTTCACTTTTACCTCTTTTAAGCATTGCCATAGGTGTAAGATCAGTGCAGCTTCCATTAATGCCACAGAGCAGCCATTGGTCAAACGGGTCAAGGCTGGATCCCATGGGATCCAAGGATGTGAAATTAGTTCCCATACTCATATTGGGGGAAAAAGAGAACAAGCTCTCAACGGCCCAAGCAGAGCCCCTGGACTGGCATCCAGTCCAGGGTAAAGTCAATCAGGGAAAAACCTGTGCATTATACATCACCGGCATTGGAAGTGGGAACGTTGACATGATTCCCCAACATGGTTCCCCCTGGACAGCTGGGGTCTTGATCATCATCAGTAACATCAGCTTGCTCCCCCTTTTCATGTGTCTGGTCTGCTGCATCCTTCTGTTCCAGGACTGTCCTGGTAAGTCTTTCAGGGACCCAGAAAGGATTTTCTTCATTCTGCGGGAAAACACAAACAGCTCCCCTGGATGTTATTAAAATAGGATCCCGGCCTTTCCATTCATTGGTTAACACATCTTTCCATTTCACCAGTTCCTTAGGTCGATGTGGGTCTGAGCACTGTTGCTCTGCCTCAGTCTGACCATGCTCATCTGAGTTTAAAAAATTTATGGTGAAAAGTGCCACTGCTATGGCAACTCGTGGCACGGGGGGCAAATCCTTTATTATTCCCCCTCTTTGTTTAATTAAGTATGATTTGAGCGTGCGATGTGCACGCTCAATGATGCCCTGCCCTTGAGGGTTGTATGGCAAGCCCGTAACATGTGTGACTTGCATTTGTGCATAAAATTGTTTAAACTTCTGAGAAGTATAAGCAGGTCCATTGTCAGTTTTCAAGCATTTAGGCTTTCCCCAGGCACTCCATGCCTCAAGACAGTGTTGAATTACATGGGAGGTCTTTTCTCCAGTGAGTGGTGTGGCATGGAGGACACCAGAGCAGGTGTCTATTGATACATGCACATATTGGAGTTTTCCAAAGGAAGGAACATGAGTGACATCCATCTGCCTCACTTGCAATGGCAGAATCCCTCTTGGATTTACTCCGGTATGGCGGACAGGGAGAAACTGACAGCAATTGTGACATTGAGTAACAATATCATGTGCCTCTTTCCTGGTAAGAGAGAAGTGCCTGCGTGTAGGGTCTCAGAAGTAACATGAAAGTTGTCATAGAAGGCCTTAGCGGCTTGCAGTGGGGGGACAAAAACCGCCACAGCCAGCCTTGTGGCTTTATCTGCCAAATTATTTCCTAGGCTCATCGGGCCAGGAAGTCCCGAATAAGCCCTAATATGTGTAATATACATGGGAGCCTGTCTGGTTAACAAGCAATCTTGTAATTTTTGGAATAGAGATGCCACTCTGCTAGTGGATCTAATGATTCCAGCCATCTCCAGTAAGTTTACAGCATTGACCACATAGGAGGAGTCAGAAACAATGTTAAGGGGACCTGGGAATTTTTGAAGAACATCTAATACCACCAAGCATTCTACCACCTGAGGGGAAGTTTCAGCATACTGCCACACGAACACCTGGGTACCCACCACGTAGGCTCCCAGTCTTGGAGCCATCTGTATATACCAATCCATCTTTTAGCGGGGTATGAGAGGTGACCCGGGGAAATACGATAGGATGAGATGCAGCAAATTGTAACAGAGGGTGTTTAGGGTAATGATTATCAATTTTCCCCAAAAAGGTGGTGACTAATATGGCCCAATCATCAGAGGCGGCAGCCAATGTCTGTACCTGAAAAGAGTTGTAGGGAGCAATTAAAGCCGTGGGATGTCTGCCAAAATGGCTGACAGCGGCCTTCAGACCCCTAAGGGCAAGCTGAGCTATTGCTGCAGGGTACCAATCAATAATCTTTTGCGGGGAGGCATGTGGATGGACCCACAATAAGGGCCCATCCTGCCAAAGCACTGCAGTGGGTAGTTTCTTCATATTGAACACACAGAGGGAAAAAGGTTGTGACGGGTCAATACGACATAATTGGGCTTCCTCGATAGCTTCCTCCACTGAGCGGAGGGCTGCCTCTGCGGCGGGTGTCAAAGACCTGGGGGAGGTAATATGGGCGTCCCCTTCCAAAATATCAAACAGAGGCTTTAAATCTGCAGAGGGGATCTTTAGGAATGGCCGTAGCCAATTTATATCTCCCAATAATTTTTGAAAGTCATTTAAAGTATGTAATTCGCCCCTATATATTTTTAATTTCTGCGGAAGGATTTTGTCCGGGAGCACCATGGACCCTATAAAGTGCCCAGTATTGGCAATTTGGACCTTCTCTATAGCAATCTGGAGGCCCCAGAATCGTAGATTTTTGAGCAGCAAGGAATAGGCCTCTTGAAGGACGTTTAATTCCTTATGACACAGGAGTACATCATCCATATAATGTATAACAATTAAACTTGGATATTGTTCTCTGATGGGTCTGAGAGACTCCTGTACATATAATTGACAGATGGTAGGGCTATTTGCCATGCCTTGAGGTAATACTTTCCATTGAAATCGCCTGTCAGGTCCCTCATGATTAATGGCAGGGACGGTAAACGCAAAGCGAGGCCTATCTGGTGGATACAAGGGAATAGAAAAAAAGCAATCCTTAATATCTAGAATAATTAGGTTCCAATTTTTGGGCAGAGCAGAGAGCATCGGAAGACCTTTCTGCACTGCACCCAAAGGATGCATTTGTTCATTAATGGCTCTTAGGTCATGAAGTAGGCGCCATTTGCCTGATTTCTTTTTAATAACAAAAATTGGAGTATCCCAAGGGGAGGTAGATGGTTCTATGTGCCCCAATGCCAACTGTCCTGCCACAAGGCTGTTTACTGCTTCTAATTTTTCAGAGGTCAATGGCCACTGGGGAACCCATACCGGGTCCTCTGTTTTCCAAGGTATGGGCCGTGCTGCCCCAGTGGCGCCTAGGAAAAACCCAGGCCCTGTCTCCCTGGATTTGGATCAGGGGATATGGGTTCTACTTGCCCTTGTTTCAAGCGTCCCAACCCCTTTCCATTTTCATACCCCATCTTTTTCATAATATTGACAGCTCGCGGCAAGTATTCATTGGATAAAGAGAGCCCCAAGCCCTGTAGCACGTCACGTACCCACAAATTAACAGGGAGGGGAAGCACGTAGGGGGTGAACTGTCCTTGATGACCTTCTTCTGATTTCCATGTAAGCATAGAGGAACTAATAGTGGGATGAGAGCTATAGCCTAGCCCCTGCAGGGAATGTGATGATTCTGTGACCGGCCAGGATTTCGGCCACCAATGAGATGAGATGATGCTCCGATCTGCCCCCGTGTCCAATATGCCTTCAAAACCTTTACCATTAATCCAGAGTGATAGCTTTGGCCAATCATGAAGCTGAACAACTAGACAAGCAGAGTCTGACCCTGAAGAACCCATCCGTTTATCTCCCATGCCATGGTGGGGGTTGCCTGGGAGGAGCAGTAATTGAGCTATCCTATCCCCTCGGCTGATGGAAAATATCCCATTTGGGCTGGAGCACAAAACCTGGATCTCGGGGGAGTGTTGATCATCAATAACACCTGGGTGAACAACCAGTCCCCGTAATGTAAGCGACCCTCTACCGAGAAGGAGACCTATAGTCCCGTCCAGTAATGGCTTGGGGGCTTGAACGGGAATGGGCTGCACCCCCATCTGAGGCATTAATAGGAAGTCGGAGGCGGCACACAAGTCCACCCTTGCTCCAACTCCTGAGGGGCCTCGTTCATCATCCTGGTGACTCTGTTCCCATATTTTGGCGGGCCCTGGAATCGTGGGTCCGACGCCCCGTTTTTTGGAACCTCTGTTGGTGTTTCTATAGGGGGGAGAATCCTACCCTTTATATCCCGTACAGAGCGGCACTGGGCAGCCCTATGGTATCCTTTGCCGCAACAAGGCAGAGTGCTGGTGGCTCTCTCTCCCTGTCCAGCATCCTGCAATCCTTTCTTAGATGTCCTGCCTTTCTGCATTTAAAACAGGTTCTTTTATCTGGCCCCTTAAGGGGGCGCTTCTGAGACTGTAGGATGGCAGCAGCTAACCCTGAATTAGTAAGGGGTCCCCCGAATTCTCTACAGACCCTAAGCCAATCCTGCAATCCTTTGTTCTTTCTCGGGGCTATAGCTGCACGACATTCCTGGGTGGCCTGTTCAAAAATAAGTTGCTCAACAAGAGGTGCAGCCTGCTTGGGATCACCAAAGATCTGCCCTGCTGCCTCTGTAATTCTTGCTACAAAGTCAGAAAAGGGTTCCTGAGTCCCTTGGATGATTTTTGTCAGTTGATTGTCCACTCCCCCTTTCTTGGATAGTGCCTTCCAGGCTCTAATGGCTGTACTAGCAATTTGCGGGTAGGCGCCCCAGTGATAATTAGTTTGATCGGCTGTAAAACGACCCTGGCCTGTTAGCATGTCAAATGTCCACAACTGCTGTTCAGGGGTCAAGGCTGTCGCATTAGCTCTAGCTTGCTCTTGGGCACCCTCATGCCAAAGTGCTTTCCATTCCATATATTGGCCCATGCTGATAAGCGTAGCCTTTGCGACCATCTGCCAGTCAGATGGCATTAGGGCATCCAGGGCAAGTCTATCTAATTGTGCAAGAGTAAAATTGGCCGAGACCCCATATTTTCTGACTGACTCAGCCAACTCTTTTTTTCTGATTATATTCCACAGGCACATGTAGCTGCTGCAATGCGTCAATGCCTTCAAAGACGGGAAAGGCAAGACGCATTTTTCTTTTTACTTTTTCCGGAAGAAAGGAAAATGACCTTTGGTGCGTCTCATAGGGCAGAGGCGCCAAGGGAACCACTTGTGAGAGGGCTGTTTGAAACGGCTGTCTCCGAGGTTTTTTGCTATTTTGCATATGGTCATCTGGATGGTATCTTTCTTCCTCATATTTAGCAGCCTCCTCATCTAGCTCAGCTTCTTCCTCAGTATCTAAGACCTCATCCCCTGAGCTTTCAGAGTCATTGGAGCTATCAAGATTTAAGGCTTCAAGCTCACGTACAGGGTAAAAGCCAGCTCCTCCCTCTTTTTTGACAGCAGGGGGAGGATCCCTGTGATCTGGCGGATACACTCCCTTGTCACTAGACTCACGGTGGGGGGGGGGGCTTTTTCCTTCTTATGGACGGTTTTTTTTTCTGCGCGCGCCCAACCTCTCACTACGCTCGGTTTCTGACATGCTATCCTGGACCTCCTCAAGGGTACTTCGACCCTTTGCTAACAGGATAGCGGAAAAGATCAAAATGGCCCCAAGGACAAGCACTAAAGCCTCGACACTACTGTCCCAAGGTGGCGACAGTCCCAAGCCAAAGTCCAGAAAAGACATACCTCTCCGAAGTACTTACCTGCAGTTCTGAATCCTCCTTGTAGCCAAGGGGTCTCCGATGGTGCTGACGATGATGAGGTCTCGATTCCCGGGTTTCAGCACCAGATGTCCCGCGCTACCGTTTCGCCAGCAAGAACGACACGGCACACTCAGGATCCTTCTGTAGCAAAGCTTTAATGCTCTTGAGAGGGAGAGCATAAGCTTATAGGACAGAGAGACCCCAAACACACAAAACCCATCCCTTATATAGGCTAGCAGCCTCTGCCTTGGACGTGTCACCCCCTGACTGGCTGCTGCTCATCGGCCCATATGACACCACAGGAGAGGCAGGGACCCAGGGATTGACAGTTATCCAGCGCATGCACATCTCTCCTGTCTACCAACGGTACTTGTAACGGCTCCCTACACATGATTAAGGGACATGGGGATGGCTCAGTGGATAAGGACGCTTGCTATGGAAACAAGATGACTTGAGTTTGAACACGCAAGCATCCATGTAAAATCCAGACAAGGCAGCTTATGCCTGCATCTCCAGCGTTGCAAGCTGCAGACAAATTCTGGAGTAGCCAATTTAGTTGAAATGCTGGATTCTGGGTTTAGCAAGAGTCCCCGAATCAAAAAGTAGAAGTGATACAGGAAGACATCCAGCATCCTCCTCTGGCCTCCACATGCATGTTTGCATACAAGATACACATATAAAGTAAGCATAAAAACCTATAGAATCTTATGGCTGGAGATATGATGTGGGCATCTGTGGAAGACTTCACTTAATGCAATTGTGAAGTTATTTTTACACAAGCTCGCCATTATACGAGGCACTGCTAAAGTACAATGCCATTAGGCACGGACTATAAAAATGAAGAGTGGCAAGAGACGCCAGCGCTGCAGGTGGTATGGGCCTGCGGGAAATCTGTATGGGCCCCTGTATGGGCCAGTGTATGTTTAGACAATGTGACACGGGAGATCCTTATGTTTCTGGTTGTGAGCCTAGCCTTTAACAGCCGAGCCACCTATCCAGCTTCTGATATCGACATCCTGCATGGGTCAAGATGGGTAATGCTGGATATTCAGAGGACTGTGGGTCAGCACAAGATGACTGACACTCTGCATCCAGCAAACCCAAAGTAAATAGTGTTGTAATCCATGACATAAGATTCCTCATACTAGTTATGGCAATGTGTGGATTTGTGTGATTCTTTATAAATATGGCCTTGGGGTCAAAGGTGGGTGCCTTTGCTAGTTTCCCTATATATGTCAACCCATAGGTCTGTATGTCTAAATCCACCAGGCCTATGTACAGCTTGCATGTGCAGGCGTGTGCCTGGGTGACTACTTCATCTACCTGCCTTGTGGCCTGTGTGCAAGTAAATAAAGCATTGCCTTATTTGTCCATGGCTCCTCAAAATCTTTTCCCAGCCTGCCATGACCCTGAAAGGCACAAATGCTTGAACCTCACAGCCCACCCAGGAGGAAACTTGTAGCCCATGCGGAAAATTTAAACTCATTCTAGAGAGTGTAGAAAGCCAATGAAATACTAATTGCGGGAGCAATGTGGTCAGATTTTATCCTATGAAGATGGGGCATTTGAAGGGCTGAATCTAGAGACAAGGATGCCTGTGAGGAGGTGAAGGCCATTGCTGGCTCCCAAGCATGGTTCCAGCTCTCCTGAAAAAGCAGTAGGGAGGAAGGGAGAGGTGACAAGGTTGAGGAATATTTAGGAGGTAAAACTATGAAGACTTGGAAAGTGATAGGATTTAGTCAAGAAGATGGGGGTAGGGAGAGTCTCAGGCAACTTTTCGGTAATGAGGATGTAGGAGCCATTGACTCAGATTAGCAAAAGAAGCAGGTGTACGGCCCCTAAAGAACTTTAAGCGCCTAGGGCAGTGCAGATGAATCCAGCGTTTAGGTGAGAGCAGAACTGTAGAAGGGTACGTTTGCATCATTATGATAAAACCACAAAAAGAACGTGAGTGTCTCTAAGGAGTGCTTGCAGAGAAGGGACCGGAAGCTCAACTGCAGAGACGGTGGGAGCAAATGGTTGACGGGAGGAAAGGGAACTGTCAAAGCAGATGAGGAATGCAAGGAGCTGGAAGGGCGGACTTCCGGTGAGAACGCGCATGGAGGGCACGCATGTGTCGGAGAGGAGTGTTTCATTGCCCATCCCATCCCATTTAGGAACTTCGGAGGAAATTCCCATCCACTTCCTTCACCTTTCCCAAGAATGTCTGATAAGTGTCTCTTTAGACAGCTATTTTCCCATCAGGCAGCAGGATGCCACTATTATTGCTAATAGTCATTGTTAATGGAAGAGTTAAGAGGCTTTTTTTTTTTTTTTAGAAAGATATCCTTTTACCCCTAAAGTTACCAACCAACCAAAATCCCTCGCTACTACACAAATTGAGAACCAGGAGGCAAATTTTAATTAAAGATATTTATAGACTGAGGGTAGCAGCTGCCAGTTTCTCTCACCGCTCCAGAATGCGTTCTGCAGGGGGCCATAGTTCTCCATTCCAATCAGCTTAACTGGTAATAACAGCTGTTCATCAGGCAGGGGACACTTTTATTAGTGCCTATGTGGCATGTAGTCCATACTGGCATATAAATCTTTAATGCCATGATTTTAAAGAGAACTACACTGTGATTTGATAAATTATTCTTAGGTGGTTTTTTTTTTAATATTTCCTTAAAGTGTCTGAATTTTCTGTCCTAACCTATTCATTTTAAACTATAAGGACACTTTATATGACATTAAATCAAACAAGTAAGAGTGTGAGGAAAGAGAAGGGAGAGGGAGCTAAAGAAATAATTTTTGAAGGGACCCTGTTCAGAAACACATGGGAATCTTAAACACACCTTGCTCATGAATATAGGACATTAGGAGTCAGCTCAAATCACAATGTTTTGCTTGTTTGTTTTGTTGATTAGACAGACACATACACACAAAACAGAGGTAAAAAGAAATATTAGGAAGTGAGAACAAATACAGACAGAATTCAAGATCCTGTCGACACGGTCCAAGAGTACTAAAATAATAAATCAAAACCCCAGTAAAACTAAAACTTAAATCTTATCAACAGACCAAAGATCCAGAAGTACCCAGAAATAGACAGGCTCATCAGTTTTCTGTGTGTTCAGAATTCCTTTGGCATATCCTTTATAAAACTTAGCCAGGTGATGGTGGTTCCCACTTTTAATCCCAGCACTTGGGAGGCAGAGGCAGAGGCAGGTGGATCTCTGTGAGTTTGAGTCCAGCCTGGTCTACAAGAACTAGCTCCAGGATAGGCTCCAAAGCTACAGGGGAACCCTGTCTCAAAACAAACAAACAAAAACAAAAACAAAAACAAAACTCTATATTTCTATATTCCACTTATTAGAAATTACTATTTGGGGGCTTGTACTGTTTTATGACAAATTGACACAAGCTAGGATTATCAGAGAGGAGGAAGTTCAATTAAGCAAAAGTCTTTAAAAGATTGGGCTGTGGCCAAGACTACTGGGCATTCTCTTAACTAGTGACTGATGTAGGAAGACCCAGAACTACCCTGGGCTGGTAGTTCAATAAGAAAGCAAGGAGAAAGAGTTTGGTAATGTGCCTTCTGTTTCTATTGTGTGGAACAATTTGAGGAGTATTGGAATTAGCTCTTCCTTGAATTTCTGGTAGAATTCTGGCCCTGGGCTTTTTTTGGTTGGAAGGCTTTTGATGACTGCTTCTATTTCTTTGGGGGTTATAGGTCTATTTAAGTTGTTTGTCTGTTCTTGATTTAATTTTGATAAGTGATAGTTATCCAGAAACTTGTCCATTTCCTTTGAATTTTCAAATTTTGTGGAGTACGGGTTTTCAAAGTATGACCTGAAAGTGGTCTGGATTTCCTCTGTGTCCGTTGTTATGTCCCCCTTTTCGTTTCTGATTTTGTTAATTTGCATGCGCTCTCTCTGCTTTTTTGTTAGTTTGGATAAGGGTTTGTCTATCTTGTTGATTTTCTCGAAAAACCAACTCTTTGTTGCATTGATTTTTTTTTTCTTGTATTGTTTTCCTGGTTTCTATTTTACTGATTTCAGCCCTCAAATTGATTATTTCCTAGCATCTACTCCTCTGGGGTGAGTTTGCTTCTTTTTGTTCTAAGGCTTTTAGTTGTTCTGTTAATTCTCTAATGAGACTATCCTCTGTTTTCCTCATATGGGCACTCAGTGCAATGAACTTCCCTTGTAACACTGCTTTTAAGGTGTCCCATAAGTTTGGATATGTCTTGTCCTCATTCTCGTTGAATTTTAGAAAGTCCTTAATATCTTTCTTTATTTCTTCTTTGACCCAGGTGTGATGCAATTGCACATTGTTCAGCTTCCATGAGTTTGTAGGGTTTCTGCGATTTGTGTTGTTGAATTCCAATTATAAAGCATGGTGGTCTGATAAGATACAGGGGACTATTTCAATTCTTTTGTATCTGTTGAGGTTTGTTATGCCACGTAGTATGCGGTCAATTTTAGAGAAGGTTCCATGTGGAGCAGAGAAGAAAGTATATTCTTTTGTGTTTGGATGGAATGTTCTATAGATGTCTGTTAAACCCAGTTGAGACATAACTTCTGCTAGTTCTTTTGTTTCTTTGTTGAGTTTCTGATTGGTGGTCCTGTCTAGTGGTGAGAGTGGTGTGTTGAAGTCTCTCACTGTAAGTGTGTGAGGTTTTATGTGAGCTTTGAGTTTTAGTGGCGTTTCTTTTATGAATGTGGGTGCCTTTGTATTTGGGGCATAGATGTTCAGAATCAAGACTTTGTGTTGATGGATTTCTCCTACGATGAATACGAAATGACCATCTTCATCTCTTTTGATTAATTTTGGTTTGAAGTCTAACTTGTTAGATATTAGGATAGCCACACCTGCTTGCTTCTTGGGTCCATTTGATTGGAAGATCTTTTCCCAGCCCTTTACCCTGAGGTAATGTCTATCTTTGAAGCTTAGATGTATTTCTTGTATGCAGCAGAAGGATGAATTCTGTCTTCGTATCCATTCTGTTAGCCTGTGTCTTTTTATAGGCGAGTTTAGCCTCACAAAGATACAACTAAGAAAGAAAACTACAGACCAATATCCCTGATGAACACTGATGCAAAAATACTCAATAAAATACTGGCAAACCAAATTTAAGAATACATCAGAGAAATCATCCACCATGACCAAGTAGGCTTCATCCCTGGGTTGCAGGGATGGTTTAACATATGAAAATCTATCAATGTGATCCACCATATAAACAAACTGAAAAAGAAAAACCACATGATCATCTCCCTAGATGCTGAAAAAATCTTTGATAAAATTCAACACGCTTTCATGATAAAGGTCTTGGAGAGATCAGGGATAACAGGAACATACCTAATCATAATAAGAGCAATATACAGTAAACCAACAGCCAACATCAAACTGAATGGAGAGAAGCTTAAGGTGATTCCTCTAAAATCAGGAACAAGATAAGGCTGTCCTCTCTCTCCATATTTCTTCAATATTGTACTTGAAGTTCTAGCTAAAGCTATAAGACAATAAAAGGCAATCAAGGGAACCCAATTTGGAAAGGAAAAAGTCAAACTGTGTCTATTTGCAGATGATATGATAGTTTACATAAGCGATCCAATAAACTCTACCAGGGAACTTCTACAGCTGATAAACACCTTCAGCAAACTATCAGGATACAAGATAAACTCAAAAAAATCAGTAGCCCTACTTTATTCAGATGACAAAGAGTCTGAGAAAGAAATCAGAGAAACATCACCCTTTACAATAACCACAAACAACATAAAGTATCTTGGATAACGCTTACCAAACATGTGAAAGACCTATACAATAAGAACTTTGTGGCTTTAAAGAAAAACATTAAATAAGATACCAGAAAATAGAAAGATCTCCCATGCTCTTGGATAGGAACTCTAAATATAATAAAAATGGCAATCTTTCCAAAAGCAATCTACAGATTCAATGCAATCCCCATTAAAATTCCAGCGCAATTCTTCACTGACCTTGAAAGGATAATAATCAACTTTATATGGAAAAACAAAAGACACAGGATAGCCAAAACAACCCTGTACAATAAAAGAACTTCAGGAGGCATTACCATCCCTGACTTTAAGCTCTACTACAGAGCTATAGTTCTGAAAACAGCCTGGAATTGGCACAAAAATAGACAGATAGACCAATGAATTCGAATCAAAAATCCTGATATTAACCCACACACCTGTGAACACCTGATTTTAGACAAACCAGCTAAAAGGATACAATGGGGGGAGGAAAGCATCTTCAACAAATGGTGCTGGTACAGTTAGATAATGGTATGTAGAAGACTGCAGATAGACCCATGTCTATCGCCATGCACAAAACTCAAGTCCAAATAGATCAAAGACCTCAACATAAATCCAGCCATACTGAACCTCTTAGAAGAGAAAGTAGGGGGTACCCTTGAACAAATTAATATAGGGGACCGCTTCCTGAACATAACTCCAGTAGCACAGACACTGAGATCAACAATTACTAAGTGGGACCTCCTCAAACTTAGAAACTTCTGTAAGGCAAAGGATACAGTGGACAAGACCAAATGGCAGCACACAGACTGAGAAAATTTTTTTACCAATCCTAAATCTGACAAAGGGCTGATCTCTAAAATATACAAAGAACTCAAGAAACTAATCAACAAAACACCAAATAGCCCTATTAAAAAATGGGGTACAGAACTGAAGAAAAAATTCTCAATAGAGGAAATTAAAAAGGCTGAAAGACAGTTAAGAAAGTGCTCAACATCCTTAGCCATCAGGGAAATGCAAATCAAAACAACTTTGAGATACTATCTTTCTCCTGCCAGAATGGCTAAAATTAGAAACACCAATGACAACTTATGCTGGAAAAGATGTCGAGAAAGGGGAACACTCTTCCACTGCTGGTGGGAGTGCAAACTTGTACAGCCATTTTGGAGATCAGTATGGCGGTTCCTCAGAAAAACAGGAAGTAGTTTACCACAGGACCCAGCAATTCCCCTCTTAGGTATATACCCAAATGATCCACATCCATGCAACAAAGACATGTGCTCAACTATGTTCATAGCAGCATTATTTGTAATAGCAAGAACCTGGAAACAACCTAGATGCCCCTCAACTAAAGAATGGATAAAGAAAATGTGGCATATCTACACAATGGAATAGTACTCTGCAGAAAAAAATAATGGAATCTCGAAATTTGCAGGCAAGTGGATGGAACTTGAAGAAACCATCCTGAATGAGGTAACCCAGTCACAAAAAGAAGAACAGGGTATGTACTCGCTCATATATGGATTTGAGACTTAGAGCAAAGGATCACCAGCCTATAATACACACCACCAGAGGAACTGGGATACAAGGTGTATTCTAAGATATTCATATAAGGTCCCTCACAGAAGGGGGAAGGGACAAGTTCCCTAGAGCACATGGGAAATGGGGGGGCAGTAAATGGAGAGGAAACTAGGAGAAAGAGAACAGGAAGAGACGAAAGCACATGCAACTAGGTAGATTGAGTCAGGGTAGGAATAGAAGATGAGAGAGAGAGAGAAAGAAGAGAGAGAGAGAGAGAGAGAGAGAGAGAGAGAGAGAGAGAGAGAACATAAAAGATGGAGTCATTATTGGTTTGAAGAGAAAACTGAACCTAAAGAAAGGTCTAGAGACCTACAAGACTGACTCCAACTAACAATTCGAGCAACCGTGGAAAGGCTACCATAAATGCCCTTTCCTCATAGTGAGATCATCAACTAAATTATCCACCATCATGGAGCCCTCATCTAGTACCTGTTGGTAACAGAAGCAAACACCTATAACTAAACACTGAGTCAAACTAGAATCCAGATGCAGAGAGATAAGACCAGGTTGCAGAAACACACAAAGACAGCTGACCTGAACAAGGAGGAGCCAACGGGCCCCCCAGACTGATAGCTGGGAATCCAGCATGGAACTGACTCATACCCCCTGAATATGGGTCTCAGCTAGAAGGACTGAGCAGTCTGGGGGGACCTCAGATAGTAGAACCAGGATGTATTCCTGGTGCACAAAAGGACCTGGCGGACACATTCCCCCATGGAGGTATACCCCCTTAACCTAGAGACAGGAGAGAAGTCCTAGTCCCTACTTCAAATGACTTGACAGATTTACATAACTCCACCTGGGTAGCATAGCCCTACAAGTGAAATGGGAGTGGGGAGATGGGATGCATGTCACAGGGGAAAGAGGGTAAGAGGGAGGGAAGGAGAAAGGGAGGGAGGGAGGGAGGAAGAGAGGGAGAAGAAACTGGGAATGACATGTAAAAATTTTAAATTATATCATTGATAATAAAAAAAGAAAGAAATAAAAGAAAGCACGTTGAGCAAGCCATGGGGAGCAAGACGGTAAGCAGCACTCCTCTGTGGTCTCTGCCTCAGCTCCTGCCTCAGGTTCCTGCCCTGCTTGAGTTCCTGCCCTCACTGCCTTTGAAGAACTTGTATATGGAACTGAGAGTGAAGTAGACCCCATTTCTCCCCAACTTGCTTTTGGTCATGGTGTTTCATCACAGCAACAGTAACCCACGACTAAGACAGGGCTGGAGAGACGGATTTCTTGTTCCTGCAGAGGCTCAGTTCCCAGCACTCACAGAGTGGCTCACAAGCATCTGTAACTCCACTTCCTGGTCACCTGAAGTGACCTTGGTGTGCATGGTATGCATACATGCATGCAGGCAAAATACTAATACAAATAATAAATCTTTAAAAGATTTTAAAGGAAGTACCGTTTACAGAATTCAACTACATAAGAGTTTAACTTAATTCTTAATTTTATTATCTAGATGTCTCATGAATTGAACTTTTAAAAATCCATACATGAAACTTTTTAAAGATCCATTGAGTTGTATAATATATTTGAATTGTATATGCATGTTTTAGATATATGACATAAAGCAAGAATGAATTTTTCTGGGTTTTTTTTGTTAAAAAATACAGAAAAAAGGATATTTCAAGACAGATTTCATCCTCATTCATATTAAAACATGATGTTTCTGAGCATTTGCTTTGAAAATGAAATGAGACTGAAATTGACCCTGAAACTCCAATCCAATCCAGAGACGCAGCCTGAGGACTTTTGTCTGTTGTGTTGTATCAGAAGACGCAGAAATGTTGAAAACAAAAAGACTGAGTATGAATCTGGGCATGTTTGGGATGCTAGGCTCCAACTTAGCTAGAGCAGGGCTTGTGGGTTGCATAATGGGAGAAGGGGAAAAGACCCTGGAGAGCAGGTTAGCATGCCATGGGCTATTGTTGAGGAGAAGAGGAGTTCCAGATACATCAGGTTATTTAATTGAAGCACAAGGTCTTTCCTTAAGAAAATTAAAGGAATAAATTCTCTCAAAGGGCTTTGGTGTGGATTTCTTCCTTTGCGAACTCTGCGATTCTTCAATAACCATCTTAATTTGATTTATGTTCTCAAATAAGCGTTCATGGACATTAAACTAAGCTCATATGTATTGAAAAATCTCAAACTCTTGCATAGAACATTCACAACACATTAATGTCAGAAAGGAATATTTCTTTCTGCTCCCTAAGGTCAGTGTTAGAGAGCTTGTGAATTAAACCAACAAAACATCGAGGAAGAACAGGAAAGACTAGTGGAATTTAGAAAATTATACTTTTAATTGTGTACCTGGGTGTGTCTGCATGTGCACAAATGTCATGGGCGAAGTGCCCACCACAGAGGCCAGAAGAGAGTGTTGAATCCCCTGGACACAGAGTTGCAGGTGGTTATGAGCTGCCCTAGGTGGGTGCTTGGAACCCCCTTGGGACCTCTTGAAGAGCAGCAAGTGCTCTTAACTGCTGAGCCATCCCTCCAGATCCAGCAAACATTTTTTAATTTCAGAAAAGAAAAGTGAACAACAACGACAAAAAGTACTTAGAAGGAAAAGTTAAAAGCATATTAGGTAATAAGAACAAACAGCTCTACCTAAGCCCATCACAACAGACATGTTTATTATGCAGGGGTAGCCAGCCATGGCTCAAACTGTTCAAACAGGGAGTGGTAGCCAGTCTCTATTTTATGCACCCCATTCCTGCTTTTATCTGGAAATGCATCCAGGGTTCTTTTCAGGCCCAGAGCTCTCTGAACCTATCTTAGTTCTGGGGGCTGCTCAAGTCCTGAATCACTGATGAAACAAAGAGGTCTTTAAGGTAAATTTGTTGTGATTCTCTGTCTTAACAAACCCACTTATCTTATGGAAGAGATAATGTGTAGAATACACTTCATTCTGACAACAAATGTTCATTAAACCCTTAATACATTCAAGACATGTAGGTCTGGGTTAGGAAAAGAATAGTCCTTTAGGAATTAGGAGAGCTGGGCACGGTAGAGTGTATGCCTGTAATCCCAGCGCTCAGGAAACTGAGGTGGTAGGATCTTGACTCTAAGACCTGTCTGAGATACATAGAAAGACTTTCTATCAACAAGGACAATTTTAAATTGGTTTGGAAGCAGAAAGCCAGGCAGCTACACAAGGGTGCAGGTACTACAAACTAAGCAGAATTGATACTAAAAAATGGTGAGTATGTCTTGGAGGGCTGCATGTATATAAGTGTTGTATTTCAAAGTATCCACTGAAGTCAATGGCAAATGTTTGCATAAGTCACTTTGGGCATTTAAACTACCTTGGGAGATGCATGCTGAAAATGTTTAATAATTGGCTCTTTGGGAAGAAGCTGGGAAGTGCATCCATACATTTCTGAGGGTAATGACCTTCAGAGTCCACTAGAGGGACATCCACTTTCAATCCCTTGGCTGTTGTTAAGCCACTGAAAGGGTTTTGGTGACAACGGCTGGGAAGAGATGTACACAGACACACTGACACACAGCACTCTTGGCATAGGATGGACAGACAGAAGACATGTAAGCTGCCTTAAAGCACATTGAAATGACAAAGGGATGGGCTTTTGGTGCCCACCAAGTGTTGTCGGTAAAGCTCATCTGATTACATATTCCTCTTTGTTTGCTTATATTTTTAGCTTGGTCAGTCCCCTAAAGGGTAACAATTGCCTACTACAAGCTAATAGTAATTAAATTCATCACAGCACTTGGAGACTGGGGGAAAGAACAAGTACAAAAAGTTATAGGTATATTTAGGCTAGGCAAGCAAACAAACTTGTAGACTATGTGATCCATCAACTGTAGTCGGAGTTTTCTTTAGATCACCAGCTCAAAAATAATGACACAGAGACTTACTAATTATGAAAGCTTGGCCTTAGCTTAGGCTTGTTTTTAACCAGCCCATATACTTTAAGTTAACCCATTCCTATTAATCTGCATTCTGTCATGTACTGACCATTCTGCTTCCCGTGTCCCCTTACATCTCTCTCATGTACCTAGATTCCACCTCCTACTTCCTCTCTGCTCAGAAGTCCTGCCTAGACTTCCTGCCTAGCTATTAACTGTTTATCTTTTTATTAAACCGATCATAAAAATGCACCCTCACACCAATATACCAATATCCTACAACAATCAATATAGTGGATAAACTTGATGGTAGTACTTATTGAGAATTTACTAATGCTTAAGAGACTTTTGCCTAATTTTGTTTTCTTTTTTCCCTCCTCTTCCCTTTCCTTTCCTCGTGCCTGCCTACCAGGCCCTGCCCTCTTTACTTGGGGACGAAAGGAGACCCTCATGATGCTTAGAAAACAAACTTCCAACCACTGAAGTATATTCTCAGTTCCTTAAAAGAATGTTTTATTAGGAGATAAAGCCTCACTAAGTTTCTCAGTGTAACCCTGAACTTACTTTGTAGTTCTGGCAGGCCCTGATGCCATGATCCTCCTGCCTCTGCCTACAGAGTAGCTGGGATTCAGCTTTGTGCCTTAAATCTTGACCTCTTTGCCAAATTTCTTATTTACTCTTCATTGTATTCTTGTGAAATGACATTAGTACTGACCTTCTATAATATATATACAAACAGGAACAGATGGAAAAGAGTGTTTTTGTGGGAAGGCAGAGATTAACTCTAATTTGGTTGGATTTTAAAAAAAAAACAAAAAAGTGATGTTTTTAAGCAAAAAGCACTAAGTCAAGAGACCTTAGTAACCCCCAAAGCTGTATAAGCCTTGGGCTTGAAAGTGCAATGTACTGAATCCCCCGTTAGGGTCTATGAGCCAGCTGGTTTGGTAGCCTAGGTCTGTACATCCCAGCTACTCAGTAGGCCGAGGCAGGAGGATCATAAATGTAAGAACGGCTGGGGCAACTTGGTGAGGCCTTGTCTCAAAAGAAAAAGTAGAAAGAGGGCAGCGTATATAGTTCAGTGGTAGAGTGCTTTTTTAGTATGAAGGAGGCCATAGGTTCAGTCTCTATAGCTCTGTCTCTCTATCTCTTCCTTTCTGTCTCTCTCTCACACAAATACCACATAGAGGAAATGAATTCTGAAGATTAAAACAAATGCCTTCAGTTTGACTCTCTTACAGCTGAATTCTAAGAAGGTCTGTGCTCACCCCTCGGATCCCTGCGTTGTTTACTTTCTATGTACTTAGCTCGGTTTCATCTGTGATTTCTTCACTGTCTGAAGAAATAAAAACAACTTGGTAAGAACAAATGCTGTTTTAGCCATTTCCTAAATTCCCTCCCGTAGTTCTGGGAAGAGTGGGTTTAGAATGATTAATTAGACTTCATTTCCTGCCGATGTCTCCACCGTCCTTTTCTTACCCCTAATGACTAATAACACTCTGTAAAGTCCAAACAAATGGCCACAGTATCTGGTGTTTATTTTTGGAACTCCTCCCTAGCCAAAATGCACTGACCCTCTCACAGACAGCAGTTTAGAAATTCCTGGCTAGGATTCCCGCCCTGAACAGCCACACTTGATATGGCACCCTGGGTGGCATCGGGCCAGCCTGAGCGCTGTCAAGCTATCTGAATGGAGAATAGGCCCTGAGCTGTGATAAATCCTGATGGGCAGCCTGCTCAGCAACCCAGCAAGGGGCCCTATCTTCTTCAGGAAGTATACCCGGGGCAGCACTAGACCGTTAATGCCACATGTCTCTCCCTACACTTGACATCTGTGGACACTTAAGAGTATGTGACAAAAGGAGGAAGAGAACAAGAGTGGAAAGGGAGACAGGAGGCATCATAGGTGGGGCTGGCAAGGCAGAGACTAAAGTATCACAGCTGAGGTTCCAAGTCCATTAGGAATGGAAACTCATTGGCTGTTTGGCATTTGATGCCAGTACCAATAGATACCTTGTTTCAAGGTCAGTGATTAGTAACATGGAAAGAAGAGACCAGTTAGGAATTGGCTTATCAAACTGTTTCTGGTTGTGGCAGTGCCCCCCCCCCGCCACACCTATTTTATTAGTCAACACGGCCACCAAGTGAATTTTTAGGGTAGAAAAGGGCCCCTGCCCAAGACACAGGCCCATAGAAAGGAGTTTAGATGGGCTATGAACCCAGAACACCCACAAACTCAGGGAGAGAGGAATCATGGCTGTGTAGACGACTCTAGATAGCCAGACAAGCTTGGTGTGGCTTTTGTCGATTCATCAGCGAAATGAAGTCGTCTAGTGTTCTAAATATGTGTGTGCACATGGGATGACCTCACAGTCCAGATCTGTGTGCCTGTGAGTCTGTACTGTGGCTAAATTAAGGAAGGTTAACAACGGGCCCGGGGTCGATTTACACACAATCCCCATCTGTAAAATGAGAGTTAGATTTAAATACTCCTCACTACATTATCAGATTCTGCTGAGGTGGGCCCTAAAAAGTGCTTCCAAAAAAAAAAAAAAAAAAAAAAAAGAAATAAAGAGAGTAATCCATAGGAATGCTTGCAACTTTTGGGAGTCAACTCCTTTGTACAAGTCACACTGATGTCCGTCATTGGTAATTCTGAAAAATCATAAAATATGAATATAAAACCACTGTAGGTCAGAACTCTAGGATCAGTATCACTGTGTGTGTGTGTGTGTATGTGTGTGTGTGTGTTTATGTGTCTATGTATGTGTATGTTTATGTGTCAGTGTGTGTGTATGTGTGTGTCTGTGTGTCTGTGTGTATATATGTGTCTATGTATGTGTATGTTTATGTATCAGTGTCTCTGTGTGTGTGTGTGTGTGTGTGTGTGTGTGTGTGTGTGTGTGCTCATGTGCATATGTGTGTGTGCACATAACTAAAGTTCAAACTCAGGGTCTCCTGAATTTTCACATGTGTATGTCCTGATGAAGAGATTTCTTAAAGCAAGTGTGGATGAACCGCAGTATAACAACCTCACTCTCAGAAGACACTGAGGCTCAGGAGGCTTAAAGATCTCTGGTCATTTGTCTTTGGGCAAATTGTCAAGGTTACATATCAACATGGAAGAAATAAACAGTGAATCAATATGGCATTTTAGAAAACAACAACAATGTAGTGGTTTTAAAAGCAAATGATGAGAGGTCAGCAAGATGGCCGCCAAGCCTAAGTGACTTGAGTTTGATCCCTGCTATCCACATGGTAGAAGAAATGAACCACCTCCCAAAGGCAGTCCTCTAATACACACATGCACATGTACACACGCACACACACACGCATGCACGCACGCATGCATGCACGCACGCACGCACTTACTCATGGCATTACACATGCTAGAGTATTTTCAAATTCTGGTCCTATAACCCATCTTTAGAACCCTTATCACATTGATCTATTGCGTTTTCTTTGTTTAAAGAAGAGAGGTTTATTTTGACAAGTAGTTCAGGGGATTCAGTGATGGATGTTGAAGAAGACTGGTCCATTAGGGTGGTACACACAAATGGAGAGGAGCTGATTCTATGATTTCTCTTTTGTAAAATTACCTATTTGTTGTGTGTATGTGTGTGTATACATGTATCTATGTATATGTGTATCTCTCTGTCTCTCTCTCTCTCTGTGTCTGTACATACACACATGCCATGGCCCTTGTGTGGAGGTCAGAGGACAATCCTAGAGACTCAGTTCTTACCTTCTACCCTCTGAGTTGTGGGGATTGAACTCAGGTTGTCAGGCTTCGCAGAAAGAACCTCAAGAGCCATCTCACCTGCCCATCATGACTTCTTATAAACTGAACATCTTGCAAGTCAGTGTAACTTCTTCAGAGAAGCATTTACTTTCCCTGCATCCTACAAATGGAACTTTTCTCTTCACACTGGAGCTTTATTTATGACTGTTTGTGATTACATTTTATTTTTGTTCAGCTTTTTAAAGACAGGGTCATTTTCTGTTTCCCAGGCTGACTGTGGGTGAACTCAAAAATCCTCTTCTCCTGTGGGATCAAAGAAGCTTAAGACATTTAAACAAGACCATTACTTGTGACCTCTTGGTGTCTATTTCCAGTTTATCCTTCGGGGAAGGGACCCTACATGTTCCCTTCTCTATCACCTATAATAGAGTCCCATCACTGCACATCAAAACATGTTTAAGCCACATTTAATAATCCAGGCAGTGATGGCACATACCTTTAACCTCAACACTTGGAAGGCAGAAGCAGGTGGATCTCTGAGTTCAAGGCCAGCTGTGTTGGGCCTAAAAAGGCAGGGTGGATGCAAGGCCTAGTGGAACTTTTTGAGCTTGGCTAATGTATGGTGACCTGTCTTTGGCCTGTAACCTCCTCGTGGGAGTGAGTCAGCAAGGCCTGATGTAAGACTGCACCCCACCTAGCTAACCGTTAGCTTGGTGGAATATTATTGGCCCTTTCTCCTCATGTCACCTTAACCTATCCTAAGACTCCTACCCCCTACCTCAACCCTATGTAAGTCCCTGCTTGATACAATAAAGCAAGATCCTGCTTCTACAGTCTACAATCTCCCAGCTCAGCCTGTGTTTCTCCCTGGTAACTAGGAGAGAGGAGGTCTTAGTCATCACCACCATCCCTCTCAGTCCTGGGAGGAGACAGGCTGGACCGGCCCTTCCCCAGCTCTACCTGCCAGAGGATCTGGCAAGCCTGGTCTACAGAGTTTCAGGCCAGTAGGGGTTACACAGAGAAATACTGTTTAAAAAACAAACAAATAAACAAAATATAAATACATAAATATATGCAGAAAATATATGCAGAAGCTGTGGTGTTTTAACACATAGAAAAACAACAACAATATGCTTGTCTATTTGTACCTCAGAGAAATGTCAGCGACTTTGATTGGCAGATCCTGAATAGCACGTGGCCATAGCTGCCTCCCGGGGACCCCAGTTAAGGACACTGCCTGAGGACTATTGTTAATAGAATTATTTTTAGTCTTTCTAGTTAGTGGAATGCATTCCTTTGTGGGGAATTTAAAGTGCTTAACTGTCTTGTCAGTTTAATTGTCACAATTCCAGGAGCTATGTGGGTCCAGGATTATCACCTTATTTCATGAATGAGGGAGCTACAGAAGCTTAACTCATTCAGCGCTACTCAGGTAGCTTTTAGATGAGATTAGAGTTGCTTTTCTTATTCTCTGTGTTTCTACTGTGCAGAACAGACACTGACTTCAGCATAGGGACACTCCAAGCTTCACTGCAGCATTCAAAACCCCCAAGAGTCCTGCAGCTACACACATTAGAGCCACCACAATCAATCACTTCCCAGGTCAGATTCCTTTTACTTCCTGGCATTGGCATTTTGATGCTTGCTGAATCTTGATGCTCGACTACAGGGCGATTCTATTCACAGAGCTTGGGGCACAAATTTGCAGAGCTGGGTGTAGAGAAAGCCTTAGCCACTTGCCTAAAAATCATCAAGGATTACGGATGGACTTGGCAGAGCATTAAGACAAGTGTGTGGCCTTTGGAGGGCTACTCATCTTGGAAATAGCTTTCCCCAAGAAGGTCTTGTCGTCCAGGACCTTCATCAGGTTTGCAGTTACTGTCTGTAACATGCACGTCTTCTATTTGGACTGATAATACCCATGTGGCATAGCCTCTATGATAGTCTTTGGGGTGGAATTTCTAAAATGAAAATCTATCGTTCTGAGAGCAGAAATCGTTCTAATATTATTATTAATTATTATGGTGTATACGATGGGGCCACATATACCATGGTGTACACATGGAAATCAGAAGACAATTTAGTGGAGTTGGTCCTGTCCTTCCAAGCTCCTCCTCTGTTACAGGTATGTTTACGTTGTTAGATCCTTCTTGGTTTAACTTTGGAAGTCTGAATAAATCAAAAAACATATTTTTAAAGAATTCCATCTTATTCTGTATGTTCTGGTGCCTGTTATTATGTTTCCTTGTTCGTTCCTGATTCCTTTCATTTGGATCTTTTCTTTCTTGCATGTTTCTGTTTCTACTGTGAGTCCTCATGTCTGAACTCAAGTATTCAGGATTGCAAGGCAAGAGCCTTTGTTTGCTGAGTTGAAGTCATTTCTGTTTGGGGGAGGTGAAATAATTGTCTTATTTTTATTTGCAGGCGTGATACAGTGTTTGGCTTTTAGTTGCTTAAATCATGGTGTGTGTGTGTGTGTGTGTGTGTGGACTTTGTGACTGAGGATAAACTACAATGCTGTAACACAAATCTACAAGGAAAGGGATATTTGCTTGTGTTTCACTTACTGTAGTATATCCTGAACTCACAGCAGTGACAGGCATCTAGGAGTTACACAGTATTTGTTGAGAGAATGAGTAAGGTCCTGGGTGGAAAGTTGTCTCCTGAAGTATGCCCTAGATTCATTTCTGACAGATGCTGTTTAAGCTGCATTCTTTATTGGGTCTTTGAATTTGAAAGCCACCAAACACACCTTCTAGTGTAAGCTCAGGGAAATCCTTCACTTAGCAAAATTATAATGCCACAGAGGCTGGTTTAAGAAGATATCAGCAGGGGCTGGAGAGATGGCTCAGAAGTTAAAGGCACTGATTGCTCTTCCAGAGGTCCCGAGTTCAATTCCCAGCACCCACATGGTGGCTCACAACCCTCTATAATGAGATCTGGTGCCCTCTTCTGGTTTAGAAGCATACATGCAGGCAGAACACTGTAAACGTGATAAATAAATAAATCTTGAAAAAATAAATAAAAATACAAGTGGTGGTGTGGCTGTGTGACTTCAGTAGTTCAGTTGCCAGAAGCATGTTCCTTGTCAGCCAAAAAAAAAAAAAAAAAAAAAAAACAACAAAAAAAACCTGTGAAGTCTTCTGTTTTTTCACCAGGATGTATTTACTATTAAGAAGGCATTTTAGTCTCTCACTCTCCTTTGAGCTTATCAGTCCTAAGATGTACGGTGCCAGACTTTGCCTTTCCCTAAGCTGTGCAGGCTGTTAAGTGAATGTCTGAAAACTGACTCATTATATCTTTCCTTTCCTCTCTCACTTAGCATTGCTTGTACCCGATGACAAGTCCATTTGCCTGAATTTGGAGAATTGGCTGCTGCACTGGCGTTTGCAAAGCAACAAGTGAATCCCCAGATGACTTTTGACCCCAGTTCTAGCCTTACCCATAACCCCCCTGTGCAGCCCAGGTGAGACTTGTAAAGGCATGAGCATGAAGACACCAGCTGACATACGTGGGCAGTAATGAAACGCCCATGGCAGGTGGCGGCGGCTCTGGTCCCTTTCACAGAACACTGAGCAAGAAAAAAGAGTCAAGGGCACCTTCCAGAGCAGCAGAAGTGCAAATTGTGACAGGCTCCCATCAGCACTGTCTTGCAAAGACATGCCCAGCTGTGCAATTAGCTGATTTATGGCCGAATGGAGCACGTTTCGATGCAGAAATGCTGTCAACTCTATTATAATCTTGAAGGACTTTAGACATAACGCAGAGGCAACAAAAAGTATGAATGCATCATGGCTTATCCCGCAGCCTTAGCTTCCCAGGAGATGTCTTTTACATTTCTGTGGTTCCTGCTCTTGTGGACATAGAGGTCAGCTCACTATTCTGGGACCTGATGGAGGAGCATTCGGTTTAGCTATGTCCGTGCTCTTGAGTGTATTGAAGCAGCCACAAAATCTGGCTTCATAATACGGAATCACACCTGATATGAAACTGTCCCCTAAGGAGGTGTGAGACACAAAAAGCCCCCAGAGACTAGGAAGTGTGACTGCAGCTGAGCAAGCCTGTGGAGAACAGGCTTATTCGTATGCTGCGAAGGGAACTCTGAAATGAATGTTGAATGACATCCTGTATGCTGCATTGAAGGGTTACCATTTGTGGTTTAGGTGGAAGATGGAGAACCTTCTAGAGGCTGTGTCAAAATACTACAAAAATATTTGACAGACTGCCTAATATTCATCTAGCGTTTGTGAAGAGTTAAAAACTGCTCAGTATTTTCTCAAATGTCATCTCATAGGCTCATTACTAAATTATCTCAGGAAGCAGCTATTATGATCCCTGTGTAACAGCAAAGGAAACCTGTTTAGAAAGACCAAATAATCAGAGGGCCACCCAGGACTTTCTGTCTCTGTTGAAAGCATATACACAGGTGAACCTGGGGGCATAGGCCTGTAATTCTAGCTACCTGAGGCTGAGGCAGGAGAATAACAAGTTCAGGGCTTGTCTGGACCACAAAGTGAGTTCAAGTCCAGCCTGAGCAACTTGGTGAGACCTTGTCTGAAAATTAGAATTAAAGGGGGGAAGGAATGGCATCTCAGGCACAGTGGCTCCTTACCAGGCACAAAGTCTGGTATTCCTTTCCCAGTTCAGGAAAATATAAAATTCACTCATAGGGTCACAGGCTGCTTCCTCAATAAAATCAAGAAATAATCATGGCAGAGACATGGAGAGTGAGGACTAGCCCACTGAATGGCCAGCCAGTAAGTACTCAGTAATTCAAGGCAGTTTACGTGTCTGCTTCATATACAGCAAATCATTTCAGAATAGCTAGTCTTCCCAGATAATGGTGCTGCCTTTGAAATACTCGTTTTGAAAATGACAAGCAATATGCCCCCTTTTTACGTTTCTTGAGATTGCTTTTAATTTTATACAATATATTTTAATCATCTTCTTTCCCCTCCACTAACTCCTTGCAGATAACCCCCATCGCACCAACCACCAAACCTCATGTTCTCTCTCTCTCTCAGAATAGCAACAAAAGCAAGCAAGCAAACAAAAACCCTCAAAACCACAACACACACACACACACACACACACACACACTCTCTCTCTCTCTCTCTCTCTCATACACACACACTCACACACATACACACTCACACACATACACACATACACACACATTCACACACACATAACACACTCACACACATACACACATACACACACACTCACTAACACATAACACACTCACACACATACATACACTCACCACACTCACACACACTCCTCTCTCTCTCTCTCTCTCTCTCACACACACACACACACACACACACACACACACACACACACACACACACACACACGGCATCTGTTTTGCTCTGACCGACTACTTCTGAGTATAACAGCCTGCCCTGGGGTCCGGTTGATATATACCCAGTGTCACTCTACTGAATGAAACTAACCTTTCCTTTCCCAGCCCGTGCCATTTGGAAATAGCTTCTCGGTTAGATCCAGGACCTTGTGGCACTTCCCTTTCTCTGTGAAGGGATGTCATATGGTTCGAACATGTGCGGGTTCAAACGCATTCTCTGTGAGTTCATATGTGCACCAGTCCTTGTTGTATCCGGAAGACACTGTTTCCATGGAGTCATCTACCATCTCTGGCTCTTAGCGATCTTTCTGCCTCATTTCTGACATACACCCTTGAGCCCTTCATACTGTCTTTTGCTCTAACACCAAGCTCCCAGGATCTGTGCAAGGCTACAACCTATTTCCTCTCATCTATTCAGTGTGACTGTTAGGTAAAGGTCCCTGTGCTGTCAGTAATTCTCATTCTAAGAGTGGCTTTAACACACACGATTAACCGAGTGGGTGTCTTTCCAGAAACAGCACACGGAGATGCTAACTCTGAAAATGCTAATATTTTCTCCCACTAGGGGGCACTGCTTGAAAGAATAACAGTCCCTACCTTAGAGTTTAGGCGGGACCAAGAACAATGACCTCCTTGTTATTTCCAAACCCACATGCAGAACACATAAAGATTTTCTTTCTTCCGAGAAAAGAGGGACAAAAGACTTTTGCTCTGACTTGAGGTGAGAGTCAGCGATGATGCTGTCTTCTCTTGCTGAGCTCAGGAAAAGAGACACGAGTAGCACTTAATATTCAGAGTCACGAAAGCACACATGAAAGAAAGTACTTAAAGGCAATGGTGGTTCACGCCTTAAATCCCAGCATTCAGGAGGCAGAAGCAGGTGAATTTCTGAGTTCAAGCCAGTCCGGTCTACGGAGTGGGTTCCAGGACTATACTGAGAGACCCTGTCTCAAAAAACAAAAACAAACAAAAAAGGAAAATGTGCTTATAAGCTTATAAAACTGAAACGTGTCCGCAAGAGTCACAGATGCTGCATTACACAAAATGCAGGCAATACCCACATGTAATAACATGTAATCCTATGAAGAAGTTAAACTTTACTCTTTGAAGAAGGGAAGGGATAGTGGATGGAAGTAGTTAAAGGTGTTTTTGAAGATAGGTGTAAAGGCTATAGATCCTTTATTTACCTGCTTCAATCTTCAACAGGAACAGCCTTAATCAGACAGACTACCAAAGCGGAAGCCTTGCTTCTTTAAGCCTTAACTAAAGCTCACAGCTCAGGGAGGTGGAAGGATCATTTGAGCATTCCTGCTTTGCAAAAGAAACCAGAGGGGGTGGGAGAGAGAAAGACAGATTACAGAGTTTCTCAAAGAATGACCGATTCCAAGCTTCTTATTTCTCCCAAAAAGCCAACCCAAGGAATTCACTCATTGCCGTGGAGTTACTGAGTGCTTATGGGATTACAGAACAGGAAAACGTTTGGAGAAGCTAGAACAGCATTGGGTGCTGTAGAATGTGGTAAACATTTCTTTTGCTCCTTAAGAATAAATGAATATGGTCACCACCACAAGTAAAGCATACAGGTACACTGGAAGTAGAAGGCAGTCTAAACACAGGGTGCTGCTTCTACCCCAAGCCAGCCCAACAGTCTCCCTTGCTCTAAACACTGGCATGGCAAGTATGGACAATACACCCCAGTCCTTACCTCCAGGTCAGCTCCCCTAGTCGGAGTTGATAACACTACTCTGTGAGAAGTGCTGTGGTTCATCCCACTCATTTCTACCTTTGACTTAAAAGGACAGTGTGGAAAGCAAGGTCACAAAGAAACGAACAAATAAATAAATAGAGTCACCCAGAGAATCGAGTTCTGTTTTCCCACCTTCCTTAGCCTTGTGACCCTGTGTGGCCCTGCCTGGGGCTAACCGTTAGGTGACACACAATTCTTTTTGCAGAATTAGATAACAGACACACTCACATCGCAGGATCAATGGGCAGGGAATAAGGGCAGAGGCAACTCGGATACTCTTCACAGAGCTTTTCTGTTATGAGCCTGTCATGATCTCACAGGCGTCGCCAATTTCAAAGGAACACAGATAATAGAGCCCCAATTATTCATGTTCTAAAGAACCTTAAACTTTCAAAACCTTCAAATAGTTTTGTTTTGTTTTTTAATGAGCAACTTGTACCCATCCCAATAGTATACTGTACGTGCCTACCCTAACCAGCAAGGAAGACGCAACTCCGGGAAGATCTTCTTCATGCAATTTTAATCAGGATCCTTGAAACATGTTCTTCTGACTCACGGGACCCCGGGGGACCCCTGCACAGGCTTAAATACCCTTGCACTAACCAACCCCAGTGAACTACATGGACCCTGCAGATAGGCTACTCTAACGCGGAAGCAGACAGGATGAACAGACTTAGCCAAATAAGGGCTTGTTTACACCAGAGAGCGCTCACCCTTGGGGAGATGGAAGGCAGAAGCCAGCGCCATCTTTAAGGCATGGCACTTCACAGCTCTCTACAGTATACAAGCTGAAATGGTGAATATATTACTAGAAGAAGCTTCAGTGATCTTTCTAAAACCCCTCCCATTCTTCTACACTCTTGTGCAGCTAAGAAAATAGCTCCCCTACCCTCCATCCCCAGAGTCAATAACAAATCTTTGGAGGAACTGGTCTCTTTGATTCCAGGCCTGGAGTTTGGTTAGCTGAGAACCACAAATACAAGATTAAGATCAGGCATGAAGATAAAGTGACTTCACAACCAGTGAGAGTGGGTTATTAAAGAATTCTAAACTGTATAGCTGGTCATGAATATATTTAGAAGAAATGTTGAAGCTCTGACACCAGAAGTAATAAGAAGTACGTGTACAAATACAATTTATTATGTGTAGTCACTGAGCAACCACGTTATTTCTAGTCTTATCAGAATCAACATGGCAATAAAATGTCTCCTTGTCCTTCCAACCTCCTTATTAAAATGCATTAAATTTGTTTTTCTCATATGTAGAGCGATAAGGTTATTAATTACACAAGCTGCTTATCAGCAAAATGTAAAACAGTAGGAGAAGCTAAGAAGAGAAAAAATACTGGGATGAAAGGAATTCAGGATACAAGAAATCTTATAGGGGACGAATATGAAGTCCACACATATGAGGCTTAATTTTTTAAATTAAAATGTTTCCCCTGGAAGAATATAAAAAATATAAAAAAAAATATTTTTTAAAAGAACTGGAATGGAATACACAAAAATTAAAATGTCTCACGGAAAGTATTTGTCACTGAAAGAAAGACAACAAAATGACAATGAAAGAGAACAGATATAAGTGTGTGTGAAATTTACTAATTAAAGTTAAAGGCATGAATTGTTTCCTCCCAATGCTAAGACTTCTACAAATAAGAAATAGACTCAGCAGGGCTGTGCCAGCAGGGGGACAGCAAGGAGGGAGGAGGGGCCACCTCAAAGTTCACTGCATGTTCCTGGCTCTGTTTCCTGTAGGAACCAGTTAATAACTGATGCTTGGGGTGACAGAATTTGGAGGAATTTTACTTCACAGCAAGAACAGGCATTCAACAAACATAAGGTGGAATTACCTTTTCTTAGGAATGAGGGGGAAAAAATGGAGTAGTTGGATCTTTGGGTGCTCTGGAATGCAGTGCACGAGCTGCTAAACCAGCCACCAGCTCTCTCTGCCCTGACAATCTGGGGAATGGATTTTCAACACAGGCTGCTAGGTAATAATCCCAGTCTTGGAAAAGACCACAGCAGGCATCACACTTAATTTCTGTGGATTTACATGCCACAGTAACAGCTCTTCATTTCATCCATAAAATAAGTCAGCGAAAAATCACCGTGGTGGCACGGACAAGTATTTTGCTCTAATTCATATGAAACAGCACATATACGTTATTCAGTGTGTAAACCTAAGTTCTACGTGTGCTTTCTATTCACCAGTTTAGCCACATGCTTAGCTATCTGCCCAGCTTTCTCTTTATGACGTGCAGGTTACAAGCCTTCAGAACACTTCTGAAACCTCTGAAAATGCAGCATAAGTCGAAGGTGTCTGGCTGTGTCTGGGAGAAGCCTAAGGGACTTGAGAGAGAGAGGCAGGCATTTTGTGGGACCGGGGCTGAGGTAGCTGAAGGCTGCGATCTGGCAGGGCCTGCATTTGGCAATCTGAAGAGAAAATGCTTTCGGACAAATGTGTGCAACAGTAACGAAGCACATTCCCTCCAGCCTTTAGCAACAACAGTGAGAAAAAAAAGTCATGACGAATTTATAATAAAATATGTAATCGTCTCTTTTAAGGTTTACTAACCTGGAACTGTAGCAAGCTTAGAAATATTCTAAATAATTAATCTCCTGTTAACGATACCCATTCACCCCATAGCCCATGTGTAGTAACGGCCACCTTGTAAGTCAGTAATGGGTATAAGGAAGAATTTAAAGTTAGCCTTTACAAAGAAATTACTTCAATATATACTCTAGATTAGTGGGTCTTAACCTGGGGGGTTATGACTCTCGTGGGTTGCATATCAGATATCCAGCATATCAGACATTTACATTACAATCTATAACAGTAGCAAAGTTATGTTAAGAAGTTGCAAGGAAATAATTTTATGGTTGGGGTCAGCACGGCATGAGGGATTCTATTAAAGGGTCACAGCATTAGGAAAGTTGAGAACCACCGGTCTAGACTTGATTTGCATCTGCATTGTATAAAGAGGAACCACTCTGGCTGGTGTTCAGTCGTACATTTGTCCAACTGGTACTGAATCAGGGACTAGAAGCCCTCAGAGTCGGACTCACGGCTGCTCAACTTCAGCCTTCTGTCAATTGCTGCAGGCAGGTGTGCAGGGCTGGCCTTGGGGCCAGAACCTCTCTGGCTGTTTCTTCTTTATTTTCCCTCCACGTCCCATTCAGAACTTTTAATGTCTGAACCACATTCCTCCCTATAAAGAGTCTACATGCAAAATCTCCCTGTGGAACATCTGTCATGCAGGGTTGATTACCAAATATGTAGAGAGGATTTCTGATTTTAGCTAAAAGAATTCCAATATACTTTGAAATTCCAGGGGCCCAGATGTTCTTCACTTTAAAAGTGCTGTTTCCCTTAAAGGTAGCTGGCTATTGTAAGGCAGTCCAGCTGAAAGACTTCACAGTCTGAGCTGCAGGATTTAACAGTAAATTGTTAGGAAGGAAAAAGCAGTTGGGTGGAAAACTGATTTTCTATGATAGTACCGCAGCCAGGTTGGTATTGTCCTCAATGTGGGTTTAATGTCTCTCCCAAGGTTTTGAAGGTAATATTAGATTCCCGTGTGCTTTCTAGATGCAGAGTGACAATGCTGGGCCTTAGCAAATTTAGATCAGACCATTAGTTTCAGGTCCAAGATGAATTTTCAATTCTTCAGCAGTAAGTTTAAACAGTGGATTTCTCTTGGATTTAAGTATTGGAAGGAAGGGATAAAGGATAGGGGAAGGGACTACTAAATTAGAATATCTATTATTCTCAGACATTGGACCCCTTAAAGGTTTACATGAGCACTTACTTAGAACAGTAATAATCCATTTTTTCAATAATTATCTGGTTTTGTATGTTTGTGTGTACATGATCACGTGTGTATATGGATGTGTGTGTGTGTGTGTGTGTGTGTGTGTGTGTGTGTGTGTGTGTGTGTGTGTGAGGCCTACAGGTCCATATCAAATGTCTTTTGATCTCAGTCCACTTTAATTTTATCTTTTCCTTTTCTCCATCTTCCTCCTCATCATCATCTTTTTTTTTTTTTCCTTTTGTTTTTGTTGTTGTTTTGAGACAGAGTCTCTCTATGAAGCCCTGGCTGTTCTGGAGCTCCCTCTGTAGAGCAGGCTAACCTTGAACTCACCAAAATTTATCTGCCCCTGCCTCCTGAGTGCTAAGATTAAGGATGTGTGCCACCATGCTGGACATCATTATAATTCTTAAAACAAGGTCTCCCATGAAGCCCAAAGAGCACCAACTCAGTTGGCCAGCTAAGGAGCTTAAGTACCCTCCTGTCCATTTCCCCAGCTCA
The DNA here is from genome assembly GCA_030556225.1 of Cricetiscus sungorus. NCBI lineage: Eukaryota > Metazoa > Chordata > Mammalia > Rodentia > Cricetidae > Cricetiscus > Cricetiscus sungorus. Next base: position 660,236 of record JANBXA010000611.1, on the reverse strand, counting down.
TAGCTCATAGAAATAAATAAAATACAATGGCGCCCAGCAGACACTTCTTGGGTCCTGAAGGGGCCCAGATCAGGGAGGCTGGGGATCAGAACTGAGCTAGACCAGGCAGATGTGGGAGAGGCAGGAGGTGAGAAGGGAAGCTCACCAGGCACGGGTCTTAATGTTCTTTAACCAAATGAATTTACCTGACCTTTATCAACGTCCCCGTTTCTCAGACTTTGATCTCCTGTTTGGTCCAGTACCCATGTGTGTGATGCACAATATGAGTTCAGATATTTTCTGCAGAGGTGGAAGGGTGGCTTCAGGGTCTGCCTCCAGGCTTGAACCCTCTCCTGGAATGAGGGCAAATCCTTCCAGAAAAGTACATTGCAAGGAAGAGCTGCTTAGGGGTTTTAAGCAGACCAATGGCAGAAGGCAATTTGCAGGCTAGAAAGACCCTAGACTTCGAGGAAGAAAATGACTTACAGGCAGTGAGAGTAGACTCAATTAGAGCTTACTCGAGGCTATGGCAGCCGCTGATAGGAGAAATTATGGTGTTGGAAACAACGTGGCAGAAGCAGGAAGATTAAAAAAGTGTTTGCATGTTGTGAGAACTTTAGACACAATGGGGTTGTTGCGGTGATTCACTCTTTTGTTTAATAATTTTGTATTGAGCAGCCACCATGTTCTGGACACAGATGTTGTTCACAGCAAGAAGAAACAGCTTTACTTGGGCTTGGATTCCGGTGGAAAGAAACAGGCAAAGCAAAGCTAGCGAGAAACAGACTCAACCACACAAGTCAGACGTCAGTGCTCAAAAGGGAATATGTTGAGCATTTTATTGGGGAGAATTTAAAGTGGTTAGGATTGAACAGGGAATGGAGCAAAGATGGTGAGCCAATGACTGTCCTCACTGGAACTGGGGTACCAGAGAGGAATACTTGACACATTTTTTTTCTGTTTCACACTGGACAGTGTTAGATACTATGGATAGATCCAAGAGCCTTGCAGATCTTGGGCAAATGCTGAGCTACACCCCCAACCCTTTGAAATCTAGGAAGATCTGAGAGAGCATGATACTAAGTTCAGTTTGAACGACTCAGACTATGTGACCAAGAGAACTCATTTGGTTTCTGTGATGAAATTACGAAGAGATGTTAGATTAATAGAAAACACACATGCTCAGGAGCAAAGAAGCATTGTACAGCATCACAGACACCACATGAAATCCTACCCCATCCCCAGAAATGGGGCAGCCCTGATGAACAATGGAAAGAGGGAGCATCCGAAGCATGTCCAGCAGGTGTGAGACCGATTCAGTGGTGGCTCAGTAATTCCTTTAAAACTTTGGATTGTCATCGTGTGTACGATAAATATCATGTTGCACTGCATTCAACACACAGGGTCAATTGTTTTCTGGTTGGATTTGGTACAAGTGTTCTTCCACACATGTTATTAGTGAAAATAGCTCTGAAGGGAGTCAGCCAACGGTCTGCTTTGGGATGTTCTCTACACTGCCCTTCCTGCCCACCTGAACATCAAAAGGACACCTGCACAGTCCCCAGAGACACTCTGAGCTGTGAGGAAGCCCAAACCCTCAACGCTGCAGGACAGCCATTAAGATAATAGCGGGACCCGCTCCCCCTCCTTTGTAAACTCCCTAATATCCCCAATTAGGGAATTCAAAACACCAAATTCCAAGGATGCACTGAGATTGAAAAACACCATTTTTTTTCCTTCTTCAGTGTCAGACAATAAAACCAGTGAGGTGTGTAAAAGAAGGGAGACAGGAACCAATGAGGAGCCTTTCTTTCCCTCGTTCAAATGGCCCTTAGGTTGCAAGCCCGGCCGCCACCTGCCTGGAGTGCTTAAGGCCCTTAGCATCTCCATGAACTTTTCCGTGGGCTGATTGGACAAAGGTTTCTACTATGAGGCTAATTTAGATAGGATCTGACCATTGGCTTGTACAGAAATCGTTCATAAAGGCCACAGACCTCACTGGTGGAATTTTTCAACATCAACAGTGGAGAGAAGCAGACAGACACACAAACAAAACAATGTGCCTGCAGGAAGGGACACGCTTGGAATAATTGAAAGCTTGTTTTCTAGTGTGATGTATTAAACAGGTCATTTTTACTACATTTCTCATTACAGCAAACGGAAATGTGTGATCTGCTCACAGACACTGCCTTTAACAGGAAGAGGCAGCTTATAGAAAACCTACCATAGCCAACTAAGCTGGAAGAATGGGCATGATAGAAGGCTGTTGGTCTGCTAACTGGTTATTCAGGTAACAGAACTAGAATGATTAGATATTAAAGAATAGAACAGGAAATAAGCTAGATGATGTGTCTATGCCAAAGCCATACTCCAGAGCCATTGAGAGACTTTATGGGTGTCTCCTTCCAATGTTTGTCTTTCCCCCCTCCTCATCTTAATCAGTGTCCGGAAGTGGCTGGTACATGCCCAAACTCTGAGGCTGTTTTTATACTAAGAGCGCTGTGTCATAGACACAAAAACCCCCTCATTGTCTCAGTCTAGACATGAGGGGATATCCAGTGACCAGGCATGTGTACCCATTTGTTGTCCCCACCTTAAAAAAAAAGCAGTCAGCTGTATTCTATGAATATAAGTCTATAATCGTGCCCTTCAAGCCAGACTAGAAATACCTGCCACATTCTTGGTGGTTTTTTTTCCCTTCATTATTTTTTAAGTTATATTTGTCCATTCAACATACAGAATGTTAGATTTCATCATGACATTTCCATACATTCATATCATTATACTTCATTTTTATTTACTTCCTGTTCTATACTCTGTGTGTGTGTGTGTGTGTGTGTGTGTGTGTGTGTGTGTGTGTGTGTGTGTTTTCCTGTTATGTTTGTTCATACACTTAGGGAAGCCAGGAAAGAAAGAAAAGTTGTAAAGTCACCTTTGAGTATACCCTTCTCTTTTAGATACTGCAAATACAAACAAGAATAATTTTTAATATTGCTCCTTTTCTCTTTTTGTCTGTCTGTCTGTCTGTCTGTCTGTCTGTCTGTCTCTCATGTGGTGTGTGTGTGTGTGTGTGTGTGTGTGTGTGTGTGTGTGTGTGTGTGTGTGTGTTGTGTAGATGAGAGGTCAGTCCTGGATATTATTCCTCAGGTGCTGTCCACTTTGCTTTTTGAGACAGTCTCTCTCACTGTCCTGAGGCTAGCCAAGTAAACTAATCTGGCTAGCTGTGAAATCCCAGGAATCCTCCCATGTCTGCCTCCTGACCTCTGGAATTACAAGTGTGTGCCACCATGTCTCAACTTTTTACATGGGTGCTGGGAATCAAACTTGGGTCCTCACAATTGAATAGCAAGTACTTTCCCAAGTGAGCCATCTCTCCAACCCCCAAACTTTAACTTTACAATAAATACCACATCCAAGTTGAGTGAATAACTATGTTACCTGGTTAACTCATCCTCTTCCTAGCTATCCAAAACATAGACATCACAAAACATGGGATTTTGACCACAATAAGCAAGATTTTATATATTGTTAAAAAATAATGCTGCATCAGATTCCAATAGCCAGTCTCACAATTAGGAATTGATACTAAACAGCCCACTAAGCTCAGAGTCTGTCCTACAAGCTTAGATCTAACGGTCAATGTGTGCCTCCGGCACTCCTTTTGCCAATGCATCTTTGGCTAGATAAATCCTCTTTAATTTACTACATTAGCACAGTTAATTAAACTATTGACAACCCCTGAGGCCAAAGAACCACTACTTTAAAAAAAAAACAAAAAACAAAAAACCTCTGTATGTTTACCATCAGATCATGGGCATTTTTTCTATCCAAGTCTCCCAAGCCTCCTGTTGTGGTTTGGAGGTAAACTGCCCTCCCCTGGGTCATGGTTGTGCATGTGTTTGAACACCTGGTCCATAACTAATTGGTATTGTTTGAAGAGGTTACAAAACCTTTGGGACACGAGACCTTGCCGGTGGACAAAGGTCACTGTGATTGGGCCTCAAGGGGTGGAAAACGCTTCTGGTCTCAAGCTCTTTGTTTCTCTACCCAGCAAATGAGAGGAACTATGGTGTCACGACCTGCCAGCCTGGAATGCTCTGCCCAGACTGCCAAGCCTTCCCTGAAGGGATGGACTGATCGGCTCTGAAACCATGAGCCCAAATAAATCCTTTGTCCTTTAAGTGTTTCTGTCAGGCTGAGGAGGGAAGCACACCCAGAGGAAGAGAAAGAACCATTCAGGGCTTTGGCTACACCTGGGCAGCAAAACAAATGCAACTTTCATTACGTTGAGACGGTAAGTTAGACAATAAGCAAAACACAGAGACAATGGTGATTCTATATGCAAATGAGTCTATTGGATGCAACTGTCTCTTAATTTGTGGCCCTCATTTGTAGCATAGACCCCACCCTACAGGAGAAACTTCACATAGGTAATTATGCACAACCCCCAAAGAAAGTCCTGAAACTATTGAAGTTCCATTGCAGTTTGGGGGAGGGAGAAGGGGACTCAACTTAATTGTCATCTGTCTGTAAATACTACAGAAGAATTTGCCATCACTTTAAGAACATAATGGCTGGCAGCTTTCCAGACATAATTGCTTGAAGACAGGACAGCATTGTGTGGACTGAACTTGCTCTCACAGAGGATGCCGTTTATGCGAGAGATAACGTAAGGGCACCAAAGAGAAAAAACTACTTTCAGCCCCGTTACACATCTCAGGAGATGATTAAGAGAAAAGTCAATGCCCCTGCACCAGGGAAGGCTACATCCCAGCACACAAACACACCTCACTAGCAGTACATTCCAAATATCAGAGGAAACCCAGCAGATTCCAATTGGGGCTACATTATAAATGTTGGAAAGATGAGTGGCTGACAGCCAATCACTATTTTTCTAGAGGCAAGAGAAGGAAGTTAATGGAACCAACTTCGCCTCTTTCTCAGTTTAAGAAATGGAGGGAGGCAGAGCATACCAGAGAGAGAATGGAACAGTGGCTCTAGGATCTGGGCCTGCAGGTGGCATAAACATTGGCTGGTGCAACTTACTCAGGACAAGCATGCCTCGCCCACCCCAAACAACTCTGCCTTTATTCTCTGTCAGGGAAATTCCAAAGTGGAATTTCTCCATGAGGAGGATACCATGGGGAGGGGGAGAGAAACACAAGGCAGCTGCTGAGCAGTTCCCTAGCAGAAAATAATTTCAGCAACATTCGCGTGACAGAGGTTCCTGTACCAGGGCCTGGAGTCGCGACTGGGAACGGTGTGCAAACTAACTTTGGGGTGATTCCTTGTCCCATGGATCCTGGGATATAGTTGTGGGGGTAGGGTGTTAGTCAAAACACCCCTAGATGAATGTGTAATTATCAACTGTGAGAGAAAGCTGTGCACAGGAAAAGCAGGGCTTAAAAAGCAGCTAACTTCATGTAGGATGAGGTCTCTGAGAATCTCAGGGGGAGTGGTCATTGAGTTCACCTTGGAAGGATACACAGGAGACAGCGAGGGGAAGACACCACTCTGAGCAAGCATGTTCAACAGCCAACAAGACAGAGTACTATGTCTATAAGGAGATGGGGGTGCTCATAAGCTCACGAGTGAAACTTGAAAACATTCTGTTAAGAAAGTCACAAAGAGGCAAATATTTCACTTAAATTCAATGTCTATATTAGGAAACTCCACAGATGCAAAACTCCACAACCAGCACTACCAATGAAGAAATAGAGAGACAAGAAAAAACTTGTTTGTATAGTTAGTTGGTAATGTTCCTTCCTGAATTTGTGTCACACACGCACACACACATACACACACACACACACACACACACACACACACGCGCACACACACACACACACACACACACACACACACACACACACACACACACACACGACTCTTTTTAAGAGAGAGGCCCAATCCTAACCTAACCTGGCCGCCATGCTGCTGCCTGCTGGTGTGCTGGCATTGTGGCTCTCATTCCCCACTGCTGCTTTGGCCGTTTTTCTACACTGCTGCTCTTCAGTCCCCGGGAGACACTGTGCTCACTCTGCCAAAAGGAACCTTTAAACATATTGCTCTCAAAAAGAAAAAGAAAAAGTAGTCAAATACCAAGACATACAATTTATCTTTAAAACAGACAACTCAGTGGGATTTCAGGACATTCCCAATGCTGCCTAAAAGTCAGATACCAGGGCTCTGGGGGTAGAGGAAAGAGATACAACTCTATGTGGAAGGTAGAGTGGATAGACCTATATATGGAAGCCTTCCGATGAGTGTAACAGGGCAAGAAGTTTCAGAACGAAGGGAAGAGGAAACTGTGAGGTTCACAGTGGTAAACAATTTTAATGTGGAAAAGCAGAAGAGTGCAAAGTAGGGAAGCAGGCACATTTTCCTTATGTGGAAGGCCATACTTGGTGCGCAACACAGATGTCTGCGTTCTTCATGGTGAGAACTTGAGTGAATGAAGAATGAATGAGTGGGGAGTCAATGACGAGCTCTGAAGTGCAGTTTGAACCATCGGTCATGACACTAACACAATTTTAGCTTTCCTCCTTCCTCCCTCCCTCCTTATTCCCTCTCTCCATTCCTTCCTTCCCTCCTGCCTCCTTCCTCTCTCTCTCTCTCCTTCCTTCGTTCCTCCCTTCCTCTCTCCCTTCCTTCATTCCTTCATTCGTTCCTTCCTCCTTATTCCCTCTCTCCCTCCCTTTCTTCTTTCCTTCCTTCCTGCCCTTTATTACTCTCATTTCCTTTCTATTCTCTATTTCTCTATCCCCTTATCTTCCCTCCATCCCTCTCTGTCTTTCCCTCCCTCTCCCTCTGCCCCCCATCTCTTTCCAGGATGTCATGTAGTCCAGGCTGGCCTCATCATGTGGCTCAAGACGACCTTGGACTCTGCTCCTTTAACCTCCAGAAGTCTGTGTCTGAAGATATGTACCACAACATCCATTGGGTAGCACTGGAGGTTGAACTCATAGCTTAATGTGCAGTAGCAAGCATCAACTGAATTAGGTCCCCAGCATCACATGTTTTTGTTTAAAATTCTTGAGGATGGTCCAGAAGCTCTGGAGTCAGGACATTTGCAGATACCTATAGTGGCCTGGCCATCTTACATCTGTCAGAATAGACCATCAGTGTCATACTGGGGTGAAAAAGAAGTCTCTGGGCTTAAAAAGTTGATGTAGAATATATATTGACATCCCACTGCTAGAAATTATACAGCTACCACACACACAATGTATTTGTTCTATCCTTCCTTACACACACATCGTTATTGAGTATTCCCTACTATTGGACACTATGTTATGCATAAGTCCATAAGGCTATAAACAAAATTAACTCATCTTCCATGAACATTAACAAATCATAATTTTACCTATGATATATGGGCATATGGGTTTCTGCTGCGATTATAAGGCTATAATCGAAGAACTATTGTTTACTTCTTATGAAATACATGTTGTATAAGAATTATATTTTTTATTCTTCTCAATGGGCAGAGGTTTCTTTTGTAAATATGTTGAAAAATATCCTTTTTTTTCTGATGCTATGTTGCTATAGGTTTCTATTCCTCCAATAGTAATAATATCATAAAACCATGTAAAATTTGAAAATAAGTAAAAAGATAAGAATTCTCTGTATTTTAACTTGTGTACATATGAGTTTGTATCATCACGTCTCATTATAAAATGTGAGGTTTTTGAGAACTACTTGATGATGGAATAACACATTCAGCGACAGTCTGAGAAGCAATTCCTTTGTGATAATAGTTACCAGAAGTCTAGCTGTCTAGATGCCACAGAAATGATGTATCTCTGCATAAAAGTCCCCAGGTTGTCAGCTTTCTTACCTGGTTCTGTCATAGGCAGGTTTTCCCATCATGCACATGGGCAAATGACCCGGGCTACCACCTTTCTATGGAATTGATGATTGGTCAAGACATCAAGAGACAATCTAAGTAAAACCTAATGATTTAAAACATTGGTCAGGGCAAAACTGAAAATCAGCTGTAATAATGAAGGAGTACCCTTTAGAGAGCTTAAAAATCCAATATAAGTAGCAAAATCTTTTCATCAATTCTATCAATTAAAATTGACAGAAAATTTCTATTTCAAAGAAAACAATATTCATTTTATGTGATTAATCATGACTAAAATTGCTGGCATGTATAACAAATCTAACACTGTGCATTTACATTACAAAGAATGTTATAAAGAATGATCTCTTGGTGTCTAAAGAAAATAGACGTCTTCTCAGGACATTTACTCTAAAGAATAAATTAAAAGGTAATGAAAACCAGAGACAAGGTTTCCGGCTCCTGGGCTTCCTGGCACAAGTAAGTCTCAATTAAAAAAATGACTCTTGATGGAGTCATTCCTCTTACCATGGCTGTTTGAAAAAGAATTTTCAATAATCCATAGTTCCTGGACTCGTAGCCTAGCCAGCAGTGGGTTCTCAGGGGGCATGTGACCACAGTCCACATCAAACTTTAAATACCACATACATTTGTATCGTATCAGCTTGGCTAAACTGAAACTGCAGTTCCCAGAAATCAATCTGTGCAGAATTCTAGGGTAGTATGAGCTTTGAGATCCTTTAACATAATATTTCTAAAGTGGAGGTGCAGTATTGAGCTGTCTTTTTTCACGCTGGAATGTGGGTGCAGGATGCCGAGCATGGTTGGAGCTGTGCACACTGCCATTTATCTGCAGGCTCAGCTTGCTGGCACAGGACAGCACATAGGTTCCTGCCAGCTCCTCCTGCTGGGTCAGCTGGACCAGGTGCATCTTTAGTCTGTGATGGAAAAGCCAGCTTCTCCTTGTTCATTAACTAACTGTTGACTTCAGGTGCCAACAGAAGCAACATCTCCACATCCTTACTATGATTTCTTAAGCTACCATTATAGTACAATGTTAAAATATGTATTGAGAACCAGGTGGTGATGGTATACACCTTTAGTCCCAGCACTGGGGAGGCAGAGGCAGGTAGATCTCTGTGAGTTCGAGGCCAGTGTTCTAGGATAGGCTCCAAAGCTATAGAGAAACCCTGTCTTGAAACCTCCAAAAATGTATAGAAATATACATACATTTTGTACACAAATATACATGTTTTATATATAATTAATAAACATACAAAATAGTATGTGTATGTTTTTCGCTTTCTCCCTAACGATACATGCTATTTTAAATAATAGTTTTTATAAATTTATAAAAATTATAATTTTAATACATTGCATGCATGTATAATTTATATAAACATATAGTCTGGGAAAGAATTACTTAGCTTTGGCATTGTTCATATGTACACTTGCTTAGTATGGATAACTTGGGATTGGATGAGCTCTTGGTGGCTTGCTCCTGAAGGAGACTGATTCTCCCTCTCTCAGAAGCTATTGATCCCCTGTAGCTCTTCAACTAGGGATGCAGTCTCCTGAAATTTACACATTCCAAGTTGGCATGCATGCTGACTGGTATAACAGTAACAGTTATAGAAGAAGATGCCATTAACTTGAGAGAAGAGTGGGGACAGAATTGGAGAGTTCGAAGGAAAAAGGGAGGGGCAGAAATGTGAAAATCATTAATTGTGTAAAATTCTGAAAGAAATTTTCAACAAAGAAAAGACTGTAATGGGGGTGGGTTATATAATCAAAGTACATCATTTATATGAATACAATTATGGAATAAATAATTAAATTTTAAAAATGTGTGAAGGAAATGACACAGCTTGTTAACAAGGGAACTAATAAGATGGTAACAATTCATGAACTAAGAAAGACATAAGTGATGAAAAGAGAGTAAAATAAAGAATGGTGGAATATGACTATTAAAATCCATCCAGCCAATCACATGACAATCAAACACAGACTTTCAAGTTATGGCCTTCTGGAAAAAAAAGTCATTTGAATCTCAACTTGATAAAAAGTAGTCAACTGGTGTAGAATAGTATAGCCAATGGCAAACATGTCAGACAAAGCCACATCCCTAGGAGCCAGTGCCTCTTTACTTACTAAACACTACTCTAGCAAAACTTTGCAATTGGACTGTATTAGTTAATTTTCTATTGCTGTGGTAAAACAGCATGAACAAGGAAACTTGTAAAAGGAAGGTTATTGTCACTAACAGTTCTAGAGGGTTCAGGTCCATAATGGTAGAGACAGCATGGCAGCAGACAGCAGTCATAGCTGCTAGAGTCTGAAGCTGAAAGCTGAGGTTGCACATCTTTAACTTCAAGCAGGATGCAGAGCCGGGGAAATGGGAATGGCTGTAGGCTTTGAAACCACAAAGCCCAACCCCAGTGACATAGTTCCTCTAGCAAGGCCATATCTCTTAGACATCCCCAAACTGGGGACCAATGTTCAAAGGCCAAAGCCTATGAGGGACATCTCATTGAAAATATAACAGACACTGTTGTCTTTTTATTTCTTAATTTGGCAGGTAATTTTGTAGCGTGCATGTGTAGATGCATTTGCTGGAGAAAACAGTCATACTCTATACTGAAAGAATGCGTAAATTACACACACACACACACACACACACACACACACACACACGATGTACCTATCTGAACAAAAAAAAGATGAAGTATAATGAATGTATAATGGATCTCTTTCAAATTCTGGTTGCAAAAGTAAGACACACCTGCTTCTTTCTGGCAGCTCTCTTTAGTGGAGTCACTTCCCAGTGCTACTTCAAAAGGAAAACAAACACTTGAGTTGCTCATATTTTTAAACACCAGCCCTAAAGTCTACTAAAATCTGCCATAACTTTAAGCTATTCTGTTGTTCATCTGCCTTGCTTTCAGTAACAATAGCCTGATGGGAGATGTCATTCTGTAAATATGTTTCTTTCATTGGTTAATGAATAAAGCACTGTTATATAGGTGGGACTAAGAGACAAGGAGGATTCTGGGAGATGTAGTAAGAGGAGGGTCAAGATGTAGTGGCTTTAAGGACAAGTTACTGGGGAAAAGTATTTATAATTTTGTTTCCACAGAAAATGAAAAGCTGTGGATCCCTTCCAGACTAATGTGGTTTGATCAAGCAAGACCCCCTGAAGCAACATCAATGGGACAATGCAGCCTGGCAGACCACTACATCCAGGATTTTCTGCCTCTTCTTAGGATTCCCACATGACAGCGCCCCCTGTCAGCAGGAAGCAGTAGGAAAGAATGATGCCCAAATTCCCAAATATTATTTATAAATGTTTGATTTTATTTTTTTAAAAAGGCATGTATAATTATGTCCAGCATTAAATAAATAAATGTAAAAAAAAAAAAAAGATGTAGCGGCTTGAGGGAAGAGGTCCAGACCCTCTCTCTGGTAAGATAAGACCACATGGAAACACTTAGATTAGTAGAAATGGGTTAATATTTAAGCCGAGGTAGCCAATAAGACATGCTAGTAACAGGCCAACAGCTTTATATCTAATACAGCATCTAGATCTGTGTGTTACTTGGGGCTAACTCGGCTATGGGACCAGGTTCGCGGGAAAGACTGCTGGTTCAATAGCTGGCATTTGATGAAGACTTCCTTGGACATGGCCTCTAAGCTCCACAGCCACCAGTCATGCTGCCATACTGACTCTGATACTGCCCTGGTATGCCACAGAGAGAGGACAATTTCACCAGAAGCCACACTATAGATATTTAGAATGGGATCTGCCTCATTTAACCAGCGGCATCTTGTGACTATTAGAAAATCCCTGAAAGAGAAGTATGCTAATGACATCACTACTGCTTGTGCCTTTGTAGTCAGTGTGCAAGGGATTCACACTGCCCAGCTGGCCTGGTCTCCATAATTGAGAGTGTTCTATCCCTTACAGGACTAATGGATTACTGGAGTTCTGATCACGCCTTCTCTCTACAGCTGTTTAACATATAGTTATAAAAAATGAATCTCAGTTCTGTTTCTCCAAACTCCAAACCACCTTCACTTGCTGGGTTTCTGCACAAATACCCCATCCAGCAGTGTCAAACAGCAACCCAAACAGAACACACTGCTCCCCACAAATAGAACACACTGCTCCCCACTCCATCCCTCAAGACTGCTTCTGTGTGTCTTGTAGTGATAGTGTTACCATGAAAGTGAAACATTTCCCCCTCTAGTGTCTTTCTCTCTTACCGGTCTGGCCATGTGTGAACCAGCGTTTGGGCACATCAGTTTCACTCATTGGTAAAGTATCACATGTTTCTGTAAGGTGCTGTATGCTTCATTCTCTTGCCTCTTAGGACCTTGGTCAAATGCCAGCTCTCTAATGGGGAGCCTGACCATCTCATCTCATCTCATTTGGCCCCTTGGCCCTTCCAGTTTTCTTCCTTGGGCTTTATTGATCTTTCTTGAGTACTCATTTCCTACTAATAACCTATGTGTTTTACTTAAATATCATTTTATAGTATTTTCAGAAAAATTTCAGTTCTCCATGCTAAGTTTCTCTCCACTTCCTAGAGCAAGAGGCACAGTTAGTACTATGTAAATATTTGCTCAGTGAATAAGTGAATCCCCAGATGAATTTTATAGCAATGAAAACTACAAACTGCAAAACTTGTATGAATTGAAGATGTTACACATCAGTAAAAACTACTTAATTTTTTTTCTACAACTTGGCATACATTTTTCATATAGACAAAATAATTTAAGGAAAAATTCTAGAGCAACATAGATCAGATCGTGGGCTGGGTATATGGCTCAGTTAGCAAAGAAATTGCCATGCAAAAAGGAGAATCTGAGTTCAAGTCCCTGGGACCTATGTAGAAAGCATACCAATAACCAGTGCTGTGGGGAAGAGTGGGTGTTGGGGTTCTGGTGGAGACAGGCAGCATCTAGAGCTCTACCTCAAAAAATAAGGCTGAGATCAATAGAGAAAATACACCTGACATTGACCTCTGACCTCTAAGCATACACCCAGGCATGTAAGCACACAAATGCGGTTACCTTCCCAAAATGCAAGTCAGTATTACTTGTCATCAATAGAAGCAAATCTTACAGAATTATGAAACGATTGACATGCATATCACATACGTTCTATTTTAAATCTGCATATCACCCTTAGTACAAATACTATACTTTGGGAAAATTTAATCTATGAATAACTTTACCTAGAGAAAAGGTTACTAGCTCTTCAACCGACCATGAGATTTGTCGGAAACTGGCTCATAGAAATAAGTGGGAGATTGCAAAGGGCTTACATGGCTTGTTTCTAGCCACAGATTGCTGCTGGGGATGCTCTACCACCTTCTTCCCCATGCTTTGACTAATTGATTTGTTGGTGTGTATGGTATGGTGTGCATGTGCTGTATGTGTGTCTAATGTGGTACATGCACATGTAGGCATGTGTGTGAGGAGGCCAGCGGTCCACATCAGGTATTTTTCATGGTAGCTTTCCACTCCTACCCTTTGCAACAGGGTCTTTCACTGAATCTGGAGCTCACACATCCCACTACACAGACTGACCAGTGAGCTTCAGGGATCTGTGTGTGCAGCTTCAGGGACCAATGTTCCTGGCTTTTTATGTGAGTTCTGGGCATATGAACTCAGGGTTCATGCTTCTGCAGTGGACACTATAACCCGAGACATCTCCCCTGCCCTCTGCTACCTTCTTGACAGCTCCTCCACTGCACAGGATACAGGGCAAACATTTCCCATTCATCCTACTGAAGCCATTGACCTGCCTCTGTGATAGCTACCGGGTACATTGAACACTTCTTTTGCTTTCTGGCTCTCCTATACCAGCTGCATCTCAAACACATGGTTCTCCACAAATGGTACATGTTTCTGCTACAGTTTCTATTTCTACCCTTCTGTATTACATGCTGCTAGCTTTGTTCCCATCTGATATTTACAACATTTCTCAAGCTTCAGTGCAGAAATGGCCTGATTTGTAAACTTTCTAGGATATTTACCATTGTGTTTTTATGAACACTACACATAATGTATATGTGCATATATAGTCTGAGCTCAACACAATTTCTGCAACAAACTGAATGTTATCTTCTGACTACATGGACACAAAGGCCTGGAAAGTGTGATGCTGGTGGTCTTCCTATGTTATAGGGCCCATCTGTTTGCTATCACCTGCTGTCATTACCACCACAAAACTCCATCTGCTACCTTTCCTCTTCCAAGCAAGATTTGGCACAAAATCTGTTAAGCTCTATACCAGAGTTGCCTAGTCAGCACTGAATCACCTTAATGATTTTTGCTAATTCCTAACTTTCTGGTTTGTTTTGTTTTGGTTTTTCCTCTTGAGATGTTCTTTAAAGTGCGAACCAAGTATAAATACCAAATCAGGAGACTATTGCAGAATTGTTAGGAACAAAGGCACTACAACAAGCATTCAGGTTTAGAGATGAAGCAGCAAGTTACAGATGGCAGAATGTGACCTTGGGAGATGATCTCTCCTTCCTGGTTCATGGTGTCCCTGCCTTTAGGAGGAGAGAATTGAGCACAGTGTTTCTAAGTTCCACTCGAACATGACATCTCACACAACAAGCATTCCATTCCCATGCTATTTCTGACCTCAGTCATGATGCAAATGGGCCCTTTGACTCCTACAGGGCTTACCTTTCCCTTCCTTCACTGTGCTGTACCATGCTCCATCCCACAGTGAGCTGTACCTTTCTCTGTTACATTAGAAGTGGTCTCACAGCCACTATATAACAACTCTCCCCATGCCCCCCCAGAGTGCGTTGTGGATAGTAGGTTCTCCACACAGTAACTGACCAAAAGAATGAAGAAGCTGAAAGAAACGTGATAACACAATCCTTTGCAGAAACTTAAAAACAATGCTACAAAAGGGGGATAACTAAAGAAATGTGAGCCGGAGGTTAGAGAGATGGCTCAATGGTTAAAAGCACTGTCTGCTCGTCCAGAGGACCCAGGTTCAATTCCCAGAACCTACCTACATGGTGGCTCAAAACATCTCTAACTCCAGTTCCCAGGATCTGGCTTCCCTCTTCTGGACTCCATGTTAATGCAAACACATGGCAAACATATGCAGGCAAAACACCTACCCACATAAAAAAGTAAGTAAATGCTAAAGTAATAAATAATACATTACACAAATGTGAGCCAGGGTTGTGAATATTAGTAACGCCATACAGTGACTCCAGAAAAAGAACAGATGCTATAATTTGACACAATAGCAATAGGCAGCACATTTAATGTGTAAATATAGAAGGCTGTAGAAAGAGAGATGATGGACAATAAGATGACAAAGATGATGCATGACTTTCATTATGACCCCGTGTTTGACCTGTGCAAAGTTATGTAACTTTGTCATCTGTAATGTGAGCGTTATCTACTTCACAGATCTATTGTGAGGATTAAATAGCCCATTACCTCCTATTTGTTCATAAGTATCTATCCTTGTTTTATAGCTGGCACTGAAAGGTCACCAAATGTCTTATCCTTTAGTGAATAAAATGGCAATGATAACCAAAACTCTCCTATATATGTACAGCTCTCATGACTATTACACTATTATCACTACTCACATTCTTATATTAGTACAAAAAAAAAGAGCTTACCTTAAAAAATAGCTAAAAAGCACAGAGAATTTTAAGGGTGACTTGCTCAATTTAAAAAGTAGATAAAAAGCACAGAGAATTTTAAGGGTGACCTGGGTTTTGGATCATTCCAAGCTGCTGTATTTTTCTGGTTGAGAATCTTCTAATATTTTTTGGTTTAAAACACAGAGTAAAATATGAACTGGATGATTTACTTATCTTCTGGATAAAGTTTGCACATCAAGAAGGGAACATGTGGGCATGGTTGTAATGTCCATAGACTCACAATAAAAACAAAACAAAACATAATAGATGGTGGCTTTAATAACAAACATGTATTCCCCACACTTCCGGAGCTGCAAGACTGAGGCACGGAAGGATTCAGTGTGTGGTGAAGGCTACTTCCAGGCTCACAGGCAGCCATCTTGCTGTGTCTCCATATGGCAGAGGGGCAAAGTAGCTCTTGAAGACTTTTTGTTTAAAAGAGTGCTATTTAATGAGACTTCTTATTACTAAAATCTCTACTTCCAAAAACTTTACCAAAAAGGTTGTATTTCAACCTAAATTCGATGGTAAACAACACTTAATCTACAGCAAAGATGAGGACTTCTCTGTAACACTTCATGAGGAAAATGATATGCTATTTTTATGTCATATTACCTTCTGTTCCAAGACAATGAAATCTCTTTCAAAACTGTATCATTTATGGTTAATTCTGTAAGGCTGAAGTTAGTAATGAGTTCACAGGCTTGGTGACTGCTCTCAGCCTTGTGAAAATGAACATGTTACCTCTACCTTCCTAAACATCAACTTCTCCATCTGCAATGCAATAACATAAATATTATAAAATAAATAATAATAATAGAATAAATAATAATAGTGTATTTATCCCAGAGGTTACTGTAAGAATTAAGATCACACCAGATACAACAAGCATTCTGAATTATGGAGGATTAGCATTGCATAGCTCATAATGAAAATATATAAGGAAAATAGTTCAAGTCCCTTTGGGAATCGTGCATTTCATAAAGAGGTTCCAGATTTCTACAATATGAATTGATTGAACAATCAGAGGAATGCTTTAGGAGAGGCACAATTTTGATTGAGCATTGACTAGCCTTTTAAACAAGGTTTTTGCATATCCTGGGATAATAAGGCTACCACAATGAGCCTCAATGCCATCTCAGTCACACTGCTGAAAGTCTGCCAATCTACAAAATCATTTCTTTAAATAGAATCAGCTATGCTTTCAGTGCACCGGGAAGAAAAAAGAAAAAAGAATGACATGTTCTGGGAAAAAATGAGAAGGGTGTTTGCAGCAGAGCTCTGCTACCTTGCCCACCTGAAGGAAAACGAAGTTGGTGGCATTGCCACCTGACAGTATGGAGAAGGGAAGGGGCTGCCTCAAGGTCAACAGGGGCATGTGTAGCATCCTTTCCTGACCCCTGCGCCTCCTGGCTTTTCACTCCATCAACCGCTGCAAGTCAGGCAAAGCACATGAAAAATTCAACAGTGCAGCTCAACCCAATCACATCACAAGGTGACTTTACCATCAGCTCTGACAGGAGTGCTTTCTTTCTTAGAGCTGGAAATGTCAAAGTAAGTAGTCTGAAAAACTGTATTTATACTATTTGGTGGCAGTAGGTAGAGGGTTTTAGCTCATGAAGTGCTGTGGCAATAACCCCAGGTTTAATAACGAGTGGAGAGCATCTGATTTCCATGAGCTCAGAGCTCTGCTTCGGTTCTCAGATTCAGCTGACAGCTCAGCAAGCTATGCGGGCGCATCTTCTCTTAACCATGCAGACATTGTGCACATAAACCCATGAGCTGCTTCCAAGTGCCAGTGCCCCCACCCCCATCCCACTCTCCTAAGACACAGCAGCTCTTGTCACTTCTTCCCATATTTTCATAATGGCTCCTATGCCTAAGGGAGTCTTTATGGAGCCGAGGTTGTCATAAACTTTGATTTGAAAGAACCCATTACCAGCCCCATCACCTGATTTGCTCACAGAGGAAAGCATAAGGAAATGTCATATGAGGAAAAATGGGATGGCTGAAGAAGATGACACAAAAGGCATTTATTAAGCTCTATATATGGAAGGTATAAGAGTATACTGCATCTTGTTTTTATTATTAGATCATTAAGCCAGGGGAAGCCAAGAAGCACTAGGGTCTGAGTACCGACCATACCAAAACTACTTAACACTGACTATCACTTATAAAAACAGGGACACAGTGGCTGAGCCAGCCCATGGGGCAGTACAACGTGTGTGTGTGTGTGTGTGTGTGTGTGTGTGTGTGTGTGTGTGTGTGTGTGTGTTGAGGAGTTCCCATTGAGCCCACCTATGAGAAAGGAGGCCAGTTTAGATTTGAGATTTGAGGGTCTTGGTAAGGTCTCTGTCCCCTGCACAAGGTGAGGAAATGGAAATATCTATACTTCTATTGTGGTCTTGTTTGTCCTTCCCATTTACCACCATGAATGCCAGGGTAGATCAAGTTTGAGAACTTCTGGGATCTTAGGCAGCATGCTCCCATGTGTTTTCTTAGCTCAGTTTTATTGTTGGCTTCATGAGATAATCACTTTTCTATACAAAGAATCCTAAAATTCATTCTAGAGAAACAAACAGCAACTATGTGGGTATTGAGGTAAAGAGGGAGCATAGTCAGAATAGTGCTGGCCACAGTATGAAAGAAGACCTGAATTCAAGCCCTAGAACAAATATTACAAGACAAGACAAGACAACAAACAAACAAACAAGCACTGAGCCAGGCTTTAATCCCAGCATTTAGGAGACAGAGACAGGAGGATCTCTGTGAGTTTGAGGCCTGTCTGGTCTACAAAGTGAATTCCAGGCCAGTCAAGGCTGCCCTGTGAGACCCTGTTTTTGAAAACAAACAAACAAACAAACAAAACTAAAACAATTATAGTTGTATTTGCCTGTAATTCTACCACTAGGGAGGCTGGATACAAAGGATGCCTAAGCTTCCTGGACAGCCAATCTAGCTGAATTGTCAAGCTCCTTGCTAATGACAGACCCTGTCTCAAAAAGTAAGGTAAAGAGTCGGAAAACTCCCGACATTAGCGCCTGACCTCCACAGACTAATGCATCCCTCATCATCAGAGACACTTTGTGCAGCAGATGGAGGTTAATTCGGAGACTCACTGCTGGGCAAAGAGCAGAGAAAGTTATTAGTCCTAAAGGGACATCTTTAGAACACCCTTTCGTCCCCAAGGTTCAAGGAACATCAAAGAAGAGAGGGTAGGAAGATTGCATGAGGCAGAGATTGCAGAAGATTGCCATTTCTCTCTCCCCATTTCTTAGCATTTGGAAGGCAGAGGTAGGCAGGTGTCTTTGAATTTCAAGGTCATCATCAAATATGTAGTGAGTCTGGGGCCAGCCTGAGTGGCTACATGAGTCTCTGCCTAAAAAGTAAAATAAAATAAAAATACATGAAATGCCACCACCGCTGGTTCATGCACTATTAGAGATGGAAGCCAGTGCTTCTTGCCTGCCAGACAAATACCCTAAACAACTAAGCTGTATCCTCAGTCCCTCATCTTTCTTGTTCGTTATCATCTCTCTGTCACCTGACACATTTCCTTTAATAAATCTTAATTGTCACACGTGGTTGACTCTTATAAGAGAATTGCTTCCGGTGTAGGTATCACGACTTGGCTCTTCTCTGCCCTGTCTTCTTGGATGATGGTCGTGCTTTGTCATTGAAAAGAAAGAGGGTCTATATTGTGTCTCTCTTTGTGGGGGGTGCCTGTTTGTTTTGAGACAGAGTCTTTCTATGAATCCCCAGATGTCCTAAAACTCACTCTATAGATCAGGCTGGCTGCAAAGTCACAGAGATCCACCTGCCTCTGCCTCCCCAGAGTGCTAGGATTAAAGGTGTGGGCCACCACAGGAAGCCTCTTGTTTTGCCTTTTATTCTAAGTCCAGAATTAGCTTGACAAGGAAAACAAATAAAAAACAAACCCGGAGGCTTCAGGAAGCAACAGCAACTTGGAAGCATGGGATAATGCACATTCCTAACCCTGCTCTACAAATGATGGCTGTGTGGATAGACAGAAGACCTTCAGAACGGAATCAGTCCCCAGCAGATATCTCAATAATACCACGTGGTCAGCCCACCAACAGATCTCCAGAAGGATTGATCTAAGCCTTTGTTTTACATTTCAGATAATACGGTTTGCTCCAAATCACGGTGGCTCGTAGCAGTCATCTAAAATGACATGCTGCAATTCACAACCTTGATCACAATCTTGAGGCCCCCTAAAGAGCAATGGGGATTCATTTGAGCTTCATTTAGCTAAATGTGTAGTCTTGCTTCTGGTAATTAAATCACGTACCCCAGAGAGCTGAATAGCTTGTCTTATCATCCAGCTGGGACCTGTCAGAGGATACCTCTGTGGTTTAGGAGAATTTTTCGACCTTTCCCAGATTTTTGGTTTTCAATTGTCTCTTGCTACATTTCAGGGGGAAACACAAATATGGGTTATAAGACAACTTTTATTCAGATCTTCATTAATTCATAAGACAATTCACACAACTGAGATAGTTAAAAGTTATATAGTTAGATAGTTAAAAGTTCACCAGATTCTGGTGTGATGAATGCAGCATCTTAAGCAAAATGCTGATTAGAGGCTCAACAGACCACATTTTGGTATTTGGTTACTGACAACTGCTTATCAACTGTTCTTCTCCTTGATGGTGGGCAAGCCTCATTTGATATCGATGAAAAGAAACATTCAAAAACTTAAAGCAGAAAAATAAAAGGATTATTTGACAATAAACAAAAAAAATGTAATGTTAGAATTAAGATTTTAAGTTTCACATTTTAATTGGTGTGCTTTTATGAGAATACTACAATTAGTCAAATTCACCTGAAAAGAAAAATTGTGTCATATAGAATTTCAATATAAAATAAGCTTTATCATGGCATAGAAAGCAGGGTAAAATTCCTGAATTAACAGAATTTATATTCTTTTATTTTAATTTAAATTTTTGTAGTGCTAGGTATTGACCCAAGCCTGTAACCATCTGAGACAACTGTTCTACCATATAACTACATCCTCAGGCCATGTCACAATACTTTTACACATAATTATCATATTCTTCATATTGCCCAATTTTTCCTAAATAAAAGAGGCATAAAATAACTAAATAATCGAAGTGTAATCTCATGATTGGTCAGAAGACAGAGATGTGTATTTATTAGATAAGGGTTACAGAATCGTCTATAACTACAGTGCATAGAAGACATGGTTTAAGTCCATTTGACTTTGGAAATGTCTGTGCTACAGTCATAACTTTAGAATACATACATTAATGTATTGACAGCTTCCACCCATCCCATCAACTTCTACAAATGATGTCACTGCCTAGCTTACCCAGTAGGTCAAGATGAATAGATGATTCTTCATCTATATGAGACGACAGAAACTATATGCCAAGGATACAAAGAATTTCCTTACCCTGGGCTGCACATTTTACAGGCATTAGTCTTCACTCAACATAGCTTTGTAAGTGCAATTAGAACAAGAAAGATGATGGGAACGTAAAAAGGAAAAGAACATCTCCGAAGTCTTAAATAACTGGCATCTTTGCTTCATTAGAAACACTCCCTATGCAATAATGAATGCTTACTGTGACCGTGGTCAATTCCCAAGGCCTCAGATCATCATCGTTCCTGTAGAATGCCAGGAGCAACTGGGCATCCTTCTTATTGCTCTGTTGGATCCGGCTTCTCAAGTGTCAGGCTAGGGCTTTGGCAAGGTCAAAGTCTCCTGGAATGTATGCCCTGGCCTTAGATAGCTTTGGAGTACAACTTCAGTGACTGAGCCATGGTTACCAATGTATGGGTGCAGTTCAGCCCCATGCTACGGTGACAGGGCCACATGGTGGGAGAGTGACAGTGCAACAACACCTTTGCTGACATGGAAGGCAGCGAGGGCCACAAACAATAATAAAAAGGAAGGGACAAACAGAGAGAATGTTCTAAAGGAAGACTAGACAAAGACTTGTCTGCTTTCAAAGTGGAAGGAATGGGAAGGAAAATTAAAAAAAAAAAAAAACTATATTCCTTAGGGTACTTAAGAAATAGTAAGTATTCCTTTAATTTTAGCACCATTAATAACACAGAGAATGAGGAGATTTACAGATCTACTAGGATTCTGACTTAAGAAACATGAGGGGTCGAACCAGATGGAAGCTTCTCACCAGTTCATGGAAGACGTAAAAGAAAACTCAAGGAACAACTGTGGTGTTTACTCCCAGACGTCAGCACAAACTGAAGACTCCGTGTGTCTTATAAAGGAGAAGGTATAAAGATTTACTCTTCCTCAGTGGCTAAGATTATGTATTCATAAATACATATATCTAGCACCAGGGAGGTGTAGGCATCTGAGAAAGCAGGCAAGATCTTGTTGAGTATACCAAGCTGGTAAGTTGGGTCAGTGATGAATTTAAAGACCAAGCGGGATCTGAAGGCAGATGACATGTTGATAACACAGTCGAGAGGAATTAAAGGAGCCAGTATAAATTGAAGGCAATTTGAAGGAGGTTCCTTTGGTGACAGTTCTCCAGGGAGTGTGACAGTGACACCTTACATTTCACATCCAGCTCAGCCTGAACAGATGGCACAGACAAGGCATGCTTCCTTCCTAGGAGGTTTCATCTGGATTTATAACCTAGTCAGCCTGGTTTCCTATCGCCTCCAGATGGACTCAGGGCAAAACCCCTCTCCATTCCCAGAGGAAGCAAACAAAGCTCATTAGCAAGATGTCTGGAACGGTCCTGCCTGCAGTTTTATGGAAAATCTGTGAATTAGCAAGCAGTACAATATGTTGTGTAGTATGATCTCCCCTAAGCACAGAACCCTGATTTAGTGCCTGACAACACAGCCATATTTTAAGTGAGATAAATGGTGTCAGAATTGTCAGGCTCCAGCATATTAATATCTGGCTTAAAAATTATCCTCACTTCAAATATTGATATGATCTTCCTTTTTTTTCCTATAAAAATAAAGTTACCAGGCTTTCTTAGCTTTCAAATTTAGCAAATCACAATCCAAACTTTCTCACAATAATACACCGCTCTAGAGAAGAACAAAGTCTTCCCTAGTATACCACAGAGGTTTGAAATAATGTCTGAAATTAACAGTTTCGTTCTGGAAATTATTTCCAATGTCCTCTCATGCACTGTTCTCCTTTAGATTTCATATTTGTGCCTCAAATTTCACTGCCCCTGTTTCAAGCACTTTATCATATTTTACTATACTGTAAGACACATTATAAATTAGTGAAGAAATAAGACTATGATTTGATTAATTATAGTCCAGAGGTAATAATTATGTCTTCAGATTGATGCAACTTGTCTCTTCTAGTTTAATACAAGTACTCCTTTCACAGACAAAGTTCTTATGCATAGGCAATCACCTACATTTTATAGATTTATAAGTGGTTATAACTAATTAGCACTCCGTTGAATTAACCCCTCTACTTTCACAATAAAGGTCAGTAGCCAAATCAAGCACAGGAATGTGGCTGGGCTCCAATAGATTTTTGCCTGTGCCCCTTTCTGTGCATATAGTTTGACATTTTTTTTCTTCCAAGATAGAGACCTTCGGAGTAACTGACTTACTGTTGATTTGGCCACAGGTTAATTAGACTTAAAAAAAATCAATTTGCTTATAAGAACTACAAACATTGCTGCTATTTGCATCTACTTGAATAATTTCATTAAAATAATCATTGTTATCTTGGCAAGGTGAAGCACACCCATTAGTTTCAGTTGTCTATTGGGAAACTCAAGAGAGGAAAGTAGGTAAGCAAGAGGACGTGTTTCAGAGACCACAAGACAGGTAGCCTGAACAAATTACTGGCTGATGAAGGGAAGGTTAAAGCTCGAGATTCAAGGTTGTTGAAGAAAACATCTGAATTGCTAACTTCATACTTTTAGGTTTGCATTTCTCCATTGCAGAGACCAGATTGAAAGCAAGAGCTACTCCTTCAGCATCCCCTGAAGCCACAGAGGACTCTGCTACTCAAGTCTGGAATATAAGTCGATAGACGTTGACTAGTGCAGCATTTGCTAGCCTGTTGCTGTCTAGAAAACTGGAAGGATGATGTACCAAAAGAGAAGAAAATGTAAATCCATGTGCTCTTTAGGCTTAGAATTTCTGTTTCACATGGCAAATGGTTTCCTTTGCTCATACGAACCACTCTGTGATACTCTTCCAGAATTATCACCTGGGCACAAACCATTGGCTATGACTACCTTAACTCAGGGAGCCAGTAAACAAACACAAGGCTACCCCAGGTGCCTAAAGGTAGTCAAGTTCTAAAGTAAACCTTTGGGACCTTGTGAAGATTGATGTTATACATCAACTTGACGGGCCCACAAGATTCCCAGAATCTTGACTGAACACTAATGTAGGCTCTACCACTTCTGGAAGAGATGATGAATCCATAGACTGGTTGCCTAACTAGCCTGTCTTAGTGAGGGTGGTCCTCACCCAACCATCTACAAACCAGAATGGAACTAAGAGGCAGAATAAGAGGAGGCCCCTCATGCCTACATTGAGAGCTGGCTGGCATTTTCCTCTGGGACTGGACATGAAAAAATGGATGCTGGGGTCTCAGTCCTACTTACCAGCTCTTACAATTGAACTCACACTATTGGCTTTTCTTGTTCTCAGACTTCTGGACTCAGCCTGGAGTTTCCACATCAGAACACACACTGCCCATCTCGGAAATGCTCAGTCTGTATAGCCATAGGGGGCAAAACTTCCTCTCTCATATACGTGCACACTTAGCTAATCATGTATTCATACATACATATGTAACTTTTGTTTCCCTTGAAGGCTACCGACTCTCTGAGAAAATCTGAGAAAACGTTGCCTAAAAGGACCTTGAAGGTGGATTAATTTAGGGATCCTGAGATAGATCCTTCTGGAGAGACCAAATGTAATCACAACAAATTTCACAGAAAGCAGGTGGAAAGATGGACACCATGGGCAGACGATGTGGAAATGGATACAGTATTGACAGGAAGAACAGACGGTCCATTCTTTCGCTGAACATAGAAGAGCAGATTGAGACTTAATGCTAAGACATGAAGATGGACTTTTCCATAGCACCTCGAAAAAGAGGACCCATTTAAGACTCTGACCCCCATAATTACAAAATAATGAACTCTTACCTTCCAAAGTGTATGGTAATTTGCTATAGCAAATGTAGAAAACTCACACAGCTCTGTTGTTGCAAGGATCCCCAAGGAATTACACAACTTCTAATTCCTCTAATTACTCTTAAATTCATCTGAGATGCTGCTGGGGAATCAGGGGGCTATGCCCTTCTGGTAGATTAAAACCCTTTCTGATCTAGTGAGATAAGCAGTGTAGACATAATGGCAGATCTGAATTCTCTTATCCAAGACTGATTTTTTTTTTTTTAAATAACAGCTATCCCACAGGCTTTGTGACTGGGCTGCATCTACCAAGTGGAAATTCCATTTGTGTGACATTTAATGTAGAACTCTCTGACTGCATGATTAATTCTTGCAGATCAGATATTAACTTGTTATCAGATCTACAGAAGGTGGCAATGTGATTAGAAGGCTGCTCTTTTCAGTGCCCTCTGCCAGGTGATTTCTCTGCCAAACCATTATGCCCTGGGAAGCAACACGTGACATTATCCAAAGCAAGTTGAATCCCGTGAGCAATTGATTCAGATAGTTGCATCTTTATTAGTGATAGCTCCCTGAGGAATGTTGGGTCTCTAGTTCTGCTTTGAGACTGCAATTCATTAAGGTTCTATCTTGAGCCAGTTTTAATTAAACTGTGCTCTTTTGCTCCTAAGGGTCCCATCGCTCATTTTTCTCACCTGGTCGTAGTTACTGTAGAAATCCAGCTGTCAAGCTGACCTGACACTCCACTCCCTGTTGTCATCTGAGAAAACGTCCCTTTGGTTTTACAAGGTCAGTATTAAAATTAATGTCTCAGTTTACTTCCCCCCACCCCGGAAATAAAACTGGTACTGTCCTGGTGACAGTGGTATTAATATTATTAAATGACTTTAATGTTGCAAACAAAGGTTAATTTTAGCTGTCTTTACTCTGAAATCCATCTGCCTCCTGACTAAACTGATAATGCAATGTGATAGACAAGTTTTTGGATGACTCAACCTTTTCATCCTCTTCCCAGTTGGGTCCATAACTGGCTGAAATCATTATTTTGGGCATACTTACTTGTTTGTTTTTGCTGACAAACACTAGCATAGCGCCAACTGCCTCTCTTGTTACTGGTCATTAGTTTCCTGAGTAATAACTTGGTCTAAGCAATACCAGTTTCCCCTTGCTGTAGCTTTTTGAAGAGTCTCTTTGTTCAGCCAACAATCTAATGAATATTCACGGAGCATCTTCTTTGTGAAAGGTCCAAAACAAGACACTGCACGGAATGTAAAATGGCTGAAGATGTGCTCTACACTCTGCCAGTTCACATGACAAGCCACGTGTGTTGATTCTTTCTAAGCTTGGGGACTCTGCAGTGCTGAGACGTGGAAATACTTGGGATGTGCCTTCAGTGACTAATTCAGTAACTGAGGTATGAGTACCAAAGTGGACAGGGCGATGGGATGGAATGGCATCCCTTAACAACTGTCATTGTTCACATAATAACACAATGGTAAGGAGAGCCAAGATGGCTGCAGTGGGATTAGAAGCTCGCTCCTATCCAGTCACAATGCCTGGGCCACTGGCAGTCTAAAGGAGAGGTGATTACTTAAGAAGAATGGTGGATCTTTCTGCCCACCTAACCCTAATCTCAATACTCTCCACCCCCACCCATCTAGGCGTTTAAATGCAGTTACCCAAAGCCACAAGTTAACTAACTAACTAACTAACTAAATAACTAAATAAATAAATAAATAAATAAATAAATAATGAACTTTTCAACATTCTAAAGATGTTTCTTTCTAACCAGAATACCAGCATGACCTTTGCTCAGCTTTGCAAGCTGGTGATCAAAACAGCATTGGACCAAAACTAACACTACAGGTATGAAAAGGAAACTCAGGTCTATGACTTACTTGCACTAATATCAAAGCTTACTAGACATATGGACTAGTTAATGAAATAGACACAAACAAAATATACCAATAGAACATAACAGAAAAGGAAAATAACCTTATATGTGGAAAGCTGATAGTCAATAGAATAAGTACTGAAGATGCCCAGAGAAAACCCAGTAATTAATGGCTCTGGCTAAGTGGACCATCCAATTGGAAACAAAACAGTATCTTAATTCCCTGCTTTGTCCTCATAACATACACATTCAATTCCCAGTAGACCTCACACTGAAATATGACACTCAAAATTCTTAATTTCTACAGCAAGACATAGAAGACTTCAGGAGCTAGACTCTGCCCTCCCCTCCTCTCCCCACCCCTGTCCTCTCCTCTCTTCTGCTCTCTTGTCCTCTCCTTCTTCCCTTTAATTTAGAAGGTCTCAGTACTGCCCAGGTTTGCCGGAACCCACAATTACAGTGAGCATCACCAAATCTGGTAAGCTAAGCTTCTTCTTCTAAAACAGGCAATGAAAGAAACTTACCATGGAATAAAAGATGAAATGCTTGGGTTACATTCATGTTGAAACTTCTTTCTATCAAGACATTTTTAGAAAATGGAAATTGGAGATGACATTTGCAGAATGCATACTTAATTAAAAGATGGTATCTCAAATATGTACTTAAAAATTCTTCAAACCACTAAGGGGCTGGGAAGGACACTCAGTAGTTAGAAGCAGTTGTGGCTCTTGGGTTTGATTGCCACATGTTGAGTCACAACTGTCTATCACTCCAGTTTCAGAGAATCTGACGCCACCTTCTGCTGTCCACCTACACTGCATGCACATGGTGTGCTTACAGGCATGTGGCCAAAACATACATGTAAAATAAAAATATGTTTTTAAAGTCAGGCCAAAAACCGGGCAGTATGCCAAAAAATGAGCAAGAGATATAGACATTCGCAACATAAGATATCTAAATGCCTATAAATCCAAAGAGAAATAGTTAGCTTCTTCAGGAAACTGAAAAATGAGTCCTTAGTTTTGATCCCACTACAAACCCACTCAACCAGTGACATCGAGAGTATTATTACAGATGTTTGCAAGGGCACCAAATATAGGGACTTTGGTATATTGCTGGCTGGAATATAAATTGCAGAATCACTTTGGAAGAATATTGTATGCAAGGTTAAAAAAAAAATGCAAAACCAAAACCAATGATTGATCATTTTACTCCTAGATAGTTACCCAATATAAATGGGCACCATTTGTCAAAGGTGTTCACACAGAGTTTATATAGCTCAGCAGAAACTGTAATTAGCAAAGGCTAGGAGTATCTCCAGAATGTATAGATAGTAAAATAAATAAATGTTGAATATACATACAATGAAATACATTAGAATGAGTGAATTAACCTCAGCATATTCAACAGCACAAAAAATGTCTTCAAAGGATAGCTTCTAAACCAAGGCATAATGATATCATCATGCTTAGGGATACAGTGCTACATATAAAACTGTAGCAAAGAAATGTGCTGTGGGATAATCCTTCTATATGCTATAAATATGTATTACTCTCATTGGTTAATAATGAAGCTGATTTGGCCTGTAGCAAGGCATAATAAAGCTGAGTGAGAAAGCCAAAGTGAAAACACACAGGGGAGGAAGGACAGATTTCAGAAGAGATGCCAGCCAGTTGCCAGAGGAACATGACATGCTAGCGGACAGGTTAAGCCATGAGCCATGTGACAAAATGCAGATTAATAGAAATGGGTTAATATAAGTTGTAAGAGCTAGTTAGTAATAAGCCTGAGCAATAAGCTGAGGACTCTGTAATTAATATAAGCTTTTGGGTGATTACTTAGGACCCAGTGGTAGGGACAGAAAGAAAATGAATTTATCAGAGCTAGAGAGATGGCTCACAGGTTAACAATACTTGCTGCTCTTATAGCAGACCCAGGTTCAGTTTCCAGCATCCACATGATGGGTCACAACCATCTGAAAACTCCTCTTCCAGACATGCACCTGATAGATATATATATGGACAAAACACTCATCGACATAAAAATAAAGTATTTCCAAAAAGGAGAAATCACCATAAAAGTTAGTATAGTGACAGGAAAACAGAATGAAGTGGATCGTGGGTATAGGAAATTGTACTTATTCACGCCCTACATAATGACTAGTACATATTTGAACTGGATTTTTCATTTCAATACATTCTTTTCTGTGTTATTTAGTAGCATGGGGAAACTTTTTTAAAGGAAGGTGACATGAGAGATTATCGGTTCATTTTCGTTAGAGGACCAACGCTTTCTGAGAGTAATCTTTGAGGGTCTTAGGCAGCCTCTGGAGGAATAACTTTGGAGAAGTAAAGGAGACAAGAGGTCACGTCACAATGGATCAAGAGTTAACTACAAGAACAAAGGTACGAAGCTGGATTTGCCAGCTGGATTTGGAGGGGGAGGAAGGAAGAGGAAGGTGTGAACAAGAAGGATGGTGTGACACTTAAATTCTACCCCGTGGCACGTGTCTGGAGTGGCAGCAACAAGAGACAACACCTGTGAGCAGAAGGAAAGGAAATCTGAAGATTATGATGAAGTGGGTTGACGTTTGTTGGGTTAACATCCCCTACACTGTCTTCGGCAAACCCTTCCATCAGTGTCCTGGCCTCCTGTGATTCCTCCAACATTAAACCGGACAGGAGGGACTTGAGGTAGAAATGAGAGAAACAAAATGATAAAGGCAGCTCACAGCTTGTAGTCTGCCAAAGGCTTCCCTGGATGGCATAAGATCAACATTTGGAAACATGTGCACTGGAATCCTAGAGGTTTGGATGTGGAATGTTTTCTTTCCACCAGAATTGCTGGGAGAAGCAAGGAGACCCACTAACAATGACGCAGACACCCAACAAAGCCTGAAGGACAAATGCTAGGAGGAAGCTTCTAGAATATCTGGTGCCTGGGAGAGGTGGCTGTAACAAACCATGACACACTGGATATTTCCAAATTGCTTCGAATGGATTTAAATGTTTTTGTCACCAATAAGATAGGATCCTTTTTATCAGTTATCTTGATTTAATCATTTTATAAACATATATCAAACGTTATAATATACCAAATAAATGTAGAGTTGTTGTCAATTGAGAATCTAATAAAAGGGGCTGGGGAGCTAGCTTGATTGGTTAAATTATTACCACATAAGCATGAGGAACTGAATTTGATGCCAGGATACAGGAAAAACGTCAGACATGGTGGTGCATGCTTGGCATCCAGTGCCGGAAAGGTAGAAACAAAAAGATCCCCGGGACTAGCTGGCCAGCTAGCCTTGCCAAATGCATAACATAAGTTCTGGGCCAAGAAGAGAGTCTATCTCAAAAAACATGGCGGACAACAGCTGAAAAGCAATGGCCGAGGTTGACCTCTACTCTACACAGGTGCATGCGTATGTGCCCCCCCCACATACACACACACACACACACACACACACACACACACACACACACACACACACACACACATCACAGAGAGAGAGAGAGAGAGAGAGAGAGAGAGAGAGAGAGAGAGAGAGAGAGAGAAAGAAGCATGTGCAACCACCCTACAGGAACATACATGTCTCCATAGGCACACACACACACACACACACACACACACAATAATATAAATGCTCCAGGCTGAAGACATGGCTCAGTGGGTAATAATTCATGCTGCTCTTGCAGAGGACCTCAGTGTGATTTCCAGCACCCATATCAGGTGGCTCACAACTGCCTGTTATGAGTAGATTTCCCCTGCGGTCTGGTCCCACCACCGTGCCAAACCCAATATGCAGAGACTCTGTAGTAGATATAAATGCTGTTGGCCAGGTACTAGTTTCTTATTGGCTAGCTCTGTCTTAAATATTAACCCAGTTCTATTAATCTAAATATTTCCACATATCTTATCTTACTGGAGAGAGGGTCTGGTGTTTTTCTCTCTCAGTCCACCATCTTGGAACTCCTCCCTATCACTTCCTCTCTCCTCCTAATCTCCTAATCCCACCTATCTTGCTTTCCTATTGGCCAACAATGCTTTATTCATTAACCAATAAGAGAAACATATTTATAGAATGACATCTCCCATCAACTGCCTGTTGTGACACTCTGACCCTCTGGCAGCTCCATGGGCACCTGTACACATATGCACATCCCCCCTACCTCTCCCCCCCCACATAGTTAAAAATAATAACACAAATCTTTTGAAAATGTATGAATATAATAAAAATCTGGGCGTACTGGAGCATAGTTGTACGTTCAGCTTGTGGGAAATAGAGGCAGGAGGACCGGAAGTACATGACCACCTACATAGCAAGCAGGGCTATGTGAGACTCTTAGTCAGACGTTTCAAAATCTGAAACATAAAAATAACAACACTTGGAGATGCTGCTCGAAGAGCAAGGAAGCCCACCGGTGATTCCACACTGTGAATCCTGTGGGGCAGCATTCAGCCCCTCCCTCCACAGCCGTTTCAGAAGGCAGCTCTGAGTTCTGTGCCTCTGTGCTGTTTGGCTGCTAACGGCTCATAACTCAGTTTCTCTCAGGGTTGCCACTGACCAAGGGAGCCATGCTTCTCAGGTCATGCCTCCCACCAAGGGCGAGTGACAGGCCCATCGGCTCCAGGCCACCCTTAGAAGACACTGTGAAGATCCTCCCAACCCCACAGCTCTCAGGCCTTGTCTCTGACTCCCCCCGCCTGTGCCAGCTTCCCCTATTACCTCAGAGTTCCACAGACTCAGCACTTTTAGCCACTGAGCTGCCTAATCCCTTGTTATGATGACAACACTGTGTATTATAGGGTATTCAGTACTAACTTTGACCTCCACCTACCAGATGCCAGCTTGTCTCCAGACATTGCTAAATATATTACAAATTATGATGCAATCCTGTCCACTCTATTCCCACAGGTGGTGATCTGAAGAGCATTCCCAATAAACTTCCGGCAAGGAAACCACCGGATCTCTGGCACAACCCAATGAAAGGGTCACTTAAAAAATATGAGTATTTATTTATCGCAAAATTACACCTGTAATTTCATAATTATATTATGTACTCTATCAAAACAAAAAACAATTTAAGGTGAGATAAAAATAAACATGATTAGTGGTTCGAGCATTTCCTCTACTTCCCAAAACAATGTTTACCAGCACCTCCAGAACGAGGCCCTGGGAACGAGCTGGGAGGAAACGATAAAAAGAATATAGGCATGACTTAGTAACTCCGTGAGTCAGGGGAAAAGATCTGGGGGAGTGTTATAGTCATGAATAGCAAGGTAGAAGAAGTCATAGAGACAGCATCAGAAATCAAGAAGATAGGAAAAGGTACCACACAAGGATGCTGTTGCTGGCAAGCACAGGATCAGGCATGTTGGAAGACACTGATAGCTGCCCACCAAAATCAAGTATCCAGACAAGTATCCAGGAATGGCCAAGATAAGAGGCTGCCATGAACCAAAGTTCAGAAGGGATATCTTTTTACTGGACTAAAGGTATATTCTTGATAAAATAGTATCACACTGTTAGAAATAAAGGGACCGTCCCCATGGTCACACAGAATTGCAGGCAATTGTAGTAAGAGATTGTGTCCCCCAGTGCATATGAGATAGAGCGTGTGACAGTGACAGGGAAGATTCGAGTACCATGAGGGACAGCGCAGAAAGTATCACGCCTATGCATTCTAATCTCTCTTGTAGAACTACTCGGGTTCAGCGTAATATTCCACAAGTCCTCCGGGCCACATACCTCAATAACAGAATACTGATTTCTGTATCATATAGTGCACAGGACAAGCTTGTCCCACAGATAAAACCACAGTATGTAGAATGTACCAAAAATTTAGAGAGAGAGAGAGAGAGAGAGAGAAAAAGTTAAGAGCCACCAGCTTAAAGCATGCTGTTTGTTTATTTTTTAGGTAGTCAAAAATACCACCACCACCACCAACAACAAAAATAAAATAAGATTAGTAAGCTAAAGTATCCAAAGCAATACCAATTATAATAAATGGTGAAACATTTACTACTTTAAAAGGAAAAAAAAAACCAAAAAAAAAAAAACCCAAAAAACTGAGCCAGGTATGGTCGGGCAGTAAAATCAAGACTCAGAAGATGGAGGCAGGGGATTACTGTGAGTTCGAAACCAACCTGGACTACTTAAGGAGACCTTGTCTCAAAATAAATAAATAAATGAATGAATGAATGAATGAATGAATGAATAAATAAATAAATAAATAAATAACTCAAAACAACAACAACAACAACAACAAAACAAAACTAAGACACACTGGAAATTTTATTCTCCAAAGAAACCTTAAAATATAACTTTATATTAACAAATAATAAAGTTGGTGTTCTTAGAATGCAACTCTCCATAAATAGCTTGTAAATATAGTGATTATAAAAGCTGTGTTTGAATTTTAAAATCCTGGGGCTGGGAATGTTGGTAAAGTACTTGTCTAGCATGCCCGAGGCCTGGGACTTTTTGCTTCTCAAGTTTGCAGTTATTTTGCGGGTGATACACTAAAGATGGGTAAAAGAACAAATCGTTACAATATTAATGGGGAAAAAAAACCCCACAGAAATTTGGCATGATACAGCCAGAGACTTAAAATGTGTGTTGTGGCTAAGGAGATGGCACAGAGGGTAAGAGTGCTTGGTATATAAGCACAAGGACCTAAGATCAGATCCCAGCACCCATGTAGAAGTTCAGGGTGGTCCAAGCCCTAGCTCTGTAGAGGGTGGAGATAAAGCTCTCACTGGGGCTCGATGGTTACCCAGCTGGCTCATTTCCATGAGGGTTCTTATCTCAAGGCAGCAAGACAGAGAGTGGCAGAGGACAAGAAATGACCTCTGGCTTTTATATGCATGGTAATACATGCCCACAATCATACATGTATAACATACCCACACCAAAAATATATAAAAAAGAAAAATGGATATTTCTAATTGTTCTTGTGGAAATGTATTTTTATAATCAGAAATGTAGGAAAATAGGGACATGTTTTATAATATGATTAAAACTAGCTGGGCGGTGCTGACACACACCCTTAATCCCAGCACTTGGGATGCAGAGGCAGGTGAATTTCTATGAGTTTGAGGCCAGACTAGTCTACAGAGTGAGTTCCAGGACAGGCTCCAAAGCTACACAGAGAAACCCTGTTTTAAAAAAAACCCAAACCAAACCAAACCAAACCAAAACAAAACAAAACAAAACAAAAAGCAAACAAATATGGTTAAAACTAATTGGTTAAAATTAAATTATCCACATGTGGGAGAATGATTAAATATATATCCAAATGTATATCCAATAGATTCATATGTACCATATAGATAATACAAACACTGAAACAATTCAAAAAACACATGACTAGAAAAGTGATAATAATACAATATTACAGATATGTAGCAGACTAGAAAACTTGTTAAATAACATAGTCTGAATTTTGTGGGAAAAAAATAGGAAAGGGAAAGAAGTAGAGATACCAAAACATATCTTGATGCCATTTTATGTTGCTATGAATATGTATAACATTTAATTCTTATTCATTTCTTTTCCTAAAGTCTTCTACAACTACATTATCATACAGATAAGTTTTAATAATACTGATTTTCTTCATATACATATGACTGCTCATTCTAATGACTGCTCATTCTACTGACTGTTCATTCTAATTTACTATAATAGACAATTATAGTAAACTTAGCAAGAATATGTTGAAAAAACGAACTATTTGGGACCGGAGACACAAATTGATCCGTGGTTAAAATACTTAATATTTATGAAATATTTCGTACTTCTTCAACTGTAGTCTACAGTTCATCTTTCCATGAAGGACTCCAGACTGACCCCGAAGTGTTAATAAATGTGATGTCCCTGTTACAACATCTGACATAGAATAGGGTTTCCATGAAGTCAGAGCTGCCCCTTTGCTACCTGACTCTGATCTTTAGTCCAGGATTGAGACACTGCCATCATTCTTTACTCTCAACAACAAAAGCTCGATTATGCAAGGACCTAACATGCAAGGTGAACTTAAAGCATTCCACATGCCTGAATATAAAACGTGTCTCGTTTAAAGCCTTTATTAAAGGAAGAAATAATTCATTTCCGGTGGTCTGAAATTGACAAACTGAATTGATAAACATTTGACTGATCTAACCCATCATTTCTCGTAGAACTCAAACCAGCTACATGTAGAGATGACAGAAGAGAGTCACTTTATTAATTAGATAGTGCCCTAATGACCTCACTTGCTTCTCCACTCAGGATTTTAAACAGGACAAAAACAGTCTGGATTGTTCTGAAGGGCAGCATAAGAACTACTGCTTAAGCTGTTCTCATGTGATTTTCCTTTACTCAAGATTAGAAATGATTTCACAGGGTCAAATAAATAGTGATATATAATCAATATTTGTGCTTGATAACTCTTGTTGATTTTACTGTGTTTATTATAGAGAACGTGGGGGAACCAAGCATGTGTTTCCAAAATATCAGCTTGTTTAAATATACACAGAGTGCATTGTATACTTGTGCATAAGTATTCCAGATTAGGGCAGCTGTTTATATGGTGGTTTTTGTTGGCACATTTATTTTAATCATCTCAAGAAAACATTCTTTGTCCTGGAACCTTGAATTAACCAAGAAAACAGCTCAGTGTGCGGGAAATGAATTGTATTTCTCGGGGCATTATATTCTCTTGCTAGCACAAAACTAAAAAAAAAAAAAAAAACATTGAGCAGCGATGTTTGCCTGCTTGCTTATTTCAGCTGAATGGAATGGAAAATTACACAAAATTGAACAAAGAGACTGCGCTGACCTTCTCAATTGCTGGGAAATGGAAGTGTTTATTCAAGCCTTCACATGGTGGCTCTGGCGCCTGGTGCCCTTGAATTAATATAAACTGTTTTTGCTGAGGGGCCAGATGAGCTGCCTTCAGCAGTCTGCCTCTGCACTGTGTCCCCATCTAGCATAGCTGAGACAAAACTTCCCTTAGGAAAACCCTAGTGACTGTTCCAAGTCACCTGCACAACACGCAGCCAGCGGCAGTGATATGGATACTGGCTTCTGGCTTCTGCCTCCCTCTGTCATGATGTGCCTCCACAGGTCTCCGAGAGGTTATTTCTACATGTGAGTAGGTTTCCTTCCCTTTCTTAAAACCCACAGGTGGCTACTGACGATTCATAGAAACTTCTGGACTCTTTTCACAGCTTGTAAGACCTAAATGTCAGCTCTGTTTGCCTTTATCTTCATCCCCTGCCCTCTCCCACACCTGGGAAGACTATAGCATCCTTTATTGCCCAAACACAAAGCTCTTCCCTCCAGAGGACTGTTGGTTGTTGAGCGCGGCCTGCATCCTCTTTCCTGCCTGCCTTAGTTTTCACATTCAGGTCTCATATTGCATCTTTTCAGAGAGATCGTCTAACCTGGTAATGCAAAGTAGCCTGCCTTGTTCCCTAGTTCTTTCCTGTGGGCCTATTGTTGTTTCCATTTATTGCTGCCTCACAATATCTTGTTTATTTTCTTTTCTACTGGGCTTGTACTTCTTACTGCACTCCATAAAGGCAAGTATCTTGTGGATCATGTTCACTTCTATGTCTGTAACATCTAGGACAGTGACTAACACACAGTACGAGACCCATAAATAGTCACACACACACACACACACACACACACACACACACACACACACACACTGAATTAAGTTCATCTATATGACTGATCCATCAAGACATCATTGCAAGCAATGAAAATCAATTCTAGCCATTTGAAACAGAAAGGAATCTATTGGAAGATGATGACAACTATTTTTTACATTTCGATTTGCCTGGTCCACCCTGTATCCAGGTATTTGGCCATACTTCTGAGAATAGTTCTGGATGAGATTAATGTGCTAATTGGTAGAACGATCAAAAGGGATTGCTTTCCCTTCCAATACCAATCGGATGAAGGTGTACGTAGAACAAAAAGTCTGGCTGACCTGAGAAAGAGAAAAGGCTGCATAACTTACTGTCTTTGGGATACTGGCTTCTTCCTTCTCTGAAATGCCAGCTGGACATGGGCTCTTCTTGTGTCTCAAGCCTCCTAGGCCTCAGACTAAAATTCTTCCATCTTATCTGTGTCTCCAGCCCCCCCAGCTTGAGATTTATTAGCTTCTGTAATTGTGTAATAAATATTTCCACACATAGGCACATGCATGTGTGCCTGTACAACACACACACACACACACACACACACACACACACACTCCTGCTTCTCTGAGGAACAATTAACTAGAACCTGTCAAGAGCTCACAAAGGAGCCAGGATTGCTAGAGGCATGCTTAGAGAAGAGTACGAATCAAGACCAAACAGTAATAATAATAATAATAATAATGATGATGATGATGATGATGATAATAATAATAATAATAGTGATGATGATGATGATAATAACTAAACAGCCAATGACCACCAAAATGAGAACAGTCTTTCCGGAACAATGATCCCTTCATGGACACCAGACACTCTACTAACACTGCCACAACAACTGCTGCCATTTCTGGATGCTGGGTGACAGTGTACACAATACCAGACTAAACACTTGCAGCCCTTGCTTCTTCTAAAGTAAAAAAATCTGAGTCATATGTTCACAACCCTTAGTTCCATTCAGAGAGGAAGAGGCCTCATTTCTTCAGGGCCTCCTATCTTAACGACATAGCATGGCCTATTAAGCTGCAGTACCTGAATTTGCATGAGGACACATTCAGGCCACAGCAGCTGCCACGGACATCCTGCTGTGTGCTCTAAACTGTCATGGTCTCTTAGCTGCTCATCCTGTTACCCTGCTCAGCTTAGAAACAAGCATCCCTCATCTTTTTGGTCCTCCCAAGAGACCTCTCCTTTTCTCTTGGCCACAAGTTGCATATGGAACAGATTAACAACTTAACTACCCAATATGGGCCTCTCCTCATGGAATTCGGGGATTTGCTTGATGCATTTGGAGCAGAAGAGAGACAATCTTTCGACTAATAAGCTAGTGATACATTTTCCTCTTTAATATCATGCTGGTCATTTTGTCCTAGTCATTACTTTGCAGTATCTCTGTAAGGAAACCAAGTTTTCCTGTAATTAACACATCTAAAGTATTATCTATATGCACTATTTCAGCCATTGAAAAATGCCTTGGAGTTTGTTATCAATTTTAGGTCTTGGAAGTTTTTTTTTTAATTAATCCTTGTATTTAATGCACAGGATGTTTCATATATATTAATTGTAAGCGAAGTTATTCTTATAATATTTTAGTAGCTCTTTATCTATAGTCTGAGAACTAGAGACTTTTGAAATAAGCCTTCATTCTAATTTGCCAACACGGTGAAACATGAAAAGCCTGCTATATAAAGGGTAAACACGGTTTGTGGCAGTCAGGACACAAGCGGATCACAGTGGAAAGATTGTTTTTAAAGGTTCAGCTCATCAGGGACTAGAAAAAAGAGGAGAGACCGCCTCTGCCTGGCTAGAAGCCTTCCTTTGTGTGCTGTTTCCGGGCAGATGAAAAGCTGCTCCAGTCTCTTGCTCCCAGGGGATTGAAGGGAACAAAAGACAGCCACCCTCTCCTTGTTTCCAAGAAAGACATTTAAGCTGGAAGAGTCTGTCTTTCTCTTTGTTTTTTCTTTCTTTCTTATTAAACCAAAAGATTACTGAGAAGGTTGAAATCCTTTTAAAAATGATTTTTCGTCTGGGGCGAGAGTTTTAGAATTTCAGTGGAAATCGCAACAGGGCTTATTTTGTTTCCTTTTATCAAATCATCTAATTTGACATTCCATCATTAATTTTTGAGTAATAGTTTACTTTTTTTTGGTGGTGCAATTAATACTTAACACCTCCAATTTCCTCAGATGAGAGGGTTAATTTTCCATGACTTACTTGTCTAAACTCATGCCTTGACCTTATGCTTATGTCTAGGACTTTAGCTCCTATTTGACTACAAACTGAATGTCTGTGGTTACTTCCCTAAAATGTAGATATTTCTAATCCCCAGAGATGATGGGATAAGGAGGCAAGAGCTTTGCGAATGAGTAGAGCATGAAGATGGAGTTCTGAGGAAAGAGATTAGTGTCCTTATTTAGAATAAAATAAAGTCCAAGTCTTGGGCCAGGATGCAGTGGTACAGTACTCATTAAGGGAAAAGCAGTAGGTTTAATTGCCAGAGCCATAAAGAAAATGACAAAGAAAGGTTTCAAAAATAAAAGAGCCCAACCGAAGAACTGCGTCCCACCTCTGCCATACTGGGACCCAGCAAGAAGGGATCAACTATGAATCAATAAATGACTGCTTGCCAAATCTTCTCATGCTTTTGATTTTAGACTTCACAGTCCCTAGAACCAAGACAGATTAATTTCTATTTTCATAAACTGTCCGGCCCTTGGTATATTTTACTAGCAGCCCCAACAGACTAAGACTTACCTACCTTAATGATTTACTACAAGTAACAGTAGCCTAGACTTGGTTAGACTCAAAGACTAAGGATACTGTCACAGTTAGGTGCAGGGGCACACACCTTTAATCCCAGCTTTTGGGAAGCAGAGACAGGCAGATCTCTGTGAGTTTGAGACCAACCTGGTCCACATATTGGCTTCCAGGATAGCCAGAGCTACATAGTGAGACCCTGTCTCGGGGGTGGGTGGGGGAGAACATTATCACACTCTGTTTATTTGATTGCTTGGGTTATGGGGCTGTGTTTAGTTATACATATCAAGGCTGTAGCCTAAATTGGCCTTGAGTATATGCAGTCCTGATACCTCAGCTTCCTGAATTCTGGAATCAAAAGCATGAGTTACCATGCACCCACATTTGAACTTAGGAGCAAAGCCAGCTGGCTCTACCAGTGAGAAATAATTTGAGATCTTCCAGTGGGTGGGTGGATACACTCACAATAGACGGCTCAATGCCAGCTGCCCCTAAGACAGGGCAGCCACTGCTACCCTGTCCCATGGACACTATTCCACATGAGAGTAAAAGACGAGAGGTCACCATCCTATTCAACTAAAAGATGCCATTGGGGAAATAATACATGGGTACTATAGCTAGTATCTTCTTCTATTAGATTCTTGAGCATTAACCCACCTCCCCCTGCCCCCACACACACATCTTGCTCTCCAATCCTTGTACTTTTCTTATCAGCAGGGGTCACACACTGAGATAATACATCAGAAGAGATTAGGACCTTCTTTGGCAGTTTTTGCTAATTAGATTCACAAATTCCTTTGTCTTAAAAAACAAACCATTCATCCTGTATTGGACGCTCTTGACCCCAGGGATTTTAATATTATAGACCTTAGGGATTTACTACTAATAATTGTAATGTCTTCCTAGGGCTGTTTGCCCTTCTGTTGTGAACTGTTCCCATCGCTCCATCTTTACTCTATGTTGTGACTCACAGTCTAAGGGCTCTCAGGAGTTTGCAGACAGCGTGAATAAGTGGGACAGGTGGCCTTTGAGAATAATCACAAGGCTCTCTTACTTCTAGTTTCCCATCATGCACGTAGTAAAGAAATACGTTTCCCTCATGAACACACACGCCCAGCCTTAAATGGCTGCTGATACTCAGTGTCAGGGACATAAAGGAAGGCTGAGACCATGGGGAAGCAGGGAGCAGCTCGTTTTTGGCACAGTCAGCGTCAGCCAATAGATGCTGTGACGACTAGCAGAGATCTCCCATTCCTCAAAAGAACGTGAAAGTTCAGATTTTTAAAATATGTGGTGTCTCAAGTCTTGCTTAAGCATAACATGTCTACATGTCCATATGGGCTGTGAAGAGAACCTTTCTCCATGCCCATAATGGTTAGTGGGTACCTTTTGGCAGACTCTGCCTCAGTTTACTAAAGACAGTGAGCATTTGGCTTCACAGGCGAGTTATCTGTGAGATCATATAACCAGTCTCATGAGCACTTAAAGTGTAGTAAATTGCAAAGGAGGAAATGAATTCGAAAACAATAGAATGCCTTGTATTTAATGGGGTGTACCTCATTCCCAGACACATGTAAACGAGTATCTGGTCACTACAAAAGTATCTTTTCTTGATGGACTTAAAGGGCATTGCCTGTCCTGTTTTGTTTTTGTCAACTTGACACAAACTAGAGTTATCTGAGAAGAGTGAACTATAGTTAATCAAATGCCTGAGTAAGTCTGCTGGTCATCAAGCTTGTGGGGCATTTTTAAAATTAGTGATTGGTGTGAGAGGGTCCGGCCCATTGTGGGTGAGGGTACCCCGGGGCACGAGCTTCCAGGATGTTCAAGAAAGCCATGGGGAGCAAGCCAGTAAGCAGCACTCCCTCATGGCCTCTGCATCAGTTCCTGCCTCCAGGTTCCTGTCCTGTTTAGTTCCTGCCCTGATTTCCCTCAGTGATAAACTGTTACCTGGAAGTATAGACAAAATAAGCCTTTTCCTCTCACAGTTGCTTTTGTGCAATAGAAGCCTGAGACACTAAGTGGCATTATTGTTCTCTATGACTGCCAATTTCAATTTAAATGCCAGTGATGGGCATCTATAGTCAAGATTTATTTCCCTCTTGAACTTCAGCCCTGCAGTTTTAATTCTTTCCTGCATGTTATCAGGTGAGTGTTCCACAGAACCCACAAATACACTAACATACAATTCTTTCCTTCCTTTTACTTTGCATGTAAGTACATTTTAAAGTTGTAAAAATGTACAACATCATCAGCAAAGTGGCGGTGGCATATGCCTTTAGTCCTAGCACTAGGGAGGCAGAGGCAGGTGAATCTCTGTGAGTTCAAGGCCAGCCTGTTCTACAAAGCTAGTTCCAGGACAGCCAGAGATGTTACACAGAGAAACAATGTCTAGAAGAACCAAATGTGTGTGTGTGTGTGTGTGTGTGTGTGTGTGTGTGTGTGTGTGTGTGTATGTGTGTGTGTGGGGAGGTATGCCACAATACAAAGTAATAATCATTCATTTGAGGTTTCAAAAAAGAAATTAAAAGCATCTTTTGAACCCATAAGATACAACTGTTAAAATAATGTGCTCTGTAATCAGACACATCAGCATTTGAGTCTGGGGACTTCTCAGCCTGTTTTCTCATCCTGAAAAATCAAGATAATTGGACTTTCTAAAAGAGGTCTTAGAGATTTGATCTTAAAACAGTGCCTGACATGTACAAAAAGACCAGCGAGCATTACTTCAGCAGGAAACCAGGTTCCAGGTCTTGTTGTAGCCTCTAGCTCTTGATGGGAAAACCTGCCTCCTCCATATAGCATAGTGCCGCTATTCAATCATGTGGGAAAGGAAGTAAAAATCAATACGATATGTCCTTGCTGTCTGAGTGGACACAGAGTCATGCTTTTAAGACATACTCTATCGGGATGTGTCTCAAGTAGTCTTTTTGAAGTTTTTCATCTTGTGACTACAAGAATGACCTTTTTCCTGCCGGGGTCAGCAGCTCTTCTCTCCCCTAAGTGTCACGAGCTCTTCCCGCCCTTGATACCCATGAGGCAATTTTGAGAGGTCTTAGCTGTATACTATAGGAAAGACAACCTGTAGTGCTGTTGTGTGAAAGAACTTGGGTACAGGGTTCCCCGAGCTGACCGATGAGATGAGTTTTTTGTTGCTGTTGTTATTTTGGTTTTAGTTTTTGCCGTGTGAAGTTTGCTGATGGTGGTCCCATCAACAAATTATCATAAATATGGTGCCTTAAAACAGAATGCTGTTTTTTCTTCTGTGAGACAGGAACTAAATCCACTTGATTTGACAATGAAGACTAACTTTCTAGAAAGAAGGATATGTTGTAACAGGGAAAACAGAGCCAAGCCGGGTGGTGCTTACCTATTTTAATTATTTGTTTGGTTTTTTGTTGTTGTTTTGGTTTTTTTGTTGTTTGTTTTTTGAGACAGGGCTTCTTTGTGTTACTCTGGAACTCACTCTGTAGACCAGGCTTCCCTCAAACTCATAGAGATCCTCCAGTCTCTGCCTCCTGAGTGCTGGGACTAAAGGAGTGTATCACCACACCTGGCTCTACCTATGTTATTATTATCATCTATAAAAGAAGTCAATTTTGTTAAGACTAAGGTATCAACTCGAGTCAAATATTAAGACAGCAGCAGCCCGAATTCTTTGCTGTAGACTCAACAGGCTATCTATCTCTTCACCCTTTACTCTTGCAATTTCTAGAGGTCACTCACATTCCTTACATTGTCACCCTCTACTTTCTATTTTTGAAATTAGCAAAAGTAAGGTGAATCTTGCTAACATCACACCACTCTGACCTTCTGTTCTTGCCTTCTTCTTCCATTTCTAAGATCCTTTGTAAGTATGTAGAAAGCCTGAACAATTCAGGGCAGTCCCTTAAAGTCCTCTGGCTGTGAAACTTCATTTTCCTTTACTATGAAAAATAATACATTACCATCTGTGATTAGGATATGGAGACATTATTTAAGGCACCATAGACACTGTAGATGGTTCATACACGGACATATGTTAAGTGTTCTGTAGATCCGTACATTGACTGCTGTGGTGGA
Source organism: Cricetiscus sungorus (assembly GCA_030556225.1). NCBI lineage: Eukaryota > Metazoa > Chordata > Mammalia > Rodentia > Cricetidae > Cricetiscus > Cricetiscus sungorus. Next base: position 617,165 of record JANBXA010000611.1, on the reverse strand, counting down.
TAGCTACTGCTATTGCTTGCTCAGTATTTATATAAGTTCTGAATAAAGGTAATGAGAGTTCCTATAATGTACAATGCCCTCAAGTTTAATTTTCTTATTTTTTGTTCATTTAAAGTTCTCATGAGGATTTCTGGATTGGCTGCTTCCAAATAGTTTAGAGCAATGGTTCTCAACATTCCTAATGCTGTGACCCTTTAATACAGTTCCTCATGTTGTGGTGACCCCCAACTATAAAATTATTTTTATTGCTACTTCATAACTGTAATTCTGCTATTGTTAGGAACAGTAATATAAATTGCTGATGTGCAGGATAGCTGATATTTGACCTCAAAGGGGTTGTGACCCAAAGGTTTAGAACTGCTGTTTTAGAGAATTCATAGACTTAGGATCCTTTATGACTTCCCCAAGTACAAGCTGTAATTGTCAACAATCTGGAAATACTCTTCAATCTACTCAACTGGGAAGAGAAGAGTACAGGGACAGTCAGGGTACTCAACTGGGAAGAGAAGAGTGCAGGAACAGTCAGGGATATGTTTATTGATTATATTAGGAAGACACACATATCACCTCTGCTGATAATTGAAGGATTAAGTGGCAGTCCTGACCAATAAGCAAAGAGATTAGAAATGTGATCCAGCCACACCAAAAAAAGACAGAAAGCGGGGGCACCACACTGTGAGATTGCTCAACCATACTGTCCATGACGCTGAGATTGCTCAACAGTACTCTCCAGGTCACTCTGAAGGACTCAGTTTCCCTTGACTTAGCTAAAGTAATCAAAACACCCATATCTCAGTAATTAATTAATTAAGAGACTGTGGGTCCAACTTCAGATGTCTGCGATATGCTAAGACCGACACATCAGCTCAATGTCATGACCAAGGAGTCGCTTACCTCTATGTCCTAGTGTACACTGTGTCTATGGCATCAGCCATCTCTTGGCCTTCCTAGCAAATGGGACTCTTCGATAGTTTTGCATTGCTGGGAGACAGTGTCTGACAACAGGCAATACGCTTCTTGTCCAAAAACAATAAAAGACAACTTATTTAATAGGAGAAATATTTTAATACTGAGATCTACTATTAACACTAGAATCAACTATGATTTTTAATATCTCAAGTTCAATAGCAAGCCCAGGTTTCACAAAAGTGAGTACTAATGATTTCTATGGGGGGGGGAGTTGTTTGGTTTTTTTTGTTTTGTTTTGTTTTGTTTTTTTGGTTTCTTTGAGACAGGGTTTCTCTGCATAACAGTCCTGAATGTCCTGGAACTCCCTCTGTAGACCAGGCTGGCCTTGAACTCACAGAGCTCCACGCGTCTCTGCCTCCCAAGCGCTGGGACTAAAGGTGTGCACCAGCACTGCCTGACCTCAGGATTACTTTATACATATTTATTTACCTATCTTTTATTGGTGCCAGTATGATCCAAGGAAGGGAGATGATGTGAATAAAGGGAATCTAAATGATATTTAAGACATGAATAAAATTCAGAAGCAATTGTTTTGATATTGGCTGTATAAAAATAATTATGTTTCAACTAATCATGTGCTAGAAAATACAAATAAAGGCAATAATAAAAAATGAATACACATAAAATCCTTTCTACACAGATACTAACTTTTTCTCACCAGGGAAAAGTTAATTGAGTTCTATCTTATTAGAAAGATACTATGTTCTCCAAAGAATATTAGGTGCTGTGATAACTGGACCGATTTTGAAAATACCACACTCTTTTTGATGTATTGGGAAACAATAGGCATAACTAGTAGGCCCTAAGTAGTGAGCATAGTAGCTAGTACAGGGAAGTGTTGGATGGGCTGGTGCAATGGGTTCGCCTTCACACTTCCCTTCAGGAGCAAGTCCCAGAACCACAGCAAAGAACTGACCCGAGCAGAAAGTTTCCACAGCCTCCACACCTCACCTTCACAATTCCCAAATGCTTTCTACCTGCAGCTCATCTGAGAAGTTAAATTCGGTCTTTTCTTCCGACTGCATTCTGGAGCCCAACTACAAGGATTTTCAGCTTTGTTCTGTTCAGACAACACCCCCGCCCGCCCCTACTCCCCAACTCCCCCCACTTCCATCCCCACCCATTACCCCCACCTCGACCCCCACAAAGATAGGGATCTACCACCAACCAACATCCATCAGTGATGAGAGGTGGTTTGGAGCATGCCAACATCTTGACAGGGAGAAATCAAGATGGCTTTCACATCACCACTTCCCGTGGGGACACAGGACTGATAAAAGGACCCGACTTCATAGGTGAGCCTACTATAAGAAGATTTGCAGTAGGAAGGGGTTTGCCTTCATGTGGAAGATACTTAAGTCTGACAGATGGAGGGAAATAAACTCATCCAATCATCACATAAACTTGAAAGGTTACGCTAAGCTGGTTCCAGTAGCATAGTCAGGGATCTTAGACACTGGGGAGGCCGAGGCAAAAGGTTGGCTAGTTACAGCCTGCCTAGGACACAGTGAATTTAAGGTTGGTTTAGGCAACTCAGCAACAGAAGGTTTTCTGTATAGCCCTGGCTGTCCTGGAACTCAGAGAACCTTCTGCCTCTGCCTCCTGAGTGCTGAGATTAAAGTCATGTGCATAATGATGGCCTGACAAGACTCTGTCTTAATCTGATATAATATAACATAACTATGGCTGGGGATATAGTGTAATATGCAGAATATCTATCATGTACAAGGCTCAAATTCAACTCCCAGCACCAAAAATAAAATAAAATAGAGAAAGAGAGAAAAAGAGAAAAAGAGAGGGAAAGTCTGAGTGTTAAATGAGATACTAGCTTCGGCTGAGATCTTGATTTTATCCTCACCAGATCTTGAACAAAGCTCTGAGGTATGCCCTGCCCTGCCTTCTGATTGAACTCTGAGATAACAGCTTAGTTTGTAGCTAATAAGCTTGTGGTGACTTGCCATGCAGCCATGGGAAATGAATATGGGCAGCAAGAACAGGTAGTTCTTTCCCAGTATCATGTATCAAACGGGCGTGGTCAATTATTAACAATCTTGGTAAGCATTTTCAAAAGGCAAAATAACTGTAGCAAAAGGAATTTATATTTTCACTTAAAACTACTATTAATGTCTATATGTATACCAAATGGTCACTTTATGGTATAAATCGAGATTTAGAGATAAAAAACACAACAGCTATTTAATGTAATTTTTTTACTATAATGCATTATCTCGATATTTTTATCTAAGAATTTAATATTATGATACAATTTATTTCTAACTTTAACATTATAATACTCATGAACAAAATATCAGGAAAACTGTGGATGATGACCAACTTTATAAAGGGTCCAATCAACATTTTGACTAAGAAATAATCACATGGCTTTAAGTAGTTTATAGTCTTGTTAAATGATCTTATCAACCAGGAGGCTAAAAGGCAAACTGGTTCCTATTTGGGAGCAGATGCTTTTATTTCTTCCTTAACAGATTCTTTGATGACATCCGGGGAAACAGTAGCACAAGTCTACAAAGCAAAGATTGCCAGAGCCCATATTTTAAAAATGGCTCAAATCAGGTAGGTTAGGCTATCTCATTCTTTCAAAGAAAATAGGGAAACTGGTATCAAACTCATTCAACTCCTCCAAACAAAACAAAAACGGTATATACAAAGTATGGAAAGATATGAAACTAATAAGAAAAATACAGACATAAACACGGCAGATAAGCACACACACACACACACACACACACACACACACACACACACACACACACACACAGAGAGAGAGAGAGAGAGAGAGAGAGAGAGAGAGAGAGAGAACACAACTATTAAGTCTGAACTTTTTTTGAGAAAGGAATAGCAATTTTTGACCCTTCTTCCAAATCAACAGCTATGGAAACCCTTCAGTTGTAAGAATGCTGTACTGTTGATCTCAGGAGATTGTAACTGACTTACAACTGGCTACTGTGCTGTTGTTGTCCCTAGGAATATATGCTGGTAAACACCTAAAAATTGCCTAGTCCCAGTTAGGATTGGCCAGAAGGATAAAATAGAGGTCAGATTTGAAGTTTTGATACAGGGAGAAAATTCATCAATAAATGTCATAGCTAATATCAGCTTGAATTGTATGTATCAGTTAAATAAAATCAATTAATACTGTCAGTTCATTTGATTCTTTTTAATATTTTAAAGGCGTGACTTCTTGATAATTTTAAAGACCAGACATTACCTATCTATAGAACAGTGCGGTTTTATATGAAAATTTCAGATCTTCTCTTTAGAGAGTGCATCATCTCCTGGAATCATATCTCCACGTGTCCTACTGAAATTACCCCTGCAGAGGACCTGAGAACTTCCAGCAGCAGCTCAAACACCAGCTTTCCAGTGCTGGGATGCAGGATGATAAGAGCAAAGAAACCATTAGTGATACAACAGATGGTCCAGAATTTCCTTCGTGCGTGCCCCAACATAAACCAGAATACCAACATGGGGCCCAGTGTGCCTACAACACTTAGTCTCCATCGTTCCGTCCTAAAGTCCTAATATTGGTGTCTAACAGACAACCAGAAAGTGGAGAGGATGTCGAGGAGGAGCTGGGGAGGGGAAGCCATGATCAAAAAAGAAATGGACATTTTTCAGTCTTGGCACTCTATATGGAATCAACTTTTCCGTGGGCAAACCATTTCTTTATGTATCCCACATCCCTGTGTATTAGGTAGGGCTGGCCACACCCCAAACTCCTGGGAGATGTGCATGGATGGTGAACTTTGTGCAGTATACTCAACTCGGCACGTAGCATCTAGAAGAAATTTTGCTCTAAGCTCTGCAACTATAAATCAAATGGCATAATTTATGGGAACATTTTGAAAAGAAAGCACAGTCCCCAGTCACATGGAATAAAATGTAACCCACAGCGCAAAATTGTTCAATTTTGTTCCTATAGTCAGAGCATAACAGACAGCTAAGCACCTCAAACAACTGTATTTAATGCACCATTATTCAGACAACACTAATAATTTCTGTCAGGTTGTTTTTAACCTAATAAGCTATGAAGTACTGTATTCATGATAGACTTGTGTGCAAACAGACACAGGAGTATGTGTGGGCATGAGTGGCAAGCATGACACCCTACCCATGTCTTCTCCTCTCTCCACTATCAACCCTTTCCCAAGTGGTCCCAGGATACTGGGCTTCACTAATGACAACAGCATAGAACAAACAGATCCAACTATTCCTGAATGATTGACAGTTCCTTGGTTCAGCCATATGTGTGCCATAAACACACTAAAATATCTCAAAGCCAATGACATTTTTTCTTTCTACTTATTCCTGATCCAGAGTACTCTGTAGACCAGACTGGCCTCACTCTCAGCATATGCCCCTGCTCATCCTTCCAAGGTCAGAGATCAGAGGCACATGCCACCAGATCTGCCTTGGTGACTTTCTAATGAGTGCCAGTGTAGTCTCCTGTGCGCAGCACCCTGGTTTCAGACCTTGCAGAATTTAGGACAGCTTTTAGATAAAGGTTTGATACGAATGTTAAGAATAAGTTTCTCAACCCACAGAGACAGCCGACCTGAACAAGGGGGAGCTAATGAACCCCCAGAAACCAGCATTGGACAGTATTGGACTCAGACTCCCTGAAGGTGGGTCTCAGCTAGAAGGCCTGGATCTAAGGGACCTCTGACAGTGAAACCAAGATGTATCCCTGGTGCACCAAAGGACTTTGGGGGCACACCCCTCATGGAGGGATACTCTCTTAATCTAGAGGCAGGAGGGAGGGCCTAGTCCCTACTCAAATAACTTGACAGATTTAAATGGCATCTCCTGGAAGGCATCACCCTCCCTGTGTAGTGTGTGTGTGTGTGTGTGTGGGGGGGTGATGGGATGGGAGGAGGGTCAGGGGGGCATGGGAGGATAGGAGAGGTAGAGGGAAGGAGGGAGGGAGAGAAAGAGAACTGGGATCGATACGTAAAATAAGAAAAAATAATAATAAAATATTGAAAAAAAAAAAAGAATCTGCTTCTCTCTTCACAGCCGTTTACTACAGAATTGTTTGGTAGCCCAGACAAGCTCACTGTCAGCCTCCGGCAGCTTTGAGAAGAAAGGGCAACTGGACATCTTTTGAATCTTTCTCAGGACTCTGACTGAGTGTTAGGGAGACGGGAATTAGAGAATGCAAAGTGAGAATAGTATGTAAAGTCTAGCATCAGAGAAAAGCGAAGCTAGGGATAAATTAGCAACGTCCAAAGAAGAAAAAGAGAAGAACACAGTAAAGCGGAATAAAAGTTCCAAATGTACACATTTGACTTTGGAACACTTTGACACAAGTCCTCTCTAATGAGCGTGACTCCACACTAACCAAGACCTCTGGGGGCAGCTGAGAGTGTGAAGGGGGAAGGCTTGAGGTCCTGTGGGTGGCCATTAGGTGCTAAATAGAAAATCCACCTCTGTGTCTATCCTGATTTAAATGATGGCATTACTGAGGATTCAGAAAGCTGTGTTTATCTTCCGGATCTCCCTCCCAGCGCCATCGATCCTGGCTCCTCCCCCTTCTACGTCAGTCTCCATTCTTTGTGTCTCTTCCTCTCTGCCCTGGTCCCCACCCCCTCCTTTCCCAAGGAGCTATTTTAGTTATGAGAACGAGAGTATCTGACACAATCAGAGCCCTTAAACAAGAATGAAAGACCCCATTTGTCCCAAATTAAAGGAAGCTTCCAGAAACTACACAGCTCTTTACATGGTCTCATAACGGCACAGCCTGGTACTCTGAAAATTGTCTCTTACCTATGTGAACCCTCAATGGACTTGCTAGCAAAACCTATTGCCTTTCCCCTATTAGCAATAAAAAATAAAATAAAATAAAATAAATAAAATGTGCTTTTGTTCCATCCCCAAAAAGAGAATCATATCAAGTTTAGATAATCTGTAAACAACTCAAAGAAAAATAGCATGAAATTAATATCAAGTAGTCCACAAAATGTGCTACCATTGATCAAACATCTTGTTTGATGAAAAATAAATAAATAGATAAATAGATAGATAGATAGATAGATAGATAGTTGTGAAGGCAAACAGGATGGCTCAGCAGGTAAAGGTACTTGCTGCCAAGCCTAATGGCCTGAGTTCAGTCATCAGAATTCGGTCGTGGAAAGAGAGAGCAGGGTTCTGCTAGTTGCCCTCTGACCTTCATACTTGACCCCCACCAATGCACCTACTTACATATACACACTGAAGATAGATAATAAATGATTTTAAAAGTAATTTTAAAGGTTTTATTTTTCTTTCTTTCTTTCTTTCCTTTTTTTTTTTTTTTTTTCTTTTTTGCCTGACTACTAAATCTCAGGCCTATAACACAGATTTCAATGTCAAGTGTGTTTTCAAAATGTCAAGGAAAAAAATGTGCTTGTTAAGCAAGTTCAGGGAGATCTGTACAAATTCCTCGAACAGATGGCTAATAACAGTTCATCATCACATAATATTTATATCCTATGTCACTTAATTTTTACCCTCTCACATGTTTAAATAGTGCTTGTCTTTAGAAATTCCCCAGCCTAGTAGAGAATTATAAATAAACATTTTAATAGTCACAATCTGTGTTGTGCCCTAACAAGTTTCCATCACAATGTAAATGACAGAACAATTCTGCCTGGGCTAGAATAGGAGGTGAGACAAGAGGACCACCAGGACTTTGAGGAGAGGAAATTTGGGAGAAATTTCCTGGGAGAAAATTTGGATGGCCCAAAGATGCCCTCTTTAAGAAGAGCAAATTGACTGGGTATTTCGGTGTTTACCCATAATCCAATCCCAGCACTCAGGAAGCAGAGCCAAGTGGATTTCTGTGAGTTTGAGGCTAGCCTGATCTACCTAATGAGTTCTAGGCTAGCCAGGGATACCTAGTGAGACCCTGTCTCAAACAAAACAAAAAAACAACAACAAACCCAGCATAGATAAAAATCATAGGAAAACCCAAAACTTTGCATTTAGAAAAATATCCTAAAATCTTGTTATTTGTCTTTGTTTATTAAAAAACAAAAACAAACAAAAACACTTTCAAGTTTTTAGCCTTATTTGACAATTACTGTATACATGGCTCCCCAGGAATTTTCTTTTTAAAATTAATTTTTTAAATTTCATATGCTTTATTATAAAAAAAAAAAACTTGCAAACAAATGAAAACATCACTTACCAAAACTAATCGGACCCAGCATCTTTATAACACAATGGACTTCTAAAGAGCCAGAACAGGCATTCAGAGCCCTCAGGTTCCTTTCACAAAGCGCTCTCTTGTTACTTCATTTTTGCTCTCCTTCATTACTTTCCCCAGATATTAGCAGAAGCGATGTCCCCATATTACAGGGAATAACCTGCACAACAAACAAAACACACGCCACAAACGATGAATTGTGTGCAGAACTACAGAACACTGTCTGGACCTGGGCACTACAAACCTTCAAGCTCACACCCAGCTTGAAGGTTTGTAGTGCCTTCTCCATGTTTTCCCAGGAAATAGCCATGCATAAGAAAACAAGCATGTCTTAACCACCCCCCCCCCATGTCACCTCAATGTGGATCTGGAGAGCGAACAAAAGAAGGGATTTATCACATGTGGCTTCGAAGCACCGAAACAAGAATTCACAGAGCACATTAAAATGGACTTAAAAAGGCTGCCTCCCCAGCAATGCCAGCGGAGTAAAGAGATTATCTAATTAATTCAGGTGAATGAATACTAGCCTTTAATTGCTGCCTCATTAGCTTGACATAAGCTGGAGCGGGCTGTTCTTAATTACCCAAGGTACAGTTTTTGGCCATAAATTGATAATTTTTAAGAAATGGGACACGTAATGGGAAAGTAATTGCTCTAGGAGAGATTGCAAAATTTATAATTCCAGGAATGAATGAGTCTGCCTGGGCTGAGTTCCAGTATTCCAGCTCCACAATTATCCACAGGAACCCCCCCCCATAACCCCCCAACAGGACGGAGAATGTAGATAGCATTGCACATGTGCTAGGAGCGACACAGAGTTGTCAGATCGCATGTGGAGTGAAGTTCTACATATAATGCAATTGTTCTACCATGAGCTACATGTTTTACTACATAGCAATTTCATTTAAATATGTGCTGCAACTAAAGGCTGGGTAGACACCAGGGGGGGGCAAAGACAGCCCCATGAAAGACCCTCAGAGTATGGACATTCACCCTGCGACTCAGGAAAGGCGACACCCCAAATCACTCATGAGAAGCGGTCTTGATGCAAACTGCAAGAGGACTTTTTTATTCCAAGTTCACTGGGGTCCACAGTCATACGCTGGGGTAGAGGACTGAGGACCCTGAGCGCAGATCTGAGACTGCTTTTATAGGGTTTACAACAAAGCCTGTGCATTGTAAACCAATCATTTCATAGCATCAAAAGCCGGGTGGTGAGGGCCAATCAATTTAAACCACTTTACACTTTTTAGACCAATCATTTTAAATCATCCAAGCCTGTGCTTTATAGACCAATCAGTTTTCTATAGCCCAGGAGGTCTGCATTTGTGTGGGCTCCTAGATGGGATGACAACTGGCAGTTAGGATAGGTCACTGGGGCGGGGGTTTCACAAGCAGTTTTCCAGAGTCAGAGAAGCAGCAAGGAATGTGACCTTTTGCCTATTTACTGGCAGAGGACAGGGTCTGGAATTTGAGGTTTTTAGGACTTTTTAGATAGTATTTCTAAAATTTAGCTTCCTGGGGGTCATTGGAAAGTTAGGCTGTATTCTTCATCCTTTCACTCGGAGGAAATGGGGTTCTAGAACCCTCCCTGTCTCCAGCTGCTGAGGACTTTGAGCCTTAGACAAAGATAAGGGTGGTTTACAGTCCATGGGGAGAAAAGGCGATGCAAGACCTTCCTTGTCCATTACCCTTCTGCTTCAGGTCATTTTATTACTGCCCTGTATTACAGTCAAGGTAATGCAAGGATTCAGGCATTACGCTGGCCTGCCCGTCCCGTGGCAGAATGCACTCAGGCAGTACGCTGGTCAGCCCAGGTACATGACTACCAGTCTGCAGGCACATGCAACGGACACTTTTAAAGGACAGACCCTTGCCCACTTAAGATCTCTTTCGCTCTCTCTTCTCTGCTCTTTCTTTTCTGCTCTTCCTCTGGGGCAGACAGGACTTTTCCCGTCTCCCTCTTCTCTTCTGTCCTCTCTGTCGTCTCTGTCTGTATCTCTTACCTCTTTTCTCTATCCTTTCCCCTCTTTTTGCTCTCTTTCTGCTCTTACTGTTCCTTTCGGCTCTCTCTGCTCTCTTCTTTTTCTGCTCCTGCCTCCCTCTTCTCTTCTGTCCCCTCTCTGTCTCTTTACCTCTTTTCTTTTCCCTTACCCCTCCCTCTCACTCAAGATCTGTCTGCCTGGCCTGTTTGTCCCGTTTTCCACCCCTGCCCCCCGCCCCCGCCACCCCATCCCCCTCCCCTGATGTGGAATCCACCATGGTCCCCCACACAGGACCCCCTTCCAGCTTTATCCTAACACTGAAAAAAGTACAACAGTAAACCTAACTCTCCATTGAACTTGAATGTTCAGCATCCATCTTCCTTCCTTCCTTCCTTCCTTCCTTCCTTCCTTCCTTCCTTCCTTCCTTTCTTTCTTTCTTTCTCTGTCCCTTTTTCTTTCTTTCTTCTTTCCTTTTTCTTTGGTTCTTCATGAGACTGGGCCTCATATAGCTTAGTGTCACCTGGAACTTACTGTATAGCTGAACATGGCCTTGAACCTCTGATTCTGATTCTCCTGCCTCCCCCAAGTGGGTATAACAGGGGTGCACAGCCACACCTAGTTTCACCTTGTTCTAAAAGAAAATCAAGCTAACAGAACCAGGTGAGAAAGGGATCTGAATAACATTGATTGTTTCTTACTTACAAATTTTGCAACCTGACATGTTCAAATGTGGCAAACCTTGTTTATAAACTTAATGCCTCCCATTTACTGCAAAGATAAAACATCTGGTTGACAAATTCTTCTGAAATACTCACACAGCTCAGATAAATCAAATCAACTGTATGAATACGAACCTGGAGTTCCTTTAATATTTATAGTTATACGTTGTCGGGACACAGTCCAGGAATGGAGTCGTGTGAGAATTTGCAGTGCTTTCGAGAACTCTCCAAGAAGAGTCTTGTGACTCAGTTTCTTCAAATTACGGAGTTGTTATTGGGCTGTGGTTCGGGCTCCACCCAGGCGTAGCGGACAGGAGTGAGTCTACTTCAGATCACTCATCATTGCTTGCTGCTGTTTTCCAGTTAAATGTTGAAGTTATCCTTTTATATGCCTGCATGGGAAGCCATGTTTCTGCCACGTGTGTGAGCTTGAACTCATGAACTTTATCCACGTGACTCTTCTTAACCCTCGGGGTGTAAGTTGTCTGAGAATCTCCATAATGTTGGCTACTGCATGAGACTTTAATCCTCCTCATTTATCAGCCCCATCCTCTCAGGTCCCACCACCCCTAGAGAGCTGATAATGTATATACCCACAGTAATAGTCACTATCATCAATTATTCTCTCAAATGTATGAAAAGTACATATTTTGGTATAATATTAATGCCATGGCTATGATTATCTTTGCCATGTTTACATCAGTTATAATTATTATAGTTATTCCCATAGTTCCTTCTGCTTTTCCCAGGCGGGATATTTTCATTCTCTGTTGACTAGGTTGCTTTTGATGGGCAGGTTCCACTAGGAATGAGGCTGTCAATTGCAGATACCCAGGCACGCCTGTCCTTGTTATCTGTTCCCACAGTTAGTATTTGAGGACTCAGCATGCTGTGGATTGGTTATTAGCTACAGACTTGACCAAATCTCACATTTGATCTAAAGAATTAGTAAGCCCACTTCTACTTTATAAATGTCAATATACAGGACATCGTTGACATCATCTATTGAATCTGGAACCCAATTCCTAACCATTTCTCCTCTTACTCACAGGGCCTCTCCCTTGCCCACACCATCCTATCCACAGCAGTATCTCCTCCTTCTCCTCCTCTCCCTCCTTCTTCCTGCTCTTATTCTTACTCACTTTCAGTCTTACTCTTTGGGAGAGGTGTTGGTTAAGGAACCCAGGGTCCTGCTCATGCTAGACAAGGCCTCAGCTACAGAGCTATCTCTTTAGCCCTTGCTTTTTTGAGATGGGGCCTTGCAATGTAGCTCAGCCAGACTCTGAATTCTCTGCTTTCCAGCATCCTCCTTTTTCTGAGTGTTGACATCACAGGCATGCCCTCGATGCCCAACCATACCACTTTTCTTGCTGTTTCTGGTACTTCCCAAGTGTTCCACCCACTTTGTTCAGCTCAAGACACTCATTCTCTAAGGGGGTACCTCCGGCCTGCTTCCTGATAACCCTCAAGTCTTTGCTCAAAAATCACTTGCTTAGACATCTAGTCAACCAACTTTATTCAAGCCTGCATTCTAGCCCTCTCACCCTCTCTTCTCCTCCAATGTCCCCTTTCCTATTTTTTGTTTTGTTTTTTGTTTTTGTTTTCAAGACAGGGTTTCTTTGTAGCTTTGGAGGCTGTCCTGGAACCCACTCAGTAGACCACGCTGGCCACACAGAGATCCACCTGTCTCTGCCTTCCAAGTACTGGAGTTAAAGGCATGCAGCACCATTTTTTTTTAAATTCCTGAATAACATATATTTTACTTTACTTGTTTTGTGCATATTTCTCCCAAAGTTCCACAAGGATTATTTTCTTTTTATTAAGTACTGAAATGCCATCACCAAGAACTGCGTTACACGATACTGAGACATTGCCGAGTGGGCGAAGGCATGGATGCAATGAAGGTAGCAGCCGCCTTCTGCAAGCCCCGAAGAGAATTGAGCTGGTCCGACTGTTCTTGAAGGGCACTTCATAAGTTAACATACGTTAGCAGCAGGTCCAGCAAGCACTGTGCAAGATGTAGAAACAGCACTGTCTATGCTGATGAACAAGCTTCGGATGACTTCCACCTGTTTTTGCTGGTTAGGAAAGTTATGCATGGTTGAAAACAATGTTACATTTCTCTCTTTAAAAAAACAAATGTGTGTGGGTGGGGAGGGGCAGAGAGATGGCTCAGCGGTTAAGAGCACTGACTGCTCTTCCAGAGGACCTGGGTTCAGTTCCCAGCACCCACGTGGCAGCTAACAGCCATCTGTGACCCTCATTTCCCAGGGAGACCTGACTCCCATGGCAAAACACTAACGCATTTAAAATAAAAATAAAATAAAAACAGGAAGTATGTGTCTGTGTGAAAATATTTAGAATTAAAAAAAATAATGTTCCTTAATCATAACTTTTACTGTGTAAAACAGCATTATCCTTTCATTAGGCCAAAGCAGCCATGGAAGCTCATTTGTTCCTTTAGCTGTAAGGGGGGCTGAGTTGTTTTCTCACGATGAAAGGTCTGAATACACTAATTAGGTCAGTCGGTTCCCAGAGTGCAAAGGCTGAATTTCCTTTCTTATGCACACACCGCTTATCTGCAAACCACAGCACAGTTAGATATCCACTATTCTGCAATTGTTCCTACATGGAGTGCCATCAGGGAGGCCCGGCGGGACCAGGCAGAATTTGGTGCAAGCAGAGAATGTGGTAACCTGCTCCTCAGTTTTCTTATTAGTGCTACAAACAGCCAATCCTGCCCCTCTGCCTGCCGCTCTGGGCTTCTAACCATCGCAAAGTACAATGTAGGGTGAGGAGCAGACCCATTTGTTATTGATCTTCCTGCATTAATATTCATTATGTAGGAGTAAGAACTCCAGCTGTGGCTGGCTGGTACCACCCTGGGGAGGACCAATTAACCTTCCTTAATGAAGACAGCTCTCAAATGGCCAGCATCCTAAGCCAGCTTGGCACTTCCCGCCACAGTATGAGCTCAATGGGATCTCAGTAAAAGTATATCCCTGGGCAAAGCATAAAGGTCCAGTAACACCATGGAGACAAAGTTAGGTCATGTTTGGGGTTTCAAACATGCTCCCTTTGAATCCTTTAAACCAAAATTGAAGGTATAAAATGTGAATGTCTGTAAATGCCATATTTGACAACAGAAAGAAATAAACCAAATTGGCTTGTGACTCTGTAGGCTATTCTTTATAGCTTTGTTGTTGACCAACCTAATGTGTTTTAAAGAAAGCCTTTTCTTCTTCTCCTTCCTTCTCTTTCCTTCTCCTTCCTTCTCCTTCCTTCTTCTCCTTCTGCACCTCCTCCTCCTTCTTCCTAGACCTCATTATGGTTTGAATAAGGAGACAGCCCTGCCCCTGGCACAAATACCTGACCTCCAGTACACTCTTCCAAGGTGGGGCCTTGAGAGGTGTTGGGTCATGAGGGCATCAGCTTCATCAATGGATTCATCCGTGAGGGACTGATAGTGAGATGAATGTATTAAGAGGTGGGTCTAGTTGGCCACCAGAGAGCTGTGTCCTTAAAGGGTCTTTTGTTGTTTGTGTCAGCAGGCGATAATCAAGCAGAAAGCCTCCAGAGATATGTTCTCCATGATAGAAGGAGGTAGAAATGTGAGCTGCCTGCAACCTTCTGCTGAGGCTCAGGGTATTTGCCGGTAGTCAGCCTGTATCTGCCTCTGTCCATGTCACTGTATTGCTCACCCTCCTAGGTACAAAATATGGCTCTTTAACCAAAGACCCCACCTCTGCTCTTTGATTGCAGGAACTCTCCCGTTGACTAGCTCTACTTTTTGTTTATCCATGTCTCTGACCCGGATTATTCCAAGAGCTCATTATCTAGAGCTTTTAAAATATCCTTCAGTCCCATTCATCCCCTCCATCGTTATCTTCCAATCTGTCACAGTGAAGGGTTTCAAAAGCACCAAGAGTCCTTTCTTTTCCTACACCTCTCCTAAATATTCTTCCCAATCCATCTCAAGACAACACTCATCCCTGCCTCACTATTGAGACTGCCCAAGCTAAGCAGTTTACCAATGACATTTTGTGCTCTCAGAAGCATTTAGCATCAACCTTCAGTACTCTTTCCCCCAGGTTTAGGAGTGATGGCCCTGTCTTAGGTTTCCTCCAGGCTCTCCTGGATTCCCCATCTCCTTTCCTGGGTCATCTTCCTCACCAGTCTCATCATGTATCATTTTCTTGCTTTCTCAGCTACAATGGCATGAAGTCCTTCATCAATCCTCAGCTGCCATCACGGGGCCTTAATCCTAGAGATATATTCCACCTTAATCATTACTTTCTTATTAGCATGCCAAAGAAATCAGTTATTAATCTTCCTGCAGAATACCTGTCCCTTACATTCTCCCTGGATACCCTGTCTGCCTTAGCGGTAATGCTGTATACATCTTCTATAGATATTAGCCTAATAATATAGGCTTTACATCTCATGTTTTTATGCTTGTTTGCATTTGTTTTTTTTTTTTAGTAGCAAAGAACTTTTATTTTATTGTTGACATATTTCCTGGCATAGAATAATTCCTCAATAAACCAGTATCTCAGTTATTTACTAAGAGTCAGGGACAGAGTGGAAACTCTAGAGAGTATGCAAGAAAAGATTCAAGTATTGAAAGATGCAGGCAAGTTTAACTTCCCTCTCAGATGCTCAGAAATATGGAGAAAGGGCATAGTCATTTCACTGGGTCAGGAGGCTGGAGCTTTGGAAACTTGGAAACGCCTGCCACCACCAGCTGCCGCTTACCAGGCATTTACTAAGATATTACTGTTGCAATCTGATGGAAGGGCTCTCAGACACTAAAGGAAGTCAGATTTCATTCATCAGTCCCAAACCTGGCAACTCAGCAGAATTCACAAAACTCATACTACTTCAGTTTGACCCTTGAGAAACACTAGCCAAATAGGTCCAGGTATGTGTTTCCCTGCATTTACATAGATCTCTAAAATGGAATTGGGACTTTACTTTCATACAGACTATCATTTTCAAACTGAGCCATGGATCAATTATTAACCTTTTCATCCAACAAAGATGTATGCCAAACTCTTAATACACAAGATTCAAAGTTGTCTTTCAGTGTTATGTGCCCGCTAAGAATGAAATCATGATGAGTCGTTGGAATTCTCTTTCCTTCATGAAACTGCAAGATGATATGCTTATAAGAAGCCAGATGTCCAAGAAATAATTAGGAGCATACAAAGTGTGGTAGCTTAAATAAGATGTTCTCAATCATATTGGCCATGAATACTTGATCCCTAGTTGGTGGAATTGTTTGGGTAGAATTAGGAGGTGTGGCCTTCCTGGAGGAAGTGTGTCACTGGGGACAGGCTTTGAGGGCTTTAAAGCTTCATTCAAGTCCAAGTTTGCTCTCTCTTCTCTATGTTTGAGCTTTAAGATGCGAGCCCTCAGTTTGCGGCTTCTGATGCCATGGCTTCACTCTACCATCTATTACCCTCTATAAATATAAGCCCGATAAATTCTTTTTTCTATAAGGTGCCTGGTCATGATATTTTGTCACAGCAACAGAAAAATAACTAATGCATAAGATACAATATAAACTAAAATTATAGTTTTCTGTCGCTCAGTATAACAAATCAAAAACTCAGTCTGAGTAGTCATCTTTAACCAGTGACTTCCTGTCCTCACCACCTCCTTATGATCTGTGATCTCCTCCATGTTTCTATTTATAATTATCTTTGGAGACAGAGTTTCACATAGCCTACCCTAGCCTCAAACTCTCCATGTAAGTGAGGATGACTTTGAACATTTGACTTTCTGCAATTACCTCTAGAGTGCTAAGATTACAGGCATGTACCATGATGCCAGGCTTGTGCGTGTTGGGGATCAAACCCAGGGCTTTGTAAGTAAGGAGTCTACCAACTGAGCTACATCCAGTCCTCTAACTTCTCTTTCAACTTGTATAAAGTAATTTTCAACTTGGATATGTATCCTGTCCCTGTAATCCACATATTTCCTGGGGGTGAGCAGGATAGTAACAAGTAATTCCAATGACTCAAGCAAACAAGTGAGGAAGAATGACTGTCAGCTTTTCCAAGTGACTCCCATGCTAAATGTAAGCAATGTCTGCAAGGCTAAGGTGGACAGGAAGAGAAGGAGGGAAAATCAAGCTGAAAGCAGAAAGCTGCAGAGAGGAAAGCGGGAACACAGTGTCAACCCTGGGGTCTGGTGTGAACACAGTGACTCCACTGATAAAAAGAGAGGCAGGAGCCAACTCTACTGGAAGGCAGATAAGAGACAAAAGTCACAGCAGAGTGGCACCTCAAAGGCCTTCAGGGTTCAAAGCAAAGGTCACATCTGGCACACGTTGGAAGTGAAAGGTAGAAGAGGAAAGAAATAAAAGGAAGTAGAGAGGTGACAACAGATGAGGCTTAGTAGAAACTTCTGGTTGAGTGAGTGCTACCTTCATAGTCTTCAGACAAGGGGATGGGGCACACTTACCAAGGCACACTTGTCCTACACAGGCATTAAATGGTGACATCATACTCCACCATGCCTCACCCACCTTCATCTTTTCCTGGTTCTATACCAATTTTCCAGTGTAGTAGTACTTCAAACTCTAAGGATTGCAGGGGTCAGATCATATGACACTTAACATATTAATATCAATAATTCTATTAACTAATATATTAATAAGAAAAAGAAGGAGATTATCATAACCCAGATTTATTTGTTTACTAGGAACCAGATTCTTTTTTTGTTTGTTTGTTTGTTTTAATTACATGTGTGTTCACCTGTGTAAGTTTATATACACCATGTGTAAGCAGGTGCCCTCAGAGGCCAGAGGGTAGCAGGAACTGGCGTTACAGCACAATGCAAGTCCTCTGCAAAAACAGAGAAACAGACTGTTTCGTTGTTGCTTTTGTTTTGTTTTTAAGACAGAGTTTCTCTGTGTAGCCCTGGCTGTCCTGGAACTTCCTGTGTAGACCAGGCTGACCTCAAATTACCTGCCTGTGCTTGGTGAGTGCTGAAATTAAAGGCACGTTTGCATGAGTTATGTCATTGCAAACTCATACAAAGCTAACATGAACATACTGTTATCGTTTCTGGTGTACGTAAAGCCTTAATTTATAATTTCTGTCCCTTTTTATGATGTCAGTGTTTCTTCACTTGGGCAACATCCAGCTCACTCACTGCCTTCTGTTACTGAATGCAGTTGAGAAGAGTTTCACGGTGACACACCATTGCTTACTATTTCCTCTACAGCCTCAACCACATATGGTGAGATGTAGCAGAACGATTAAGGAAGGCTGTGAAGCATTTAATAATTTTATAATACGTATAATTTATTTCATTGTATGTTAATATATTTCAATATTTAGTAATGCCTATGTTTACCAGCATGCTCATAAAACTTCTTTAAAACTCAAAGAGCAGCCTGGTAATCGGGCCTGGAACCACCTTTAGCATATTCTTGTCTATCTGATGTGACTTAGACTACATTCTCTATAATAAGAACTCAGATTCTAGCCATATATAGAAAATAGTGTGGTGGTAAATACACTGACTCTTGAATGATTAAGGCCTCAATGTTCTGTCCTGGGGCCTCCAGAAGATCTCAGTAGTGGGGCATGAAGTTAACAGAACCATGTTTTGAAGAAAGCCATGAAACCGGGATGTGTATAGGAAAGGAGTAGGTATTACCAGGAAACTTTGTGTAACGACAGAGATCAAACCACTTTCAAGTAGACCCCATCTTAATATAAAGATAGATAGCCTTGCGCATTCAGACAGGGCCACAGTAAGTCCTGGAGCCGTAGAGATTTGAACCTGCGGAGAAGGTCAGGTACAGGACGGCACTTGACCAACAAAATAGATCTTGAAGTTGCCTCTCCTACAGGCAGGCTGCTTTTCTTTCCTTTATTTTTGTCATGCAGGTAAGACAAGAGTCCTAATGATGCCAACTTCCTCCCTGGCTAGAAACAGGACATGCTTTCAGAGGTTAATAGAATTAGTTTTCCTATTGCTTGGCCCCACATGTTTGGGCCAATGGGGAGGAGAGGTTTGCTGGGTTTTGGAGTAAATGGCATCTGGCTGTTTGGGAGGCAGACCTGGTATTTGTCAGCTCTGCAGGGACAAGGGCATAGCAGTCTCATCATGAGGATGAACCTTGGGAAGTTAGAGACCGGCGGAATGAAGCAGACCTTTTCTGAGGCAGTCATGCCGCTGGAGCAAATCCATCTTAACACCTGTGACTGCTGCAGTCCTCACAGGGATAAAGTGCATGCTCATTGTACATAGAATCTGGCCAACTTTCAGCACAAAGTAGGGAGTGGAGAGCGAGGAAGGCAGGAAGACCTAGCCAAAGCTGTGCACATATGGCCTTGCAGAAGGACTTTTTCGAGAAACAGAACAAGGCAGGCAAGGAAGAGAAGAAATCGTCCCCTGTGACAGGAAGGAGTGGCTGGCCAGCCCCAGTGGGAAGGACGACCTGAGAATGGCCTTACCCTTTCCTCTGCATGACTGTTGTAGAAAGGAGTTTCTTCTTTCAGGCTGAGCGTTGCATCATCTTGCTGAGTCTTGGTAAACCGGATATGGCAGCTTGTGAAAGCAGAACAATGGGTAAAGGGAAGCACCCTCTAGCCGCCCCTAGACACACACCGGGCAGCAGAGAGACCAAATCAGGACAGTACAGTATTCAGGAATATCAACAACTTCATTTGAGAAATTCGTCTTGGTTTCTTTTTTGATCTGGTGCTTTATAATTAGTTCATAAAGATGTCTAGACACAGGTATGCATGCTCAACTCTTGTGTCCAGCACTCAGGAGGCTGAGGTGAGAGGACCACAAATTCAAGGCCAGCCTGGGATGATTGGTATATGCAGTGAATCAGTTAAAATCCTCAGGCAGGGGAGCAGCTGTGTGACAGGTCCAAAAACAGGTATTAAAAAAGAGGGAAGAGGGCAAGGGTCCTGGTATCCCTTTCAAAAATGTGTTACAATAATTTCCTTGCACTGGGCCCTGCCTTTCCACAGCTCCCTGTGGCCCGCGCCTGTGAACGCGAAACAGCAAATGAAACATTAAGAGCTAGAGCTAGGGCAGTACTGTAGGCAGAATCCTGGAACGAGACACCGAGTTTGGCACATGTGTGGTCCCTTTGGTTTTCAAGAGGAAATGAAAGGACAAAGTGTGAACCTGCCCTTCACAACTTAGCCACGTGACTCCGTCTCCGATCATGCAAGTCGGTGCAGCAATAATTTCCGATCCCACTGCCTCTGCTGGCAGGCGCTCTCTTCCTGACAGACCTCCTTCTTTTTTCCATTAAATATATCTCCGGTTTTCCCGTCCCCTCCGCAGCCTGGGGATTCTCGGGAAAGCCTACATCAGAATCTGATGGAAAAAGTTACCCCTCTTCTTCTCAAAAACAGCAGCTGAGCGAGAATGCACGGCGCTGCGACAGAAGACAGAAACTCTCAGGTCCTGGAAGGCCTCCAGTCTCCAGGGCAGTGCACACATCTGGAAAGAACAAAACTGCCACTGGGGTCCCCCATATCACGGAAGACCTCTGTCACCTGAAATGCATCTCACCTCTGCACATACGGGGAAGCTTGGACCCGTTTTCAGAACTACGAAATGGTTCCCTTATAAATATGGAGGAAAAATACTGCTAGCCTTTTTACTCTGCTTGTCACAAAAGGAACTGTCAGCGAGTCCAGTTGTCACAATGGAGGGTCTCCACAGCTACCCCGGGATGAGAATGAATTGAAGCCTCTCACTGCTGACTTGTGACAGGCTCTTTGATTTCTCTGGCCCTTGCTCTGCTGCTCATAAAAACAGGCGCTTGGAAGCCTGCATTGAGGGGATGTTAAATGCTTGAGGAAATACCTTCAGAAACTACCCAGCACAGTGCTGGTACAAAACGCATATTTACTAAGTTGTCTTCATCCTTTTCAAAGTTACCTACTCCAGTTTCAACACTTCCAAAACAAATTACACTTCCAGATGACCAGATGAGCCAGAGTTATTTTACCCATAGGAATTTTCTATATGTATTCACTCTGGCTATGGATTTATGAATAAAGAATGATGTAATCACCTTAAAGGCAAATGCTAATAAATTGCCCCACAAGAGGAAGCAATCAAGCTTTTCGTTAAGTCACATTTAGCAATCCCTAAACCACAAAGAACCAAACAAAGGTCGATCCCCATTCTCTCCAACCATGTGTGACTCACCCTCAATTCAAAGAGGGTCCACAGGAACTGACTACTCAGATGCCGGATAGACAACACCCCGCTCACTCACTCAGTTTTTGCACATTCAAGCAAAATGCTATATCCTTCCTTGATGGACCAAGTCCCATTTTTGCAGGTGTGTGTGTGTGTGTGTGTGTGTGTGTGTGTGTTTATGCAAGACTGAAAGCAGGGAGGGCTGTCCCATGGGAATGCATCACAGTCTAGGTTAAGAAAACACATTCTCTCAGATTTTTTTTCCTTTAACTTTCAGAACACTGTACAGCCTCCCAACTGCCTAAGAGAAGCAAGGCCAAAAACATCAGGAAAATGAATGTGACACTTGAGAGGTGTCTCACAAGGACAGGTGTGCTTTTCAGGAAGCCTTTTTCCCTCAGCGGCCCGAGCTTTATGTCCAACCCAGATGCGGCTGACCACTAAGTTTCTCCCCCTTCAAGCATCTCCATAGCGTCTATGGGACAATAACACTCCCATTGCAGTGGACAGTTGTCCCTGTGTTATTTAGCAGCCATATTCTCTGATTTCATTGACAGATGTGCAGACATGGTGCAAATGCAAGGAAATCACTAGCTGCTGTTTGAAACATAAGTCTCCCCGAGTTCCAGAGCTGAGCTGCAGCCAGGCGACAGTGAGGGACAACATCAATGCTTCCCTCTCTGCAGCCTCCAGAACACCACAAGAGCTAGTGTGTTTCAGGCAGGAAGGAATCCTGCTCCCAGCCAAACAGTGACTATGAGGAATTGTCCCTACCTTAGTCATTCCATAGAAGCATGGATTTCATTGTAAATTAGCATCTGAACTGTAAATTCCCAGGCTTATTTCCAGGTCATCTTCTTTCTTGTCTTATGCAAATCTGAAGGCCCCCAAAGGACTAGAGGAATGAAGGAATGTGTTCTGTGGATTTTTAGTTTGCACTCAATCTTAGCTCCCATCTTTGACTTAAAAAGTCAGATGCACGTTCATGCCATTCACCACCAACAGAGAGGAAAGAATGGATTTGAGGATTAAATTCTGTTCTGTGCTTGTCCCTTTGTGAAATTTTTTTCTACTTTCAATAGCAGTAGAATTCTCCTCTTCTGGTTTTTTTTTTTTTTTTCCTTCTACTCCTGGACTATGTCCTCTTTAAAGAGTTTGCTGGGCTGAGCTGCAATCTTTTAGCCATTCCGCAGAAGTTATTTTCTCCGTCTGCTCAATCATTCCAGGTACTTCTGACTTTACCCAATTCATCTAAATCCCTTCAACACCATTCCCAAACTGGGCCTGAGACATTCGAGGCCCCAAGGGAGGGAGGCCAGGCCACACTGGAGCGGCTTGGTAATAGAATGTGTCCTCTATAAAACAAAACAAAACAAAACAAAACAAAAACCACTGTGCGATTCTTTAATTACATTGAAGCTGGCATCAACTTGTAATCTTCACCTCATCAGGGCTCCAGGGGTGTTGAAAAAAAAAAAAGAGCTACTTTGGATGCCAGGCACTCCAAATTCAGACCATGGTTTCCCTTTCTAATATCTAAATAACTCAAAGCAAGATCTTTAGTCTATCTCAATCTTAGATTCTTTTTTGAAATACCCCGAGGAAATCACTACTTAAACCACAGATATGTTTTTTTGTAAGCATTAGTTAATGTCAGTCAATGATGTGTCTGTAGATTTGTGTATAT
The DNA here is from genome assembly GCA_030556225.1 of Cricetiscus sungorus. NCBI lineage: Eukaryota > Metazoa > Chordata > Mammalia > Rodentia > Cricetidae > Cricetiscus > Cricetiscus sungorus. The sequence goes on along the minus strand of JANBXA010000611.1, from coordinate 594,404 downwards.
CCACACAACTCCATATGTGTGTATAGTAGGTGCAATCTGCCCACCAACCTAACTCTGAGTTAAATTCTATTTCTTGTCCCATTCTATTTAATTATCTGCCTTTTTGTTGTTGTCATCCTGAGTCCATCTATCTCTTTCCATCGATCACAACTGAGTTAAGCATCACCTGATCTTAAAGTACCATCGTATCTCACGGGACTGACAATCATTTCTCACAGAACTTTTCCAATAGCCTCCCACTCACCTCCCTGCTTTCATTCTTACCCCTCATAGAATGCCATCTTTTAAAAGATTAATTAGATTAGGCTATGTCCTCATATTAAAAAAAAAGAAAAGAATTAAACTCCTTACCATGTACCACGTGAGCTTACGTCATCTATCTGTGCCCGTATCTTTTTTCCTCCTCCACACACTCCCATCACTCATCCGTTTTTAACTACACAGGCTTCTTTGTTTCTCAAACTTATTAAACTGATTCCTGTCCCAGGACCTTAGTTAGCACTTGCAATTTCTGAGCCTACATTTTCTTTCCTCCGTTCTTCATATGACTGGTTTCTCCTGATCATTCCTGTCTCGACTAAATGGCACTGCCCCGAAGGAAGCCTGTCCCAACATGTAATCCTACCTTGTCTGGTCTTGCTCTAACATATACTGTGACCATCTGAAATTACTTAGTTAATTTCTAGAATGTGTCTTTCAACAATAAGTCAGCCCACTGCAAGGAAGACTCGGTCTTCCACACTTACATCAATATTATCAATTTCTAAAGCAATATCTGACAGGAAATAAAGAGTCAATATATATTTGACAAATGGGCAAACTGAAAATTTGAAACATGTCTTAGAAGAATTGAGCCATGTCTCTTTTCTATAAAATTGAAGTCGCCAAAAAAGATCCAGAAATCCTAAGATGTTAGCATAAAAATCTGGTATCTTGGCCATACATTTTGCATGGCCAGAATATTCTGGAGCAATATTAACACATTCCCAACAGGGGTGAAGGAGGTAGTTCAGTGGAAAGAGTGTTCATTCTGCAAGCTGGCCATGGCTGAGCATGTCTGCAATCCCAACATTGGGGGCAGTGTCAGAGAGGTGCCAGAAGCCCACTGGACAGCCAGCATAGCAGAAGTGGTAAGCTTCTGGGCAGTTCTAGTCCCTGAGATAAAACTGACAGGGGGGAGACAGCCAGGATTTTCCTCTGGCCTCCACAAGCCCCCACCCACTCACTAGCTTGCACCATGCTTATACAATGCATATACCAAACACATACAAAGAAAGAAAGCTAGAGAGAAGCTAGAGAGATGGCTTTAGTGGTTAAGAACACTGGCTACTCTTCCAGATGACCCAAGTTCAATTCCCAGCAACCATATAACAGCTCACAACCACCTATAACTCTAGATTTAGGGGCTCTTACATTCTTTTCTGGACTCCGTGGTCACCAGGCACACACATGGTGCACAGACATGCATGCAAGCAAAGTACCCACACATATAACATAAAAATGAAATCGTAAAGAAGAAGACAAATTAGAAGAAAGAGGAGGGAGAGGAAAAGAAGGAGAACTTGTTTTTATTCACAACATGGACCATATTTTAATCCTAGCATTGTCTTTTCCTATTTGTGTGACCTTATACAAGCCAGTTAACATATTAAGCTATTTTCCTCATCTAAAAAATATAAGAATAATAACCAATACATGAGACAGTTCTGTGAGGATTAAGTGAGCTAAACCTTGTGCCCAGTTCCTGGAACACTATGCACAGTGAATAAACAGTGGTTATTATTATGGTTATTGTTACTACAGTAATTAATTCTGGCTCCATACTTCACAAAGAACACTGACAAATTGGGTCCCATCCAGAAGAGAACAAATAGTCTAGTGAAGGGTCTGGAAACCACAACTTGTGAGGAACAATGGACAGAACTGAGGATGTTTGCCTTGGAAAAGACACATTTTAAGAGGAATATGATAGCTTTAAAAAATTACCAAGAGCGCCTTTATAGAAGAGGGATTAGAAAGATTTGATACTGTTCTAGAACATGCAACCAGAGCCAACCGAAAAGCCAAATTTTCAAAAGAAAACTTAAATTGAATTCTACTTTTAAAAGTAAAAACACATTTAAACGGTTTTGTTTTTGTGACGTTTGAGTAAGGAAGTTATACAGATATGGCCACAATAAGGCTTCCTGTCGATATGAAAATGGATGTGTAGGGCCAGTGAGATGGCATAGTGGGAGAGGCACTTCCCACACAGGCTGATTGATAAATGCCTGAGTTTGACACCTAGAACTCACATAAAAGTGAAAGGAGGGAACCAACCCCTCAAAGTTGTCTTCTGAACGCCACATGCATGCAGCCAGTGCTCACACACAGAGTAATAATAAATAAGGTTAAGTTTTTAAATGTTTAGAAACCTGTGTGCAGTGCCACTTGCGGACCAAGTAAACCATTAACTATATGCACTTATTCTCTGGTCAGAGAGGAAGAAGGGAAAGGAAGGAGGGAGGGAGGAGGAGCAAGAGAGGAAAAGGGTGGGAGAGAGGGAAAGAGATGGAAGGGGGAAGACAGAGATGGAAGGGGGGAGGAAAGAGAAGTGGAAGGAAAGACAGAGAACAGAAACATAACGCCAACACAAATGAAGCCTCCTGCTCTGTGTGTGTGTGTGTGTGTGTGTGTCTGTGTGTGTGTGTCTGTGTGTGTGTGTCTGTGTGTGTGTCTGTGTGTGTGTGTGTCTGTGTGTGTGTGTCTGTGTGTGTGTGTGTGTCTGTGTGTGTGTGTGTGAGAGAGAGAGAGAGAGAGAGAGAGAGAGAGAGAGAGAGAGAGAGAGAGAGAGAGAGAGAGAGAGAGAGAGAGAACGAAGCATGGTGATTGATGAAATAGTAAGTTTCCTTTTTCTCCAAGTGTTGGGGCAGAGGCCAGACAAGCTCTTGGATGGAACAGCATGAGAGAGAAGATGTACTAGGAGCATGGGCAGGGTGAAGGCCTGAAAAGCTCTCAAAGTTCCATGGTCTTTGTGCCCGTTGAATAAACTGTTGAATTGTACTGACACAAAACACTGCTCTATTAAATTATATATATATATATATATATATATATATATATATATATATATATATAATTGCCAAGGCTCCCCAGAATCTTCATTTCTTCCCAATTAGAACAGTGGACTATATTTAATCCCAAGAGATCCAAAAGGCTATGGCTGAGGCTCCAGTGGGGCATCCTGGGATACGGTAGTGAGTAATTCTGGTCCCTGGTTTCTTCTGCCCCAGCAAGAGCCTGTCAAACTCTCTGAACTTTACCTTCTGGATCTTTCTCCAGAAAGGAGGAAGTTAGGTGCTCTCTAATTCTGAAAGCCTATGAGTCATCTAGATTATTTAATCTGATAAATGTGAGCTTAATGGGGAATTGAAAACCACCGGAACTTTGTAAATAAGAATTTTCTAAGGACACTAAGAAGGAAACCACCTCAGAAGTTTGGTCCAAATGTCAGGGATGGTCATTGTCCTGGCCAAATTCAAACATTGCTAAATGATTTCCCTTAGAAGCTGATGAGTGAAAAGCTCAGGGCCCTGTGACAGGCAGTGGTGCTGTCCTGGAAGGAAGGTCTATGTTTTGCCCACAAGATGTCATTCAGCAGTTACCTATACTACTTCTTTAGCCTTTGATGGGAACGCTGTGCCCCTTCACTACTAAAACTTCTAAGAAAAATGTTCTAAAAGGGCCACTGGGAATATTGCTGTTTCCAAGCATTTGAGCACACTCTCTGATCCTCCTCTTAGACAAACCTACTTCCTATGCTATAGTTCAGGTGATTTACAGTGTTACCAAAACATAGACTTTTCCTTTCTCACATGGAATCCCGAGTTGTGCTTCCCTGACCTGGCTAAGAGCTGTAAATCCCACAGACATTGCACGGGGTCATGAAAGATACTTTTATCCAGAACGCTGGAGAATGGTCTCAGACTCTTCAAATCCTTCATTATTCTCCACAGACTATCTGTGACAATGGAGCAAAGTAAGCCTTGTTGGGCTCTGCTCCTCTCCTGAGAGTTTTCTGTTGCCTACACTGTGCATGAAGGGATCATTGTAATAGGACAATGGTCAAGAGGTCCCTGCTTTTTTGCCCAGAACTGCCTTGGTATCCTCAACACAATGACCTTAACCTTTACCACCTAAATGGAAAGGAAGGGTATCCTTTCAATTTAGAATTCTATTATTATTAATAATAATTAAACTTAAATTTCAAATAAACCACTATGCAAGCAACAACTCAGGTTTAGTATTACACAGCATCACCTCTGTCTAGATTCAAAATATTTTATGCTTTCAATATATAATCTTGATTCCATTGAACAGCTAATTGAAATTCTTCCATCTGCCCAGTTCCTGGCAACTATCAATGTGTTTTCTGTGTCTAAAGATTTATCTCCTTCGGATATTCATTATAAATTGAATCTTATATAATATTTAGCCTTTTGACTCTGGGAAGATATCCTATTAATCATTCCTAGTTATTTACTTTAGGAAGCAGTCACATTTTAATAAAGAATTATATAATACTATATCGATCAACTGAACACAGCTTTTTATTAAGAGGATATTTGTGAAATATCTAAAATACCTTAAGAGCAAAATATTATCTATTAACTGACTTGACTCAAAGAGCCACCTTTAAGTAGCGTGAAGTATATTTGGGAATTGAGAGTCAGATATGGCAAATTACCTTCAAAGTCACCTTTTTAGCAGCCATATTGTGACATACAAGAGGAGCTTGGAGCAGTGAGAACCTTTTATGGCCACAATAAAGAAAGAGGTTAGCATTGGTTAGGATTTGTCTGAATGGAGGAATGCCTCATGGGGCTGCAGGTGTGGCTAACAACATATGGTAGAAAGAAAAGAGCTCAAATGCAAAAGGAAAATTCTGCAATATCCCCTCTTCCCTCTGATTTCTTAGTCCATTAAGGATACTTTAACAAAGTGCTACCAACTAGTTGGAATAGCGAACATGAAAAATAGGTTTCTCTCCATTCTAGAAGCCAAGAAGCCTAAGATCAAGGCTAGGCTCACAGAGGCATGCATAAAATTCTACTTCCTCATAGACAGCTGTCTATGAAGCAGTGGGTCTACACACACACACACACACACACACACACACACACACACACACACACCATACCATGGGGGTTAGGATGCCAATCTACAAATCTGGAATGGAACATGGACATGTAACCACTTCTACTCCTACATGTACTTCATTGTCAACCCATTCTTTGCTGTCTGCTAATGTGGTGGACAAAAGGTCACCATTCCACAAACCCCTAATTTGTTCAAAATTTGTAGCGGCTGAGGCTCAGAACCAGCCTTTCCAAAGCCTAAATGCTGAAAGTGACTCGTGACATCGGGCACACCATTTTCCCATTGCAGCCTCACCTTCTTTGTCTATAATAACACATAGGTCCTAGCCAGTTTCACTTGGCAAATATAATGTTCATACCCAGCACAAAAATCTTCAGTAAATATTCATTCTTTATTATTATTAGTGCTGCCGCTATTATTAAAAGCAGCCAGGCAAGCATCAGTCTCCATTACCAACACCCATTTTTGCAACATGCTCAACTCTGTTCTCTCAACTCTGTTCTGTTATAGCCAGCAGTTAGAATACAAGGTGACATTCCTACACCTGGAAGAGTAGTGAGTATCTGCAACAGAACCTCAGGGAAAGGAAGACACAGATGAGAGAGAGAGGAAGGTACTGGTAAGCAGTCAGGACCTCTGCTTAGCACAGGGGACAGTTGCCATTGGAACCCTGGGGACAGCTGCCAGTGGGACCCAGGCCACCCCAGGAGAACCCAGCTCTTTTGGCCGCAGCTCACGGACACGCCCCACTGATCTTTGGACCAGCTTATTTAGTTCAGCTGGTGTTGATTAGGCAACCTCCTGTACTTTGAAATCACTGTTTATTTTTCCCTAATCACATTAGCTTGTTGGGGCTGTTCTTTTGTTCTCTCTGACCTTTAGTTTCAAATTATGTGTTATCGCATGGTTCACTTTATTTTCCTTTCCTTTCTTTTTATTTTCTTTTATTGATTTTTTTTTTTCTTTTGGAGACGGGTTTCTCTGTGTAGCACAGGCTGTCCTAGAACTTGCTCTGTAGACCAGGCTGGCCTCAAACTCACAGAGATCTGCCTGCCTCTGCCCCCTGAGGGCTGGAATTAAAGGCGTGTGCCACTACCGCCTGGCTATCTTACATTGTTTTGTCTTTAACTTTTTTTTCATTATTATTATTTTATGGCCTATGTATTTATTTATTGTCTGTGATGTTTGCTTCTCTGGGTTGTATAAAAGAAAATTAGATGTAGAGTCCAGCTGGGAGCACTGGCTCTCCCCTCCAGAAAATGCTCCTGGAAATTCATCTCCAGTTAGCTATGCTCCAGTAAGTTATGTCTGGCCTGTATTCCTCTGGCCACATGTGGCCAAGGATAGCTATGAATGTAATCCAACACAACATCGTAAACTTACTTAAAACACTGAGGATTTTTATTTGTTTCTATGTGTGTTGTATAGCTTCATTGTACAGGTCTTGAACATGAACTTTGTTGATGATGATATTGTGTCATAATGACAAAAGATTAGACCTGCCTACAGGTGAATAGGGACTTCCAGCCTCAGAGAAACTCATGGGAAAGCAACCCGGTTCCCTTTTATGAGCCCATCAGCAATCCTGTTGGGGCCGCTTCAGTTTCACTATTTTACCCAGAGTAGCATTTTCAGATAGAGTGTGTGTGTGGGGGGGGATGAGTGGAGAGAAGAGAGCATTAAAAGGAAGCTACCAGCTGTTGAGTGGACTCTCAATTTCCTGTTTAGGCTACCTAAGATTGTGTCACCTGTTTTTCCAGCAGACTCTCTGTTGCCATGGCCGTTCATATGCTTTGATGTAGGTTATCATGTTTGAGAAATCTAGAAATCCATGTGCCACGGAACTAGTAAGTGTCCTGTAAATGAAAAGGAAGAGTTGGAACCCTCTATCTATCATCCTCCTCCCAGTCAGGCCTTCAAGTGAGGCTTCAGCCTTGTGAGGGACTATAACTGCAAGGACACAGCAGATCTAAAACAACAACAACAACAAAACAAAACAAACAAACAAAACAAAAAAGGTGTAATAATAAATATTTATACTGTAAATTGCTAGATTGTGGGGTCATTTGTCACAAGGCAAAAAATAACTAATTCAGCTAAAGACTAATGAAAAACATTTTTTCTCTACATCTTTTTTAATAGCAAACTTTCTAATTTGTAATCTGAACATCTGTTTAATAAATGACTTTTCTTTATGTGATTATTAGTGGTGGGATTGCTACACAGCCTAGGCATATCAATCAGAAGACTTCATGGGAAAGTGAGGTGTGCAGACTAATAACTACTAAAAAGGTAAAAAGTACTAGAAAAGTTGGGATGTATCATGGTGGAGGGGTTACGGGCTGGGTGGTGGCGATCAGGTTGGACACAGAGGCGACCGTACAAACCAGCACATAGTGGTGAGAGCTGTGGGTCACATACAGTAGACAATGATTGCTTTGATGACAGAGAAGAAAACATTCAGAGTCTTGGTACATGCAAGTTGAGAGAATTGGAGAAGTTTGGACCATACTGTGAAGCTTCCAGAACTCCATGCAAAGAGCTAAGAGTTGGCACATTTTAAAAAAATTGTTCAAGCTCCATTGCCAAAAATAATATAGTCACAGTTTCCTTCACGAAACCTTCCTCATGCCAGATCCGATGCTTTTCGATAGTGAGCCAAACGGGAAAACTTCCTATACTTTGATCACGGCCCAGTTAATTCAAGAATATTTTGTACCAGCTCTCTGAAACTCCCGCTCCATCTTATGATGCAATTTGAAAACCCAAGTATCGCAGAAATCAAGAGATTAGCATCTATAAAGTATTGCTTGTGTTTTCATCATGAATGAACTAGTTTGTTCAATGTCTTCATTTGTTTCTTGTTTAGTGAAGAATCCTCCTGCCAGCCCCTGCTTTCATCTGTCATTTGCTTGGAGTAGTCTCAATTATTCATCAGAGTTTGAAGGTAGGTCACGTGGTTGTGAGATGACATCTTCATATCTAATTTGTACACAGTCTTTCCTGGGTACCTCACTGAGGGTAGCTATGTGGCTGCCATGATACTTGAACAGGGCATTTCCACTTTTCAAGAACGTCTTGATGGCAACACTACACATGAGTCCCACTTGTACAAATCTCCATAGATGTTCTTGAGATTTCAAAAGCTCTGTGTTTGCCCAGCAGTATGGACACATCTCAGTCTTCAGTGTTTCAGAGAACAGTGCAAGCTCACCTCACTTAATGTTAAATTCCTCATGGAACTGGTAGGCATCTGCAAAATTGATTGAAGTTGAGTACCGAGAGCCTTTCTAATTATGTTTTAATAACCATTTCAATGCCCAGGTCAACACACAACTAACTCTCCCCCAGGCTTTCACGGAATCGGCAAAGGATGTTTTTGACCTTGTTGTCAGTGTTGTACAGTGTATATCTAAATACAGTTACAACTCGAAGGACCCATGACACTAACCCCTTCAACCAACACATTAACCATCTCCACGTGTTCCCAACTAAAAATGGCTTGCTTACAAGGTGCTGTCACAATTCAATTTTTATTTTGACTAATGTTTTATTTAAGCAGCTGGGAGAATTAATGTGGTTCAACAGAGGCCATGATCTTAACCAGGCTTTGTAATTGAAATCTGTGGGCTGTAGCCTTTTCTATGTTGAGAGGGAATCTAATTAGTATAGTCTTTGTGTACACACCAGGAAAAAAAAAAAAAAAAAAAAAAAGGAGGAGGAGGAAAATGAAGAGGAAAAGGAGGAGGGCAGCCCTGAATTCTCCTGGGGGTCTGAAAGAACTTGGCTCTTTTTCTGTCTTAAGAATTCCCTAGAAACAAGAGACACTAAGTGCACAATAAGACGAACCCTTCAAGCGCACTGTTTGACATTTAGAGCCATCGGTCTTCAGGGACTGCTTGTCCCTGCATGTTAGAGGAAACAATGCAACATATAGATATGCACAAAACATGAATTTATTTTCTTAAATTATTGTAGCTTATCAATAGAATTATTTCAAAGCACTCTTAAAGAATAACAGGTTGACTTAAAGTGATGTCATGACATGACTGATATTAAATCATTTGTGTTAATAATTCCTCAGAAGCACCATAATTTTTTTCTTTCCTTTCTTTTGCCTTTTTATTTATAAAATGTAATTAAACTATAATTGCATAACCTTCCCCTCCAATTCCTCTTTTGTTCCCTCCTCCTCAATTTAAAAAATTATTTATGCTCTATGCCCTTGTATTTGAAATTTTGTATATACTTAATAAAATATCTGAGGGCCTTAAAGACCAGCATTATATCATAAAATTTATTTCACGGAGATGAGGCTTTGGGAAAGACCCAGAGGAAACAAGCTACTGGATACGGTATGATTGGAATAGAATTACAAATTTGTCAATTATCAATGCATTTTAATTTTTCCAATTTGTGAAACAGCTAATTTTATTGACAGGTTACTTTTTATAATCCCTTCATGTATGTTTTGATTCATTTGCTTGCAAATACATTGCTTAAAATAAAAACATTTACTCCAAGGTTCTGATCTTTTTTAGTTTATACATGTGTGTCAGCTAGCAGAGGCCAGAAAGATGTTGGATTCAGTAGGAGCTAGAGTTACATGAGTTGTGGGCCACCAGACTTGGGTGCCAGGAACCCAACTCAGGTCCTCTGCAAGAGCAGCAAGTGCTTTAACCCATGTGTGGTCTCCCCAGCCCCAAATTTGCATCTCTGCTCTTCATTGCTCAGATGTGCTTTTAATTTACCCTCTCGAGATTAAAAGAATGCTTGCCACCAATTTTGCCATGATAACGTGGACTTCAAATCTCTTGACCACTTTGTTCACAAGAACTGCTTATTGTCCAGCAGTGGTGGCGTGTGCCTTTAATCGTAGCACTCGGGAGACAGAGACAGGAAGATCTCTGTGAGTTCGAGCCCAGCCTGGTCTACAGTGTAAGTTCCAGGACAGCCAAGGCTATTACACAGAGAAACCCTATCTTGAAAAACAAAACAAAACAAACAAAAGAACTGCTTATTATGTTTAAAAATTAACTGTTCCTTACACAACCCTTTTAAATCATTTTTAGTAAATGTTGCTCAAGTATAATTTCACAATCTATACTTTAATTAAAAACCCTATTATTTCACCCAATCTACTGCATAGAAAATAGGTACATATATTAGATTCATTTATTCCAAGCACTTTAATCTGTTAGTAATTACCAAAGATTAAAACAATTCAACAAATCTGGCTCTTTCTCTGTCACCTTGGCATGAAAGTGAAGTCTTCATGGTGTTCAAGACTCAGCCTCACCCACAAGCCACCACCATGGTCAAGGAAGGCATTTCTGTCATAGGTAAAACGGACAACAGTACTACTTTAGGAGATGGGCTGGAGACTGCTTTCCACCATGACGGTTTAGCACCGTGGTTCTCAACCTGTGGGTCATGCCCTTTGTTTACAGTGCAATTCATAGTGGTAGCAAAATTACAATTATGAAGCAGCAATGAGGATAATTTGATGGTTGGGGTTGACCACAACATGAGGAACATGTATTACATGGCTGACGCATAAGGAAGGTTAAGAACCACTGTCATTAACACATGAAAACAGCGAAGTTGCCAAAGCCTTCAACAAGCACCAAGCCCAGCTTTGTGTGCTTGCCTTCAATTTATGATGAGCCTGTGTACATCAAGTGGGTAAAGGCCCTTTGTGCAGCCCAATTAAGGACGATGACAAAAAGAACCTAAGGGAAGAGGCAGGCCTCTGCAAAACTGACCGAGAGGGGAACCCTGCAAAGTGGTTGGTTGCAGCTCTGTAGGTTAAGGACTATGACAAAGAATGTCAGGCCATGGATGACATCAAAAGAGTATTTCAAAAGCAAGAAATGGACAACTAAAAAATTGGCTCAGGCTATTACAGGTGGCACAGTGGATACAGCAATTACCAGCAAACATAAGGACTGGAGTTGAGACCCCTTAGCACCCACGCAATGGCTGGCACTGTAGCACATCTGTGATGCCAGCACTCCTACTCAAGAATGGGAGAAAGAGACAAGCACAGCCCTGGTCACTGGTCCACAGTATAGCCTGGCAGGATCAAACAAGAGACTCAGTTTCAAGCAAGGGTGAAAGGGAGAACGTGACACACAAGATTGTCTTCTGACCTTTATATTGTACTGTAGCACGTACACATCTACCCTCACACACGTACACATGCACACAGATCCATAACATAACATACACAACTGGATTTTTTTCCTCAAAAAAGCCAAACCTGATTTACTACTAAAGTTAAAATAAATCTGAATGAAGCAATCAGGAAGTACACTCCACGTACAAATGTTTGTATGACCACTTATTATTGCTAACTTTTATATTCTGTGTGAAGAACAAAATTTAGCAAGTATATGCAGAACAAATGAACTAATTTCCCCCCATTTTACTGATGAGATCAATAGAATTTCATTATTGAGTAGTAAAGGCAAGATCCAGACCCAAACAAGGAGCTGACATTCATAAATATTATGTAACGTTGCTTGCCATAGAGATGAAGGAAAGGCCCCAGGAAGTTCCACTAGGCCCTGAACTGGGTATTGAGTATGAGACATTAACTACAAGGATAAGGAACTTATAGCACTATTTTAATGTGACATTATATAATCCCGCTCAAGCACAAAAAGCTGAGTTATAACGTTAAACTCCAGACCATGGGGGAGCCATCCACACCAACGTGCCATCTCTGCTGCAGCATTTTCTTTTACTAAAAAGTTAAAGCAATGTAATTGCAGGCTTGCAGAAACAGAAAATGAACGCAGGGTCCAATTCTAAGAGTGGAAGGAAACTCAGATCAATATTATGCTTTTACTGCTGGGTTTGCACATCACAGGAGCCTTGTGAGGCAAATGCCAAGCGGCCACAATGGGAGTCAGAACACTCAGAATAAAGTAGGCTTCATCTCCAAGGCACCAGACAGTGGAGTCTAGATACTTATCCTTCTAGACAAGCGTGAGACCAATTTTCACTGCAAAAGCTCAAATTTATTTTGCACCACAGGCTTCTTTGTAGATTGCATTATGTTGTACTGTGGGCTGAGAGTCAAGAATCCAGTACTAGGTACTAGTTTCTAAATGCCATTTGCTAGTAAGCCCTGAAATTGCTTTGCACCTGTCCTAGAAGGAAACAGCACACAGAAGAAGTCAGCAGGATTCCTGCATAGAAGACACAGCAGTTACTGCCCCAGTGGGCAATATCTGATTTTATGTAGATTTAGTTCATTTGAAAGTCTCTTGAATGATCACTTCAGATTGCCCTGGCATAGGATGTCATGGCATAAATGCCCCATCCTTGCAGTTCGGCCACTAGAGAGTGGGAGTGTCCTTGAGGCCTGGCAGTGGCTTCTGTAGTTATTCACAACCATAGCTATTATGAGGCTGTTTACCTGTACACTATCCACTAGATTTGAAAAAGGCCCAGCCTGAGGAAATACTTCTAATCTAGGAACGGGTCATGGCAGTTGAGCCATTAGTGCTATATTTGGGTAAAATTTTGGAGTAACCAAGAGCTAAAAGTACCACTACATCTTGAGTGTGGGAAACTCGGGACTGATTTTTGACGATTGGTATTTTGAGGACACCTAGAATGTTCCTCTCCAGAATCAAGTGGTCTCTGCACAAAGCAGAAAGCAGGCTGGAACTCACACAGTGTGAAGCGCTGGAGCCTAGTATAAGCCAGGAGGAAGGACTGTAGAAGGCCTTTGCCATGAGGACTTAGGAGTCTCAGCTCTGGGAAGAAATTTCTGCTGAAGGTCTAAAGAGGCAGACAGCACCTTCTGGGAGATAACCTAGAAATTAAAATACAGCTTTATTCAAATAACTTGTCAAGATATCTTTATTTTTATTAATTTATTTTTTATACCCAATCCCAGTTTCCCCTCCCTTCTCTCCTCTTGCTTCTTCCCCTCCCCCTCCCATCTGCTCCTCAGAGAGGGTAAGGCCTCCCCTAGGAAGTCTACTAAGTCTGTCCCATCATCTTGTTGAGGCAGGACCAAGGCACCCCTCTACCCCCACATGCCTGTGTCTAAGCTCGGCAAGGTATCTCTCCATATAGAATGGGTTCCACTAAGTCAGTTTGTGCATTAGAGTTATATCTTGGACCAGTGGACTCATATATTGTCCCAGACACATTATTGTCACCTATTTTAAGGAAGCCTAGTTAGCTCTTATGCAGGTTCCCCATTTATCAGACCTGAGTCAGTGATCTCAGCTGATTTTGTCCATCATGGTCTTGACTCCTGTGTTCATATTTTTGCTCCTCCTTCACTTAGATTGTACTCCAGGAGTTTGGCCCACTGGTTAGTTGTGGATTTCTGCATCTGCTTCCATCTATTTCTGGAAGAGGATTCTAATTTCTCTGGGGTTGTGAATTGTCAGCTGGGTATCTTTTGCTTTATGTCTGGTATTTACTTATAAGTGAATACATGCTATATTTGTCAAGGTATCTTAATGAATCGTTGGACTGGAATTAGGTCTTGTTTGTGTCTTCTAACAGTGAGCTAGCTGTCCATTCATAAAAATTTGCAGAGTAACTGATACAGATTATATATGCAATATGTTATTAATTATCACATTGTTGCTGAGCATTGCTCAGTAGGTAGAGAAATTAATGCATAGAAAGCTGCCTAAATCTGCATCTATTTGGATGATGGAACTCAGGTCACGCCTACGCTTTTCTTATCAGGGCCACTTTCCAGGCCATCTATGTGAGCATTTTTCCTAACAGTGCCTTCCAGAATTGAGAGTTTAGTTCACCCAGAAGCCAAATGGTGCTCTGTCATTCCAAATGTTAGCTGTTCTTGGAACTATAAATAGTACCTGCAAATTCTTGAAATTACTTTCTTCCTGTTCATGTGAATCAGATAACAGAAACTTGTAGATTCTTGCTTCTCAAGTACATGATTAGTAAGACTTCTCCCGAGTTCATGAACAGTTGCAGCTCCCGGAAAAGGGAATTATTGTAGAACTGTCCCCTGAGCAAAGCAGCTGCCACCTTCATTAGGTTAGCCATGCCTGCTTTAAGGGATCATCTCCATCTTGACATTTGATTACAAAAAGAGGAGGTAGGGAGAATCATTGTACCTTTGACAGAGATTCCAGCTGCTGTATTCTATACCTCCCAAACATCTGTATGAGGTTCTGTCCTGATTAACGTGACCTAGAGGTCACAGGAGGTGTTGGAGTACATAATCTAGAGAAGTACTTCAGTTAGGGTTTTATATTGCTGCGATGAAACAGCATGACCAAAAGCAGCTTGGGGAGGAAAGGGTTTATTTGGCTCACACTTCCACATCACTATTCATCATCAAAGGAAGTCAGAAGAGGAACTCAAACAGGGCAGGGACCTGGAGGCAGGAGCTGATGCAGAGATCATGGAGGGGGACTGCTTACTGGCTTGCTCCTCATGGCTTGTTCAGCCTGCTTTCTTATAGAACCCAGGACCTCCAGACCAGGATGGCACCACCCACCATCCATCAATCACTAATTAAGGAAATGTCCTACAGCCAGATTCTATGGGGCATATTCTCAGTGGAAATTCCTTTCTTTCAGATGACATTTGCTTGCATTAAGCTGACATAGAATCAGCCATATCAGGAAGCTTGGCCAAAGTGGAAGATCCTTTAATGAAACCACAGGGAAGCCATCATCCATGCTGGGTAAAGAATGTTGCATACAACAGCTTTGGGGTCACCCACACCCCTTATCCGTGCGCAGTAAACAAGCCCTGGTCCCCAGAGTCCACTGCAATAGAGTGGTACTTTTGTTTGTTACTGACCTTACAAGGAGGGGGTAGGCATTGTTTATGTCTCCCCAGGGAAGGAATTCTCCCAACACGAGTAAAGCTGCAAGTTTCCTCTGATGCCAGAATATTAACAATGTTTACCTTCTTTATAATGAGTTAGGGAAAGATATAAACTTCATTTGTATTAAGCAGTAGCTAAATTCCCTCAGTGATAGATGCATTCTAAATGAATGTATTTAGCTGATTACAGCATGCTATACTCAGAGGAACACTTAGAAGAAACAGAACAAAAGCCTTTATATGAATTACTAAGTCCCAGGCTATGTCCGTGAGACATAAGAAAACAGCTAGGCAGGCCCAGGAGGGCGTTGCAATGTGCTCACCCAGGGGAACTGTAAAATGCTGCTTTAGTATAGTTTTGGCAGGACTATTGAATTTGGAAGCTCTGGAACAGAACAGGTCATTTGTCTTCGTTGCCTGATCAACGTTTTTTAATGTCTAGTATGAAGCAGAGATGAATGTCCCGAGCGATGCTGCAAATTAAAAGCCAGAGATCAGGGTCAGTGTCTTTCCTAAGCAGAAAAAGGAACAATGTGAAAGGTTGTTGGGGCCCAGGAGGACCCGCCAGCCAGCACTCCTGCTCTCATGGCTCAGTGTCTGAGGCCTTTGCAGACCATACCCTCCCAGCACACCGGAAGGTCGAGTCCAGCTAGAAGCTTGAGATCACAGTGCTGAAAATCAACTGTCTTCCATACTGCCCACTTAGAAGCCAAGCTCCCAGCCACCGTAAGAATCATGGTTACAAAATAGTATGTGGACTTCGCTGGTATCTTAGAATATCAGTAGAAGCCCAACTGTGGAGCACAGTTAGGTACAAGCCAGTTAAGTAGACACCACTAATTCAGAACTGGGATCTTGGATTGCTGGGTATATAAGTCATGGGTTACCCAAATATAGAGTTGGCTCATGATGTGTACTTTTGTTCTTACAGATTTTTTTTTTTTACTTTTATTACTTTTATTCTGTGTTGGGTGTTTTGCCTACAAGTTTGCCTGTATACCATGTATTCTGGGAAGCCAAAAGAACGTGTTGGAGCCCAAAGAACTGGAGTTACAGGCATTTGTAAACCACCATGTGGGTGCTGGGAATCAAACCTGGGTCCTCTGGAAGAGCAGCCAGTGCTTTTAATGGCGGTGCCATCTCTTCAGCCCCTACTTTAAGACATCAATGGGAAATATTTCCTTGCAGGGACTTGACAGTAGGCTCTGGATCCCATGGCACAGTAGTGGTATTAGGGACAGGAGGAGTATGTACTCTCCTACCAACCAACATACCCAAATGAAGAACATGTCAGAGAACCATCCAAAACCCTGTACCTAGGTACTCTCAATATCATGTGCCATGATCTGTTCTATCTGACTTAATCCTGAAAAAAAAAAAAGCTTCACTGGGAAAGTTAACTCAAAGTCTCTAGTGTGCAGTGAGAAAAGAGTGCCACCATGGGTGTAATTATATTTTTACCATAGTCAATAGAGCCACGGGGCACAAATTCTGTCCTAAGAAGTAGCCAAAAGTGAGATGAGATGTAGCACAAATAATAAAAACCCAGAGGCAGATAATGGAGTTCAAGCAAAGCAGCCATGCACCAGAGAGCTTTTACCTCTACCACGGCTGAGGCGATCCTGTCCTCAATATGTCTGGAGACTAATTGCCATTATATGAGCCCCTGTTCTGTCTTATGTACCTCTCTAGTGTTGGGATTGAGAGCATGGGATCCCCAGTGCTGAGATCTCCTTTGTGTGAGCTTTGTTTCTCTTTTAGGCTGATTCACTCTCATGTAGCCCAGAGTGGTCTTGAACTTACAGAGATCCATCTGCCTCTGTCTCCTGAGTCCTGGGATTAAAGATGTGTGCCACCACTGCCTGACCTCTATGGCTGTGGCCCGCTAGCTTTGCATTCTGATCTTCAGGCAAGCTTTATTAAGTCATAGACAGTATTTCACCACAATGGGATGCATTAAATGAGGGATTAAAAACTTGTCTATCAAACTAGATTTGAGTGCTTTGATACATAGAAGTGATAATGAATGTGACGTTACAAAATCATAAAGTGTGCCTGAGGTATACTGGAGAGAAGGAAAGACAATTCCAAGAGGGAAATGTTATAGGATCGGGAGAGTGAAAGACTCAAGTTGCGTCTACTCAGTTCTATCTAATGCAGTCCACCTGATGAGGTCTTGCATTGCTGCTGTGCACACAGTCTGTGCTTCGAGACTAAAATTTTCATCTCTATCCATCATAGCAGCAACAATGCACCGTGTTTATGCTGACTCCTTGTGCATATCAGACACAGTCCTAAATCCTTGTACAAGTGTTCTCACTTGAGCTTAGTACTCATGAGAAATTTATTTTTATAGTGAACACACTCAACCAACCATTCAGCAAAGAAATTATAAAACCTCAACTCAACCAGTCAGTCTCCAAAGCCTAAATTCTAAACCATGGTTTCCCCTGAAGATCCAGGAATCATACAAAATAATAAAATATGTAATGTTTTGGCATCTACATCTATCCTGTATCCTTTTATCACCTTATTTTCTTTTTGAAGATATTTAAAAGTCTTATATCAGCACTTTTCTCTACCTGGTAAGAAAACAATTTTTAACAGTGACAGAAAAGTACTGAAGAGAGTAGCCACAAGCCACATGTAACTGCTGAATATTTAAATGTGCCTCCTACATGTGAGGGGCTAAAACTGTAACTTAATTTGAAATCATATTCAAATAGCCATAAGTGGCTAGTGGCTACAGTATTGAAATAATCAAATATTATATTTTATATGTGCAATGTAATTTAGATCTTGATCTATCTGCCAGCTTTTGGGTTCTAGTTGCAGGTTGCAGATACTTTGTAGATACATTATGCTACCTGAAAGATAACATTCTAGATCAGGTAGATGCTAGTTGACTCATTTCAGTCACAAAACCTCCCAAGAAAATCTCCCTAATATCTAGGGTGCTGCCAGATTTTCAGGGTTTCCTTCTGTTACAACAATTAAAGATTTTCAGTATTTTGGAGTGTCCTTATGAAGTCAAGCAGATGAATGCATTCTCACCACCAATCTTGTTGTAAAACTTTTTGGGAAGGGGTTCTGTAGATGATTCAGTGGGTATAAAGTCTTGCTATACAAACATGAGGACCTGAGTGAGAATTTTTAGGCACCCGTACAGAAAAGCCATCCACAGCATAGTGCACCTATAATCTCAGAACTCGCAGGCAGAGACAGAAGGATCATGAGGGAGTACTGATCAGGTCTAGTGAGAATCCTACTTCTGAAATTAACAAAGGCAGACATTGAACATCATTCTTTGGCTTCCATACACATACGAATGGATGGTGTCCCAACACATACACCCCCCCCCACACACACACACACTCATGCACCACTCTCTGGCACACACATTTTTTTTTTCAACATTAAAATTTTTTTTTCACCATTTCCAAAAAAAAAAAAAATCAAAGTGAATATGTACTCTCTCTCAACAGCTAGAACAGTGCATTGATATGGGCTAGACTTTAAGAAAGACTGAATGATTCAGAAGATAACAGTCAGAACAGAGAAAGACCATGAAATCATTAGCCAAGAAGGAACCATACTCTTGTTTGGGTGCTGCCTTCAAGTTGTTCAGTGCTTACCATGTGGGAAAAGGAACCTGGTTATTCTGCACTATTGCAAGGAGCAGGGCTAAAATATAGAGGTAGAAGTTGGGAGGTGGTCACATGACTCCAATAAGGCAAGGGTGAAAGGTTGAGCCAAGTCAGCAAAATTTAGTTCTCAAGAAGTGAACTGTAAATTGTCTTCAAAACAGAGAAAAATCTCACATTCCAAAAGCTGCAATTATACTCAATTCTAGAATCCATATGTTTTGGCAGTTTTGAAGTGAGGAGGGGTGTTATTAAGACCTTAGGAACAACAACAACCACCACCCTTAGGTTGGGGGTAGCTTTTCTTTGTTGCTTAGGGTAGAGGGAATATAAGGTATGCTTAGGCATATTTTGCTTAGTCATTATCAGCCATTAGATTTAACTTGTGTCTATATTTAAGTATTTTGCCTAAAAGAGACAAGCAACATCCTCATTGCATTGTATGACTTAACAGTTCCAAAGCCTACTGTTGTATAACTTTAAACAAGTGGAGATTTGTTGCTTTATATTTCTAGGAATTTGTTGAAAATTTCAAGTGTTATAGTATACTTGAAAGTATATGTTTTAGAGTTTGCTCATTAATCTTGCAATAATTAATTTGGTTTAAAATACTGTTGATATATATATAAAGTATAACTACTAAATAAATCCTTAAAGAATTGGAAATGCATCCAGAACCATTCTTCCTTTCAAGTAAGATAAATATGACTTTAAGATTAATCTTCAGGTATAATATGAAACCTCATTTTCCAAATGTTATTTTCCCCTCCTCCAAGATTTTGTCAATTTCTCCTTTCTAGTTACATAAGTCCCACCTGTTCTTCAGAGCCCAATGCAAGCCTCCTTGACATGAAGGTTTCATGATTACCTCTTATGTGCTTACAACTTACCCATGCCTGTGTTTCTCTGTCCTATGCACTCTATCACCCAATTTCTACAATAGTTGCACTTCCTCTATGTTGTCATTTGAATGTGAAATCCCCCGTAGAGACTCATGTGTTGAACACTCAGTCCCCAGCTAGTGGCATTGTTTTTGGAAGACTGTGGAACCTTTAGGGGTGAGGCCTTGCTGGAAGAAGTGAGGCCTACTTCCTGTACAGGCTCTGCTTCCTGACTACAGATACAATATGACCACTCAGCCTCTGCCTCTTGCTCCTGTCCCTCCACCATGGAATAGATGCCCTCAATCTGTAAGCCAGGATAAGTCTTTCCTTTCTTATACTGCTTATTGTCAGGTATTCTGTTCAGTAGTAGAAACAGTAACTAGTGTGCCCTGTGTTTTAGCTTGCTGATCATGCATTAAATGTTGCAGCATGGTATTTTGCTCATTACATGCATGGTAAATACTGGAACAAATGAGTACTTGGGGAAATTTATACATGTTGAAGTGTCTTGACAAAAAAGAATTTCTATCCCAATTATATTTGCTACCCCAGAACTCCTAGCTTCTACCAACCACTATGCTATACCCAAGGGTTGGTCAGCAATTTGAGAAGGAACACCAGAGCCAGTCTTGCTCTGTGAGGACTGGTGTCTCTAAAGAGAAGACTAAGGCTGAGATAAATTCATTGGCCCCAGCTGAGATTATCTGATTTCACCCATATGGCTCCTGTTTGAGTGGGAATGACTCAGAGGCTAAGATGGCTGCGTAGCGCACTTGTAGGTGGCGCACCTATGTGTCTTGGCATCTTCACAGCATAGGTACCTCGGGGAAGACAGACAGCAATTCCAGTCAACTGAGCCACAGCCCTTGCTTATCTCGGAAGCCAGTGTCACTTCTACTATTCTATGTTAGTTGACACAGTCATAAGGCCACCCAAAGTCAGAATCCTCTTTCTCGGTGCAGTTTCCAGGTCACATTTTCACATAACACACTAGAAGAGAAATACTACTGTAACCACCTTTGAAAAGTATAACTTAACCATGCTCACATTCTTTGAAAAACATAAAATAGCCATCTGTGGGATACGACCAACTGCAATATTTAGATGTGCTCAGTCTATGACTAAATGTTCTGGAACTAGATGCAGACCAGGCCCAGAACATCTTGCTAGTAACAATAGCAATAACATGTTGACACACTGTTGAATACTCACCAAGTACCTTACAAATTCTTCAGAACAGCTTTATGACTAAGGGAGCCCATTATGATCCCACTTTATAAACAAGAAAATTACATCATAAAATTGCCAAGTGACATAGCCAAGGGCCTGAAAGTAAAGTTTTTATAAACCATTTCTCTCTAACTCTGGAGATTTGTAACCTAGATATGTCTCTATAAATGATGTCATCATCTTGGAAGGCTCAGTTCTTTGCCATGGCGCTTTCTCAATACCTGCATCTAACTCAGGCCTGGGCACTTCCAACAATGAACCCTCATGGCCCCTCAAATCCCAGCTTGGACATAAGTCCTTTTGGAATCTGTTTTCGTTGGCTTAAAAGTGTGATTTCTTCCCTTGTTCTTGCCTGGAAGAACAAGGTCAAAGCAGCAAGCAAAAACACAGCTGGGGAGTTTTTATCTTTGAAGAATGACTTCTGTGTCTGTAGCTGGAGGGTACATTAGGGCTCATCCCTGTTCGGAAGGAGACATATTATGGTCTGCATTTGCAAGAGGTTTATTTAAGTGCCTGAGTGATGGTTTGCTCCAATTTATGGGCTAGACAAAACTGCTTCTACTGCCAGAATTTTGCCCAGCTAAAGATAAATTAGAGAAACCTGAGATACTCCAAGGGCCAATTAAAGAGAAACTGCCAAACCTTTGGAAATTTGAATTTCCACATAGATTCCCCTACAGCTATGCTTATCAATTTGGATAAGACTAAGAACAAATATTCCAAGTAGTGATTAGTGGTCTCAATGAAACCACACATATGCACAAAAGAGCTTGTTCAACACACCAACCCCAGACGGTACAATTGTGGGTAAACGGCCCTGCGTTTCTCTCCTAGGAGGCTGAAATGTAATGAGACTAAGCAGGCTCTCCACTGAAGTGATTTTCCACTCTGGAAAGGAGTTATGTTTCGTCCATAGTTGACAAATTCTCTTTTGTCTTGCCAGACATCTATCTATTGCACAGCACAAAAGCAGAAAGCCACACATTGCCTAAAGGCCTGCGGTCTAGCTTTCAAAGACCCACACGCCATTCAATCAGAATCTCCCAGGCCGTTTCACTGAACTTGGCCTTATTTGCTTAGCATTAGGAAGGAGGCAGAAATCTGTCTTCCTTTCTGCCTGAGCACCAGGGAATGGGTGCTCTGGGCAGCATCTTAGAAGCCAAATGACAAGAGAAGACATTTCAGGTGACATGGCAGCCACTGAACATTATTACTGGCAAATGGTGGAGCAACACACAGAAAACTATGAGCAAGCCTTAAAATCTATTATGGGTAGATTTTAAGCAGCCTGTTCTAAAACACTGTGTAGACACACCAGAACACAATGCACATATCTGGAACAATTAAAAAATGACTGGATGGAGAGAGAGAGAGAGAGAGAGAGAGAGAGAGCAATAGCTATGGAGATATAGCAATCCATAGAATGGAAGAAAGAAGTGTTGTTTAACAGATTCCTTTGGAAATTTAATACTTTCATAGTTAATAATAATGTATTCTATACATTGCCCTATTACCTCAAAACAACTTCTGGCATAGCATCTTTATTTCATATTTTATTGGTGTGATGAGAGGACATCAGGTAAGGCAGATGATATTGTGAATGTTAGCATCCCTGACATCTAATTTGGACAATTACTCTTTCTTACATGTTTTAGCATCTTTATTTCTTGGGGAAATTGATAGTCTTTTAATAGATATATTTTACTTCTTCTGTAAGAAGCCTTTATCTGCATAAATGCAGTCTAGCAGAGAGAACTTGGTATCTTCATGTTAGAAACATAGGTAATGATCTAAACAGGATCAAACCTTAGGCCTCTGGCTTTCCAACCTATATTTTTTTCTTAGATGTCCCAAATAAAGACATTTTACATTTTGTAAGTGTGTGTGTGTGTGTGTGTGTGTGTGTGTGTGTAGTATGTGTCTTCAAAAATTCAATGAGTATGTCTGCTGACTATTACAAAGTATAAATATTTGTGATGTCATGTACTATAAATGATACCTGTGCATGTGCATGCTGTGTGTGGATGTGTAGGCACACATGGTAGGTGTTCGCAGAGGTCAGAGGGCAACCTTGAATGCAGGTTCGTTCTGCCTTGTCTGACACAGGGTTCCTTTACTGCTTCTCTCCGGCACATGCCAGTCGTGCTGGCCCAAGAACTTCCTGGGAGGCGTCTCCACCCCTCATCTCCCTGTTGGAATGCTATGAGCACAGACCCTAGTGCTACATGTCCAGTCTTTTTATATGAGTCCTGGGGGCTCAAACTCAGCTTCACTCTTGTGGAATAAGCACCTTTCCCCACTCACCATCTCCCCAGCCCCCAAATCATGTCCTTCACCAAAAACCACGTAGTAAAAGATCCCATGATAGATAAACAAAACATTAAAGGTGACAGTAGACACACAGCCATGCTCACACAGCTGGGAAAATGTAAAAATGAACCCCTACATTCCCCCCTCTTCACCACAGCACCCTCTCTGTCTCTCTCCCCCAACCCTTTCTTTTTCCATGCCATGCTATTTTATCTAAACGACAAATATGGCTATATCAACCAAAGGTGGTGAAATCTTCTTTCCTTTATTTTTAGGCTCTGTATGTTTCCTACATCCTTTCCTCTTACCCAAGGAATCATTTCCTTCCTCCATCTAACCACTAATGTTAGACAAATGATTACAGAATGAGACAACATGTGGGAGGTACAACATGGATTATGGCACTCTAAGAAACATGTGCATGAAATGGCTTTTCCAACAAACCACGACAAGGGCCCACCTTGTCCATGTCCAACAAACCACAACACATCTAACCCACCTGGGCTGATGAGGCGAAAAGCCCTTGGAGAAAAAGACTTTAAGTCAAGCCCAAAACAGAGCAGGCAACAGAGTGGGACAAAGGGTTTAAGGAGACAACAGAGGTAAAGGGGTAGAAACAAGAAAGAAGCTGGTGTAAGCAAGTGCAGAGCACTTGACTAGATGGGAGACTGACCCGCAGCCTGAGAGCCACACTTCCTTGAAGGCTGTGCTGGGTGGCCAAGGCCTTGATAGCAATCTGCAAAGTAAAGGGACAACAAAGAAAGGATTTCATTAGGAATGACATAGATAGGTATGTGTCTGGGACGGGGCAGAGGTGGGTGGGGGGCGGTTACTCCTGCCAATTGGGAGACCAATTAGAGTTCAATAGCATAATCCAGTGAAAGAAAACAGTGCCTAAAATAGATTCTCAAACCAATTAGCAGAGCACAACTTGATGTCCTTAGTGTCACACTTACATTCTTTCATCTCCTAGGTGGAGCAAATGTGGGCATATCCAAGTATCATTCAGGAATCGGCAACCCCAGAAGTGCATACTGTCCCGAGCCCTAGCCTCTGTAGATGGCTTGCACTGAGCTGCTATTACTAAAGGTCCTTTCCAGGAGCCAATTTATTTTGTTCAGTCCGGACTTTTCCACACATTTTATTAACCCATGCCTCAGAACTCTTCATTTGACTCTGGCATTCTGAAATGGAAGGTTAATATACACACATTCCTTTCATCAACAAAAGAGTTTGTGGAAGGCATGAGTTTGCTAGTTTGGCATATTTAAAACTGGTTCTTGCACTTATGTCCACAAGTCGATCTTCTCCAGGCTCATACATTTCCCTCTGAGACTCCTCCCCCCCCCCATCCTCACATCTGGAAGTCTGTAGGCACAGCCTTGCACTGCCCAGACTTAGGGCTCTTCCTGAGAGGGGTATTTTCCAACAAGGTGAAGTATCAGCACGGGAGGACGTGGACACTCTAAGATTGATTCTACACTTGTCACTTTAGCATTGTCTCTAAAAAAATTCACCTACCTACACAGCCTACAAAAAGTACAACATTCTTAGATGATTATGAAAGCAGATCTGAAATGATATTAACCAAATTCATGCTCTACCCACAGATCACATGAAAATGGCTTTCAAAAAAACCGAAACCCCCCAAATCTCCCACACATGGTGTTTGGTATATATAGTAAGAGAAAAGCAAGTGGACTGTTTGGGATGGTTAACTTAGGTTCTGGGTCCTTACTACTACTAAAGTTAACATGGTTAAAACTAGATCCCCAAATAATTTGACTGATAGGAAGAAAGCAAACTGGATTTAAACTAGCCCCATCAGGACAGGATTTTCTGCAGCTCAAATGCTGTATTTTTCTGTCACTGGGAAAATTTTGCATGAAATATAACTTCAGATTTAATACACTGCAACTGGGGAAGGGAGTACCTGCCCTAGAAAAGGAATTGGCATTCCCACTGTCAATCATCAGAAAGGTCAGCCCTAAGGCAAGAAGGAAGATCTTGGTCCCCAAGGATAAGGAGTATCTAGTTCCTTTTCTAGATCAGAGACTGGATATCACAGGAATCTGAATGCTGCCACAACAAGGCAAGTGATTGTGTAGAGAGCAAATTTTTCCTGGCTACTAGAAATGAAGCAAGGGGCTATGACAAAAGGAATCTCAAGAGATTTGGGACAGTGACAGGAATTTCAAGGTGAGCCATAGAGGTAGCATTCCCCTTCTTTTCTCCACAATCTCAAAAACTTTCAAGATCTCTACAATCCTTTTAACTTTTTTGAGGTTTTGTTTTTGTTTTATTTTATGTTAGTGGGTGTTTGTCTGAATATGTATACATGTATAGTGCCCCCAATGGCCAGAAGAGGCTATTAGATACCCTGGGACTGGTTGTGACAGACGGTTGTGAGCACAGTGTGGGTGCTGGGAATTAAACCAGGGTCCTCTGGAAGAGTAGTCAGTGCTCTTAATTGCTGAGCCACCTCTCCAACCCCAAATCTTAATGAGAAAATATTTTTGAAGGACTTAACTTTGAGAAGGCAAGCTGAAGAAAAGAATAGGCCCTCTTGTAGCATGCATTAAGATTAGTGGAGCTGCTGAGATGTGTTCTCTGCCCTGTGAATGGTACTGGAGGAATCCATAAAGTGGGCAGAGACTTCTGGAGGCCACAGCACATCGCATGTAGAGTCACTCCCCTATTGCTCTCAGCAGCCACCATCCCATGTATCAGCTCCATGTGCCCTACGAAATAATCTAATGGGCTCTATATGTGGTCTGAATTCAGAATATATGAACTTGTCTAATATGTATGGTTCATATAAACAGAATCACGTGGTGCCTGAAAAAAAAAAAAAAAAAAAGATTAGTGGTGCTATCTGGCCTTTCCCAAGGCCAAGATGGCATTGGCAACAGTTAACTGGCTGGCAGAAATTGTATCTACCATGTGATATTACCATAAAATTGGTGCATCAGGCATAGACTAATCGCAGAAAGATTCTGAGGGTGTCATTCTTGAGCTAGTGGTTATAGTTGTGCCTGCCCTGAGAATCTAAGAAATAACCATTGAGAATGAGCCTAGTGCCTTCCCAAGAGTGTCAAGTGCCCTTGTACCAAGGTTCGTGACTCACGACACATCATCATGGTGGTTTGGGCTATTACGGAGTTTTAAGTAGTTTTTGTTATTACCCACTGTTTAGTTTATATCTGGGGAGATCATTGGTTAAAGATGGGAAGCACATGTTCCACTGATGTTGAAATACTCATTTACAAGAAATGGTGGAAGCATAATTCTATAAATTTTCTCAGCATTTTCTTTTCCAAGTTCACTGACTGTATTTAACTAATCAAAATATTTATATAACACATGGAGAAGACTCCAGTTCTAGAAATCTTGTTAAAAGAGAAAACATTTTGCCAATAACATTTGTCTTTTTGTTTACTAGGATTAAAGATTATCTCTAACAAAATGTTTTATTTGAAACTAAGTGCTTGTGAATAACAATTATTTTCTCGAAGCTCATATTTTAGGAGCAGAAACATAAACGTTGTACAAACAAAACACATTTTCAAAGGGAAACTGCAAGAATTTCAACCTTACAATTTTGATGAGAATGCCACACAATTAATTTTAATCATCATTATCTTCACCCTACCCAAACTCCACCCAGAACCACCCCTTGTATCCTTACCTCCCTTATCCACCCAACTTCAGAATTTTCTCCTTTTTTTCAAGTCCATCAAATCCACTGTGTGTTTCCCAACTATTCTTGGGAATGGGGACTCCTAGAGTGTGGCTAAACTAGCAGGGAACACACCATTAAAGACAATGGACTTTCCCTCTTCTAGCAGCTACCAAATGTCAATAGGTCCTCAGCTAGGTGGGGACTTTACGCCCACCTCTCTCTCCTTCCATGTTTGGATTTTGTCTAGCTTGAGTTTGCACAACTCTTGAATGATGCTATCACAACCTCTGTGAGTTCATGTAGACAACTATCCTGTTGTGTGTGGATAACACTGTTTCCTTGAAGTTATCTACCATCTCTGGCTCTTTCTGTCTCCTCTTTCTGCAATGAGTCTTGGTGAATGGGGTATAATGTGTGGATCTTATTCTCTATATGTTGGCCAGTTGAGGGTCTCATGTTAATTGCCATTAAGAGATACACTGATACATTGAGTGTAGCGAGAAGTCACCGGGAGTCATTTGAATACTATGGCCATTTTCTAGAGTATTAGGTTCTTCCATACAGTCCATGACATATCTAGACTCAAGCTTTGGCCCTATTAACAGTGCCTGGTATGGGTTCTATATCATGCAGTGAGCCTAAGATTCAATCATAAAATGGTTGGTTACACCCGTAACATTTGTGCCACTATTGAACTGGTGGAAATATCTTATTAAGCCAGTCTTCATTGTGGCTCTCATTGTTCACACCTCTGTGAGATTGTATATAGCCTTTAAAAGTCAGTTGCTAACTTCTGACAGCTAATGTGAAGCAATTAACCCTTGGAATAAATTAATGAGAAAATAATTCTCAGATTGGTGAGATGGCTTAGCATGGAAACACTTTTGCTGACAAGCCTAAATATGAAGTTTGATTTCCAGGACCCACATGGTGGAAGGAGAGACTTGATTGCCTAAAATTGTTCTCTGACCTCCATGGCATATATGTGTACACACACACACACACACACACACACACACACACACACACACACACACTATTTAAATAACAACAATTCCAATTGTAAATACTCTAAGGGTTTTGTATCTTATCAGTTCACAGAATCAACCTTGCCAAGGGATCAGAGGTGTGAAATAAAGCTCTGACTTGAGACTTGGGCAGTTCATAACCTGGTTCCCTATCAGAGGTGTTAAAAAGAAAAGGTAGGCTCTAACACAACAAAGCTGAGCCTTCAAGATCACCCCCCACTTGTCCCGGTGATGTGATAATCCACATAAACATCCCTGGCTAGTTTGGGAAGACTACATTGAAAGAGTTATAATCATGAGTTCAAATCTCAAAGTCCTAAAATAGAGGTAAGAAAGGCCAATCCACAGCAGTGAATAAAATGTTTGTTTGTGGGAGGCATTTACAGCAGGGACACTGATGCAATGATCTATAAAATTGAGTTAAACACCCTTTCATTCTCATTCTCTCTATTTGCAAATGGGATCAACCACTAATTTAGGAATGTCTAGTGGCTGAGAAGGAGTGCACTGGAGATATACAAGAAGACTCAAATCACAGTACTGAAGGCCAGGAAGGTTATCCTGGGCAACTAATTGGAAAGATAAAATGTGATTCTGTTTGTCTCCATGTAGGTGTTTTTCAGACTTGCTAATACTGCCATTTTTTAAATACAGTTACCCATGGTGTGGTGACCCCAGCCATCAAATTATTTTCATTGCTACTTCATAACTGCAATTTTGCTACAGTAAATATATGCATTTTCTGATGGTCTTATGTGACCCCTATGAAAGTGTCATTTGACCCACCCTCCAAAAAAAGGTCTTCACCCACAGGTTGAGAACCATTGATGTATGAGATACCATTTATAGCAATTTTATGAAATCCATTCTCAACTGATATATTCATTTCCCCCATGTTAGCATCTGTAATAGGTGTTAAGTGGTAAATTTGGGCAACCCAAACATTTACATAAATAAAGGAATGATTATAACATAATTACAATATACTAGTTGAAAAACAAAGAGAAATAGTAAGAGAAATTTTAGGAAAGGCAAAACACACAATAATGATGACATGGCCAATCATGGCATTTAAGAGAAAGTCCCCCCACTATTATTCGGGGTAATATTACTTATTTTCATTTATTATGCTTTTACAGTGAATATCTGGCTTAGCCAGTAGAACACTGCACTGGAGATAACACAGAGCTGAAATACCTTACTCAGTTTGTTGACATAAATAAACAAGATGAGTATGTAAGCATAGAGCAAGCCATCAGAGCTGTTTGTTTCTTTCTAAGGATATTTAAGATAATCTTGGAAAATACTACTCAAATAAGAATGTGTAGAAAATAAGGAAATATTAAAAGAACCATGGAACCTTGGGAAGTCTTGACAGCCGTTTAAAAGGGCTCATTGGCATTTCATAACCTTTGCAGTTGGCAAAGTGCTGCTCTGATGGTTCTATTATTATCTGCTCTACAAGATGCAATTAATGAAATGGAGAAGAATGAAAACTCAATCCATCAGAAAACTGCCAGCTAGCAGGATAGGGCTTAAGAACATAATTGTAATTTGAGAGAAAGCATTAATGATTAAAAATGTGAGGTGCTCCATCCTTTAAAAACCCATGTAGTAAGGAGTTTATAATGAAAATTATAGCTTTTATTAACTATGGGAAGAAAAAATCTTCACCCCTGAGGATGCAAACTTTTAAAATAGGATAGGCTATCCATTTCTCCTGCCACCCCAATTTCAATCCCTTCCCCCCCCCCGGGGGGGGGGGGAGGGAGTGAATCTATTATGAGCCATTTAGTGAATGTTCCAGACTTCCAAAATTAAATAATTATTTCTGTGCTAAAAATACATTTTAAACATGGAATCTAAGTATGAATTTAGTACTAGGTATGAAACAATAAAAACCAACTTTTCCAGTTACTACTTCATATCTTAGTTTTATCACCTCTGAGAAAATCTAGAGTATCCTCAATATGATCTGCACAGATACCCATTAGTAATTGTCTCTCCCATATTTCAATGGCTTGTGGCAAAGGCTCCTGGAGAAATAACAGAATTAATGAGCACAAAGCCATGTCAATTCCATGAGCAACTGTATGATCCCCACTTCTTCAGGTCAGGCCCTGGCTCAGCTCACATTCCAGTTCCTAATAGACAGGGATACTTTGGGACTTTCTGCTTAAAGCATCTTAAGATATTTCAGTAGCACTAGCAAACTGAATCTAACATTTAAAAATTTTCACCATGATCAGTAGGAAGTCATCCCAGGGATATGATGGTTAAACATTTGCAAATCAATAATTATGACGCACTTACAAAATATAACAAAGTATAGACATTTATGCCTACCTCAATAGATTCAGAAAGGGCTTTAGTAACAATCCAACACCATTCCTGTCAAAAATTCTCAACAGATCATTGATAAAAGTTATACTTGTCAACTTGTCAACACACACACACACACACACACACCCACTCACACACCCACACATACACACACACAAAAGCCACATTGAATAAGACAAGAGCTAATGCTGTAGTGAATGAATTTTTTCCATAATCTTGAACAAGGACACTCACTTTCACCACTTTAAAAATGATAAATTAAAAGAGTAAAGGGTATAAACACAAGCATTCACTTTGTTCCTCCATATAACTAATTCCTCATTATTCTCAGGCAGCTCCTTTTCTTCTTAGACAATCTATAAAATACCATGTCCTCAGCAAGGCAACTTCTAAACTCTCAGATGTGCTGACTCACACAGGGACAATGGGATGAAGACTGACATCAAGTTTCAGTAAGTCTGAAATAGAGTGTGCTTATAGTTCATGAAATGGGCATTTCATGAAACATAAAAATAATCATCTACAGCATTTTTAATGATAATCTTTCAATTGATTACAAACTGTGTGCTAACACAGAGTGTTTGGCCATGTACTTGGTACACATTCAACTGGGAAAGAGACTGTAAGTGTATCTGCCTGTATTTCCAATAGACTCATGTTCAGTTTTACACACACACACACACACACACACACACACACGATAACTTGATTAATTATATTAAGTTAATAAAAATTGTAGCAAAAAAAGAAGCAAACTTCTGCGGCTCTTCTGGAGAAATCTACAGCAGCAGCAGGAGACTTTGTTGAATTGTTACTCTGAGATTGTTGACTGTTCACTAGGCTCATGGTGATGGATGTTGCACATATTTTTCAACAGGACCAAGAGATTTGGGTCTTCAGGAAGCAATCTGATACTAACTAAGTATCTGCAGACATTCCTACTTTCAGAAGATCTGACTAGGTGTACATTTATAGGACGTGAAATGTTCCATTTTAAGCGTGACAAAAACTGACAAGCAGAAAGCTGTGTGCTCAGCGAGAGGAATGTGTTTTTTTTTTGTTTTTTTTTTTTCTGGAAAAGTTCACCTTGCTGGAAGCAACTGACTTCTCTGGTGGAGCTGGCTGGGAACTAAAGTAGGTTAGGCTTACTTCAAAAAAACCCTTTCTTTTCAATTGGAATTTCACAAAGCCTTCTTACCAAGGGTACTGACACTACCAGAATTTCTTGGAAGAAGTAGTTTCTCAATCCAAATTTTCCTCAGTAGAGCACATATTGCTTGGGATATGTGAATTCTGTTCTTATCATACATTGGATTTCCCAGACAGCCAGGTCATTAGTTGTCTAGATGAAACCCAGCATGAGTGATCAAGCTTGACCTTGCAGTTGTGGACCTAGCAATTATAAACTAGTTCTATATGACAAAGGTCATGACTGCCAAATGATGTCACCCGTGAGAGTAAAATTGGGGACCTAAAACCTGGTTCTGTTGTTGATACCACTCTGCTGATCCTCATGGTTATTCCATGAATGGAATGGCATTCAATGGGACTTACTGTACTATTTGTGTCATCCCAAAACCAGAATGTTATTTTGAAATAAGTGTAAGTCAGACCTCCTATTGACCAGTGACAGAGTCCTCAACTCAATGCTGTGAACGGTGCTTTCTTTATCCTGTAAGATTTAAGTTTTTAAATATCTCAATTTACCAGAGTGTTATGCACAAGTATTGTAATCTTTGTTTTTAACCAGTTTTGCTAAGACCAGAAAGGGCAGAGCTGATTAGAAAAAATCAGCTTTTTTTTTTTTTTTTTTTTTTTGGGTGGGGAAAAAAACCCACAAAACTAGAAGACATACAGAAAATTGTCTTCATTATGATTTTTATTACTGTGAAGAGACACCAAGACCACCATAACTCTTATAAAGAAAACACTTAATTGGGGTGGCCTGCTTACAGTTTCAGAGGTTCTGTCCATTATCATCATGGTGGTGAACATGGTGGAATGCAGGCATATGTGGTGTTGGATCTGAGAGTGCTACATCTTGACTCAGAGGCAACAGGAAGTTCACTGACTGTAACACTGAGAGAAGCTTCAGAAATAGAGACCCCAAAGCCTGCCCACACAGTGACCTACATCTTCCAACAAGGCCACACCTCCTAACAGTTTCACTCTCTTTTGGTGCCATTTTCTTTCAAACCACTGCAAAAGTGATGGCTGCTTTGAAAATGTTGATACTCAGGCTATGTTTGCCATTACCATCATGTTGGAGTTGCAGAAAGCCCTGACTGTGGAGATAGTATAACCATTTTTAAGTTTAAGCATCAAGGATATAATAGCATCATTATATCATTATTATATTAAATTATATAGAATATATAATTATATCAAAGATATAATTTAATAAAACAATGTTAATCCTATTTTTAAAAAATAAAATAAAATTATAACAAAAAGGGGAACCTGAATACAGTTGGAGTAATCCATAGCAGCAGCAGCAGCAGAAAGAGATTAAAATTTAGCTTTAATTTATAGTGAGATGTAATTTATAGTGAGACAGAATTTCATATTTCCTAGGCCAGCCTCACACTAGCTATGTAGTTGAAGTTGATCTTGAAAAGGATTACATATCATGCACTAAAGCTCTCTTCTGTGGTCAGGTATTCTGTGCCGGGTTTGCTGTGAAATTAAAGTGCATGTAAGAAAATCCATCTACTCTATGAAACCTTACACTTGTGGAAAAAATTCAGTTTAGTTCACGCACTGTGATATTTCTGCAGGCACACCCTCCCAAGTTCCCCAGAGATGAAATTCTCATCCTCATTAGATACTGGCCTGAGTTAACCACTTGGGACTGTTCTATTAAATTGCTGTTAGAAAGTTACCTGCAGCTACTTCTACTTTCTACAATATAGTCTCTACAAGTGTTACTAGAAATTGATATCTACTTTGAATGAATGGTTTTGCAACAGCAATTAAAGTTTTTCTCCCTTCAGTGGAGTCCTTTATGATGATCCCAGTTATCATCTATGTATGGCTATTTTGTTCATTGTCCCTGCACTCAGATCTTTCATTTCTTCCCTCATCATGTTTACCCCTTCCCCATATCTCCTCCAGTCTAAACAATGTGGGTTTATGTACTAATTTCAGACTCCAAATTGGAAAGGGGAGGGAAGGTCTCTGGGCTTATTTTTCTTTTGAAGATGTAAGGATGTGACCTTTTTTTTTTTTTTTTTAATTGGCAGAGGCTCTTTGGAGACAAGTGAGGAAAATGAATGAATACAAAAACCTAAATATCTCTAGTAGTGATTAACAGGGAAACCCATAAAGAATCAGAGAAGAAGTTGACCTCTACAGGAGGCATGGGCTATGCTATGCTGTTCGGTAGTTAACCTCTAATGGAGTGCCATGCCAGGACTAACATGCTAAGCAGTACTCTGAAAAGATTCCTAACACTAGGTTCAAGTTGGGAGAATTATCATAAATGTCCTAGACTCAGTAAATCCAGTCACCTTCAGTAGCTCCCTTTCTGCGGCCATTGCCAACTGCTACTGAGTTCCACTCATGGAAATTGCTATTGATTTCCAACAACAGCATATTATAAACTCCAGATCAAAGCAGCTCCAAATGCTCTCCATCTTGTGTCATCACGTCTTAAAAATTGTGATGCATATGAGCTGTTCTGAGCTTACATCTTGTTATGTGGTCCATGTACACAGGGTAGCCTTGAACTCTCTATGTAGCTGAGGATGTTCTTGAACTTCTGATTCTCCTATTCCTACCTCCCATATGCCGGTATTGCTGGTTTATAGGTAAGTACAACTATATCCAGTTTTATGTAGGGCTGGGGATGAAACTTGGGGTTTCCTGAAGCTATTCAAGTACTCTACTAGCTAAGTTACATCCCAGGTCTGGTTTTCCTTTAATTATGGCATCACATCATCAAATTAAATGAACCCCATGTTATTCAGATACCCATCCATGTCATTCAGATATCCATGTAACAGAATGTATGAATGGATAAGATACAACATTCTGAAAATATTCACTGGGAAGAAACCAGAAATAAAGGCCCTCAATGTATATTACAGAAACATTTGCAGGTACTGAGAGATTTAAGCAACTTAGGAAAGAACAAAGTCAACTAAATATATTTTTGTCATCACAATAGTCTCTTGACAGTTTCTAAATTGATATGGCTGATGTTTTGTTCCTTCTATATTTATAAATGTAATACCTTTTTCTCTTTCTAAATGAAGAATCTACTCATTTTGAGATTGGATGTTTGGACACTATTTTGACTTCTAAGCATGCTGTTGTTAAGTATTTCACTGAGAAAGTGTCAGTCATCTTTATGAATTTGACTCCTTAGTAAGATTAGCACCTAATATTCAAGCCAATGCTTAAGGTACAGTTCATTCTTGAAGAGTATTTCCCAGTAATTTTTATGACATTTCTTAATTTGCTTTTCTCCACCTCCTGTAGATCAAGAATACCAATGTTGAAAATATGTACAAATTTGTATGAATAAAGCCTAGACAAATGAAAACTGTAGCCTGAATAGGATGACAGATTGGGAAAAATTTGGGTGTCAAAATTTCTCTCTTCAGACAGAAATCATACTTGGTGCTATAATTTCTCTCTAGTCAGTTAAAATATATTTCTATTCCACAATGTAAGTTTCAATAAAAGTTTGCCTAACTCAAAAAATATAAAACATTAAGGGAAATTACAAAATATTACATTTTAGCACAAATCTATGTAATATATGTCCACCTAGAATATTTATCTATGACTTAGGTCCCAATAAAAATTCAGAAAGATTTTTATTGCGTGCCGTAGGATCATTAAGCATTTCGTACCCAATCTTCAGGAACGAAGAGCTTACATAATTGATGAGAAATTTGGAAGTATTACCATTTAACATGGTCTGAAAATTTTGCAAATAATTTAAAATCTAATGAAGATTAAGAGGACAACACAAGCTTTTCTTTAAAGAAGATAGATTATCCTACTTATGTGTATGAATGGTTTTCAGTACACATACATGTGCAGTAGATGCATGCTTGTACATATACATATGATTAAATATTTTATTTTAAAAAGTAGCATTTAATAAATAATACTATTAATAATAGTAATAAAAGTCTCAAAGGTTCCATTGAAAAGGGCAACTCTAATGTTTTACAGACCTAATAACATAGTTTGAAATACATAAGGTATGACTGACAAAAGGTTAAAAAAAAAAGCTATCCCCAAACAAAAATATTCAGGCTAGCAACCATCACACATGAATATATGCATACACAGAAAAGTCATGTAGAATCAAGTAATGCTATTGGGCAATATAAAGGACCACACTATCAAGGACTTGTGGTCCTTCTGGCCACAAGAAGGACCGCAGTGGTGTGTTGAAAGCAAACTCCAAGGAACAGAAGGATATGCAGCATTTACCAATTTCCATGATGGAAATGTTCTCCCTGTGACCCACTTTAAACTGAGGAGAAAGAAGGGTGATTGGCCCTTCCAGTATTGATAGAACTGGCTTCAGCAACACTAGGTGTATCTTGCAGGCATTTTAGAAGCAAAACAGACTAGATGCAAATAGTAAACTTGTACCATTTCACATATGTGATGTTCTAAAAAACTAATTTAAAATGAGAAGTAATCAGAAGAGTGGTCACATTTGGGGAAGCAATGTGGGCACACCCCAGGAACAAGTGATTCTCTTGGGAGATGAAAATGTTCCATTATATGGTGCTAAGGAAGTCTATGGGTATCTCCATCTTTCAAAGGTATACACTTTTAAAGCATGTAAATGTTACCCCCAGAAAATGAACCTCAGTGATCAGCCCTAAATGGAGCACCGTTATCAACATTCCATCTTCATCAAGGCTCAGAGACCATCATAGAAGAGGAGATGGGAAGGACTTAAGAGCTCAAAGATGGGTACGGTTGCTACGGGGTTGCTGTTTCCTGAATATGACACAGATACCATAGTAATGAAATCACAGCAGTTGTAGCTACCTGTACAAGACCTACACAAGATGAAGTCATCCTAAATTCCCATATAGGTGAGGCAAACAATCTCCAGGCCCCTCCCCTTACTGAGAAGCCACAAACAGTGGATAGCTGCTGGGGAAAGTAAAATTATTCTTTGATCACGTGGCCCAGTGTGGGTTTCCCATGCTCTGGTGGTGGACCCACACCCACACACATGGGCAGCACTAATTGGATTCAGCTCAATATCAGAAGAATGATGCAAAGGAAGAAGAAGGAGGAAATAAGCTGAGGAGTGTTGGAGAGCATACAAACAGAGTTGGAGGGAAGAAATGAGGGGGATTATATGATCATACTGCATTGGATACATGTATGAAATTCTCAAAGTATAAAGGAGGGGAAATGAACCATAGCAGAAAAAAAAAATACCAAAACCAACCAATTTGAAGAGAATATAGGAAAGGAAGGAAGATGATCATAGTGGGAATTATGTTATTCTGTTTACTTTGTGTGTACGCACACATATATGCACATCTCACATAAAGTGTTTGCATATATATCATATAAATATACATATACATTGGAAATTTTTATGTGTAGGTGTGCTTTGACTGACTATATGTCTGTGTGCAGGAGCTAGAAGATGGTATCTGATTACTAAAACTGGAGTTACAAATGGTTTTGAATTATTATGGGAGTGCTAGAAAATGAACCAGATCCTCTAAAAGATTAGCCAGTGCTTTCAACCATGGAGCCATCTCTCCAGCTCTGTGTGTGTACATATATACATATATGTGTGTGTATATATATATATATATTTAAAACTTTCTGCAAAAAATAAATTTTAAAGAAAAAGCACACAGACAAGCATATATTCACAAATTTCCCTGATGTTCTACTGCACTGTTTAATTTGATCATGGGATACTGTGCCTTTAAGGCAACCTACTATCCCACCTGGTTCATTTGGTTTGCATCTAAAGTGGGGAAACACCTGAAAGATATATGTAAAACCATCATTGTGCAAAATTCTAGAGTCTTAACATCTTCCTAAACAACTTTTATCCTTAAGTCTTATGCATATCTCATTGGATTTTTTATTTGTTAAAATGGGGTCTCAATATGTAACCCTGGCTGAGTTGGAACTCAGTACAGAGATCAGGCTGGCCTTTAGTTCACAGAGATCCACCAGCCTCTGCTTCCTAAGTACTGGTATTAAAGGCATGTCGCACCATGCTGAGCATAGTTTATAAATATTTTTAGCTACCTAAAATGTATTGTAATTTTCTATTACATTAAATTAGTTACTACAAAATCAGTAAGTCTCCTTTACTCCATTCCTATTACCTCAATTCAGATAATTTTAATATTTAAGATCAAATTTTGTTCTCTCTCTCTCTCTCTCTCTCTCTCTCTCTCTCTCTCTCTCTCTCTCTCTCTCTCTCTGTGTGTGTGTGTGTGTGTGTGTACATGGGGGTGTGGAGGCCAGAGAGGGTGTAGGGTCTGCTGGAGCTGGAGTCTGGCAGTTCAGAGCCACCTGACATGGGTCCTGAAAACCAAACTCAGGTCTTTTGCAAGAACAACAAGTGCTTTTAAATCCTGAGAAGCTTCCAAGAAACTAAACCCCTCCCCACCCCCAAGAGCTGAAGAAGCTAGAAAAGAATGCATGATATGGTTAATTAATATGAAGTTCAAGAAAGCTAATAAACACATATATATGTGTGTGTGTGTGCACGCGCACACACACATACACACACACACACACACACACACACACACAAAGAATAGTCATCTTGGCAGAGGTAGCTGGTTTACTGGGAAACCCAAGAGTGTCACACCCACAGGAAGGGCTTTCAGCGGAGAAATGGGAACTTCAGAGGGATAATCTTATGCACTCCTATGAATGGTAGAAAAGAAGAAAGACCTGGGCACAGCTCTATTTATCTGTTTATCTAGCCTGAGTGCACCTTGGACAAAGGCTTGTTGTCCCTGGCATTGTTTTCCTTTCTGAGGAGGAAGTTAGAATATGAATAAAGAATGATGGGTTTTGTTCAGTACGGGACCCAGGTCAGCTCTTCTGGCCAATGGATGCCCTTAGGTGGATAACTGTGTGCTCTCCTTTAGTCCTTTGAAAGTCAAGGCTGCGGGACAGAATAACACCTCCATGACTGACCGGTTCACTGAACGCCTGTGCAGACAGCCGGGGGCTTTCATTTTCTTTACATGAACCTTTGGAAAATCTAGATCAGTGGTTCTCAACCTTCCTAACGCTGCAACCCTTCAACAC
Organism: Cricetiscus sungorus; assembly: GCA_030556225.1. NCBI lineage: Eukaryota > Metazoa > Chordata > Mammalia > Rodentia > Cricetidae > Cricetiscus > Cricetiscus sungorus. The sequence goes on along the minus strand of JANBXA010000611.1, from coordinate 556,018 downwards.
AGTTCTTTCTTCATGTTGTGGTGACCCCCAACCATAAGATTATTTTCATTGCTACTTCATAACTATAGTTTTGCTACTGTTATGGATCATAATGTAGATGTTTTAGGAGACAAAGGCTTGTCAAGAGGGTCGTGACCCACAGGTTGAGAACCACTAATGTGGGCCTCTCTAGTTAAGAAGAGCTAACTTTATACGCAATAACAGAAAGAGCAACCGTCTTGGCAGGCTTTAATGTGCACGTTGTCTGAACCAATAATGCCGAGGTGAGAGAGGAACTGTTAGCGTCCACACAGTCACAAATGTAAAAGAATAAAAAACAAAAATGAGGCTCAGAATAAATAGTCCTAGACTGCCCAGCTAGAACTAGAGGAAAGACTGAATTCCAACCCGGGTAGCCCGTCTCCAGAAGTGTATCTTCTAGCCACCTGTAAATAAACAAACAGTGAGGTAGCTCTAAAGTGTAGCCATCTTTCTCACAGATGGCTTTGAGCAATAAGCAAAGAGTGTGGCTTGCTGGTTTGGGGCCAGACTGGGCCAAGAGATCCAACACCTCTAAAGGGCGAAAAGAAGAAACAGCAATGTGCCCCCCAAGAGAACAGAGACAATTTATTTCACAGGATTTACAACCAAACCGCTCGTCGATGGTGGTGCATATTATTGGGCGGAGTGGCAAGACGTAGTGGGAAGAGAAGCCTGAACTTTTTCGTGGCATTCTCTTTTATTTTAGAACATAACCATTTGCCCTCGGCTTTCATGAAGATTAATGGGGGTGTTGCATAATTTTGCTGCTTGCAACAGACATAAATTACTAGAAAAATGCCTCAGTATATACTGGAACAATTCATTTTTGCCACTTTGTTGATAATTTTTTTGCAAGCCCAGACGCATATTCCTCTATCCCTAAGACAAATGAACTATTGATACAAGCAAATACAAATGTGCGCACATTGAGTGTTCATCCAGATAAAATATACGTGTGTAGTTTTATCTTTGGAAAATACAGACTTCTGACAAAGTCAGAAAGAACAGATCATATTAGAGCTACTGCTATTAAACATAGTGTTCTCAGACCCCTAGATAAACAATTACAAGAAGAAATATTCCATTGTGACAGAAATTCATCTATTGTTTATGTCTTGACACTTTTAGCCCCATGATCAAATATAGCAAAAGCGTTATATAAGGGTAAAAGCGTGATCAGACACTTGACCACGAGTAGGCCACTAAATTCTGATCTTAAGACAATGGAGCTGGTGTCAAGGTTCCAACTGAACTCCCCTTGTGTCTCACGCACGTCTCTCACCAGGCACAGCTGAGGTTAGAATACAAGGAAAGAGGCCATGCATATATTCATTCAAATCTTCACTCCATTTCCCTATACTGCATGGAGCGACCCACCAAATGGTAAAGGGTGGGATAACAGGGACAATTGGCATCTCAGAGTTTGCTGTGAGCATTTTGTCTGAGTTTTAGAGTCACCAGACCCAAGGGGTCTATATTCCACACCCCTGTAACGCTTAAGTCGCGGTGTTAAATCTTGAAAAAACACCTCAGTTGAGTAGCAATATGAAAAGCATCCGGGTAGCACATACAGGAAGCTCCAGCTGATTGAAAATAAGTGTGCTCTGAGTTCCTCAACAGCTGCAACAACAGCAGGCTGCGGCTCGATAGCTGGACATGCACAGAGCAAGCTGAGCCACGGTCCTGGAATTTCCCGAAATGAAATCCCAGAGCTGAGTAAGCTGACCTTCTGCCTCTCCGCACAGTTGACTCCTTAAAAAAAAAAAAAAATAAGGGATGACACATCCCAAGGCACACTGAACTTTTACAACAGCAGCTCAAGAAAAAATAAATAAATTCTAAGCAAAAGTTGGAAGCCTGCATGGGAATGCCCTTGTGTTGCTACAAGAACACACTTGGTTGACTTGGCCGCCTTCTGTTTGGGGAACAAACACAGAAATTGTTTAAGAGTCAGATATGCCAGGGCTGTTGTGGAATGAACAGTTTGCTGAAAACAGATTTATCTGTCCATTGTAAACAGGCTGCCCACTTCTAGGTAGCAGTCAGCTTACGGTGACATAAAACCGAACACAACGAACTGTATTTTAGAAAGGCTGATCCAAAACAATGAATTCAGCAGGGAAAAGGAGATTTAAATGCTCAGAAAAATACCCATCTGCAAGTGCAGTGTAAATAGGAAGATGGGTCCTTTTTCTATAACATGAAAGCCTCTAACTAGTCATTTCTGGGGAACTGAAGAATTTTCCAAGTGGGAAACTCTTGTAAGTGATATCATCACCTCCCGGGCAAGTGCCCTGCAGATACACCTTAAAGGCTTTTTTTTTTTTTTTTTTTTTAAGTAGGTCTCCCCTGTGGAAAGAGAGGAGATTCCAGGTATAGCCCCTAGATTGCCCACTTTCACTGCTCGAACAACAGGACTCCATGAGGTTGGATGTGGCAGCAGCTGGAGATGCATATCCTGGGTAAGGTACCCTTTTTCAAAGCTGTGGCTGCATCAAGTCCCTTGGCCCTCAGATTCTTATACTATATACCTAAGTGATATTGTGACCTGTCATTTTTGGAAGCTTGACAGAAATAGTAGCTGCCATGAGGACAATCAGGCAGGAAGTGGATGGAAATGGAATTCACCAAAATAATTTAGTTGGGAGTGATCTTGAAGCCATTTTTGAGTGAGCTTCCTTCCTTCTTTCCTTTCTTTAAGGTTTATTTTATTTTTGTGTGTGTGTGTGTGTGAGTGTGTGTGTGTGTGTGTGTTTATGTGTACACTCATGTGTGTTCACACATGTGCATTCGTACATAGCTGCCAGTTAAGAAGCAGACAGCAGACCCCCGGAGCTGGATTTCCTGGCAGTTTTGAGCCACCTGTCATGGCCGCTAGGAACTGAACTCAGGTCTTCTACAAGACAAGCAGTTGTTCCTAGCCACTAAAATATCCATCTCCCCTGCCCTATGCTTGCTTTTCCTAGGTTGTCCTAGGGACCTGTACTTTGTTGCAATGAAATGGTCAGTACAACAGCAGAGCTAATGTCAGTTCTCTGTCACAAATTCACTGTCTGTGACACAATGATGCTAAAAACCGTTGTACACTGAGTACAACATAAATCAGATAATGGCACAACTCGAGAGCCATCTGTGATAAGTGTCCTGACATCTCATTCTCTTATAAATTAACCCAGTAACTCTTGACCCCAACACTGACAAATGGACTCGGCTGTGTTGCCAAATCTATGTTCTCGGTCTTCGTGTTGCTTATTGCAATCTCACACAGCTGACCTTCCTCTCTTTAAACAGTCTTCCCTGTTCCTACTCTAGGAACATCTGCCTCAGGAGCTGTCCCTTTTTACTGTCCCTTCATCTGTCATTCACCCCACCCCTAAATATCAAAGGGCTTGGCAGGAGGCTCAGTAGTTAGCTCATCAGCTTAAGGAAAATGATAATTATGTGCAATTTAGGCACGCTGGGGGAATCATTTCCTAACAGGGAGCCCTCCTGGATTGAGAAAGTCACTAACATGCACTTGCTCTGGAAGTCTCCAGAACAGCAGCTTGCTTGTCCTAGCCTTCCCTGTGTGGGGAAAGGAACAAATGGCCCTCAGGAAGCCTTCATCTCACTAAACACTGAAACTTCACTGTAGAGTTCCCATAGAACCTGGGAACACAGGTAAAGGCTTGCCAAGGCTTGAATGATGCCTGGAGTGGGTGGACTAAGAAAAGGCTGTCCTGGGTGACTCTATCAGAGTGGCTTGTGTACCAGGAAAGTAGGATTAGATGTCTGTGCAGAGACCAGCAGGGAAGCTACATTGCTTGCCGAGTTCATCAAACCTTTGCACTGCATGCCGTGAATGGAGCCAAGAAAGTGAACATAGGGTAATATCCATTCGCTGTTTATGTGTGGTTTTCTAGGTTTCTACACTATAGAATTTCCTTCCACTGAGAAGGGCAAATAAATGCTTTCTGACCTACTTAATTCTTTAGCTCAAAGACCTTGATGCCTGAAAAATCAAAGGAGTTTGGATCCCCAGAAAATGAACAAAGAAAATAATATTTGTGTGTTCCTTATAGCACATTAAAAATTGTTTTTAGACACTTTCACACCTCTCCATTTAAGCATTCTGTTTCATGAGACAAACTATTCAATCCTCTTATAAAATGGATTCTAATGCTCTGTCTTCTGGCCACAGAGGCCATGGTACCAGTATTCAAACCCATTCCCTTTATTTCTAAAGCTAATTTTTCTTCTCTACCCCACACTATTTACTCCAGTTCTACAAACGCATTATCAGGGGCCCCAAGAGGTTGAAATTTGCCTAAAGTTACAATGCCAACACATGGCAAAACTAAAGCTCAAATTCTGAATTTGCCATTCCATCTTCATTCCACTACGCAATAACACTATTGCGTTTTCATCTAAATCCAGGAAGAGGCGGGGAAGAGAGGAGACACCAGGAGCAGAGTCTGGGATTCTAATCTTGATGCTGGATTGGACTGAGCTTTACACACAGGAGAAGAGAGCAGATTTCAGAACACCCATTTCCCTGTGTACCTACAGCCTTGAAGAGGTGACTTGGACCCAGGATAAGCCTCACACTGAAGTTGGAACCACTGCACAGTTATTTTCCTGGGCAGGAGCTCAGCAATAATGCGATCAGGACCAGGATTTCCGTCTATCTGAACATGCTCTATTCCACAGCCAAAGCTTCCTCTACCCAGCCAACTGAGCAACTCACCCTTTGGGGCAGAAGTAGGACCCAGTGAGAAATCATGGGTCAGCACACTTGTTTTCATTGCTAGAGCAACAAAAGCAAGTGCATGCCTATGGCTGTTGGACCTGAACCACTCACTACCCTCATGGTCTATTGAAAGGACAGTCCTCTATAGCCAGCCAATGAGCAAGCATCACGCGCTTCACCCAGGCTGCCAAGCTGCTTAGGATGTGCAATCCAACCTGTAGGCCAATAAAAAGGCACATTCTCTGTGTAGCCCCCAGAGTGATAGCATGTCCTTCCTGGCCCCTCCCATTACCTTAGGGGCACAGAGGTCACTGGGAAACTCATTTGATCCAGCTTGAGATACCATAACAGGCGAATTTCACACCTGATTACACTTACACCTTGCCTTCAAAAGCAGTGAGTTCAGACAAATTTCCTAAGGCTTTGAATTTTCTTTAAAGGGAGTTGTTTCATAGAAGTTTTATTTTTATAGAGGAGTTAAGGTTTGGTACTGATAAGACCTCTATTAAACTGAAAAGGTCTTTCTGTCTTCAGCCCTCACAACAATAAAAATATGTCAAGGAATGAAAGTCCTCTCCTAGAATGGAGGGGATGGTACATGCAACCTTCACTTTCATATTTATGAAAATCACAGATGACATTTCCCCAGAAAAGTGGGATATTCTAATGCAGCAAATACTATGCAATACTGTTTCCTTTGGGAGCAGAGCTATGCGCGTGGCCCACCCCTGTGCAGGCCTGCAGTTGGAGAAGAAAGGCAGCTCTGTGCACAGTTTGCTTGCCGGTAAATCTGCGTAGACTGACTCATCCTGTTGCCCTACAAAAGCAACCGCTCTCTGAAAGATTGGCTGCCTTTGGGGGCAGGTTTCCAGACAACAGTGAATAGCAAACTCCCGCATTCCTTTTCACACCCAGCAGAATCTAACCCTCGCCCCCCCACACACACACCATATGCATTAGTTATCTGCTCCAGAAATCGGGTCTGACAGCCTTAAATTTAAAAGCCTAAAGTGTTTCTCACAGGGTATGTTTGCAGTGGGCATAGATCCTTTAGAACCATGGGTGATCTCTCTTTCTCCAGAAGGCTCTGCTGTTCAGGCCAGTACTCCAAATGCTGTTGAGAGCTGCCCATCCAAACTGTCTCGCTGACAACCTTTCCACTACAGCATGGATATATTTGACTGTCTAGCTGTCTTCTGCTACCTTGCGATGCTATTTGAGCAATGATGTCCAGTGCTACTCAAACAGTCATCTGTGTTATAGCCACAAAAACAAAACAGTGCATAAACAAAGATGGGTGTATTGCCCATCTGTGGCTTGCCAACAGTTCAGTCTAGCCATACCTCGAAACGTCCCAAAGTACAGAGAAATGTGTTTGTCCATGTTAAACGTTGACATCTACTCCTAAGTAAACACACCCCAGTTTAGAATTTGGCACATATATCCTGCTAAATGGTACCTTGTTCCTCACTGCTAGAGGTCAGCCAGACAAATTTGTTCGTGCATCATGGATTATGGTCCGGGTGTTTTCTTTAATTACAGAGCAGTGACGGCTTGAGTTAGGACCATGGTCTGCTGGTTCAGTGCAAAGGGGCAACCCTCATGTGGAAATTGAAGTTAGCTTGGTCTCTAATTGAATCAGATCAACCACTACAACTGAATTATCTGTTTACAAGAAAGTCTTGTCCCTTTAGCCATGTGGCAGGAGTAAGGGACCCTGCTTGGGGCATCTCTGCCACAGGCGTATTCCACTAAGGAAAGAGAGGAGCTTGTTGGCAAGGCTAAGCCGTGAAGTTAATGGGTGAATGAGCCCATGGGAGATGCACATTGGGTGCAGGGTGCAGGGTGCGGGGTGCAGGGTGAGCAACATCTACCCACATTCCAAAGTCTCCACTCATTTTCTTTTGTTACATTATCAAACATGGGGCCATTACTAAGACTAGTGCTTGAGAATGAACGCTAGAAACAAGAACAAAATCAACGTTGTTCTGTAGAATTTACCTGCTTGCCCTTATTTGCAGATAGCACAGTTTTCACTCACACTATATAGCTCTCTGTGTGGTGCGACATTATACAGGTTTCTCCAAATGTTCTCTGCCATAGGTAAATAAGTATTTTAACACATTCAGGTCAAGTGCAATTACTTCTCATTTTAGTTCCTCCAAAATTAATACCTGATCAATATCCCAGGCTTCTCTTCAGTGTTTATAGACAACAAGCTGATATTCTGTTGATACACCCACTGTTTAGACTAGCTACCTCAGCAAAGGTTCAATAAAAACGTCCAGGGAATTTCTGGGCACAATTCACTTCTCACCTTTGTTTATGTATGTTTTGGGTCACAACAAGCTTCCCTTTTAGCTTTAGCCTTTGTGTGTGTAAATGCAACTAAAAGCCTGTCACTTCTCCATACCAGCACTTGTATTTCCTGTCCTGACAGCCTTACCTTGAGACTGGGCCAGTTCTCAAGGGTATAATAAGTCAAAGCCCAAGTTGGACAACTCTTCACAGGCTGTCCTGGTGCCCTTTTCTAAAGAAAGGGTTTCTGTTTACCTTGACTCATGGTTCCAGGAGCCTAGAATAACTCTTGCTACTGCTTCAGCTAATACTCAGTAACTCCTTTTCAGATTGCCTAAATGTTAAACAAATGTCATCTGTAATTAACTGAAAATTATCAAATGCCAGATTTGTAGCATTAGATGCCAGTCTCTCTTCAGTTTCTTTGAAAAGGTAGTTGTTTCAGAAAACAGAAAGGAAAATAATAAAAGAACAGTGCTCTCTCGTATCCCTTCTCCCTCCCCTTCCTCCTCCAGAGTGAATCTTAATGAACCCTTCCCACTGGGAGTTAACTATCTGAAACTTCCAAAGCTGTAGAAGGAAACAGTCTACAGAAGCTGTCTTTTCAGCTTGTTTGCTGAGTGTGTCTCAGTTTATAAGATGAGAATAATAGACTTTTACAACATGGAAAATGCTATCTGAGCAATAATTAATATGATTACAAAATCAAGGTAATATTACAAAAGTGCACCAGATACCGTGTACAACCACGGGGAATACAGTTCCCAGCACCTCTGGTCACACTGGAATGGGAGCCACAGCTCTTCAGAAGTCTGTCTGCTACTTACTTCTGCACCACTGGTCTTGTTGCCCTAAGCATGCCCCTGCCTGTCCCCACAGCCACCACTCCTCTTCAGCTGGCCCCTTTCCTCTGGCCTTCTTCCTAGGACTTCTTCCCATGACATTCTCATGACTGCTTTGCTCATCTCCAGCACCGACTAGTACATTTCTTTCCTTTCCTATTCTTTCTTCCTGGGAACAGGGAACTTGCCAATGCTACCTCAATCACCTTTGAAAAAAGTTTTCTTCTCCATTAAAAACTACTCTCTCTCTCTCTCTCTCTCTCTCTCTCTCTCTCTCTCTCTCTCTCTCTCTCTCTCTCTCTCTCTCTCTCTCCCTTCCTCACTCTCTCTTCCTATTCAGAAAGCTTGAGTGTTAGAAATAGATTGGATGACTACTTATTTGAAGTTTTGCTTTATCTAGTTCTAAATCCTAATCAAAGCCAGTCATTCACATCCCCTACATTTCTCCTTTTTCTGCAAAGCCAGCACTCACACAAGTGCTAAATATATCTGTGGCTGTTATTTTTGTGTGTGTATGTGCATGTGGGGGTGTTGTATGTGTTAGTATTCCGGCATCTGTACTGGCCTGCCTTTGGGGTTCTGACAGGATACGCCTTCGGCTAAGAGCACCACCTGTGCACATTCACTATGTTCCTTTTTAAGGGCCTGCCAACCTCCCATCCTCCTCTCTCTCTCTCTCCCTCTCTCTCCCTCTCTCTCCCTCTCTCTCTCTCTCTCTCTCTCTCTCTCTCTCTCTCTCTCTCTCTCTCTCTCTCTCTCTCTCTCTCTCTCTCTCTCTCTCTCTCTCTCTCTCTCTGTGTATGTGTGTGTCTGTGTGTGTGTGTGTTCTCTTCCTGTCTCTCTGCCCACCTCACCTCTTTTTTCTCTTCTGCTGCTCCTGTCTCCAGAGGCTAGTATCCCCTGTCCCCTCCCTCCTTTTCTCATTCCTCTTCCCCTTCCCCTAATAACTCACCCCAATGTTGTTGTATGGTGTCTTTCTCTCACACACAGCCTTTTAAAATTACAACAGTATGAGTGTGTGGCATAGCTACAAGTCTGTGTGTATATACATGCAATTATGGGGGTGTATGCAAGTGTGTGTGTGTGTGTGTGTGTGTGTGTGTGTGTGTGTGTGTGTGTATACATGTAGAACTCAGAGTCCTGTTGTTCTGAGTATTTTATTTGTAACAATTCAATTACTTTTCACCAAAATCCCAGAGGAAAAAAAAAAAGGTTGGGGTGGTCATAGCAATGATGATTTCCATTGCATAGTATAAGACTCTGAGACTGCGGGAGCCATCGGCTCTCAAATGGTTAAGATGCAATCACAGATCCATCACAACTGACTCTTCCCCTTCCTTTTATTGTTGACACTACCTCTTCAAAGATGGCTGACAGGAAGTCCTCTGAACTAAAGTTCAAATGAGAGAATTTCCCTCCGGAATCGACCTACTAGAGCTGTTAAAAAAATACCTGAAAAAAAAAATATTTCGATTTTCCCTTCTTATTTCTCTAGTGCAGAGATCATCTTTGAAATCCAACAAAGAATTTGTTTTAAAAACCTTTCCTAGATAAACATGGAGAGACATACCTAAATCCCAGCTGGAGGACCCAGAGTTCAACGTCATTCTCAGCTACACAGTGAGACTGAATCCAACCTGGGCTATGTAGGTCTAGCATAACAACAAAAACCAATACTCAAACAAATCCTTCAGGTCACAAATCCTGAGGGCACTATTGACTTACTGCAAATCCACTGTCTGTCAAGCAGAGTACATGTCTACCTCTGAATAAACAGATGGAGGTTCCTGAAAGGAATGATAATACAGATATTTCTGTCAGGGCTATAGTATTACTCAGTAGTGGAGCCCTGGCTTAAAATGTACAAGGCCCTTAGTTTGATTCCCTGCAAAATGCATGCATAAATGTGTGTGTGTGTGTGTGTGTGTGTGTGTGTGTGTGTGTGTGCTGTCTGTCTATCTGTCTGTCTGTGTATTTATACTTATGATTCATGATATAATCACTTCTAAATATTTCTTATTTTCTCTGTCAGTAGAGGACTAAAATGAGAAATTTGCCACATGAATACCAATTATTCCACCCTAACAATGTTTATACTCAGAAATGGAAAAGCGAGAGCCAGATGCTGAGCTGACCATTATTTTGGAAAGCAGAGTCGCCGAAATCCGTATCATGGTGCACCCTAGCTCCTTGCCTTGCAGGAACAGCCGAGCTTGGCACTGAAATACTGTGACCTTTGGCAGTTTACTTCATGCCTCCTCTTTAGTCCCAACTTCTGTAAAAATGGGAAAAATAATAATGCCTGCCTTTGTAAGGATTTAAAAGCTATTAAACGCAATACATTTTCAATAGGGCTGTCTGCAGAGGAAGCTTTTAGTCAATGTTTTCTGTCTGACGCTCTTGTTGAAAGCAAACCTATTCCTGTTGAGGACTCACAGCCACAGTGAGAAGAGCAGTCATACTGCTCACTAGCAGTGACACTGCTCCATCTCATCTGGCTCCCCCCACCCATGGGTGCTGATTCCTTTTACTGGACTCTTTTTAATTCACAATAGCACACTGCATTTACTCTACGATTTGTTGTATATACTTTGTACATGTATATTGAATATATTTGTTACCATATAACATATTGTTTATAATTGTCGCTCCAGTGACTATACTGCTCCATGGGGGTGAGAAAACCCACTCTCCCTCTATCATACTTCAAAACATGACAAATGGACATCTTTACCAAAATTCATTTTCCCTTCCTATTCCCTAGTGAATTAGAGTAATAATATAACAACATGTTTATTGATTATTTCCTGAGTGTGGGGTGCTGTACGCAACATGAGCAAGGAAACATCTCATTTAATCCTATGTGATAAGCACTGTCATCACCATGCTTCACAGAAGCTCAGAGAGGTGCAGCCACTTGACCAGGCTGCCCAGCTAGTCTGAACAAGGGAACAAGCTAGGGCTCTCCAAGGCTTCCAGACTGCGATTTTGGGTCTAGCACAGTGTCCTTTCCTAGGAAATATGGAACCTGAGTCCTACGGATTGGACATAATTCCCAAAGAAATGCTTCGTCAGCACATACTGAGAACAAAATCCCCATGGAATTAATGAAGTGGGGCCCAGTGTTTGCCAGCAAGCAAATATAGCACTCTATGGTAATAACACACCTGTCTTCCAGTCCGTGGCATCTGCCAGTCTGTGGCATCTGCTCTGCCACTGTGAATAACACATCCCAGCGCATGCCACTCTGCTAGCCCGACACCAGAGGACCAACAAAATAGAAACCCACCCAACATGGGGCTCCAGATTCTTACGAGCATCCATCACTCTGTATTAATTAACTTGAATGATCTGTGACAATTTGACTCTGCATGGAGTTTGGTTATCTGTGGCTGCAAGGCTCTATAGGATTGTGTCTCTGAGCTTTTGGGGTAATTAATTTCATGACCAGGGAAGCAAATTCCCAGGAGACAGGCAAATGAGATGTGAGAATTAACTGCATCCTGGTTTCCACAGTACCATGGCTTCAACGACAACTATTCACCGCCTAGAGGTTCAGACCACCTGCCACCCCCTCCCTTGTCTAGCCTTGGGCAATTCTGGCTCACTCAAAGCAGAATCACCTAGGTATAACTGAAAATATATTTGTTTTATAGGCCGGTGGAAGATTCAAACACACTGTCATTTATTAGAAGGGTATCTGAGAGCTATCAGACCTCATAAAGGAGGGCCTGAGAAAACCAGGCATGATGATACGCACCTACGACCCAAGCCTTTGGTTGGGAAGAGCCCTGGGGAAGGAGGGATCTCAAGTTCATGGCCAGCCTGGGCTATCTAAAGAGATGCTGTTTCGTAAAACCAAGAACTGGAAATGTAGAGCAGAGGTAGAGCACTTGCCTGCCATGCACATGTCCTGGTTCAATACCCAGCATGTCACAGAAGGTGGGGGGGGTGCGGAGTAGGGCAGGAGAATGAACCAAAGAAAAAATGATGGGCTTGAAGACATATAACAAGACGCTGAGACAGTCAGTCACTGAAACTGTCTCGTGGAGACTTCACTTACATCATGCTAACGATAGTTACAGAGAAAGGACGGGGATGTCCCTCACTGCTACTGAGCAGCTCAGATGTTCTTGGTTGTGAGGTCTTCCAGTTGACAATGGTCACCTTACCAGGAGCTATCCTCTTGGAGAAATCATCCTCTCTGTGTGTGTCTCTCTCTTTGTGAGTGTGTGTCTTGATCTCCCCCAACCCCTACAGGAACTAAGAATTACCCATAGTTCCACAGCTAGGAGGGGGATTGTGTGCCCAACTGCCCTCTCCAAGCCAGGATTTAGTCTAGGTTGGACCTGTACAGGTCACTCACTACCTCCAGCTCATACACCCTTTCCACCTTCTTCTACAAAGATCCCTGAGCCCGGGGCGGGTGGGTGGATGGGGAGGGAATGGCAAGATACATTATATATGTGCCCTTTATGGCCAAGTGCTCTGCTGTCCCTTATTCTCACCCAGATGTGTGTCTCGGTGTTAATCATCATCTACTGCACATAGAATCTTCTCAGATGAGGCTAGAGAGATGCGTGGATCTATGGGTATGACAATAAGTCAATCAGAGATAGTTTAATACTGTTTCCACTTAGCAGCATAAGAGGAGAAAGTTCTTCCTCAGAGTCTATCACCTGTACAGCCATAATTCCTTGGCCCAGTAATGGTGCCAGGTATAGGTTTCATCTTGTGGAACAGGACTTTAATTAGAAAGTGGTTGGTTATTCCCACTATGTTTGTGCCACTATTGTACTAGTGGACATGTCTTACCAGGCCAGTCACTCTTGTGGCTGGCAAGGGTGATAGCTTGGTGTTATTGATGATTCCTTTTCTCTTCCAGTAGCATGGGTATCGCCTTCTGGGACTACGGGAGGTACCCCCAGTAGGGATGAAAAGAAAGCGCCAGGATATATGTCAGTACTTATGAACTGACTGGACAGGGAACTGAATCCCAGTCATCTTAGAGGAGGTAGGTCACCTCTCTTCCCTTGCGCCTAAAAGTACATACATCACAGCTGAGGCTGGGAGGAAAACAATGCACGGATGGGAGCCAGGATTGATTCGTTCTGGGTACTGAAGACACACAAATGTTCAAACATAAAAACAAAAACAAACAAACAAAAAACAAAACAAACAAAATACCTTTTCCTCATGGAACACACATTCTAGTGAAATGATGGATGGCTGAATAAATTCCAAATAGGTATGAGAGTTCCTCAATTGTTAAACGGTTTCACCAATGAGAAGGATACAGGTGTCTCGATCTGGATAGACCCAAAGAATTAACATTACTTTGCTATAGAGATCAAACTGCCCTTTCTTTAGAGGGGTGCGTGCCAGGTGCATGAAAAAGATTAAAGATTAAATGAGGGGTGCAGAATGAAAACAGTGTTTTTTCCTTCCCTATGAGGAGAAAAACTAGGCATACCCCCAGGGTACCACATGCACCTTATACTGTAGTGTTATCCCAAAACAGAAAACTAATATGGATCAGGCCGGTCAAACATGACACCCAGGTTTTGTTTGACAAAAAAAAAAAAAAAAAAAGAAGCAAAAGGAAATGAAATCATTCATGACACAGGTGACGGCACCTATTAGTTCATCTCACGGGCTAACTAGCAAACTACCCTTCAGATGGTTTTGTTTTCCCACTCACATTTATGGTAATCCAATCAAGCACCAGACATTTAAATGCTAATATTTACCACCAGGCGCAGGCATTTCAACAATAAAAGTAGATAATGAATGAGGTTTTCCTGCATACTGACGTTCCTTCTTTAAATTTTTAAGTAAGGAAAAAAAAAACATACAAACAAACAAACAAAAAAACCAAACCAAACAACAACAAAAGCAAGTGTATAGATTCCTGAGGACAGAAAACTCCTGTAGGGCTGGAGGGGCCAAGCAGGTGGGAGTTGATTAAAGGAATGGCCTGGGTTTGCTGGTAACGACATGGTGAATTAGCCCTGGGCCAGCTACTGTACTCAGGTTTGCAAGTTTTGAAACGTAATTGCTGTCATGGCTCTCAGCCGCGCAGGGCTTTAGGGCCATGAAAGTCACAAGATTCTAGCATATAAACATGATTGCTAATTTATGGATCTATCCTGAAATTTATCTCTGAGACTGAGTACATGCTTGCTGATGGCCACAAACACTTGGACCTCCAGTTAATACAACAAAAGGCATGAATTAAAACCAGTGAGTGCAGATGGGGAACAGAGGTCAGGAGCTCTTGCCTAGATCCACAAGACCCAATGTACAGTTCCTAGAACTGGAAGGGGAAAACATAACTGGGGTTTGCGACCTGACAGGTCTGAAGACATTAATGTTTTACCAAGATTAGAAACAAGGCAACTGTGGGCTAAGGAAATGGCTCCATCATAGAGTGGTTGCTTTGCAGGCATAAGGACATGAGTTTGATCCCCAGGACTCATGTGAAAAGCCGAGTGGAGCAGTAGGCACTTGGGAATCGAATGCTGAGAAGGCAAACACAGGTGGGTTCCTGGATGGCTTATTTGATTACCCCCAGGCTAGTGAGAGACCTTACCTCAAAAATAAGATAAATGAGAAACAATACCCAGAGTGTCCTCTGCCTCCACATGTGTCCTAGTATGCTAATGGACTTTCCTCATATTCACATGTGCACCAGCACACACATGAAAATACACACGGACAGACACACGCATGCAGACACACACACACACACACATACACACACAGACACATACACACACAGACACACACACACACACACACGACACATACACACACAGACACACACACACACAGACACACAGACACACACACACACAGACACACACACACACACAGACACATACACACACAGACACACGCACACAGACACACACACACACACACACACACACACACACACACACACACACACGGCCTTGTGACTAAAAACCTAAATTGTATTTTGCTAAGTAACTAGAGCAGTCCAGAGCTAAGTGTTTAGCACTGGAGTGAGACAACACTGAAGTCCCACCCACCGATTTGAGTAGCTTTGGGAAAGCTTGCTAGTGCTCAATTCATTCTTCCAAATGTGTGAATGAAGGTAAGGGGAGAGGATCCATGAAAAGGGTCTACTGCAATGGGTGCTACCTAGTAAGTCAGAGGTATGTGTTCAGTATTGTCTTCCTGGCTGAAGGGCTAGTGCTGGGTTTTTTGAGATGGAAGTCTGCCTTCACAGCAGTGTCTACATAAAGAACGAAACAGGCCTGATGCCATCACCTTCAACAGGATGTAGTTTGACCGATACTTCTCACTCTCCAAACTGTTTTCATGAAACAACCTTGAACACCCTGACATAATAGGCAAATTGCAATTCTTTTCCTTGGACAAGAGTTTCCTTCCTCACCAGCCACCTTCCAGGTATATCTTTCTCTGGTTTGGGAGGGGGGGGATTTCTAGATCTCTCAAGTAAATAATATTGCTCAGTTTATTAACTATAGCTCACAAGTTTCGGCCTCAAAGCTTGCAGATGTATCTTCTATGCCATGGTATTAACTCATTGTCTTCAGAAAGATTTCTCTGGAGTAAACTCATATTTCTCTGTCAAAATGCCATGACGTTCCATATACGGCTCTTACTACACAGCTCATGTATAGTACGAATAACATCTAAACTAGGAACATAAAGCTCTTGGTTCTCTATAGCAAAATCCCAGTGCACTGCACAAATGTTATAATGCCATGTACACAGCTTATGTTTCCTGTGTTGAGTGTCGCATGTGCTCAATGTGCCCTGTAAAGAATGTACACTGCCCATTATAGAGCTCATATTACATAGTATAGCGTTCGCAGTGCACGTGTATGGAGCTCATGGTACCAAGACTGCAGCCGATAGGTACTTGCATAAAATAGTTCATAGTGTTCTGATGTACATCATAGTGTTTCTCTGTGTAGCTACTACCACAGTGGTATAGAGCTCATGCGACCTTTATGACCTCATAATATCTTAATACTGGACTTACATGTATTCTGTATTGAGCTTATTGGAACCCTTCCTATAATTCCTAGTGCCTAGTATGGAGATTAGTGAGTACCTGTTAGAGTCAAACACTTTCAAAATATGAAAAAAAAAGTTTCTCAATTAAGATTATGTGAGCAGCTGGTTGAAAATATGTGGGTGACTTGGAATGTTGGGAATAGAAGTTTCTGGGAAAGGACATAGCAAACGTTGTGGGGACTGGCAATATTTTATTCCTTGGGTGGTTTGTGGGCATTCAGATGTGTGTTTATGTGTGTGCATGTGTGTGTGTGTGTGTGTGTGTGTGTGTGTGTGTGAAAAATCAATGAACTGTGCACAAAGAATCAGTAAACTGTGAGAGCATTTACTGTACCTGATAACCTGATAGCTTACCTAAACATCAATCAAAAGGTTTACCCTCACCTTGGACCTTGACCTTTGAATCTTAGTTCCCAAGGACATGTGAATATTATTGTTAATTAACACTTTAGATAATTAATGTGTACGCAAGGACATGCATATGCATGTATGTAGAGAACAGAGGACAACCTCAAGTGTCATACCCTAGGAGTCATCACATCACTGGGTGGAGTCTCTCTAGGACATGGAGCTCACTGGTGATGCTAGGCTGGCTGGCCAGTGAGTCCCGGAAATCTGCCTTTCTCTGGCTCCTAGATCTGGGATTCCAAGTGCATGCCACCAAGCCCAGATTTGAATGTGGGTGCTAGCAATCAAACGCAGGTCTTCATGCTTGCTCTTAAGCACTAACTGAGCTGTCTTCCCAAGCATTCCACGCCTGATTGATGTTTGAAAACCGTTGATTGTACACACACACACACACACACACACACACACACACACACACACACAATCACATTTTCATTATCTAAGACCAAGAAAAAGAACCAGAAACAGAGCCATCCAAAAGTGTATAAGATAAACATCACAAACATCAATATTCATAAGCTCAGAATCTTGGAGACTCCAGCCAATATAGCAACATCTGTTTCCTACACTACCTGACAGGTCTCTATAAGCCGAGTTAACCTAAAATTGGAAAGAGCCCTTAGGACATTAAGGACCCTCTAAGAGGAGAGTGTAAAACTCCATTCCCAAATTCCTCTGTGCAGCCAGGCCTTCAGGCAGGACCATCCCTCACTGCAATCCTGAATATACATATTGTATAGCAGGACAAAGGATTTGAAGATGGCAAGAGCCACTTGTCAAAAATATACCTCCTCCAAAATATGGAAGTGGAGGGGGTGCTTTGGAAAAAGAAAAAAGAAAAAAAACAAATCTCCGTCTGGTGGAACTCTTTTGAAGCCTGGGATAGAAACTGTCTGCAGTATTGTGCCGTGCCATGGCTATGAATGAAGAGCCCTCCTGGCTCAGAACCAGATGTTCTGTGCTTGAGACAAGGGACTAGGGCAATATCTATCTAGGGGCAGTCCGGGACTGCTGCAAGGATTTTTCCACTGTCTCCTTAGGTAGCAGGGGTTGCCTGATGCTCCACGGTTCTCTTGAGACATGTTCCATGCTATTACAGACACCTGCAAGAAATCAGCCATTCTTACAGGGGGAAGCTTTTACCTGTGTGCTTGTAGACTGGGGGCGATGTGCTATCTACATCAGCCCCCTGCCCTTTGTGCTCCCCTTTAACAATTCTAGACTCTTATAGCAGTCATTTTTTATAAAGGGAGCCCCTGCTAAACATCCATTTTCTGGATTGCAAGTAAGTAAGAAAATGCTTATCTACGGTCTCCCTGTGGGCATGCAGCTAAGGTTACAGTGAGAGGCAATCCCCAGCTCAGCCCTCGTGACCACCTTACCATATGGCCCCCTTCCTTCAGCTCCAATGCCACTGCCATGCACACACCTGTTTTGCAGATCTATAATAACAGAGTGTTGATTTCCCTGGGGGACAGGCAAAATGACTCAGGGTGTTTATCAGCTGGCAACACTGTGCCTTCCTCAGAGACGGTGGTGTGTACACAGCTCTTTCTTCAAAGATGAATCACAGCACCTGCCAGCCAGAAGGGACCCAGAGGATAATCGAGACAATAGATACAGAAAGGGCAGTCCAGAAAGGCAATCTTACTCCAGGTTACAGAGACAGGAAGGGATAAAACCCATACCCCACTTACTACTCCAACCCTGGTTGACTTGCTTGCTCATATTTCCTAGTTTTTTGTTTTGTTTTTCTTAATGGAATTTGGTCTTTTACAGAAGTTCACAATATTGGCCAGCAGATACAGAGAGCAAATATTCTTGCCTCTATACATGCGCCCCTGCCTGAATTCCTAAATTCTTAGTAACATTCAGCCACTTCATGGAGTTTAGACCAAGGTAACAACTGTCTCCCTATTTACTTGTCATGTATTTGTAGAGAAGACAATGGCCTATCAGAGCCCCATTAGGAAAGATTCCAGAAATGTCCTCATTCTCCTGAAACCCAAATAAACTTGTCTACCCCACCTCAGCAATTAACCCTATTTCCTCCCTCCTGGCAACTGATTATGTCTTCCAATGACACTGCTCTATTTCCTTCCAAACTTCTGGAATTTCTCCACTCCTACAACCCTGGTATTCATCATGCTCAGTGGCTTCCAGCGAAAAGGAAATACACTGAATATTTGAAATCATTCATATCTTTATCTTATAATGTTCATTGGCTTTATCACACGAAACCGTGGTTACTCAGGGGATCTCTCTTACAAGCTGGCAAGGATGCTCATGCTATTCGGTATTCTGAAGGCTGTGATCATGGCCCATTGTCCTGGCTATGTGTGTTCATGTTCAGGATGAGTCACCCTCTTCCTGCCAAGCATGACTGGCAGGTGTATCCCTGCTTCCTTTAGTGTGGCACTTCTTAAGTATTGTCACTGAAGTTGTCGATCTTCAACTATGCTAAGATTGTTCTCATTAGATCTAAGGTTCTTTCAGGCTAGGGCTGTACTAGTCTGACAGCAGAAGTGAACATGTCTATATAACATAAAGATATAAGTACATAGATAGATGTGCAAGTCAAGAATTTGACATGGCCAATGTATATGTAGTCCCATTGTTTGTCAGTAACATCAACACGGTCTAATTTAAGACAGAGGAACCTTAAAATTTGTCACGATACAGTTTTACCTAGTGTAGGTTTTGATGGATAGAAAAGTCAAAGCAGTAATTCCAAGGTCACAGGCGTCTGTGGGAAAATAAGGCACTAGGCCAGAAAGCAAAAAGTCTATTGATGCCTGAACGTTAGAGCCTTTCATGATGGTTCCCCAAATTGTCCCCACTGTATTCCCTGTGTGGCCAAACTTTCTCTCATTAGTGCCTCTGTCTTTTCACCTAAAGTAATGGTTCTCAACCACTTTGGAGTCAAATGACCCACAGGGGCCACATATCAGACATCCTGCTTAACAGATATTTACATTATGATTCATAACAGTAGCAAAACTAGTTACAAAGTATCAATAAAAATTATGTTATGGTTGGGTGGGGTCACCACAACATGAGGAACTGGATTAAAGTGTTACAGCATTAGGAAGGTAGAGAACCACTAACCTAAGGATTTCCAGATATGAGAAAGGGCCTGTCTCCTCCTCCAATGACCTGTGAATGTCACGGCCAACATCACCTGAAGGGCCCTTTCCTTCTTAAGTTCTCCAGTCCCACACAGACAGCAAGGAAATAGAGACCAGCCATAAAGAGACTCAAGATTCTTTACTTAGGCCTTTAATGTTTTAAATATTGGACAAAGATGTAATCCAACATAGCAGAAGAAATAATGGATTTGTTGTCTGCCATGTATCAGAACCCAGACTTTTATCAGATTGCTGAACTGAATTCATCTCACAGCTATGCCTAACTCCAATTCCTTCATCACCGACTTGGGGAGAGCATGTCTCCTTACTGGGAGAGCAAAGGGATTTAACACATTTTGTAAACTGTGTTGTGGACCGTGAATGTAAATGGCAGTAAACTGATCCCTCCCTCCAGCACTAAGGACGGGGTGGGGGTGGGGGACACTCATAAGACTCATTCAGACTTCCAATATTCCTATAGCAAAGCTGACAATCATAACCTAACCTTTCTCTAAAAGTCTTCAATATGAAAAGGGTGGATAGATCAAATGAAAGAAATGTATTTCTTCCCATTAATGTCTGTTTTGAGACAAATGGTTTGAATCTCCTATTTAGTAACATGGGTTTTTGGGAAGATGTGATACCCTGCATCAGTTAGAGTTTCTATTGCTGACAAGAGACACCTTGACCACGGCAACTCTTACAAAGGTCCCTTATCATCTAGGTGGGACATGGAGGTGTACAGAGAGACATGGTGCTAGAGAAGTATCTGAGAGTCCTACACCTTGATCCAAAGGCAACAGGAAGTGAACTGTTTCACTCTGCATGACTTGAGCATATATGAGACCTCAAAGCCCACCCCCACACTTCCTCCAACAAGACCACACCTACTCAAGGATATACTTCCTAATAGTGCTAACTCCCTTTGGGGGTCATTTTCTTTCAAACCACCACATACCCCATGGCATCGCTGCATCCAGGGTGACAGATTTTTCCTTTTCTATCAGGAGTTACGTGACAGTCATCTGAGTAGGGTTATTCTCCTGCTAACAGGCACTTTGCTTTACTTCTGATCATATCCTTGGAGTCTGGCATTCTGTAAGCACCCTATAAATGTTTACTGCACAAACAGGTCACCTTCCTAGTTTCAAGGATGGACTTTTAGTTAGTTAATAATCAGTGTCCTGATTACTATAAAAGTCCACTGGTAACACTGAAAATGGCCACATAAGAACTTTGACAGTGAAATTCAAAGAAGGATCTGGCTTTGAACTCTTCTGCCCGGTGCTAGATACCTTCCCAGTGCTCACAGCTGGCCTCAAAGCATACAGGTCCTATCATCACAGGCATGCCTATTGTCAAATACAAACACTGTCCATGGAACCCTTACAGTGTGACATTTTTAACGTTAGAAACCTTTTTCCCTCCTTTCTTCCACATTCCATAGTGCCTATGTCTCACATCCATTTCCCTTTGAAACCAGTGAACATTTCCTGCCAGAAGATACCCCAGGGAAGGGCAAGGAGAGAATGGGAGTTACCATCTGTAGACAATATTCTTGTGCAGAGCCAGTGTGAAGGGTAATGACTTGTCGCACATCCTCCAGTGTCCCGTAACAAAAACAGGCGGCTCTTCCAGGATTCTTTAGAGCAGTTGTTGCCCTTTAGAAGACGTGATCTGTCACCCAGAGCCAGCAGGGGCCCCGGAAGGCAGTTCCTGCCAAAAGCTGAAAGAGGCTTAACAGTGATCCAGGAGGGAGGAAACAACTTTCACCGAAAACAAATGTGGAAGTCATATTTGTTTTTTGTTGTTCTTGTTTCTTTCTTTCTTCCTTCCTTTCTTTCTTTCTTTCTTTCTTTCTTTCTCTCTTTGTTCTTTTTTTTTTCCTCTTCTCTGAGGCTAATAAGGGGCTCTAAAGTCACCTTCCTACATGAATCATAGATAGATTGTTCTTTAATTTTTATAAGGCTGCCTTGCATCAATCACCCCTTCTACAATATATCACTATTTCTTTCCCCACCCATTTTCAGAAAAGCCAATGTTGCAAGCCAATGATGACAGCAGGTCCCAAGGACCAGGAGGGGTTAGCTCCTGGCATTGCAGCCCTAGTATTGCAGTCACATCTGAGTCTGAGCTTTCCCAGCAGACTATTGGTTACAGCTCCCTCATCAGGGATTCACCCAGCCGAAGTGTTGCACCCCCCCAAGTGGAAGGCACACTTCCTCCACATCTCACGGAGGTCTTCAATCTTCAATGCCCTGCTGAGCAAGCTTTGAAAATCTGTGCCCTTTACCACCTGGGGCTCTGGGGACATTTAAAAAGGGGGTCAGCTCAGCATGGTTTTCTGTTACAACCAAAGAACAAACTGTCTGGTCTCAGCATGGAGTAAAGTAGCTTCAACCAGACTTGTAGAAAGGGATAGAACAGAACGGGGAAGTGTGTAGAGTTCAACCCCTCCCCACCGTGCCTTTACCGTGTGACATCATTATTCTGTTGAAAGGGAAGACTCTGGACTTTAGCTGCACCTTCCTTCACACGCAGGCTTCATATGTACATTAAAAACTAAATGACCAGACTTGTCATCCTGGAGTGGTCAGGCCTCTGACTTTCAGCAATGGGTATACTTGCTACAGTTCAGTGGCCCATGCTTCAAATCAGGGAAAGAATCATTTAGAACACAGTGTGTGTGTGTGTGTGTGTGTGTGTGTGTGTGTGTGTGTGTGTGCGTGCGTGCGTGCGTGCGTGTGATGTTTTGTTTTTTGTTTTGTTTTGTTTTTTGTTTTTGACACAGGATCTCTGTAGGTAGCTCAGGATGCCCTCAAACTCTTGCCCTCCATACCTGGCTCAGTTGAACTTTCTATGTTTCAAGTTCCTTAACCTCAAAGTAAAACCCAGCTAACATGTTTGCAGCCACTAAACCTGGGGGTGTCTTGTTTGCTGCAGTGCCTCCTGCTAGAACCATCTACAACACAGGAGATGCCCCTTCCAATGACAGTCCCCACACAAAGAGAACAGTGGAGATAGGGTACTAGAACCGCCAACTCAACTATCAATGAACACTGCTTATCGATAACTCTCAACAGCAAGGGTCTCAACTCCCCAATCTAAAACTACACAAAACTAACAGAATGGATGTGAAAACAGGATCCATCCTTTTGCTGCATCCAAGAAACACACCTTAACATCAAGGATAGACATCACCTCAGAGTAAAAGGTTAGAAAAACGAACCCAAGAAGCAAACGGGGTAGCCATGTTAATATCTGACAAAATAAACCTCAGACCAAAACTAATCAGAAGATATAGGAAAGGATACTACACACTCACCACAGGAAAAAATAATTCAAGAAGATAACTGCAATTCTAAACATCTATGTACCAAACGCAAGGGCACTCAAGTTCATACAAGAAGCACAGTTAGGAGTCTCTGTGCTTACTGATGCCCACATCTGTGACTAAAGCTAACAGCAGTATTTAACTATGGGCAAAATATAATTATTCAGAAGATAATAAGATGGTTACATCATGCCTATTTAGTGAGACAACATCAGGAGATTTCCCACTAGGACCTATGGCCTTTCCCAGCCATGGGCTTTTGAAGCAGGCCTCAGATCTAATCAGTAAATAGAGACCACCCTCACTCGTAACCCACCCCCACCTGATCTGTTATTACTGCACCAGTGGGGACTTCTCACTTGACTGCTTTGTAATATAGCACACATGTCCACAGCTATGTAGAACTTTCGACGGAAACTCCTTCATAGCAGTCTGTATTACATTCTCCAGCTGACATCCCCCTGTGTACACTAGCCACAGCAGGGACTTAGAGCCTCCTGTAAGCTAGGAAGGGATCTATCACTGAGCCATATCCCCCTACTAACCTTTTCTTTAACAGTGTCTAAAATGGTGTTCATCTCATGTAGTGTACTTTTTTTTAAATCTAAAGTATTGTAGTTTCGAAGTCTTCAAGCTCAATGCTGCTCTTATTTATTTATTTATTTATTTTAATTTTCAGTTTTGACTACAGAATGTAGACACAGAATTATTTAAGGACACTTGTCTGCCAAGACCTACATTAGTTCTTGGACAGATCATATTTTTCTTCAGTCTTCCTGTCCTCATATTTCTCTGAATGACTGATAATCTTTCAGCCATTGCCAGAGACTGAGTTCTCCCATGGAGGACGCTGAGAACATCTGCGAACCTAAGGTACTTCTCAGTCTTGTTTTAAGACACAGTTACATTACTTTGAACTAGTTTCTCACCTGGAGTCACACTTTTGAGGTTCATTAAGTAACGCTAGAGTAGCACTGGGTGTAGGAACCATCACTCTTCTACCCTGAAGCAATGCTCTCTGGCACCCCCGAGTGTGTTGAGGATAATTTAGTAGTTCGGGCCCCGGGTACTCTTCCTTTTAAGGTTTCTCGATAGTTCTGTAGAAGGCAGTGTTTTATCTCACACAAACAAACACCCGTCAACCAGCTGCTTAATCTTCAGCAGATGTTTCTACGTCCCTCCACTACCCCCCCTCCCCCCGCCGTCATCACTGTCCAGTAAACACAGCCTCTGTCTTTGTCAACTAACATTCATCTCGTTCACTCCCTGACTTCACTGGCTCCATCTGAGCCCCAGTCCACCCACACTGCACAGCACCTGGAAACTTGTTCAATCCAGTCCAGGCACACGTCAAAGCCATGACGGAGCTCATCGTGTTGTGTTTGTCCCTCCTGTAGCGCTGGCCTTCATTTTCTGGTCTCTGTAATTCCCTTTGTTTCGTATATTTTTGCCTGATTTTTTTTTTTTTTTTTTACTTTTATTTTATGTACATTGGTATGTTGCCATGGATATCGAGTTTCCTGGAACTGGAGTTACAGACAGTTGTGAGCTGGCATGTGGGAGCTGGGAATTGAACCCAGGTCCTCTGGAAGAGCAGTCAGTGCTCTTAACCACTGAGCCATCTCTCCAGCCCCAGCTGGATTTATTTGTTTGTTTGTTTGTTTGCTTGTTTGTTTGTTTTAGTGATTTGTTTGGAAATGTGAACATGGTCTATACTATTGCATCTTGCCACAGGAAATCAATTCATTCTTTTCAAAAATGGTTTTAGTTCAACAGCATAACCCCTACCTAAAGAGAAAAGATAAATAAAGATAATGTTCTTACAGGAGAGTTTATGAGCTAGATGAGATCCACCCAGGCTGCCTCTATAGTACAAAGCACAGGACTGTCTGAAAAAAGCAGTAAAAGGAAAGCCACTTGTTTGGAGATTCATGAGTACATGAGGTGTGGACTCCATGGGAGTTGGAGGCCATAGGAAGCACTGAACACACTATCACTCAAACCTTTTGTTTTTACCCTCGCTCTGGCTCACGCCTCCCTTTCACTCCTCAGTGCTGTGAGCCAGCCAGCCTTGCTCATCTCAGTCCCTGCCCTTCCTTCCTCCCAGCAGAAGCGCCCATATCTCACACCCTTTCTCCCAGTTAAGGAGGTGACAGGAGTTAGCCCAGAAAAATTACATTGCACCAAGTCAGAGGACATTGTAATGGAGAAGACCAGGATGTGTGACTCTGTCCAGTTTAGAGGTCACTGTGACCACTGAGGGATTTCTGAGTACATTATTCTTAACATTGCTTCTCTATCAGAGTGGATAAGAACAGTTTAAACCTCAAAGCAGACACCTTCTGATTAATTAAATGTAGATAAAGATAAAGTTATACAATACCTTGTCTACCACAGATAGAAAAATAAAACTCCCAATAATTTCCATGCTAGCCTAAGGACAAGTTACTGGGGAAAAGGATTTCTAATTTTGTTTCCATAGAAAATGAAAAGCTGTGGGTTCCTTCCAGACTAATGTGGTTTGATTGAGCAAGACCCCCTGAAGCAACATCAATGGGAAAATGCAGCCTTGCAGACCACTACAGCCAGGATTTCTGCATCTTCTTAGGATTCCCCCATGACAGTGCCCCCTACAAGCTGGAAGCAGTTTGGAAAGAATGATGCCCAAATTCCCAAATATTGTTTATAAATGTTTGTTATGTTTGTTTTCATTTTTTAAAAAGGCATGTATAATTATGTCCAGCATAAAATAAACAGATGTTTAAAAAATAAAAAAAATTTTAAAGAAAAAAAAATTTCCATGCTAGCAGTGATTTCAGAGGCATTGACCTTGAATGCACATCTTTGTATCACAACTGTGTAAGAACTGCAGTAGAGAGCTAAAAGAACTACAGGAAAAAGAAAAACCAGGTATTTTTGAATGACTAATGCAATAAATATTAGCTGTCACCTCCCATACTGGGACTGCAAAGAATTTCATCTTAGATAAAAGGGATCTAGTAACAAAAGGACAGGGTTGTCTCCTCCCACAATTACCACAAATTTATTCCTGAATAGATCTAGCCTTTGAAGTTCAATTAAACTGATTTACATATGTAAATAGAGTCTATGTGGTAGAATAGAAAGATAGGTCAATGATAGATGGGTAGATGATAGAATGGTAGAGAGATAATAGTGAGATAGATGAGACAGGTAGATACATACATACATTCATACATACATACATACATACATACCCTAGGCTAGATACATAGATGACAGAGAGATACATTTATACATAGATATTTAGATAGGTGAATACAGGAAGGCAGATAGATGATAAAATGTTAAAAGATCAATAAAGAGATCACTCCAGAAAGTTATTATTTCACATTATTTTCTTTGTCTTCAATAAGAAGACTTCAATAACAGTAAATGAACATAATGACTTTTTATCTCTCAAAGAATAATCTAAAATGTCTACAGTGCAAACCCATGGGACAGTCAGTAAGCCAAAGTCCCTGAGGGTGTGGTCTAGGGTTCTGCACCTTCATTCATGGCCCCTGTGTTCCCATTTCTCCTTAAAGCTTATTCCCACCAGTTTTCAAGTAGGAACTGTGGAGCCAAACTCCTGGATTCACAGCCCAACTCCACAAAATAGCTGTGGTCCCATTCCATTGCATCTGGTTTTGTACTAAACTAATAATGATAACTACAGCTTGTGCTTTGTAGAATTATAAAATTATTCAATGACTTTGGAAACTAACTTTAAGAGAGAACCAAGAAGATAGCTCAAGTGGGCAAAAGCACTTGCCCCCCAAGCCTGGTGACCTGAGGTTTATCTCCAGAACACCACAAGGTGGAAGGACAGAAACAATTCTCACAAGTTGTCTCCCGATCTCCACATGTACCCCAAGGTGCACACAGGCACCGAATCCCTTTCTGCAACAATATGAAAATCCTCTATGTAAAACACAGCTTTCTTACTATTATTTCAAACCCATGATGTCCACTGCCCCCCCCTTTACACAATTGCTTACAGGTCTCCAAATGGGCTTTACATCTCTCTCCCTACAGACTGTCCAACATGTTGGGCCTTCTTACTAGAACTTTCTTCTCCCCACCATCACCCCAGTCATTCACCTGGCTGATGCCTACATGCTCTAATGCCTACATGCCCCAATGCTTACATGCTCCAAGACTAAGAAAAATAAGGCATCACCTCCCCCAAAGTCTGCCCTTCCTCATGCTCTTCCAACACACACATCAATCAGGCCCTCCTTGTATTGTATGTCTTGTTTGTTTGTTCCTCCTCCAGAGCTATGACACCCTTAAAGAACTCTGCTTTGCTCATTCTTTTATTCCCTCACCAGCAAAAGAAAGCTTGCCCTGCTCCAACACTTGATGTCCATTAGTGACATGAGCATGGAAGCCTTTCTCCATGTGGTTAAGGTACCACATCCATGCGGTTCAAAGCAAAGAGCATCTTTGGAGTCAGGCAGATCTGGGCTTAGGATGTAGCTTTGTCACTTCTGGTCTAAGATGTGTGGGTGACAAGTTGCACAGTCTAATCTGAATGCAGGTTGTACATCTGCAAGTTATGACCTTTACCCTGCAGAGGTAGTCTCAGAACTACACACCTATCAAGAATTTTTATTACTGTATCAATAATGAGAGTTAAGATTTAGTCCTATACAAATAAGATCAGAACCAATAGCAGTTCAGCCAGTGTGCTGTCTGAAACAGACACTGAGCCCCCTCTCTCAAATATGTGAGAATAACCAAACACACATGAAAACAACACTAAGGACTCCAGTTCCCTGTGAGGCTGTTGCAAATAAAATATGTATGAGAGCATTTACCAGGAACAGTTTCCTACTTTACGGTCTGGCTCCCCAGTCCATGCCTTGGGGGATAGCCTCAACTGTGCTGATAGTAGTAGTCTAATACAACATGGGCTCAATTTAATAATTAAAGTCCATATTGATCAGGGTGGTAAATGCTACCCAAGCAGTTCTTATATAATTCTTGAAACCATGATATGACTCTCACTGAGTTGGAGCAGGGAGAGGTGAGGAAACTTTCCAAGGTCACACACCAGGCAGGACATGCTCTTTGACTGTACAAGACCTAAAAATGCAGAATCCCTGTTGCTTCTTTTTGATGCTGTTGATAACCAATGGACACCTTGAGTTTCTTGCATGGAAATTTTAAATGTGGATACTTTTGTGATTCAGATAACACGAAATGAGAGTTTTAGGACATTTTAGAATTCTACTGCAGTTCTAGGATCTGCTGCTGCTGCTGGCTTAAGGCTGCAAGTCCCATTGGTTGCTGTAATTCCAGGTTTGTCACCACACACCATCTCCAAAGTGGCATTTATGGAGCCATGACTAAAGAAAGACGTGGCTGCAGGACCTGACAGCATTGAAATACTCTGCAAATTTGGGCTTATTTCTACTTTTGAATAGCCTTGACCTAAAAAAAAAAAAAAAAAGTAGCTGATGCTTGCACACCAACCACCTGACTATTTTCTGATAGGGAAGAATGGCTTGTTCTTTTCTTATTGTTAAATTAAGTGTTTATTTACTGGCAGGATCTGTTTCTGCACTGGCTTTGAATGCTCCTCGCAAGCCAAAGATGGCCTTGAACTTGTGATCCTCCTGTGTCTACCTCACCAAGTGTTGGAATTACAGGTGTGTGCCACCATTCCTGCTTTCATGTGGTAACAGACATTGAACCCAGAGCATCGTGCTTACGAAGCAGGAACTCTACTAGTCGAGTTACATCCCTAACTTAAGATTGGCTTATTCTTAATCATTAGCTCTGCAATTCACTACCTACTTCATTCATTCATTAACCAGTTCATTTACTTACATATTCATTCAGTACTTGCAAAGTGTTGTGATGAAAATGAATTTTTTTCAAGTCAAGTAAACAAGGCTTTGCTTCCTGCTTTTGCAGTTTATTTGTTCATCACAAAAGTGACATATACATATGCTGAGAGCATCAGAAGGACTTGGCTTTAAAAGTACTGCTCTGCCATTCATCCAATCTGTGATGACAAGTTTCTCTGAGCTTTTGCTCCTCCATCAGAAAAAAAAGAAAAAAGAAAAGAAAAAGAAAGAATAATACATATCTTATAGGATTCTTATGGACAAATAGTATAAGGTGTGCTATAAGGCACACAGCACAATGGCTGAGGATTAACAGCAACTCAACAGATTAATAGATCATTTCTGCAGCCAGGAGCCTGGCACTGTTCAAATAGATATATTTGGCATTTTCAACTGCCTTCAAGGGAGGGATAAAAGTAAAAAAAAATCTAACTTCCAAAGCCCACTTTATTTCAACCATTTTTAGGCATTTTTATGATGGCACTTAAATTTAAATATACCTTCACCACCCACTCATTCATTTATCCCATAAATATTTCCTGAGCACCTTCTATGCATTAATGACTTGTCTAGGCTGGAAATCCAGCATCAAGTAAGAAGGACCAAACTCTCTGCTGTAATATAATCCTTCTGCACACTGATGTGTTACCCTCATCGTTAATAAAGAACTGAATGGCCAATAGCTAAGCAGGAGGGTATGGGGAGGAACAATGAAACCGAGAGGATGCTGGGAAGAAGGGTAGGGTCAGGGTAGCCAGCCAGACACACAGGGAGCAGGATGTGTACAAAATGAGGTAACAACCCACGAGCCATGTGGCAGCACACAAAAGGATTGAAATGGGTTAATTTAAGTTGTAAGACCTAATCAGTAACAAGCCTGAGCTATCAGCCGAGCATTTGTAATTAATAATGAGTCTCTGTATGATTATTTAGGGAGACTTATGGAAATGTGTATGAAAGGTGGGTGGTGGCACTCGGGTGTCCCTGAAAATCATCTGATGAGTGTGGGCTTCACTGCAGACCATTGACAGCCATTTGAGATGTGAGTAATAGCATTGCAGATTTGCTTCAGAAATATTAAGTGGGTGAAAAGAAGAGACTAAGGGTAGAGAAGACCAGGAATCCAGCTGGTTAAGCATCACTGCTGAACATGGGGTTCATTTTACTCAAGGACAGACTATCCTCTAACAAATTCAGATGAGTTATCTTTCCTCAGAATTTGCAAGGTTAAAATTGTACTTTAGGAGGAAAAAGAAAACTTACCTCACCCGAGAAAGCTTATGATCTCGTATAAAGAACAAATTATTTTGCCATGTAAGAAATCCTTGGTGTTATTAGCAGAATAAATTAAACAAGTATGTGGAGAATCCCCTGAGAAGATAGGACTGATAGCAGAGTATTCAAGGTGAGTTGACCCACAGGCTTGAAACTTAAAGTGCTTTTGAGCAGAAATTGGCGTTGCGTCACGAACTCCCTCTGCAACACAAACGTGGAGTGAGCATCTACGTAAGATCACTTGCAAGGGATGCAGTTCCACTGGCTCACCCGAGTCACTGCTAGCAGCGGGTACTTCTCCTCCCACCCAGCACTGATGCTGACTTAGGTGTCATTCTCATCTGGTGGGAAATTGCTCATTTTTGGGCCAGCGAGTGTCACACAGCACTACCTTCTGTCATTACCTGTCACTTTCTATGCTTAGTCTTAGACAAAAGGCCCTCAAGTTAAACGTGCCTGTTACCTTCTCTTGAATTCTACAGAATCAAACTCAAAGTACTGCAGATTAATGTCACAATTGTACCCCTCTCTATCCCCTTCTGACCCAGCTTCTCTTTCCTGCCTTTCAGGAAATACTAAGCACTTGTACACACTTCTGCATAGATCACTAGGACCTCTGCTTAGGGCACCACTCACCAGCAAAGCCTCTCCCTTGAACCCCTCCAATCCTAAGATCTGCTAATGGTTTGAGCAAGAAATGGCTTCCAAAGATTCAAGTGCTTGAACACTTGATTCCCCGGGTAATGAAATTATCTAGAGACACCATGGAACCTTTATAAAGTAGGATCTAAGTTAAAGACATATGTCACTAGGAGCAAGTCATGGTAGATAAAGAGGAGAAGCTGTATTGTTCCTGTCACCTTCCTGTTACACTTTCTGATTCCAGGTCTCCAGCCATGACACAAGCAATTCTTCGGGATAAGCTTGTGAAGCAATTCCTTCCTGTTATAGCAGATTGAAATGTCTGAACCCACTAGCCAAAAATAAGCCTGTCCTTCCTTCCTTCCTTCCTTCCTTCCTTCCTTCCTTCCTTCCTTCTTCTTCCTTCCTTCCTTCCTTCCTTCCTTCCTTCCTTCCTTATTTATCACATATTACTGCAGTGGTGAGAAAAAGTAACAAAAACACCATGCTGAGCCCACATCCCCATGACTTCCTGCATCCTGCCTCACCAAGCCTCACTTAGGCCTTCATCAATCTACTACTGGACTATCGTCAAGTCTCTCAACTCAGCTATGCTTCAGCCCTCCACTTCCACCAAGTCCCTCTCAAATCTAGGTTTTTTTCCATGGATGAGCCTAACTGGGTGATATTTGCAAATCTTTCTGCTCAAGGGGTGACGTGCAGGTCCCCAGAGCTGTATCATCTGGCAGCTTGTTAGACATGCACAACAGAATCTCCATTTTTGCCAAGCCACAGATCATTTACATATGTACTGAAGTTCATGATATACTGTCTAAAAATACCAGTTCAAGATATGGCTTCCCAGTTGACATTATACTGTAAGGGCTAAGAACTACAGCCTACATGAGTAACCAGGTTTGTTACCCATTTTTAATAGTCACTGAAATAAGAATAATGATACCAGTTGGGGAATCAAAAGAATGAGTCGCATTTCACAATACATAAAATTGCATGAAGTACAAATACTAGTGGCTACAAGTATGGCTTTGTTGGGGTACATGTCCATTGATTAATAAATTGTCTATGCCTACAATGGTGGAGTTGGGTGGTTATATCAAAGGTTATTTGGCTGGTAAATACTACAATATTTTATATCTAGTCCTTTACAGAAGTCTGTTGACTCTTGTTCTTGGATGAAAACATGCGTGATCAAAATATAAGAGAGACGGCCTGGAAAAATGGCTCAGCAATTAAGAGCAATGGCTACTCTTCCAGAGGACTAGGGTTCAATTCCTGGCACCCATATGGTAGCTCACAACTGTCTGTAACTCCTGTTCTAGGGAATTGAATATCCTCACACAAATACATATGTAGGCAAGCTACCAATGAACATAAAAGTAAATAAATAAATAATTGTTTAGAATGTAAAGGTGGCTTAGTAGTTAAGGGAGCTTGCTGCCAATACTGATGACCTGAGTTCATTACCAGGAAACCACATGAAAGGAAAGAACCAACTCTCCAAATTCTCCTCTGTCCTCCTGCTGTGGAATAATCCTGTACACTGTGTGGATATATGTCCCTATGGTTGGTTTATTAAAAACAAGCTGACCAGCCAATAGCTGAACAGGATAAAGTCAGGTGGGAAAGCCAAACTGAGAATGATGGGATGAGGAAGAGTGGAGTCAGAGGAGTCCTCCAGCCACATGGAGAATGAGTTAGACACACAAAATGGGATAGAGGTAAAAAGCTATGAGCCTTGGCGCAGCACTTACATTAGTAGAATGGGTTAAGTTGTAAGGGCTAATTAGTAACAAGCCTGAGCTATTGGCCAAGCATTTATAATTTGTATTAACTCTCCGAGTCAGTTATTTGGGAACAGGTGGTTGGGACATAAAAGGTCTGCCTACAGTCCTCCACATGTGTACCGTGGCACACATATTTATACACACACACATGCACACACACTAAATAAATAAATAGATGTTTAAAAATTAAGTAAAAGAACTACAAGTAATGAGATAGGAAGAGGAAAGCGTAGACATGAACAAGGTGGTTTTCTCTCGAGCATCCCATGCAGGTGCTGAGCATCCCTGTGCAGGCGCTGAGCATCCCCGTGCAAGCGCTGGGCATCCCCGTACAGGCGCTAAGCCCTCATTGACAAGTTGCTGCTGGGTGAAGACAGGTGTCCGTTACACTCATTACTTCCCGGCTGATGATTGCTCCCCTTGGGAATGCAGAGGCAGTTTAAACACGACAAGAGTAGCTGGATTGTCTCAGAGGGTCAGCAATGAGGAGGGTGTGGGAGATTCGACGTTCACTAGCTTTGTGGGCACAGTCTTCCCTTAGCTTCATATTCCTGAAACAAAATGGGAGGAATCTATCGCAGTTTAATAAGGATCAGGAGAAACAAATAGTCTCAACAGATGTTTATTCAGGGAGAAATAACTTACAACATAGACAGATGAACACCAGCAGGTTCCACTGGATGCTCTTCTCTGCGTGACCTACCAGCAAGAGAGTGCTCCAGGGCTCCTCCTCAGACCTGGCTCCTAGTTCCCCTGGGCATGGTCAGAAGCCAATGGGCCACAAAAGCAGACAAAGTGAATAAATATCTCACTACAGGAATCCACTCTGGCCCTGCTTACCTGGCTGACTTCTGGGGCCCACTACTTCACTGTGGCGAGTAACTCTCCTACTGAAAGAAGAGTCTACAAATCCTAGAGTTCAGTTTTAAACCTTGCAGCCTCTCTGCCTGCAGACCTTCCCTTTTCCACATCCCTTCATTTCATGGCCCCAGGAGACATTAAAGAGACCAGTTCAGTCTTTATTCATGCTCTAAACACATACAGCAGCACACCCCCAAGAATAACAGCTATTACTTAGTGTGAAATGTTCTGTAGCTTATTCTGATTTCCATTCCCATTCTCTCAGACTTTATGGTCCTGTCTTCTTTGCACTGCCAACATGAGAACAGCAGTTAGTAATTTCAAAAGCACTTGCGTAGTTGCAAAAGTCTTCTACCCAAAGAACAACTCAGGCATAGGGGGAACAGCTCAGTTGGTAGAGGGCTTGTCTGGTATGCATGGTGCCCTTTGATTCAATCCTTAGTACCATATAAACTCAGCTGCTGGCAGATTCTACAATCCTAGAACTCCAGAGGTAGAGATAGAAGGTTCAGAAGTTCAGTTATCCTTGACCATACAGTGGAGTAGAGGCCAGGCTTGGCTACTAAAGATCCTGGCTTAAAAATGAATAAATGTGGCTAAAAAGTTTCATCAGGTAAAAGTATTCCCTGGCCAAATGAGTTCTAGCCCTGGAACCCTTGTAAAGGAGGTAGGAGAGAGCCAATTGCACAGAAGTTGTCCTCTGACCTCCTCATACACCGTTCTGCACACACCCACACATACACACATATATTTTAAAGGACAATGAAAAGCTTCTCAACTGTGTATGTTTAGCTCAAAACAAAAGGGATTATTCTAAAACTCGCTTAATACACTCCTCCTCCAATGCTAAAGCAGTCTCAAATTCTGAGCATTGACAAGATCATACTTACTTGGGAATGCTTTCTGAAATTTATCAGGAAGTGAAGGAAGGAAAAGGAAAAAGAATGGAGGTCTTCATAATACTGTAGCCCTCGTGACTTTTCTTGAGAAGTAATGTGACTTAACACAACTTGGTTTAGACACATCAAGTGTGCACATGGTGGGTGACACCATGTGGAGTGAATTCTAGACATCCTGAAGACAAAACCAGCCTAATTTTTCCTCTGGGAATGTAGCTTCATTTTCTATTTTCAGCTGGAAAATTTGAAAATCTATTCAGTGAGACTGTATTGACTGAAACATTTAGGTAGGAAGCAAGATCTCGGTCAAGAATTTTAATGTTCTATAGCCTGTTTACACATACAAAACAAAAAAAAAGAAAAGAAAAGAAAGAAAGAAAGAAGGAAAGAAAGAAAGAAAGAAAGAAAGAAAGAAAGAAAGGAAGGAAGGAAGGAAGAAAGAGAAAAAGAAAAAAGATATTACTGGAAATACTTCCAGATTTGTTTATACCCAAATAATGTACTTTATGTTCATTCTTAGAAAAAAAAAAGGAATAATTACAGAGAAAGAATTGCTTCCATAACTGGCTGAGTCATTTTGGTGAAGACTTTTCCAGTAAGCTACAAAAAGGCTGGATGCTGTTCAAAGGAGAAAATGTCAAACCCACTGAGGTTCAGTGTGCTGTGTGGGTGGGTTTACTCTAGTACAGCAATCAAACATAGGCATTGGAACCAGTATCTTGGGAAACAACAGAATGTCTCACAAATCAGAGATGGGATTTTAGAACTTCTTTTACAGCCAGATATTAAAAATGAATGAAAATTAAAGCTACACAAGTGACATTTGGTGTATGTTTTCCTTAGAATCCTGAAGCTCAAAAATGGGTGTTATAAAGTTCAAACTTTCTCCCTTGTAAAACTTTGGTGCATGTTTCCGATAGACTTTCACATTTCTATTTAAAATCCGCTGATGGGGATTCTATGAGTAGCATAGCCCCCTTCCTTCATCAGGTTAATAGTTACCTATGGAAGGGTGTGGTTATGAGATTTTTGTAGCTATTTTTTTTATTCATTTTGTTTGTATTTTATAACCTTTCTGTAAATGGCTTACATTTATAAGGAAAAATATATTAAAACCACAAATAATTCAAATAGAAAAATGGAGGGTTTTCACTCAGAAAACCAAGACTGCACAAGATCAATCAGCTGAAAAACCAGACACTAAAATTTCCAATGTTCCGAAATATACTGTTAGCTCCAAATTCACTCACGTCACTGTCATTCAAGGTGCTGTTGATGACACCATCACAACCAATTGGCCAAATAGCTTGCTACTTGGTAAGGCTTGTGCTAAACACCTTCTACTTTCTTTTTAGCATGCTAAGAATATCAAATCACTTGAAATTGTATCGCTCTGGGGACTAATGAATCTAACACTGCTCTGAGCCACCGAATTTACCATGTCTATAATTACCTACGTGATTTTTTTTATTAATAATATAATTTAAAATTTTTACATGTCGATCCCAGTATCCTCTCCCTCCCTCACTCCCTCTGTCTTACCCTCTTTCCACTGTGACATGCACCCTGGCCACCGACCACTCCCATCCACCCACCCCCATTCCACTTGTAGGGCTATGCTATCCAGGTTGGGTCATGTAAATCTGTCAAGTCATTTGAAGTAGGGACTAGGACTTCTCTCCTGTCTCTAGGTTAAGGGGGTATCCCTCCATGGGGGATGTGTCCGCAAGGTCCTTTTGTGCACCAGGAATACATCCTGGTTCTACTATCTGAGGTTCCCCAGACTGCTCAGTCCTTTTAGCTGAGACCCATATTCAGGGGGTCTGAGTCAGTCCCATGCTGGATTCCCAGCTATCAGTCTGGGGGTGGGGGGGTTAGCTCCTCCTTGTTCAGGTCATCTGTCTTTGTGTGTTTCTGCAACATGGTCTTGTCCCCTCTCTCTGCATCTGGATTCTAGTTTGACTCAGTGTTTAGTTATAGGTGTTTGCTTCTGTTACCAACAGGTACTAGATGAGGGCTCCATGATGGTGGATAATTTAGTTGATGATATCACTATGAGGAAAGGGCATTTATGGTAGCCTTTCCACTGTTGCTCAAATTGTTAGTTGGAGTCAGTCTTGTAGGTCTCTAGACCTTTCTTTAGGTTCAGTTTTCTCTTCAAACCAATAATGGCTCCCTATTTTATGTTCTCTCTCTCTCTCTCTCTCTGATTCAATCTATCTAGTCACACCTGCTTTCCCCTCTTCCCCTTCTCTTTCTCCTAGTTCTCTCTCCATTCACTGCCTCCCCCATTTCCCATGTGCTCTGGGGGACTTGTCCCTTCCCCCTTTTCTGAGGGACCATATATGAATCTCTTAGAATATACCTTGTATCCCAGTTCATCTGGTGGTGTGTATTATAGGCTGGTGATCCTTTGCTCTAAGTCTAAAATCCATATATGAGGGAGTGCATACCCTGTTCTTCTTTTTTGTGGCTGGGTTACCTCATTCAGGATGGTTTCTTCAAGTTCTATCCATTTGCTTGTAAATTCAAGATTCCATTATTTTTTTCTGCAGAGTACTATTCTATTGTGTAGATGTGCCACATCTTCTTTATCCATTCTTTGGTTGAGGGGCATCTAGGTTGCTTCCAGGTTCTTGCTATTATAAATAATGCTGCTATGAGCATAGTTGAGCACATGTCTTTGTTGCATGGATATGGGTCATTTGGGTATATACCTAAGAGCAGAATTGCTGGGTCCTGTGGTAAACTAATTCCCATTTTCTTGAGGAACTGCCATACTGATTTCCAAAATGGCTGTACGAGTTTGCACTCCCACCAGCAGTGAAGAAGTGTTCTCCTTTCTCCACATCTTTTCCAGCACAAGCTGTCATTGGTGTTTCTAATTTTAGCCATTCTGGCAGGAGTAAGATGGTATCTCAGAGTTGTTTTTATTTGTATTTCCCTGTTAGCTAAGGATGTTGAGCAATTTCTTAAGTGTCTTTCAGCCTTTTTGATTTCCTCTATTGAGAATTCTTTCTTCAGTTCTGTACCCCATTTTTAATAGGGATTTTTGGTGTTTTGGTGACTAGTTTCTTGAGTTCTTTGTATATTTTAGAGATCAGCCCTTTGTCAGATGTACGATTGGTAAAAGTCTTTTCCCAGTCTGTGGGCTGCAATTTGGTCTTGTCCACTGTGCCCTTTGCCTCACAGAAGCTTCTAAGTTTGAGGAGGTCCCACTTACTAATTGTTGATCTCAGTGTCTGTGCTACTGGAGTTATGTTCAGGAAGCAGTCTCCTATACCAATTTGTTCAAGGGTACCTCCTACTTTCTCTTCTAAGAGGTTCAGTGTGTCTGGATTTATGATGAGGTCTTTGATCCATTAAGGCTTGAGTTTTGTGCATGGCGATAGACATGGGTCCATGTGCAGTCTTCTACACACCGTCATCCAATTGTGCCAGCACCATTTGTTGAAGATGCTTTCCTCCCCCTATTGTATTTTTTTAGCTGTTTTGTGAAAAATCAGGTGTTCATAGGTGTGTGGGTTAATATCGGGATTTTTGATTCAATTCCATTGGTCTACATGTCTATTTTTGTGCCAATACCAAGCTGTTTTCAGAACTATAGCTGTGTAGTAGAGCTTAAAGTCAGGGATGGTGATACCTCCTGAAGTTCTTTTGTTGTACAGGGTTGTTTT
This sequence comes from Cricetiscus sungorus, assembly GCA_030556225.1. Taxonomy (NCBI): domain Eukaryota; kingdom Metazoa; phylum Chordata; class Mammalia; order Rodentia; family Cricetidae; genus Cricetiscus; species Cricetiscus sungorus. The sequence goes on along the minus strand of JANBXA010000611.1, from coordinate 518,171 downwards.
GGCTATCCTGGGTCTTTTGTTTTTCCATACAAAGTTGATTATTATCCTTTCAAGGTCAGTGAAGAATTGTGCTGGGATTTTAATGGGAATTGCATTGAATCTGTAGATTGCTTTTGGCAAGATTGCCATTTTTACTATATTTATCCTTCCTATCCAAGAGCATGGGAGATCTTTCCATTTTCTGGTATCTTCTTTAATTTTTTTCTTTAAAGCCACAAAGTTCTTATTGTATAGGTCTTTCACATGTTTGGTAAGTGTTACCCCAAGATACTTTATGTTGTTTGTGGCTATTGTAAAAGGTGATCTTTCTCTGATTTCTTTCTCAGACTCTTTATCATGTGAATAAAGTAGGGCTACTGATTTTTTTTTGAGTTTGTCTTGTATCCTGCTAGTGTGCTGAAGGTATTTATCAGCTATAGGAGTTCTGGTAGAGTTTATTGGGTCCCTTATGTAAACTATCATATCATATGCAAATAGAGACAGTTTGACTTCTTCCTTTCCAATTTGGATCCCCTTGATCTCCTTTTGTTGTATTATAGCTTTAGATAGAACTTCAAGCACAATATTGAAGAGATATGGAGAGGACAGCCTTGTCTTGTTCCTGATGTTAGAGGAATTGCCTTAAGCTTCTCTCCATTCAGTTTGATGTTAGCTGTTGATTTACTGTATATTGCTCTTATTATGTTTAGGTATGTTCCTGTTATCCCTGATCTCTCCAAGACCTTTATCATGAAAGGGTGTTGAATTTTGTCGAAGACTTTTTCAGAATCTAGGGAGATGATCATATACTTTTTCTTTTTCAGTTTGTTTATATGGTGGATCATGTTGATAGATTTTTGTATGTTAAACCATCCCTGCAACCCAGGGATGAAGCCTACTTGGTCATGGTGGATGATTTCTCTGATGTATTCTTAGATTTTGTTTGCCAATATTTTATTGAGTATTTTTGCATCGATGTTCATCAGAGATATTGGACTGTAGTTTTCTTTCTTAGTTGTATCTTTGTGAGGCTTGGGTAACAAGGTGATTATGGCCTTGAGAAACAGTTTGGTAATGTGCCTTCTGCCTCTATTGTGTGGAAAAATTTGAGGAGCATTAGAATTAGCTCTTTCTTGAATTTCTGGTAGAATTCTTCACTGAAGCCATCTGGCCCTGGGCTTTTTTTGGTTGGAAGGCTTTCGATGACTGTTTCGATTTCGTTGGGTGTTATAGGTCTATTTAATTTGTTTGTCTGTTCTTGATTTAATTTTGGTAAATGATAGTTATCCAGAAATTTGTCCATTTCCTTTGAATTTTCAAATTTTGTGGAGTACAGGTTTTCAAAGTATGACTTGAAAGTTGTTTGGATTTCCTCTGTGTCCATTGTTATGTCACCCTTTTCGTTTCTGATTTTATTAATTTGCATGATCTCTCTCTGCTTTTTCGTTAGTTTGGATAAAGGTTTGTCTATCTCGTTGATTTTCTTGAAAAACCAACTCTTTGTTGCACTGATTTTTTGTATTGTTTTCCTGGTTTCTATTTTACTGATTTCAGCCCTCAAATTGATTATTTCCTGGCATCTAGTCCTCTGGGGTGAGTTTGCTTCTTTTTTGTTCTAAGGCTTTCAGTTGTGTTTTTAATTCTCTAATGTGACTATCCTCTGTTTTCTTCATATGGGCACTCAGTGCAATGAACTTCCCTCGTAACACTACTTTCAAGGTATCCCGTAAATTCGGATATGTCGTGTCCTCATTCTCATTGAATTTTAGGAAGTTCTTAATTTCCTTATTTCTTCTTTGACCCAGGTGTGGTACAATTGCACATTGTTCAGTTTTCATGAGTTTGTGGGGTTTCTGTGATTTGTGTTGTTGTTGAATTCCAATTAAAAGCATGGTAGTCTGATAAGATACAGGGGACTATTCCAATTCTTTTGTATCTGTGGAGGTTTGTTATGCCACCTAGTATGTGGTCGATTTTAGAGAAGGTTTTATGTGGAGCAGAGAAGAAAGTATATTCTTTTGTGTTTGGATGGAATGTTCTATAGAGACATAACCTCTGTTAGTTCTTTTGTTTCTTTGTTAAGTTTCTGATTGGTGGTCCTGTCTAGTGGTGAGAGTGGTATGTTGAAGTCTCCCACTGTAAGTGTGTGAGGTTTTATGTGAGCTTTGAGTTTTAGTAGTGCTTTTTTTTTTTTTTTTTTTTTTTTTTTTACGAATGTGAGTGCCTTTGCATTTGGGGCATAGATGTTCAGAAGTGAGACTTTTTGTTGATGGATTTCTCCTACGATGAATATGAAATGACCATCTTCATCTCTTTTGATTAATTTTGGTTTGAAGTCTAACTTGTTAGATATTAGGATAGCCACACCTGCTTGCTTCTTGGGTCCATTTGATTGGAAGATCTTTTCCCAGCCCTTTATCCTGAGGTAATGTCTCTCTTTGAAGCTTAGATGTGTTTCTTGTATGAAGCAGAAGGATGGATTCTGTCTTCCTGTCCATTCTGTTAGCCTATGTCTTGTTATAGGCGAGTTAAGACCATTAATGTTTAGGGAAAGTAAGGATCATTGATTGTTAATGCTTGTTTGTTTTAGATTTGTTGTTGGCAGTGGTATTGTGAATATATTTTCCTGCTTTACCCTTGGTTTCTGGTGAACTAGGATTATCTGTTGCCTACGTCTTTTTGAGCGTAGTAAACTTCCTTGGGTTGGAGTTTTCCTTCCAAAACTTTCTGTAGGGCTGGATTTGTAGATACGTATTGTGAAAATCTGGCTTTGTCATTAAATATCTTGTTTTCTCCATCTATAGTGATTGACAGTTTTGGTGGGTATAGTAGCCTGGGCTGGCATCCGTGTACTCTTAGTACTTATAGAACATCTATCCAGGACCTTCTGGCCTTGAGGGTTTCCATGGAGAAGTCAGGCGTTATTTTGATAGGTCTGCCTTTATATATTACCTGGCCTTTTTCCTTCTCTGCTCATAATATTCTTTCTTCTGTATGTTAGATGCTTTGATTATTATATGTTGAGGGGTCTTTTTTCTTTGGTCCAGTCTATTTGGTGTTCGGTATGCTTCTTGTACTTTCACGGGCATGTCCTTCTTCAGATTGGGAAAGTTTTCTTCAATGATTTTGTTGAATATGTTTTTGGCCCCTTTGAGCTGGGCTTCCTCACCTTCTTCTATGCCTATTATTCTTAGGTTTGGCCTTTTCATGGTGTCCCATATTTCCTGGGTGTTTTGTGTTAAGGGTTTGTTGGATTTACGATTTTCTTTGGTCGATGAATCTACTTCCTCTAGTTTATCTTCAGCACCTGAGATCCTCTCTTACATCTCTTGAATTCTATTGGTTATGCTTGTGTCTGCAATTCCTGATCATTTGTCCAGTTTTTGCATTTCCGGCATTCCTTCGGTTTATGTTTTCTTTATTGTCTCCATTTCTGTTTTCAAGTCTTGAACCTTTTCCTTCACCTGTTTAATTGTTTTTTCTTGGATTTCTGTACTTTCTTTAAGAAATTTATTCATTTCTTCCAATATTTTGTTTGTTTTATCTTCCATTTCTTTAAAGGATTTTCTCACATCTTCTTTGAGGGCCTCTATCATTTTTTGATGATAATTTTTAGGTCGTTCTCTTCTGATTCATTTGCTTTGTTGTGGTCCTAGTTGGTGTAGATTCCCTAGATTCTGGTGGTGTTATGCTTGTCTTTCTGATGTTAGGTGTTTTCTTGTATTGCTGTCTTCCCATAGCTTCTTCCAGTAGGTGTTTGTGAGGTCTCTCCATCTCTCTATGGATTTATGTGGGTCAGAGGTTCGATATCTGTAGTTCTCGGCGGTCCAAGTGTTCTAGGCAGTCTCCCCGTAGGCAGGGGCCCAGAGATGGGGGTCAATGATCAGGCTCCAGCAGAGGACAGCTGAGGCCTCTTTGGCAGAGGCTAGCACGCAGAATGTTTCCTCAGGGATAGTCAGGTCTAGCTCTAGCCAAGGCCTCTAGCCAAGGCCTCTAGCCAAGGCCTGGCGATGGGGGACAAAGGCTGGGCTGATACTCAGGATGTTTCTGCACAGATAGGCAGATCTAGCTGCATGCTCTAGCTGAGTAAGGCCTCTTTAGCAGAGGCCCTGTCATGGGGGTCAAGGATCCAGCCTGCAGGAACTCAGAGTGGTCTAGCAGAGATAGGCGGATCTCTGGGAGGGGCCAGAACTCCAGTAGAAGACTGGTGGTGGGGGTCAGACACCAGGCAGGTGGTAATTACGGGTGGTCCCACATGGATAGGCAGGTCTATTGTGCTCAGATCAGCTCCAGGAATTCCCCCGAAGGTGGTTGGATTGTTGGCTCCTCCCTCTGGCTCAGTGGTCAGCCAGAGAGGTGGGACAGCGGGCAGGGTAGGGAAGAGTTTAGGGGGAGGGCAGTCTCTCAGTGGGGGTGAGTGGGGGTATATAGGAGCTCCAAGAGCACTCTAGGTGTGGACAGGATGCAGGTGCAGTGAGATCCGGGACCCAGCCAGGGATTTCCCGGGGAGGGTGTAGGGAAGAATCCATTCCAGCAGAATTAGACCCAGACTCACCTATAGCCAAGGCCTGGTGATGGGGGACAAAGGCTGGGCTGATACTCAGGATGTTTCCACACAGATAGACAGGTCTAGCTGGCACTCTCTAGCTGAGTAAGGCCTCTTTAGCAGAAGCCCTGCAATGGGGGTCAAGGATCCAGCCTGTAGGCTACCTAGTTTCTTCTTTCTCAATAGGCAGTGAGGAGAGCCCTGGAAACCCTGCTGTGGGGAATCATCCCTCGGTGTGAAGAGCGTGATCTGCAGGATCATCCCTCGGTGTGAAGAGCGTGTTCTGCAGGATCATCCATCCCTATGTGTGAAGAGCGTGATCTGCAGGATCATCCATCCCTATGTGTGAAGAGCGTGATCTGCAGGATCATCCATCCCTATGTGTGAAGAGCGTGTTCTGCAGGATCATCCATCCCTCTGTGTGAAGAGCGTGTTCTGCAGGATCATCCCTAGGTGTGAAGAGCGTGTTCTGCAGGATCATCCCTAGGTGTGAAGAGCGTGTTCTGCAGGATCATCCCTAGGTGTGAAGAGCGTGTTCTGCAGGATCATCCCTCGGTGTGAAGAGCGTGTTCTGCAGGATCATCCATCTGTGTGAAGAGCGTGTTCTGCAGGATCATCCCTCTGTGTGAAGAGCGTGATCTGCAGGATCATCCATCCCTCTGTGTGAAGAGCGTGATCTGCAGGATCATCCATCCCTATGTGTGAAGAGCGTGTTCTGCAGGATCATCCCTCTGTGTGAAGAGCGTGTTCTGCAGGATCATCCCTAGGTGTGAAGAGCGTGTTCTGCAGGATCATCCCTAGGTGTGAAGAGCGTGTTCTGCAGGATCATCCCTAGGTGTGAAGAGCGTGTTCTGCAGGATCATCCCTCGGTGTGAAGAGCGTGTTCTGCAGGATCATCCCTATGTGTGAAGAGCGTGTTCTGCAGGATCATCCCTAGGTGTGAAGAGCGTGTTCTGCAGGATCATCCATCCCTCGGTGTGAAGAGCGTGTTCTGCAGGATCATCCATCTCTCAATATGAAGTGTTACGTCATGTTTTTCCTACCTGCTGGCGCCATCCCGCTTGTCGCCAGTCTGGGCCCACAGCCACGCCAGCCCCAAATAACACTCAGAGACTCTGTATTTGATATAATCCTGTTGGCCAATTACCATTATTGTTTATGGGCTACCTCTGCCTTAATTATTAACCCATTTCTACTTATCTAAGTATTTCCACGTGGTTGTCTTATCGGGGAGCCTCAGTGGGCATCTTCCTTCCTCCCCGGGTTACATCTCGACCCCTCCTTCCCACTTCCTCTTTCCTCCTTGTCTCCTAGCCCCGCCTATCTTGCTATCTCATTGGCCACAGTGCTTTATTAACCAGTATGAGAAACATATATACAGAATAACATCTCCCATCAATGAAGAGCATGTTCTACAGGATCATCCATCCCTCGGTATGAAGACTCTATTCTGCAAAATGGCTCAAGTCTCCATCACACAGTTTTTCTTCCTAGATCCTCAGCCTTCCCTTACTATTGAAAAGAACTATTAACACAAATCCATAACCCACTCTCTTGTCCAGAGGCCTATAATATCAAATTTTGTTCATTGCCTTGTTGAAACCATGTCCTACACCATTGTCCCTGCTCCATCATTAATTACTAAACAGAAAATCCAACTCATAGAAGACTGAACCGGTTCATGAACTTGAAAGGTTCAAAGCTAGAAATAGATTGATTAAGATGCTTGAATAATGTCACCAAGAGCCAATCTCACTGCTTTTCTATCTCAGACTCCATAGGAAATGAGGTATCTGTCAGCAACTTCAAGCTTACATCCCATGGAAGCCTACCACATGGAAATTACTGTCACTGCTTTAGGAGTTACATGTATGTATGTATGTATGTATGTATGTATGATGTAACTGTGAGCTAATGCAATGGTTCTCAACTTTCCTAATACTGGGACCCTTTAGTGCAATTCCCTCATGTTGTGGTGACCTCAACCATAATTTTTTTTTCATTGCTACATCTTAACTGTAATTTTGCTACTGTTATAAATCGTAATGTAAACATCTGTGTCCTCCAATAGCCCTAGGAGAACCCTGTGAAAGGGTCGTTCTATTGCTGAAGGGGTCGTGACACACAGGACAAAAACTGCTGGACTAATGGAAAAGTCTATGCTTTAGGACAAAATGGATCTGGACTTAATAAACTGTTTGTTACTAAGCAACTTATTCAATATTGATTTCCTTGATTGTTAAATGGGGATCATGTATTAGGGTTGACTCAATGTCCTAAAAACAAAATGAAATAATGGAAATAAAGTGTTTAACACTGGTGTATCAGCAAATCACATACCAAAGTAGCACTAATACCAGTAAGGCCAGGCAAGGTGTGATATCAATATAAATTAGGATACTAGGGTGTCAGAAGGCTCATAGCTGACTGGGTGCATCAGAGCAGAAGAAAGCCTTTATGAAGAAGATGCGGGAGGTGGATTTTAGAAAAAGAAAAGGTGATGATAAGTAGCATCTTCAGGGTATGAATGATGTAGAGCTTGTGTAGAAGGTAAATATAGGTGGGTATGTGGGAAAGTAGCTGGACTTGATTTGTAGGGGTTTGGGTGGGGCTAAGTGAGAAGTCTGAAGTCTATTCACTGAATGAGATATCCCAACATTGGCAAGTAAGGGAGACATAACAAGGAGATGTATGTGTTTCAAAGACTGACTTTGGTGTTCAAACAGATGAAGAGCCAAGAGACAGCTGTCAGTGGCTAATTCGGAAATGTGTTTACAAATCATAAGCAAATGTAAAGGAAGGATTCCTGTCAACTAGTGCCATGGTAACAGAGTAAAGAGAATCATGGAATAAGATTTCAGAGGTAATTAAATTCATCCGCTGATTGGATGTTGGGAGGAATGAAAGGAAAGATTCAACATGTATGTATTTTTAACCCCAGATGGCATGAAGACTAAAGATGCTGTTGACATAAGAAGGAAATAAGTGAGGCGTTAAAGGAAGGGTGTAGAGGAAGGAAAGAATGGAGTTAGCTTGACATGGTAATTTTGGGGTGCTATGACTCAGGTGGTCATGGGCAGATTAAAAGGGTTGATGGGAGAGTTTCAGCCCCTGTTTAAATTTTATCCTCTCCCCCTCCTTTCTCTGTGTTTACTTTCACATTGTAACTGTCAGGTTTAACCATAACCTAAGATTCCAGACCTTTACCATTTTTAGCTTAGGTTTATACTTTTAAAAAATTTGTTTTCCTTGGTCTTTGCCAATACTCTAACCTCAGAAAGTCTCTCCTTCCTTTATCTCTACTCCTATCAAGAAGATTGTTCAAGAAATTTCTCTCCATGGGGCATGGCTGTCACCTAATAGCCCTGACAGTAATATATTGAAGTAAGTCCTCATGGATAGCAGTTTGGGTTTCCACATAAACCAGAGAACAAATATTTTTTTCCTTGCATTTTCCTTTGCAGAAGTATCCAGGAGTGGGTCTACTTGTGTCTCCACATTTGGAGGAAACTGTTCATTCCATTTCTATAACAGTTCCTGTGTGGGTCAAATACAGAATGATACACAGGAAATTCCGATCATATATCTGTGTTCTGAACAGAATTGTCAGCCTGAAGCCATTTCTGGACTCACCCTGGTTATTCACAAGACACATTGGAATTGTTACTCAATCATTTTAAGTGAATGATTGCATATCAGTGTGGTAGTTTGAATTAAAATGTCACCCATAGGTTCATATATTTGAATGTTTGATCCCCAACTGTTTGCAAAGGATTAGGCCTTGTTGGAGGAGGTATGCTACTAGGGTAAACTTAGAGGGTTTCAAAAACCCACATCATCTCCATCTCTCTGGCTCATATTTGTAGATCATATGTAAGCCCTCAGCTACAGCGCCAGCACCCTGTCTGCCTGCTGGCTGCCATGCTCCTTGCCATGACTGCCATGGTGATGAACTCTAACCCCTGGAACTATGAGACTCCAAACTGTTTCTGCTATAATTTGCATTGGTAATAGTGTCTCTTCACAACAATAGAAAAGTAACTAAGGCAGTTATTGATTTAAATAACAACCCAATAAATCTTTGCATTATAACAAATGAGGTTTGCCACTAGTTTGGCTCTTCAATTTGTTTGTTTCGTCTTCAACATTCCTACATTTCAAATTTGAGAAATATTTAAAATGCTTGAATAATTTCTTTCATTTTGCCACGAAAGCTACAACAAAATACAAATGTCTACCAAGTAGTTTTCAGTAAATGTCCTAGTTAGGGTTTCTGTAGCTGTGATGAAACACCACGTTCAAAGAAACTTGGGGAGGAGAGTATTCATTTGGTTTATGATTCCAAATCACTGTTCATCACTGAAGAAAGCCAAAACAATATCTCAAACTGGGTAGAAGCCTGGAGACAAGAGTTGACACAGAAGCCATGAAGGGGGGGTGCTACTTACTAGCTTGCTCAGTCTGATTTCTTATAGAACCTAGGACCCTAGCCCAGGAATGGTCCCACCCACAACAGGCTGGGATTTTCCTCCATCCACTAATTAGAAAAATGCCTCACAGCTGGGTCTTATGAAGACATTTTCTACCCTGAGGTTCCCTCCTTCCAGGTGACCCTCGCTTGTGCCACTGACACAAAACTATCCAGGACAGTGAATACAAGAAAACATCCAATGATGTATGGAAGCTAGGATGTGTAGAACAAATGCTTTTCCCTTCTTGTACACAACATCATCTCATCTCATTTGAAGGAGTAATCTTACCCTTCAGATCTGCAAAGTCTCGGCCAGGCCATGGGTGAAATGAAAACAGGGTTTTTAGAAAATCAGAGGAAGACACAGAATTCAAGAGAACAGGATATCAAAAACCTTTTTTTTTTTTAAGTGTATGTTCTAAAGTAGACTTGACTCTTAAGAAAAAACTTAAAGAGGAAAAATAAAACCATTTAATTTTGAAAGCGTTTACCTACTCACTGCCCAAGTTGTGGGTTGATTTAGATAACCAAGTAAATCGGCAATTATCCTGATGTGTGCATAGAACTTTGCCTTGAAATAAAATAAAATTTCCCTTCTCTTCACTATCCTGTCTCATCTATCAGAGACTAGACGGCATGAGAGCAAAAGGTTAGACATATCCCCAGTGTCTCTTGACAATAATTGTGTGGCGCTATGGCAACATTTTGAATTCCCATCAGTTGGCACTGAAATGAAATTAGTGTGCTTGAGATACTGTGAATACCTGGTGTTCTGAAGATGCTGAACTTGGCAGATGTGTAATCAAGGAAATCATTTTCAGAGCAGGCTGTGCGGAAAAGCTTGCTGAAGCAATTTGCAAGCATTCTTCTTGAGGGGGGCGGGAAGGAAGACTAGACCATCAATTGGGGAGTGTCAGGCTATCTGCCTGTTATTTCCATGATGGTCATCTTCACATCTATGCTCCTGGCCCTGGTTAGTTCTTGCAGCTTTTGTCCTCTGGTTCAGAATCGGGAGTGACAAAAATCTAAATTCTGAAACACTGCACCTAAGAGGGTCTGCGTGTCCTGGTGGGTCAAATGTCAATGTCAAAAGCATATGCCATCTGACACCAGAAGCTGGCTGATGGCTTCTACAAGTCATAACGAAACACAGCCTTCTGTTTACACTTCTTCATGGGAATTAAATACCAAAGTGAGACTTTCATATGCATGTGCGCGTGCGTGCGTGCGCGCGCGCGCGCACACACACACACACACACACACACCATCCTTCACTCCTGATCCCTCCACCTAGCCTTTCATTTACTGCCAACATGACCATTCAGGACAGCCTATTGCGGCTGTTTCATGGGAACTGGATAATAAAGGAAAGTAAATAAAAAGTTATAATGATGAAAACATGCCTTCTGCTCAACAGCTAATTGGTGGTTCTTTGCTATACTCAAGCATAATATGATCAGTAGGCTCTAGACAGCCAGTTGTTTTAAAGGTTACCCACAGCTTCTTCTTAATCTATGGGTCATGGCTCCTTTGGAGGTCAAATGACCTTTTCACGGGGTCATGTATCAAATATTCATGTCAGATATTTACATTGCAATTCCTACCAGTAGAAAAATTACAGTCATGAAGTAACAATGAAAATAATGTTATGGTTGGGGGTCAGCATAAGATGGGGAGCTGTATTCAAGGGTCGCAGCGTTAGGAAGGTTGAGAACCACTACCTCAGTGGGAGGACATCTGCCTAGCAACGGGCACTGCAGTAATCCTCGGCAAAAGGAAGTAGGGGAGGGAAAGAGGACAAGAGATATGATTAAAAAAAAAAAAAAAAAAAAAAGTCTAGCAGAGTAGCAGAAAGAGAGAGAGAGAGAGAGAGAGAGAGAGAGAGGAAGGAATGAAAAAAGGCTAGCATAAAAATAAATTATCAGACAACACTCGGAAGAAGATACCTATTTTTCTATTTATAAATAAGGAAAGAAAGGCTCCTGTGAGGTATGAAGCAGATTGCCCAAGGTCAAGTGGATCGTAAGCTGTGGATGTGGGCTTTGAGCCAGGCCTGACTGATGCCAAAATTGACAGTCCAGTATCACACCACTACAAAGCTTATATTTTTCTTTTATCTATGGACAGGAACAATATTCACCCTGGTTTTAACAATAAAATCCTGCTCAGGAGTGTATACGTGAAATAAATAACCCTGTCCAGAAGAGTAGTAAATAAAGCAACCAAACAGAATTTCCAATCCTGCAACTCAACCTACACAGACCTGATTTTCCTCTCACCCGAGGAGGAGACAAACAAGCACCCCAGTCCCCAGCTGCAGGGCTTTTACTGTTCTGTATTTATCCCTGAGTTGCAATTCCTACTGAATTGAAAACACACTCTTCTGCTGCTCCAATAGTGAGGCATTTACCTGCCCACACTTCTAAAACATCGCTCTGAAGGCCTAGTAAGGAAGCTGCCACTCTTGAAGTCTAGTTCTCTAAGCCTTCTCTTTCGACCTCTGATAATATTATTATGTCCCGACTCTGTGTACACAACAAGAGACCAACCACTGACTCTGACTCTGAAAGCACGCAAGCTAGAAGTAAACAAATGGGCCCTGGAAAGCACATACTCCTTCCTGCCCCACTTTCTTTTGCTTTAAAATTTTCCATTGTACATATACATTTTACATGGTACTATGCTATACAAGGACACTTATTTGTTGTTGTTCTGTTTTTGTTTTTTGAGACACAGTTTCCCTGTATTGCTTTTGGAGCCTGTAGACTAGGCTGGCCTCAAACTCACAGAGATCTGCTGGCCTCTGCCTCCTGAGTGCTGGGATTAAAGGCGTGCACCACCATCACCTTACAGGGACACTTTTACACACGTATACATTGTATGGTGAACATATTTCTCTCTACATGCCTTACAACCTCTCCCCCCCCACTAATCTCTTTGTTCTCCTAGACACTTTTGATTTTATTTTTACTTTTATATGCATACATGATATCACATATCTATACAAAGTTTAGGCATCACAAAAGAAATAAAACATGCAATATTTGACTTTCTGAGATGATCTTGGTTTGCTTAATTTGATTGTCACCAGTTGTATCCATCCTTTTGTAAATGTTATCACTTTGTTCGTTATGGGTGCTGGGAATTGAACCCGGGTCCTCTGGAAGAGCAGCCAGTGCTCTTAATTGCTGAGCCGTCTCCCCAGTCCCTGAACTTATTTTCTTATCATGCTTACTTGAATCATAACTGAAAGATACCCCTGTTGGGTGTACGGAGAACCTCCAAAAGTCCTCTGACCACATTCCGAAGCCAGGCTCCTCCCACCTTCAATGACTCAGGGCTAATGTTTCATCATCAGTACGTGCCAGTGGGACGTGTTCCCACTATCTGCAACTGCACCGTGTTTTCTACCCTAACCCTAACCCTATAAAGCTTGCCCTCACAACCTGGCCCACCGCTGTCTGCATCCCCACTCAGCAGCAGACATTTTCCACTGTCCCTCCACATCCCATAAACATCTCTTGCCTGAGGTCTGTTCCAGATTTTTGTGGCATTCCTTACCCCCACCTGTAGGGAGCCGTTACAAGTACCGTTGGTAGACAGGAGAGATGCGCATGCGCTGGGCAACTGTCAAAACCGTTGGTAGACAGGAGAGATGTGCATGCGCTGGGTAACTGTCAAACCCTGGGTCCCTGCCTCTCCCATGGCGTCATATGGGCCGATGAGCAGCAGCCAGTCAGGGGGTGACACGTCCAAGGCAGAGGCTGCTAGCCTATATAAGGGATGGGTTTTGTGTGTTTGGGGTCTCTCTGTCCTGTAAGCTTATGCTCTCCCTCTCAAGAGCATTAAAGCTTTACTGCAGAAGGATCCTGAGTGTGCCGAGTCGTTCTTGCTGGAGAGACGGTAGCGCGGGACACCCACCTGCCCCACCATATCACTCCACCGCACACACTGCTCCGCACTGCCCGTCACCAAGATACTCTTTGGCCATGAAGCCCTTCCAGCACCTCCATGGAAGAAATGCATCTATGTTCTGGTGAGAAAACCAAACTCAAACACTGAAAACAGCAGAAAGTGATCTGAGTAAAAAGCTTCAAAGGTACTTTTCAGAATGGAACTCTGCAGATGCAGAAGAAATCAAATAATTTTTCCTCATCAGAAAGGATTATTTTTAAGCTCAGCTGCAAATTACAGAAATGACACGCTTGCTAGGCAGTGGTGGTACACACACACCTTGAATTCCAGCACTTGGGAGGCAGAGACAAGGTGGATCTCCGTGAGTTCACGGCCAGCCTGGTCTACAGAGCTAGTTCCAGGACAGCCAGCGCTACACAGAAAGGCCCTGGATTTGTGACATGCTGCTCACTCGCTCACAACTTTTATTTCCAAAAGACCAAATGACTTCCCTACTCCTGAAGTTATCTAGACTCTTCGTGATTCTGTTCTTTATACGGCCACTCCGGGTGAGCCAGGAGGCCTGAGTTCTCACACCTAGATGTGGACAGCCGGGATGGAGTGCTGGGGGACCCTGAGTCTGCAATGACTAACACCTGCGACAAATGCTTATCGTTTGCTTAGTTAAGTGTTGAGTTCTATGCTATGGCATTATCTTTCTATCGCTTGTGGTGACCCTATGAAATAGACCATTCTCACTTTATAGACAAGCAAACTCACAAGTAAACAAAACATAGAGAATGTAAGTTGTGAGACACCATAAAAAAACAAGTTGAAGGAAGGCCTGAAACTCTGATTCCAGAGCTCCAGATTAGAACACAAACGACCAAACACCTTCATTTCCTGTCTGAAATAATCACACTCTCCCCTACACTCATTCTGTGGCAGGTTCCCATCCAACCTACAAAACAAAACCAATGTTCAGTTATCCACTCCAGAAAAGGCCCTCCTTAATTCTCTTGGGACCTAACTGACATCTATTCTGGCCAGCACTGTACTGAGACTTAAGTGATTCTTACCTTACACATGCACACACACACACACACACACACACACACACACACACACACACACACATACACACACATGCACACGCACCCACGCACACACACAAGCACACACACAAGCACATACACATGCACACACGTGCACACACACACACACACACACACACACACATATGCACACATGCACCCATGCCAGCCTCTATCTCCACATCACACAAAGAAAGCAGTTCAGATAAGCATGGGAAAGGATGACTTAACAACTAGCTAACTGCTTGAAAAGAAAATCAATCTAATCAGACCATAAACCAAAGTAAATGCAGGTGGATTAAAGCGCTAACGGTTTTCTTTCTTTCTTATTTTTTAAAGGAAAGAATGAGAGAAAAAGAAATCCAAACATGATGGAGCTTAAATAAGAGGAAGTATTTATCAGCACCCTAGAAGGGAAGAACCTTCTACGTTTCCAAGAATAATCAAAATCATAAAGGAAAAGCTCAGTGGGTATCACTAAAGATCTCTGTCCTTTTGTCTAATAGAACTGAAATTAGAAGGATTGCAAGAAACTAGGAGGATGTGTTTATCTCAACTAAGGCAGAAAAGAACATTCTACTGGGTGTTAAGTCATTGCGATAAGCGCTATGGTAATATTTTGACCCACGAAAAGCTTCAAACGTGGGTGACTCCTACAAACAAAATGTTGGGCAACACAAGCCAGGCTTCAAAAAGAGGCACAACTAAATCTTATGAATGCCTATATATGCAACACAAATGAAAGGAAAAAAAACAATCATCAAAGGGTGGGGCAGGGCACAGTATTCACCCTGTGTACCTCAGCATGAGTCACAGTTGCAAAGAAGTATTCTGCAAATACAGTTTTCACATTGAGCACGTATTTTACACGTACTCTTCCTTCTCTTTCTTATACACAGTGGTCATTGCTTATCCTTGGCCTTGCTTCCTACAGACCCAGTTACCAGGGTTTCAACTAACTACAAACACAACAATTTAAATAAAATAGTACATTTTAAGTCATGTGATGATCTGAGTCGTGTGATGAATATCGGCGTTCCTCGTCATCTTACCCTTCAGGGAATTATTCCTTTCTCAGCGTGCCCACATGGTGTATACTGCCCATGCACTGGGAACTCAGTACCTTTCACTAGATCAACCGTCCGGGCTCTGAGGTGTCCTGCCCACGTAGCCCTTATAAACCCAGTTCTTGTTTCTGTACCTGCTAATGGTCCCAAAGCACAAGTGTGACACTGGCAAGTCCTATATGTTAAGGAAAAGTCTACGCTCTTCTTTTCATTGAAAAGGTGAACATCTTAATAAGGAAAGGAAGATTGCACACCCAGGTTGCTAAAATCAATGCTAAGGATGAATTTCCAGTCTGCAGGAATGGGAAGAAGGTGGGTTGGAAACATACACTTAGTATCAGTGTGACACCTGAAGCCAAAAAAGAGAAACACATCTGTTCAGGGTAAGTGTTTTAAGATGGAAGAGCATTAAACACCTGGATATATTGGGGGCAGGGGATAAGACCACATAGGACTTGAGGCAGCTGTGCACTCACATCTTTTCTGCAGAGAAAAAAGACAAAGGGGGACTGCAGCACATGACTAACCATGGTTTTCTGAAGAAGGTGGAAGCTGTGATTGTTTTTATTTCTTTTATTCAATTTCTCCCCCTGGGGCTACTGATTCTGGCTCAAGACAGTATGTTAGCTAGATTTCTGCTTCTATGGTTTTCTTTCAGAGTCAGCCCTTTATCATCCCCATTACCTCCATCTGGAGTTTCACCTTCTCTCGGGCTCTGCACCACAGTTTGCTTCCCAGCTCACCATTTATCTCTCATGTCTAGATCAGCGCTGACATGGACTCAGGATAATTGCTTTCCTCTCCCACTACAGCCTCGCAATAACCCTTCTGCACATTCAGTGACAGCCCAGGCATGGTGCATATCAATCCTGAGACTCAGCGATGTGACCATCCCTTGTTTTAACTCTATGACGGTGCTAATGAAACAGCTTTGCTCCCATTGAAGGGATTCTATTCTCTCCAGGACAATACTTAAACCAGAGAGCTCTCAGCATGGTGGACAAGTATAGAACAGGACATATTGATTCCATACACTGAAGTTTGGGTCCTGGTACAGTCACTGAGTTGTCGCATGACCTTCAGAGAGTTATTCTTTTCATCTCCTTCCTCGTCTGGAAAATACAGTTAACATTCACACCTACCTTAAACCTTGTGAAGATATTAAATGAAATGATCTGTGCAAAGCCCTTAGCACCTCGTATTTAAAAGATGTTCCTGTTATCATCTCCCTAGTAACAACCTCACTTATCATCACGTCATGTATCCAAGCATATATTTAAATTTTATAGAAGATACCTGGAACATTTTACAAGTGATTAATTCTATTAAAGGTTTTTTTTGTTATTGTTATTGTTTTGTTTTGGGTTTTTTTGTTTTTTTTTTTTTGTTTTTTTGTTTTTTTTTTTTTTTGCCTGCCACATCAGCAACTTTGTGTAAAAATACTCTTGAAGAGATGCTATTCTCAATTCTTCTGCTTAATAAATCCCTTTCAGCAGTACAGGACCATGGACCTCATTTAAACACAGTTAGTATGCACTGCGTGGCATCCTTGGAGAAGTGGAAAGAGGCAGTGTGGACAGAGGTGGTGGGCAAGGCTTTTGTGAGTCATTGAGAACTAGTGCATGAGATTCAAGGAAACCCTCAATGCAGCTTGTCACTGATGCAAATCTAGGACCGAGTGTGAAAAAATACCAGTCCTAAGGTTTGAGTAGATGGAGTTCTTAGATGGATGGCTTTCTTTTGCCTGATTGGTCAACTCAATTGTTTTATATTTTGACAACATAATAGGTAACTAGTTAATTTTTTTTTAGCAATGAATTCAGTGTATCTTCCTGGTCACAGGACAGATGCCTGAATTGCATTGCAACAACAACAACACCACACACACACACACACACACACACACACACACACACACACACACACACACACACACACACACGCCTTCCATTCCTTTGTTGGAAATGGCTCCTCCTTGTGCCTTTGAAAGCCTGTATCCCTTCCTGTCCCCTCCTGAACCAGCCTGCTGGGGAGAAACCTGTTTCCCTTCTGGAGAAATGCTCCTGCAAACTGAAATGCTTTTCCAAACCAGGGTGGTATTACTCAAATCACTTGCAAGCTCAGCTCCTCACAGTGGTATCTAGAGAAGACAAAGAAATAGCTGGTTTCCTGAGTAAAATCAGTGGTTTTCTCAAAGTGGAGTGTGTGGCAAGCAACACAAAATACAATTCCGTTTTGGATAAGGCTGAGCAGTAACGTACCCTGATAATGAATGGGTCTACTGGCATTCGCCTTCATACATTCATTTGCAAGCTCAAGCAAGGGCTGACAAGTTTCCTATTACACCTTACCTGATTATCTCCAAGAAAATGAATATGATTTTTGGTTTACATCTGCCTTTGAAAGGGAACACTATATATGAGCTTAGAAACAGGCAAAGGTTCTCTCATCTAACTTGAATGTATTACTCAGAAAAGCCACAAAGACCCCAGTTGACATATTCCATGCTTAACTATGTGCTTAACATTTATAGGTCATTTAGTCCTCATCTGCATTATAATTTTGCTATGTGCCATAAATGTAAAATGAGCCTCAGTGCCATTGTGATGTATGGCTTCAGTTTATTACATTTCCATAAAGCTGTCCCATATTTACTACGGTTTTATAACTTTGCTAAATGATTTTCTTCAGCTGCCAACACAAAGCTATTACCATAGTAACAGTATAGTTTCTCTCTATCCCATTTGTAGGTATCTTTGGTTTCACCGAAGGGGCACATTTTTCATTAAACTTTACGGCACATAAAGTTGTAAAGGTGACAGCCAATCACTGTTACCACTCTAGTAAGAACATAGTTCGGAACTTTACCCTTGGGTCATTGGGAACAATTATTGGCTTAGATAGTGAATGGCTTAGAAATTTCAACTTAGCCTACTTAAGCAAAGGACAGAGAAGAACATCAAGAAAGGTCAGTTTATCTGCTAGACATCTCTTAAGGGTGTAGCATCCAGACAGGGCAGGTGATGCCTCCTTGTCAGCATCCTGGAGATGCCGTAAGTAGGCACCCCGATTCTGATCTCTCCCTAAAATGTTCAGGGAAGACTTGCTCTGTCATCAGACAGACCTCAAACTCCTCCTTGGATTTCATTGCCTTGACAAACTATGGTTACAGAATCCTTTTTAATTGCACATTTGTCTTTTTCTTAGACTGTCAATCCAGGGCAATGAACTTCATGAAAATAGGGACCTTCTCTACCTCTTTGTCTTACAACCCAAGTATTAAGCACAGTGTTTAACACATCACAGACTTTAGATGACTCGATGGGAATTAAAATAAATGACAGCATTTATTTTAATCAGTAGGGTCTTGAGTCCTATAGCTCTCCACCTACCAAAATCATAAAGTAAAAACAAAAACTATGCTATTGTTTCAAGAAAGACAAACCTACAGCAAGCTTAACACAGTTACTTGTTCTGGTCTTTGGGTCAGAGTGGCAGGATTGATGTGGCATCTCCCTGGCCCTGAACTCAAGATCCCCCTGCCTCTGCCAACCAAGTGCTAAGATAACAGTAGTGTACTAGCATGCCTGGATGAGACAGCTACCTTCTGCCATCAACACGGCAGCAGAAACTCCAAATGAACCTTGGACTAGGCTCTTTGTCATATGCCTACCATCCCCCTCACTGCCGGACCTGTCAGAGCATGACTGACAAGCTCATAGGACTACATCTTTATCTTCGCTAATATTACAAGTCTGCTGCTCCTGATAATATGACTTTGGCTTCGACCCACCCCACACCTCAGCTGCTGGACACATCAGGTCATTTCCATATTGAAAGCTTTGTCTGCAGTAGAGCAGATGTCCTCATCAGCCGTGCATGTTGTGCGGATAAAGGCACCAGTGTTGTGCATGGAAGGCATGAGCTGTTGAGCTCTTCAGAAAAAGCAGTAAATGTGATCTTATGTCTTTGGAGTTATTTTTAATCCATGGGGTAGCATGAAACTAAAGTATTTCATTATGATATTTTTAATTTTTATTTTTGTATGTGATATATATTGCCTGTACATTTCTGTATATCCATATGTATGCAGGTATGTGCAGACACGTGTAAGCCAGAGACAGACATGAATATCTTTCTTAGTCACTCTCTAGTTTTGAGACAAGGTTTTAACCTGAAGCTTACCTATTTACTGGTGCTTTAGGTAGCTGCCTTTTTCTGCTTCTGCCAGCACTGGAGTTGGAAACTGGGGCCTTAATGCCTGGCTTTTTTTTATGTGTGTGTGGTGGATCCCAGTTTACGGGGGGGGGGGGGGGGGTTTAACCTTCCATGGCAAGAAATTTATTGACTGAGTCATCTTTTCAGCCCCTCATTATGGAATTTTCATATGTACATGTCATTTTATTTTGTCCCAATTCATCCTCTCTTCCTCTATCCTCTGTGCCTCCTAACCCTTTCCCTCCCCAAACAGCCCCTCCCTCTGCTTTCATCTTACATGAACTCCATCACTCTCTTTTCCCTGCTCCCTGAAGATCTCTTCCTCCCCTCTCATGGACACACACCTAAACACACACACACACACACACACACACACACACACACCTAGGATCTGCAATGATAAAAATAAATGATTTCCAGATCCATTCATTTTCCTGCAGATGTCATGATTTCATTTTTCTTTATCTATTCATCTGTTGATAGTTATCTAGACTGGTTCCATTTGCTCACAGTTGTGAATATTGAAGCAGTAAACATAGATTGACAAACATTTCTATAGTGCGTTGATTTTTGAGTGCTACTGGCATGTATACATGCATCCTAATTAACATACCTGGGTCATATAGTGGTTCTATTCTAAGACTCCTAGAGACCTTCATACTGGCTTTTACAGTGCTCACACATGTGTGTATTCCCACCAGAAATATTTAAAGGGTCCTCTTTATCCACAGCTTCACCAATATTTTTGTCATTTGCTTTCTAGATGGCGGGCGCTGATGTGACTGAGGTGTCTCAGGGACTCTCAAAGCAGACACATTTCCCTGAGAGCTCAGGGTGTTAAACTCCTTTCTGAGTGTGTATTAACCATTTGTGGTGCTTCTTTTGAGCCTATTCAATAATGAGCCTATTTGTTGATTGCTTGATTTAGAGATATGGTGGGTGTTTTTATTTTTCCAGTTCTTTACATAGTCTATATATTCATCCCCTATCTGAAGTATAAAGGGCAAATATTTCCTACCATTTTAGAGACTGTTTCTTCACTCTTGTAAATTTTACCTGTACTATTACAGCTTTTTCTAGGAAGTCTTTTGTCTCTGCCTCTATCTTGAAGTGTTTCTATGTTTTCCTCCAGCAGTTTTAAAGTTCAGGGCTTTAATTGAGATTCCGCAATATGATTTGAATTGCTTTATGTGCACTGTGAGAGATAAGGATCTAGTTTCATTTTTGTCCATGTGGAAATCAAGTTTTCCCACACTTTTCTCCAAAGACTACGTTTACTCCTTTGCCAAAAATAACATGCCTACAGCTTTGTGGCTTCAGTTTTTTCTCTTTCCTGTTGTCCCATGTGTCTATTTTTATGCCAGATACATGCTGGGGTGTTTGTTGTTTCTATGACTGTAATATAGTTTTGAGATCAAGTACTTGTGGTACCTATATCTATAGTTGAGTGATGCTTTGGTTATTTGGAGGTCTTTTGTATGTCCATATGAATTGTAGGGACTTCCACATGTTGTTTTTATAGTTCTGTGACAAATACCATTGAGATTGATAGGGACCGTGCAAAATCTATAAACTGCTTTAAGTAATATAACCATTTTCACAATATTAATTCTGCAATCATGAGCCTAGGAGGTCATGGTCATTTCTTCCTCTACGCTTCCTTCAGTTTGTCTCTTTTGTTGTCTTAGAAGTTTTCACTGCACAGGCCATTGTTTTTTTTAGTTGATTCCTGGGTGGGTCTTTTTTTTTTTCTATCTCTCTTTTTTAGCCTACTATAAATAGATTTTGTTTTTTTTATTTTCTCCCTCTCTCTTTTTTTAGCCTACTATAAATAGATTTTGTTTTTCCCTTTCTCAAAAAGTTCAGGGTTGGTATGTAGAGAAGCTACTAATGTTATATGTTAATTTTGTATTATGTTCCTTATATGTTAATTTTGTTATATGTCCCTTGTATGTTAATTTTATATATGTTTCTTGTATGTTAATTTTGTCTTATGCTCCTTGCATGTTAATTTTGTATTGTGCTACTCTACTGCTGAAACTATTTATTGTATCTAGAAGTTTTCTGATGGAGTCCTCGGGGCCTTTTTAGATAGTGTCCACAAATGGAGATAATTTTATTTCTTCCTTTCCTGTCTGTATCCCTTTCATTTCTTTTGCTTGACTCGTTGCCCATACAAAATTTCAAGTGCTACACTGAGTAAGAGCAGAACAGTGGGCATCTCTCTCACTCCACATTTTAGAGAATATGCTTTTGGTATATGTTGGGTATAGGTCTGTTCTGTCAAATGTAGCTCACATTAAGGCGTATTTCCCGTGTTTTTAATTCTTTGGTGCCTCTATCACAAAGGGCTTATGAGCTTTGTTCAAAGTCTTTCCCGCATCACTTGAAATAATGGCATGAGTTTTTCTTCCCTGTATTTGTGCACCCTATTACATGTACTGATTTGTGTATGCTGAACCAACCTTGCATCATGACTCTGAAACCAATGTGTGCACAGAGTATGATTTTTTAACACGTTCTTGGATTTGGTTTGTTGGAAATTTTATTCAGAATTTTCGAATCTAGGTTCATTTGGGAGGTTGACTGACAGCTTCCGTTTTCTGTTGTAGCCTTACCCAGTTCAGGTGACAAGGCAATGGCTGCCTTCATGAAATAGATTTGGCATGGCTCCTTCCCTTTGTACTTTATTCAATGGTTTGAGAGGCTTTAGTGTTTGTTCTTCTTAAAGGTTTAGTGGAATTTGGCATTGAATTTGCCAGGCCTGGACTTTTCCTTGTTAAAACAGAATTAGTTTTAGTCTAAAGGAAGATAATTAAATTGAAAAATCACATTGAGTCAATACAATAAAGGAAGAACGTTTAGATGCCAAGATGTTTCTCAACAGCACCATGTGTCTTCATGAGAAAGCCCCACTGTCCATAAAGCAGGCCGAGTGGCTGCATCTGAGACTTTAGCTACAAGGATGAAGACTGTTCCAAGAGGCTCAGCTTGGGCCTGTGCCCACAGGGCTCAGCCAGCTTGCTTGGCTTACAGCCCTTAGCTGTGCCACCATTCAGTAGCTGTACTGCAATGGCCCCAAAGGGAACCTACTAAGGGACAGTAGGGAGATGGCACACAGAAAGCATCCTAGCCCTCACGTTCCATTCACACAACAACAGAATGGCCATGTTCATTTGTGAAGGCCGCCACGTTAGCTAACAAGTTAACAGTATCATCTGGAAGATTCTATGTGAATAAATGCTCCCATCTTCCTTCTTGCGGAGTCACAGGAAGGTAAAGGCAAGCATGATGGGAGTCTTGGTACTGAGTATGCTATCCTGTTCCTGAACAGACTCCCATATTGTGATTTATAAAATCCAAATTTATAAAAGAATATTATTAAAAAGGCATTATGATTAATTATGATGAACACACATTACTGACACTTAGTGACAACTAATAACTACATAATTTCAAACACAGGAGATTCCTTTACTATCTTTTCTAAAGAATACTTCCCTTGCTTTATAGCTATTATTTTCTATTAGTTCAGCAAGATAGAAATGTCAATTTTTTTTAATTTATTGGATTGATTTTTTTTTAAAAAAAAAAAAAAGTCCTTTGGTCAAATTGATTTAAAAAGGGGGGGGGGCTTCCTGATATGCTACAACAAAACATTCAACAAAAATGCATCAGCATTAAAACAGTTAATCTCCTTTTTTATTATCCAGAAAATCTTTCTCAAAATCAATATTAATTAAGTCTACTACAACAAATGGACTCACGATGGAGAAGTAATCAAAACACACAAGCATTTGTGGCCAGCCCTACATGGCTTCATTACTGATGTGTGTTGCCACCTTATTGGCAATTCAGCATAAATATTCAGGCAGAATCCTTTAGGAGTGGAACAGAATACTCCCCGTGGTGATTTTTGTTTCCCCTTTCACATAAATACAAATCTCCATCCATGCATCCATCCATCCATTCATTCATTTCACAAGTAACCACTGCATCACCCCTTTGTAGCAAGTACCATCCTAGGTTTATGATATATAACTTGGAGGACCTGGTTCATTAATCCAGGAATGATGACAAATACTAACTATAACATATTCAGATAAATGCTACTGGAGTTACCACAGTGCAAAGAAAATGCTGTCAGGAGAGGACCTCTAGGTAGAAGCCTGGGAGGAAGTCAGAGGTCCTATGCTCGTATTCCTCTCTGGCAAGATATAGAAGAATGTTCTCCAAAGTGTGATCAGCGTGGCTATGGTGACTTCTGTTACTTTGTTACTAATCCATTCCATATGAAGCATTCTTGGTCCTTGGGCTGAGTTCTGACTTTCTGCTGCTTTTTCTTTTCTGAAATTGTAAGTAACATGTCAGGGCTGCTTTTGCAATGGTAGTGCCCTTTGTGGCTCTAGAGCTGTGGTTCTCAACCCATAGGTCATGACTTGGGAAGCAGAGGCAGACTCTGTGAGTTTGAGGCCTGATTGATCTACATCAGCAGTTTTCAACCTGTGGGTTTTGA
This sequence comes from Cricetiscus sungorus, assembly GCA_030556225.1. Lineage (NCBI taxonomy): Eukaryota > Metazoa > Chordata > Mammalia > Rodentia > Cricetidae > Cricetiscus > Cricetiscus sungorus. The sequence goes on along the minus strand of JANBXA010000611.1, from coordinate 494,386 downwards.
CCCTTTTTCAGTGGTCGCCTAAACCACCAGCAAACACAGATGTTTACATTACGATTCATAACCGTAGCAAAATTACAGTTATGAAGTAGAAATAAAAATAATTTTATGGTTGAGGATCACCACAACCTGAGGAACTATATTAAAGGGCTCCATCATTTGGAAGGTTGAGGACCACTGGTGTAGTGAGTGGTAGAGTCTATGTGAATCCCCCAAACATTTCTGAATGTTGTCAGTAAAAGCCACGAGCCCAGGAATAACGACTATGGATTAAGATCAGCTATTCTATGAAGAGAGAAAACGGGGAACTGAACAGCAGCAGAGGCAGCTCTCATAGCCAGTGTGACCCGGGGCAGTAGCAAACGAAAATCTCACTGAACGTAAAAACAAAATAAAATGAAATGTAATAAAAGGTCCGTATTTTGAATCTATAATGTTTTATGCTAGGGCTGTGATTGCCTGTGCCAGCATATAGAGTGAACCTTTTTCTGACTATAGATTTGCCAAGTAAATTTTCAAGCAACCCTTCTCATAATAGCCCAGTCCAGGGGGCCAGAATGGGTTCCTGACTTTGTCAATTTGGAGTTTGTCTTCTTTGTTTCGCAGCAAAATCCCTTTCTATGGCCCCAAACTGGTATGACATTTACTTTGTATCCCAGGATGGGTTTTAATTCATAACAATCCTCCTGCCTCACCCTCCAAAGTGCCAGGATTACTGGTGTGAGCCACCAAGCCTGTCCACTCCTAAAAGAACGTGTTTATAAAGTAAGATGATTGCAAATTCAGTCTAGAATTGCACCGCTCATGTTCAACTGCCACATCGCATCTGGCAGGCACTCTTACACAATTCATTCTTGTTGTCCTCTAAAATTCCCATGTTAGTCTCAGGAGTTCCTAAGTTATATAATGTTTATGTAATTGAAATTACAACCAAGCACACAAAATGAAGAACAAATCAAACCGTCATCAGCAATGCTTGCAGTTTAAGAGGCGATAGCTAAGTCCTTTGGCCTCAAACCGGGTCTTGCTTCCTAACTTAAGGGTGTGTGTGATTCTCCTGGAGACCCTGTTGCTTGAAAGTCTGGTTTAGAGATGGAGCAAGGCTTGGTTAGCATCTGTCTATCTGTCTGTCTGCTTGCTTGCTTAAGAGATAAGACCTCCCAGGGTTGCCCAAGCTAGACCCAAACTTCCAGGCTAAAGAAACTCTGGCCTTAGCCTTCAAAGCAGCTGTGTGTCTACAGGTGTGTGTGCCCAACTACCTTAGAATCCAAGAGTCTAAGGAGCCTTCAGTGATGCTTGATGCTTTTACATCAGGTTTCTAGATATAAAAGTTCCCACATTTTTCCAGATGCAAAAAACAGTGATGTCACTGTCTTGCCTACACAGTGGTCACCTGAGTCACCCCTAAAAGGTGCCAGTGTAAGCAGGGCAATACCTTGGAATCATTTTCTTTTTTTCTTCCCCCCCCCCCCAGACAGGGTTTCTCTGAATTGCTTTGGAGCCTGTCCTGGAACTTGCTCTGTAGATCAGGAACCATTTTCTTAAAAGCTGACCAAGTGACAACCATGTAGCTTACAACTTGACCATCTCATGAGGTGTGATGCTCAAGTCATCATTTCTGCAACTCCAGTGAGTGGATGCTTTAACTGAAGGTGGTTAAATGGAACTAACTGACAGCCCTCAGGTTCAACAAAGCAGTGCTTGAGTTTTTTAAAACTGACATCTAAGACTTCTGATTTCTTCTGTAAGAAAAAAAAAACACACTAATTTTCTGATTCAGTGTATAGTATGAAATCACCTATGATGTCATGGTTTAGTTTTGCAAATTTGTGCCTTTGCTGTAATACCATTTTTGCACAAGTAATTCTGTAGTGCTTTTGTCCCCTTAATATACAGTTGGGGCAGCTGCCATCTTTGACAATGCACTTTTATTGGCGCACTATCACACTCAATCACATACACAATTACGTATTTTTCTATGGCTGGTTGGGGAATGTCACAACAAAGTATATGGCCTACGGAGCCTAGAATATTTACTATCCAGAACATAACTGAAGATGTGAACTAACTGCTGATATCTGGGACCATCCATCAAAGCTCACAGCTAAGCATAATGCTGTCCAACAGTTCCTCACAATAGGAACAAGGCTCATTCTGAAAGTCAGTGACACCTTAGTATTTCCACCAATGGAAACACTCTCTTAAGATCACTGAAGATACCTGATGATGGTGGCAGAATGTGGTACCAAATTCAGTGGGAAATTGAAATGTACCCTAAAACTGAAGCCAGGGCTCGATGAAACCCAGGCCTGCGAGGGGATAGTGGTCCAGAAATGGATCCCCTGTTCTAACTGTCCTTTGTGCCATAGTGATACTGAGCCACAGGTCTGTCAAGCCCAGGAGCAGTTGCTACAGCCTGGGCTGCAAGCTTTCAGCAGGGGGGTTTCTAGGCACAGCCTCTCTGTAATTCAAACTGCTTCTACTAATTGATTGCCTTTTGTTTAGAGTCCAAAATAGAACATTATCCTTTTCATCAATTTTCTCAGCAGTCTGCAAATGTACTATTTATTGTGTGTAAAGTTCTCCTTAAGTAATATTCAATCATCTTTCCAAGCAATTTCAGTGAGCAATGTTCCTGGAGATGCTTAACAGCCTGTGCTACCTAGATACTGCATGCAGCCCAGCCACTGAATGCAGCCTAGATACTGTGTGCAACCCAGACACTGCGTGCAGCCCAGTTACTGCATGCAGCCTAGGTACTGTGTGCAACCCAGACACTGCATGCAGCCCAGACACTGCATGCAGCCCAGCCCAGCCACTGCATCCAGCACCACTCATGACAGAGGGCTAACAGCAGAGCTCTTTAAGCTTATAATTTCTCTAGGTTTTCCTGACAGTGTTGAAAAATGAACAGCACTGTTTGCATTTCCATGAGCTATTCTTGACGCTGCCTTTGTTCAGGATCCAGGAAACAAGAAGATAAGTCAGATGCATCAGGAAGTCATTTGGGTAGGAGAGGTAATAAGACATTTCATAAAGTGGTATTTCGGCATTATACTTCATATATTTGTGTTTTCATTTTTGAGTGTATTTCATCAAAAACTTTGGCTCCATCTGTAGCTGCTGTTAATAATTTGGATTCAAAGTTTGTCCAAATTATCAGGCTTTAGGGATTAAAGCTGTTATTATTTAAACCCTGATCGTTTACTAAGGGGCTGGAGAGAAGGCTCAGTGGTTAGGAGACCTGGCCACTCTTCCAGAAGACTCAGATTCAATTTCCAGGACCCACATGGCAGCTCACAACCAAGCATCTGTATCCAGGGGATCCATGCCTTTGTTTGGCTTTCACATGTACTATGCATACAAGCGGTGCACAGACATACATGCAGAAAAAAAAAAAAAACACCCACACAAAATTCAAAAAGAAAAAAAAATTAAGCAGAAATAATCTAGACACAGAAAGACAAATATTATATCTTCTTCCTCATAGGTGAAACCTTGAAAATGTTGATTGTGTTGAAATAGAGACTAGGATATTAGTCACTAGAGGTTAGGAATGGCAGAGAGAAAAGAAACCCAGAGCCTGGGTTATAAGTGCTAAGGTACAGTTAAGTGGGAAAAATACATTCTGGTTCACAGTAAGGTGACTACAGTTTATTATAACTGATACTCATTAACATGTACAAGTGTCATATATAAATTAATAAAACAAAACTGACTGTTACCACTCTGTTTAAATGAAAACTGTTAAAAAAGTGTTTGATTTCTTTTTGTTCATTTGTTTGTTTAATAGTTGTAATGAGTAAAAGCCAAAATGGCCTTTTATTGAGTAAACACTCTAAGAAAAAGTATCAGTTATACCAAGATGGACAAGAAGTTCACCTCAAGACAATTCAAACATCCATAGGCATGAGGTACTCTTGGTAGACTCTACTGAACCTTTAGACTGGAGGTCAATGAAAGCTACTGGGGCCATCACACAACCTCACCCCTGAGTGAGTGTCACAAGAGCAAACGTCAGACCAAATCCACCCGAGCAAGCACTAGCACGGATGCAAGCCATCAGGCACACACACTGTCACACAACCTATCCTGTAAGCTCAGCAAAGTCCCAGTATCCTGCTCTCTGAGCAGAAGGAAGAGGACCTTCCATGAAAGCGCCCCTGTGGCATATGGACTGTGTTCCTGGAGCAGCTCTCAGCTCGCCATCTAATCTGGGTACTTCCACTTAGGTGAGGGAATGCATCGTGAAAGGAAGACTTGGCCCTGGGTCGCATTCCTGAGGGCGTTGGGCTGCTGCCAAGAGACATGCTCATGCCCCACTTGTAGCAGGACACACTACCCCAACTTCTAGACAATTTGCTTATCTCAAATACCTCTCACCTCACCCATGGAAAAATATTTCTACTATCCCTTGATCTCAAGTTAGATATTAACTTCTAAATGGTTTGGCTGTAATACTTCTAGGGAATTTACTGTAAGGTCTTTGACATGCCACCTAAGCACTTCTTAAGATTGTCCCTGATTGGGACACTTAGCTAATGGTACCTTGGCATCCGAGTTTATGTGCACATGTGCGCGCATGCGTGCACATATGTAGGCATGAGACATATTCTTTCTTTTGCCTAGTGACCTACAAGACCCCATTCAAATCTCACCCTCTTTGCAAAACCTCCTTAGCTCCCCAGGCTGATATCCAATTAAACTTTTGAGGAAATAAGCATTGTGGTGCCAAGAAGTGAACGTGTGCCTGAAATTTATTTAGATTCACCCTCATAGATGATGTGATAGGAATGGGAATTATGTAGACATAAACTTGGATGCCACACACACACACACACACACACACACACACACACACACACACCAAGCCAAAAGGACAGAATTCCTTTGACTTTGTGCAAAGTCAAAGAGACAAGTCAAGCTGCCTGCCATGGCCAGTCTGTAAGATACCCACAACTGACTGTGGAGTTGCAGAGACTGGGAGAGAGAAACAGGGAGGGCCCATAAATGGCCAGTAGCCAATTGCCTTTGCTTCCTTCCTCTTTCTTATTTTATCTCCATCATTCCCACAGCAAGAGACAGAATGGACACCATGAATTTGTCTCTTCATCTTCCTACTGTTGGCAAGTGAAGGGGGCAGGACATGGCTCAGTCTTTTAAACATTGACCTGGCTGGTTATTGATTCGGCTGTTTCCTAGGCCCCATCCCACTCCTCTGGCATGAGAGGCTGCATCACTAGAATCCAGGAATCTGGGCTTTCCAAACATCTAATTTATAATTCACAGCCTGTAATACAACAGTATATACAGGAAATTGCCTTCGTGCACATGTGTGATTTCTTTAGATGGGGGGGGGGCGTTGTGAAGTAGTTAAAACACAAAATCTTTGAAGTCCCTTCTGCTGCCAGGCTGTGGCATTTTCGAGAGGAAGAAATGGTTATCTGAAGGTAAGAGGCGTCTTTGTCTTTGAAGTATTAATATTGGTGTGATGTGAATCAAACCATTCATGCAGAGAACAAAAGCACTTTTGACTCCGGGAGCCAGCTAAGAGGTTAACTTAAATAAACAGGGAGGAAAAGAGATAGGACAAAAGGTCACCTGAGTCAGAGATCTCGGAGCAGTGCCTCAGGCTGGACAGCTGAATTGAGCTTGCAGTTGGCTCAGGGGTTTACAGCCTCGAGTCACCTGATGTCACATTGTGAAGTCAGTTCAGAGAGAAGGAGGTCTGGGAAGCTCTTCCGAATATTTGAAAACATGGAGTGGGATACTTCTCCAAGTAAAGGTCAAAGAACACAGAGATGTGGCCCACCTAGAGATGAGGACAGTGTGTGCTTAAAAGCAGCCCCGGGCAGCATGCCACACCAAGCTACACTTGGGATAGCTTGGTGTGAGGCCTGAACATCTGTATTTCCTTTGTAATATGAAATGATGCTGAGATAACATGTTTGTAGAGAAAATATTCCTAAGTGCATCCCAGTTTCCCCTGCTTTGGCAAGTTTTCAGTTAATAGATGTGAAAAGATAAGTTATTACACAACCATCATTCACTTATCAAATCAATCAAAACAAGATTCCACAGAGACACTCCGTTTTAAAGCATTGGTAGAGTGAAATTTTGAGATTAATTGCCTTTGACTGGTATTCTCGCCTATTCTTTGCTAAATAATTTTGTCTAGAAACTTCTCAATGGGATAATCTCAATAGAAGTAATTTTCTTCTGTGTTATTCCCCTCACTTTTGTCCTCCGCATGAACTACTGTTTCCTGAATGGAGATGTTGGTGACCTGCCATGGCATGTGGAGTTCTGACACTTTTCTCCATAGAACAAAACACCAGCAACCTGGTGGAATCTTGCTTAGGATTTGCCATATGGCCTATGTCCATCTGAGATTGATTACCAGTAACATGGCTGAGGTCTGAAGACTTGGGAAAGAGAGCTAAAAGTTAATACATTTTAATACAGAATAATTTGAATCTAAAATTATACGAATGAAAAACAGGAGTCTATCAGAGTCAGCAGTTGGTAAAATTCAATGAAAAGGTTGTATATATACTTAGGGGCCAAGGAAGTACCTTAATAAAAAAGTTAAGGAAGGTAGACTCCCCTGCACAATGGTTACAGATCCTTATTGTGAAACCATCACTTCTCCCTGAAGTTACAGATTTGCTGTTGTGCTGGCTAGTTTTATGTCAACTTCACACAAGCCAAAGTCATCTAGAAGAAGGAAATCTCAATTTAGAAAATGTCTCCAGAAGATCCAGGTGTAAGGCATTTTCTTAATCAGCGATCTATGGAGGAAGGCCCATCCCACTGTGGGTGGAGCCATCCCTGGGCTGGTGGCCCTGGGTTCTATAAGAAAGCAGGCTGAGCAAGCCAGGGGAAGCAAGCCAGGAAGCAGCTCCCTCCATGGCCTCTGCATCAGCTCCTGCCTCCAGATTCCGTCCCTGCTTGAGCTCCTGTTCTGATTTCCGTCCATGATTAAGAGAAAACCAAAGTGAAGTGTAAACAAATTTACCCTTTCCTCCCCAATTTGCTTGTTGGCCATGGTGTTTTCCTTGCGGCAATAGACACCCTAAGTAAGACAACTGTCATGGCAATTACAACCAGGTTCCAGCAGTATTTTCAAAGGACTTCTTCTCATTACTCCATCTTAAGTTATGAGCAGAAGTACATGGAAAGACACATCTAGGTAGTTAGGAATACCCACCAGGTCCATTTTTGGTAAAAAAGAAAAAACAACAACAACAACATATAAACAGTAGCTGTCAATCATCACCACTGGGTTAATAGGAAGACTCAAACCAAATTCTGCCCCACATCCCGAATCTAGGTAGAGAGCAAAACCAATGGCTAGCAAGATCTTTATTCTCGCCACTGAAAACAGGGATTGTCTCAAATGTTTCAGCCAAGTGGCGTGTCCTGAATATCAAGAACACCGACAGCTTGTTCCTGTCATCTATTTTGCTAACATTTCTATTTCCAAGCATTTCTATTATTGCTAATTAGACAAAATATCTGGTGTTAAGCTGACATAAAGATAGCTAACTGCTCGCAAAAGCCGCCTGTGGAATGCAATGTCGCTGATCAAACATGACCTTACAACACTTGGAGTGTGAATTCTTGATGTGTCCTCACAATGAGTGTGCCTAGTGTTTAGTCTAAATTCACACACACACGTACACACATGACTCAAAGTGGGTAGTGGGAAATTAGTTAATCATTCTTGTTTTAACACCAGGAAGATATTAAGTTAAATGTAAAGTTATGTGCTAGGACAAAAATATAATCTCATATGAAGAAACATACGTATATTTGATATCAATTGGTCTTGTGATATTTAATAAATTTTATTCTATTACAGTAACAGTTCAGCTTACTGATTCCCATTTAAAATACCTGTTCAGGAGATGGAGAGATTCAGGAGATAAACAACATTGGTTGCTCTTCCAGAAGACCTGAATTCAAACTCTAGCATTCACATAGCAGCTAACAATGGTCCCCTCCAGTTCAAGGGATGCACTGTCCCCTTCTGATCTCCAAGAACACAAGGTAAGCATGTTGTGCACAGACAAACAGTTAGATGGGACTCTTAAACAAGTGATATAAAAATGACATTTTTAATAAAATAAAGGATGTTTGAATGTTTCAGTCTAAATTAGAATCTTATTTTTGTGCCGTACTCTAACTCTTAAAAAGCTTCAAGTTTTTGCTACATTTATGAATATATGTTTTAGGTGTTTATCCAGAAGTTTTGATAGTCAATTGATGTCTTTCAGAAGTTTTCACATCTACAAAACATGTAACTGTGATGGATATGGAATTTAAAAGACTATTTTAAATACGAACAAGTACTATTCATGGACTCTATTAAAATGATTGTAGGTCTCTAAATTCATAAGACATAATCGTTTGCATTCCCAGGGAAAATCCCTGTGTGGTATTTTCCACACAAACAGTTCACCTTAGGGCCCCAAGTTCAGTATTAACATCACAGCGCAAAGATTCCTTCTCACGAGATTGCAAAGAAGGTTACGACAGTTATGGTAAGTTCTTACAAGGTTACACTATTGGAATACCTCCTTGGGATCCATGAAAGGAGGGTCACCATTCCACGCTCTAGAAGTAGAGCAATGATTGTCTCAAGCCTCTCGATCCAGTGTCCTTATCACTATTAATTAGTAGTTTTTTGAAGTACTTAGAACTAAGCAGTTTGTAACCTCAGAAAATACAGCAGTAACAAAGACAACACCCGTAACCATTGGAAAATGAAAATCAATGATAAATACACAGATACAAGTGTAGTTTCCACTGATCTACATACCACTTTTTGTAACACTGTAAAGTCAAAACCATCTTAAGCTAGCCTGCACTAAGATTCGAGCCATCTGTATCTGGAGGCAATGATGGAATAAGGTCCATTTGCTGACTGCTCAAGAGCAGTCTCAGCACCACCTCCAGGAGGAGAATTTAGATTCCACACTTACACAAAGAGATAGAAAACTTTGCTTATATTTTCTGTTATCAATTATCACTGACTCATTTATCAAATGTTCACATTTTGAGTTAACACATGCTTGTCCCCTATACCAGCAAATAATTATGGAGATAGCATCCCAGGCATCACAAAGTATCATACAAAGACCCTGGAAGAGAGAATAGCTTGGAAAATGAGGAGGATGAACATTTAAAGTAGGAGGTTTGTAGCAGGGTAATGGTGATGCATGCCTTTGATCCCTGCACTTAGTAGGCAGACAGGTGGATCTCTGAGTTCAAGGCCAGCCTGGTCTACAGAGTGAGTTCTACTACAGCCAGGGCTACACACAGAGGAACCCTGTCTCAAAAAACAAAAACAAAAATCAAAAAAAGTAGAAGGCTTTTGTTTCATTCCAAAAATCAAGGGTCATTGGAAGATGCTGAGCAAGGAGGGACATAGTCAGAATCACTCTATGGGGAGAGCATATAAGGCTATGAGAGGAGAAATGGGAATTTGTCTGGGAGCAGCTACAGTCCCCCAAAAGAGACTGACAGATGAACAGAGTGCTAGTGTAGCAGCTGGGCAGAGTAGGCAGACACTGAAGGGTTTGGGCAGCTATACCCAACAGGCTATGTATGCATCAGCATGGCTTTCATCTATAAGGAAAGTAGTCGGTGCATCCTTCTTGTGGTATGTCCATTGACAAGGCAGTAACGGTTCTTTGCAAGCTGTGGGATGCCTGTGTATTAAAATACCAGGGAAGGAAGAAACCTTTGCACATTTCCAAAGGAATAAATCCTCAGCTCTCCTTATGACCCACCTCGACCCCCATTCCTTATCATTTAGAGATTCACAGGAAGGGGTTGATTTGTGTGTTTATTTTTCAGTTTAATGTGTTAAAGTCTAAGCAAAGGACGGCATACATCAGCCACAGAGTCAGAGGTATCTAAACAGCGAAGGGCAACATAGTCACCGTGCTTGCAAACAGAATCGAAGTCATCTTTGGGCAGTAGCACACGCTTTTTGTTCAAGAGACAATTAGATGAAGCAGAGGGCGCTTTAACAAGTGTCAGACATCAGTCTAGGCATTGGTTCCCAGCTGACCACTGGTGTGACTTCGAACAGGTGATCAACCTGAATTCTTTGGACCTTAGCTGTTTATCATATCCATGATTACAGTATTTAACGTAGCTTGCACTGGATTGTAGATATGGTAGGCATTCAGATAGGTTAGCTATTATTATTACTTGCATTTTTTCCTCCATGACCTCTTTCCAAAAGAGACTGTCCAGAACTAAGAGGACCTATACTTTAAGATGGGAAGGGCATGTCCAGTGTGAGGGCTCTGTCCTGAGATATGCCCTGTGCTCAAATATTTGAAGTAGGCAGGCACTTATCACAGGCTGACCTAAGGCTAATACTTCAGAGCTTGTCCCTCGAGGTCCTCTGGAATCATCTGCTTGAGTGCCACATCCTCTAATGTTCAACATCTTTTTAATTAAAACTTTCATTCTGAGAGAAAGAATCTAGGAATAAGAAAAAGCCAGAGTGGGTCCCATGGCTGCTGGAATTACCCACAGCATAAGACAAGAGCTTCAAGGTCAAGGACCATTTAACAGAGCTTAGCAAAGATATTTTCAGACTCTGGAAATTTGAAAACCATTAGATTAAATATAATTCTGGGCATCGTTCTCAGTTTAGGTCAATGCAACCCATTCAGGCCCCATTTCCATGATGAATCCCTATAATTTGTCATATGTAGTTAAGGGAGCCCTTTTTTTGGCCACTGTAACTCTACAATTAATTTGGCGATAAATCGTATGATAATGTGTTGCTCTGACTGCAAATATCACCACCTTTCATTGTCAAGGTCCCTCATCAGACTCTGGCCTTTCCGAGTCTTTGTGATCTTAAAAGGTCAAGTACCTCTAAGCCTTGAAGCTACCAACAGCCCTACCAGGCCAGGGGTAACCTTCAAATGCCTTTTCTCCTAATGATCCTTTGCTCCCATCTCACAGCTCCACCTACATGTTTGCTCTCCAAGGAATCTTGCAAAAGCTATCTCCAGCCATTCCCAGCACCACCTAAGCACATGTGCTATTCCAGGACCACACACTATCATCCCTTCCCATCCTACGGCTTCGCACAAGGTTTTCGGCAAGAAATGACAGTGTCACCTAGTTCAGCCACTGTGTACACAGCCAGGAGGCAGAGAGTGGTGAACCCTGGCCCATATCACTTGCCTGTCTTTTTCTCTTTCTGGGACCCAGCCCTTGGAATGGTCCCATCCACATTTACTGAAGGGTATTCCATTCAATAAAACCAGCCTAGACAATCCCTCACAGACAAGTCCAAGTGCTAAAGCTTGTCTCCTCAATGATTAACAGCTGATACAAACCAACACAGGGCCCACAGCCCCCTTCCAGGCAAAGTCAGCAGCACTGAGATTTGTCTCAGGATACCATGACTTTTTGGAAAGCACGGGACACCAATCTCTATAGCTATGGAATCTGAGAATAATAGCATCACTAATCAAATGGGTCCTCACTCAAAACACAATTTCTGGTTTTTTTTTTCAGCTGCCCTGCCCATGCTTTCTCTTCCTAAAGTGGAAGATGCTTCACATAGGCTATAGGCTGCTTAGCTGGGGACGTTTCGCTTTCTTATAGTCCATCACGGAGGCATTTAAAGAGGTGTGCAGTTTCTCAGGCAGTAACAGATTGATCTCAAAGCATGCCACTGGGTACTTCAAATTCCTTTAATCACCTTGAAGGTGTGAGGAGAGGCAAACACAAGCAGAATCTCAATTGTTCAGCCCACTTTGAGCAGGCTATTTGCTGCCTTCTGTTCTAACTGTGGGTTAAAAAGCCTTTTGGGTCACAGGATTCTGAGGTGTTCATGTGTTGGTATGATGCTGTCCAGAGTGCCAGGATCTCACATATGGGAGAGAATTGAGAAGCTCATACTTTTGCATGGGTTTTCCCTATTTTCCTGGACTAAAGAAGACGGCTTATAAGCTGGGTGATATTTTTCTCAGCTTCTCAATCGTCCCTCCCTAAGAGGATGCCCACGGACTCTAAAAGCTCCTGTCAGAGTGAACAGGCCTCTCAGCCAGTGTCTCCTGAGTGGATAGGGTTTGGATGTGATTTACATCCAATCAATAAATAGTCAAGGAGCTGTTAGCGCAGAGTTTATTTACAGTGGACTCAACCGGGGCAGTCGTGTCACGTATAAACCGCCAGCCAGCGTGACATCTTTAAGAAATCAGACTTTCTCACCTGGAATAAAAACAACCCACTCAGGGCAGCAGGCTTTGAAGTTTCTCACACTGCTGGGACTTCTCCAGTAACAGTTCTGTGCATACGGCCACCATACATACAGTATGTACTTGCTCGCCCATCCTCAGCCTCTCTGGAAGCTGCTGCGGAACAAATTTCACTGAGAGGCTATCTTGGTTTACTTGTCTATTGCTTCGGTAAAACACCATGACCAAAGCAACTCAGAAAAGTAAAAACATTTAATTGGGAACTTGCTGAAAGTTTTGGAGGGTGAGTCCATGACTGCCACAGTGGGGACTGTGGCAGCAGCCTTGGTACTAGATCTGATCCATGAACAGTAACTGGGCAGAGAGGAAATGAGCCCACCGGAAGGGCACCGCAAAGTTGAATCAACTCCTCCAATGTGACTCAACTCCTCCAACGAGGCCACACCTCCCAATCCTCAAAGCTGTAAGCAAGCTTAAGGGGGCCATTCTCATTCAAATCACGACACAGAAAAGAAAACAATCCAGAGATGGGAGTTCTGTCATTCTTCCTGCTGGACACTTATCCACAGTGACACTCAGTGCTCAGCCACATGGTGTGCACAGCAGGGAGTTAGGCAGACTGAAAGGTCTCCGGTGGCCAGACAGTGTGTATTCCTTCCATTTGTGTTTTTAACCGTTTTTTTCTGAGCTCTTTTTATATGCCATCAGCTGTCATAAATACTGCCCCTGTGTCGTCACACATAAACTTTAGAGCAGTCTCTTCAGGGAGCCACCACAATCACCATGCTAAAGAAGAGGAACAATTCTACAATTCAGTATCTTCACACAGCCACAACTCAGGCAGGCAAAGAGGCAGCTAGACAGTGTGAGGGTACATCCACAGCCGGTTCAAATTAACTCTCTCAGAACTTACCAAGGGTCCTAGCATGCAACATGAATCAAATTCACCAATGTGAATCAAACATGCAAATGAAAGAATAAACTTAGCATCCTCCTTATAGTCTATTAAGAAGGATGAGAAGGGGGCCAGAGATAGCTCAGCAGTCAAGAAGGATTGCTTCCAGAGGACCAGAGTTCAGTATCCAGTGACTCACAACTGATTGTAATTCTAGTTCATGGAGATCCAATGCCCTCTTCTGGCTTCCACTTGTACCTACACTCACATACATATACTCACATGTGGACAAACACAAAAACACATAACTAAAAGCTAAAATGGGCAGAGTGTGGTACTGAATGCCTTTTTATCCTAGCACTTGGGAAACAAAGGCAGGCAGGTCTCTGTGAGTTCAAGACCAGCCTAGTCCCAGACCAGCTTGGGCTACACAGTGAGAGCTTGTCTTAATAAAATAAAACAAATTTTTGTTTTCAAATTTGTAGGGCCCCGCATGGACCCCGAAGCACCTTGAACAAGCCTGAAGCTGTTGGCTGGAACACCTTGCCCCAGAGTTGTTGCTGGTACTCTTTTGCTGTTTGCTAACACACATCTGCTGGGGAGGAGCTAACCCTGAAAACTTTTACTTCTGACCCTGCTGTTTTCCACTGTGCTATGAGTCCATATATAAGCCCACCCCACCCCCTCAATAAACAACATTCCGACATTGCTGTTGATTTCAATCTCTAGGCCTCCGCCTGATTTGGAGAACAGATTGTAGCATGGAAGCTACATAAATTGGGGTTCAGGGAAGAGTCACTAGAACACATTCAGTATCTGAATTTCAAAAACACTATGGACTAAGTTATAATATGAATTTCTGATTGGTCAAGATTACTCCTTTTTTGAAAGATCACCTGCCTTTTAAAAATAAATATGTTTGCATGGTGAAAAGCTTTTAAAAATAAAACATTTACTGTTGCTTCACTCTGGAAATTCTGGGATGCATGAACTTCATTTTCTAATCCTGATCTATGTAATCAGGGAATACCTTTTTTGAGAGGCCGTATTTAACTGCAATCTTATTTTGAACCATTTCACAGAATGTTAAAAATCTTGGTAACTATCTCAGAAATCATGTTTTTATCAGATGAAATAGTATTTTCTGATAATTTTTGTCAAGCATCAAAAAGGCAAACACTTTCTAGATGAGGAGAAACATCAAGTGAACACAAAGCCTTATTCAAGCTCAAATAAAACAAAAAATAACATCCTGTCCTTTCCTAGAAGGAAAAAAACTGTACTTCTAGTAGTCAGGAAACTCAGGCAGTGGATTTCAATGAATTCAAGGCTAGCCTGGGTTACATAGTGAGTATGAGGCTAGCCTGGTCTCTAAAACTTTGGTTTTCATCCTGTGGGTCATACCCCCTTTGTGTTGGAAGGACCACAAGTCTGCTGATCCAGGACAAGATGATATTCATACCCACTGCTATATCTACAGCTCCTTTTGAGGTAGACAAGATAGCTACAATAACTTCTGCTAACTTGTATCATTTGTGACCTCAATACTTTCTGTAGCTTATATAACCAAATGCTTTTACCTTTTCCTGTTTCGGTTGCACTCTCCTCATGGTCACCTCTGCAGTCTGGCTCCACAGAAATCGCCAGCTGCTCCGAATGTGTCATTAACATCACTTCAAGGCCAGTGAGACTGAGAGGGGAGGCTGGTGTCTGCCACTGTGGTACTTAAAGTTCAACGGCCAGCTGCCTGAATTTCTCCAGCCCACAGAATTCCACTGTTCTTCTGGTAGGAGGAAAAGGATTATAGGATTAGCTTCATAACACCACTTCCAGCCTTCCATATATAGTCAGAGGAAGTAACACACAGTGACTTCTATGACAACTTTCAATGTTCAGGCCAGGTTCCCCGCTCAGACATCTGTCTGAGAGAGGCAGCAGAGGTCTCAACCATGTAGGTGGGGTCAAGGGGTATATTATTACAGCTGAGAGCTTCAGGGGTTTATATCCCTTTTAGACATGCCACAAACAGCAAGCACAGCAAGGGAACAAGGCACTAAACAGTTGTTCAAGTTAGAAAGCCAGCAGTGTGGGGACACAGGAAGTATATCCCCCATGGGTAGGATGAAGTGTCCTTGAAGCAAACAGAGGCATATGTCAGCAGGAGCTGCTGAGTCTGCCCCCAGCTAGCATTACTTCTGACTGCACAGAGAAAAACAAAGGGAAGACATCTGTCAGAATCCTAGCTCTTCCAAGGTTCAACCACTCTGAGATCCTGCCCCTAAAGCATGTATCAGATGGTTGCTGGCAACACTAGCCTGGCATTTCCAGGGCATCTGCAGCACATGTGTTCCCTCCAACCCTGACCTTCCTAGGAAAGCTGGCCAACCAGCTAAAGCAAAATCCAAGATCTCTACCCATCTTTTGATCATGTAATCAGTAAAAGGAATGACATTTGGATAAATACTTTGAGATTTGGATCTGTTAAGGAGGAATGACAGTGGGATTTGATTTGAGGTACACAATAACAACAGAATATGGCATTTGGGGAATTATGGGATATGGGGGGGGGTGGATTCAGGAGACTGGACACAGTCTCCTGATCCTGGAAACCATTACAAGTGGAGAGAAGTTTGGGCTAGGTCTTCAGGTGTCTGCTGGCCCTCTCAAGGGGAGGGGAAGTCAATAGACATTGGGAAAGAAACAAGAGATATGAACCTGGGGCCAAGAACCCATCAGTTCAACATGGATCTAGAGCAGTGGTCTCCAATCTTCCTAAGGCTGCCACCCTAATTTAGTACAGTCCCTCATGGTGTGGTGACCCCCAACCAGAAACTTGTTTCACAACTGTAATTTTGCATAACGTAAATATTTTTGGAGATACAGATTTCCCAAAGGGGTCATGAGCCACAGGTTGCCGCTGTTCTAGATGGTCCAGCACAGAGATTTGGAGAAATAGGAGTTGGAAAAGACAGAGATGGGGGCTATGAGGGTGACTCCATCTTTAAAGCTCTTGCACCTTCCAAGCACGAAGTCTTGAGTTTGATCCCCCGAATCCATTTACAAGTGTGACAGGTGGTAGCATGTGCTTATAAACCCAGGACTGGGAAGGCAGAAACAAAAGATCACAAAAGATCACTGGAGCTCTCGGGCCTCCAAGTCTGGCCTGATTAGTGAGCTCTAGGCCATCAAGAAACAGTCTCAGAGGAGGTGGACAGTTTCCCTGTGGGTGGCAGGAGAGGTTGGTCCCTCACCTTCCTGTGCATAGACACACAGAAGAAAAACAGGAAAGACAGAAAGAAGCTTAGAGAGGGAGAAGAAGAGAGGAAAGCAGAGGGAGAGGGAGAGAGAGAAGGCAGAGGAAGAAAGATAAAGAAACAGGGTTTGGGAAGATGGCATAAAATGGTGAATTTATCTGTAGGGAGACCCAGAAGGAAGGAAAACTAATGCACAGGAGCAGAAGAGCAAAAAGAACTTCTGAAAAGGGAGCGCTAAGCCTCTGTGTTACAGTTGGAGCCAGAGCCTCCTTCTGGGAAATTAAGGCAAACAGCCAAGCTCTGGCATCTGCATTCGTGAGAGTAACAAACACAAATGACATGCTCACAAGAGAAAATTAAAATCTGAAGCAGAAGCAAGACCATGATCCAGAGACAAAGCTGTGAGAAAGAAACCTGACATCTGCAAGCTCCTGCATTATGCATGAATGGGACTCACCTTAGTCTTGAGTAGGGTAGAGAGAAGGTAGCCACAGCTTTGCCATGGAGAGTAACCCTGTCATTTGTCCCGCAGGAGAGGTGATACTCTGCTGGGGTTTGTGTATTGATTCATGTCTCAGGCAGGGCTGTGGTGGTGCATGTCTTTAATCCCAGCAAAGAGGGTGGGGGGAAGGGGCAGGTGGATCTCTGGAAGTTCAAGGCCAGCCTCGTCTACAGAGCTAGTTCCAGAACAGCTAGGGCTATTACACAGAGAAACCCTGTCTCAAAAAAAAAAAAAAAAAAAAAAAAACAAAGTCTCAGTATTGTTCTAACCAAACACCTGGTGCTCATTTTGGTCTGTGTCAAGCCTGGAATCAACACTGCCTACTTCCTTTAGGACTTGTAAAAACCTGCTGAAAGCAATCACTCTCTCACATCCTTAGAATGGCTTCTAGCAACACAAAACCAAGAAAGAAAATCCCAAGTGTTAGCAAAGCATAAAGAAACTGTAACTGTTGGTCAGTGGTTCTCAACCTTCCTAATGCTGCAACCCTTAAACACAGTTCTTCATGTTGTGCTGACCCTCAAGCATAAAATTATTTCCATTGCTACTTTGTAACTGTAATTTTGCCACTTTATGAATTGTACTGTAAATATCTGTTTTCTGATGGATGGTCTCCAGTGACCCCTGTAAAAAGGCCATTCAAACCCCTCCCCCACCATCCCCCTTACTTCCCTCACCCCCCCACCCCCGCAAAAGGGTCTCCTCGACCTATAGGTAGAGAACTGCTGGTTTAGGGAGTGTTAAGACACCTACTATGGAAAATGGTGTAGCTGTCCCTGTAAATATGGCTATAGAACTGCCTTATAATCCAGCAATCCCATTTCTGAGGATATATTCAAAGTGATTGAAAGAATTCCTACTGTCTGATGAAGAGTTCAGTTCTGTAAGATGGAAATGTTCCAGGGATTGGCTTTACTGCAGAGAGGATGTACTTTATGTACTAGACTTAAAAAACAATTCCTATGGTAAATATTATGTTTTCATCAAAATAAAAATGCAACCATGTGCTGGGAAGATGAATGAAGAGTAGAAACATGTAACTACTCAAGCATGAGGGCCTGGGTGCAAATTCCCAGCACCCGTGTCAAAAGCAGGGCGTGGCCGGGTGTATCAGCATCCCAGGGGCTAGGAAGTGAGGCTCGCTCACCACTAGCCTGGTTCTAGGCTCAGGGCGAGACCCTGTCTAAAGGGAGACTATGGAGAGTAATAGAACAGGGCACCAGACAACCTTCCCTGGCCAACTACACACTACACACCCCCACACACTCCCCCACCCCCGCACAAACACATAAAGCACAGTTTGTGTGGTGGGCAATTAGAAACCGGCCTTCCTTTTACTATGAATTCATTTATCATATTAGCTTCGTTCAGAAAGGGGGCCCTGAGGAAGGGCAGGCCCTGTGAAGTCTATAGTCACAGGCCTTCTAAGAAGATGCCTGGAAGCTAAGGTGGCCTTGAAGGGGGCTGCTGGGAACACAGGAAGAACGAGGGGAAAGAGGACAAAAAAATGACAAGTGCACCACGGTATACTTCTTTCTGCTTTCCCTAAAGTCGCTGTCCTTGGTGACCTCGATATCTCACAGGCGGTGAGAGCTTGCAAAGGCTGCCCCCAGAAACACTAAGAATAATGTGAGTTGAAGGGCGCTTCAGCAACGGTACCACAGCTGAGCTTCTAGAACCACAGAGGCCCGCTGAACCTCGCGGGCCCAGCTGCCGGTTATTTTTAGGAGGGCTCCTCTTTCCATGATTGACAGCAACTGTGAAGAGTGGAAGGAGAACTTGGCCTAGGAGCCAAGCACAAGCTCCCATTTTTAGGAGACATGACTGCTGAAGACAAGTGGCAGTAAACTGGTCCCTTCCTCTCTGTGGAGGAGAATACTATCTTGGGCCTTGGGGGGGGGATGGAGGCCGGGAGGCAGGGGAGAGGGAGGGGGAGCACAGGCTGGGGTTTCAAAAACACTGAGAACGCATTACTGAAGTGGCCTCTGCTAGCATGTTTGAAGCTCTGGCTAGTAAAGTCTAGCTTGCTATGACCTTGATGCTACCTGCATAGGGCAATTCCCACCTGAAGGGCTCAGTGTCCTGCCTGATCCTGCTCTGGTGCTCATAGGCTACCCCCTACCTTGGCTCACCTACCACAGGCTCACCCCAGGCCTTGCCCACTTTGCACAATAGCCAGCCTTTCCTAGGATATAGCTCCAGCTCCAAGTGTCCTCAGAAGGGACCCAGGAGGCACAGACAGAAGTGCAAAAGCTTTACTCAGGAAATACAATGGTGCCTCTCTAAAGCACATGCCTCCATCATTTGGATACGTAAAACATTACATCTTCCCTATGTTCATTCTCGTTCCATCAACAATTCTGACCCCAAGCTCCATTCCTGAGAAGACCTTGAATTTTATTTATGCATCCTTGATATTCCCCACACAGAGGTCCAGGGCTCCCACCTCCTTCAAGGTGAGGACCACCAGCGATAGAATCTAAGTCTCCTGAGGGTGTGTTTGCATGTACACGTACACATGTGTGTTTGTACATATGTGCATGCAACTGTCTGTCTGTCCTTCCCAGTTACTTGAAAACTTTGACTTTTCATTCCAGCCTTATGGCTTCCTGAAGCCCCATCCTCCACCCACCCCCCATGCTGGAAACCCTTTAGTCCTCTGATTCATTCAAGCTCTTTCTGCTTTCAACCTTATCAAAGTAGAGAATCGCCCAACTTGGCCAACATTAGGGGTCAAGATCTCCATTTGAAACACAGCTCAAGGAGGTTAAAATGGATACAACGTGGCAAGCAAAGCCTGGACCAGCAGCCAGCTCTGCTTGTTGTTAGCAAATGCCCTTTCCATAGCATCACAGAAAGGCAAGAGGGCGAGTGTGCATCAGATGCTGGCTTGGAGCTCAACAGGCAAGAAATCGAAGGCTCAGTTGTGTTTTATTATCAACAATGGAAAAACTCAATCAAACTAGTTAGTGGTAGGCAGAGAGCCAGCACTGACTTGATTAGATCTTCATTCTTGTGGTTTTTCAGGCAGTGCCATCCAGGGCAAGCTTGAATATGGCAGTGAAGCAGAGCTGGCAAGGTGTCCGGCACCCCTGTACCTGTTTCCACCTCGTCTTCAAGCAAACAAGCAGCAACTAGAGGAAAATGGGAAACAAGGAAGACTCATCCAGGCTTGCACCCAGGCCAGGTTTTACTGGGCAAGCATATTCTTCATTTTCCATTTGGAAATAGAAACTACCCACCTCCTCCTCCCCAGCAGATGATCTCTGTTAGAAGGTTTTCTGTCTGGAGACAAAGCTAAGAAATGGGTTATCTCTGTCTATTTTCCTGAAGTAATCTTTATATCCTCAGGCCTGAAAGGGACGAGGGAATGGGGTTATCCAAAGATAGATAAAAATGGTGCCTTTAATGAGTTGGGATGCCTGAGTTGGGATTCTCAGTACACACATTAAAACTTGGGCATGGCATGCATCTGTATCCCAGCACTGAGTGGAGAAAGAGTGCAGAGACAGGCTAATCATTGGAATTCATTGGCCAGCCAGCCTGGACAAATCAGTGAGCTCCAGGCTCAGGGAGAGAGACCCTGACTCAAAAAGAAAAGGTGGAGAGTAATCAAGGAATACACCCAACATTGATCCTCTGGTCTCCTCAGTCACTCACACATGCATGTACATACTCACATGAATGTGTACATATAACACACACACACATAAGAGGATAGATTAGGTAGATAAATAGATAGATGACAGATGATATAAGATAGATAATAGATGATAGACAGTTGATAGACGATAGACATTTTTTTATTTATCTTTATTTTCCTTGCAGCACAGATCCTAGCTTTTGAACACCTCAGTGATCTTGGCCCACCATCACTATGATGCCTACCCATCTCCTTTCTCAGTACGTCCACACCCCCAGACCTACATTGTACAGATGCTAGCTCAAGCATAAAACCAACATTCCCCTCCCCGTTCTCATCAAAACTGACCCCTATTCTAGAAGGCACACTGTCAAGAAGGCAGTAGAAGCAATGAGCTGGTTCACACAGATTAACTGTTCTAAAATATGAGCCCTACTCTTCCATGGGAAGATCACAAGCCAGTGGAATGGCAACTGTACTATGAACTTGAGAGTTTTGTCAGTTCCTTTGACTACCAGGATTTGACAGAAAACCATCTGTCCGCAAAATCCTAAATCTGGGGAATTAGTAAAAGCTTCCATGTGCCTGACTTGGTGGTCCATTCTTTCAGTCCCAGCATTTAGAGGCAGAGGAGGGAAAACGCTATGAGTTGGAGGCCAGCCTGGCATACAAATCTAGTTCCGGGCCAGTCAAGACTGCATGGTGAGAACCCTGTCTCAAGAATAAAAGAAAACAACACAAACTTCAGTGTGTACCATGAATGTGTTTCTGTTTAGTCATAAATAAGACTTTATGACCAAGGCAACTCATAAAAAGGAATCTTTGAATTTGGGGCTCACCATTCCAGAGAGTTAGAACCCAGAACTATCATGGCAGGGAGTGTGGCAGCAAGCAGGCACACAGGCATGACACTAGTGCAGTGGCAGAGAGCTTGGAGATGCCAAGGGCTTTTGAAACATTAAAGCCCATCCCAGAGACACACCTCCTCCCATGAGACCACACTTCTTACCACAGCCACACCTCCAAATCCTTTCTGACCAGTTCTACCAACTGAAGACCAACATAAGAGCTGATGGTGTCATTCTAATTCAAGCCACCTTTGTTTCCTATTCTCAACTGCAGAATTAAACAGATCTCTGCAGACACACAACACTAGAGACTAGAAAGCAGCATCCCCAGCCCTACTCTGAGGCAGGGCTGCTCAGAAGTCAGGCCTGGCAACACTGAGCTGTACATCTGAAGTCAGAGGTGCTACAGAAATGGGGTATGTCTCTCCAAAGACTCAGATGGCGGTAGAGGGGAAGGAGTTGCCTCCCGGAAACCCTGAGAAAAACAAAGCAAACTTCCCCATCATTGCACTAGCTGCATTGGGATGTCTGTACCTCTTGGTGAAGTATAAAGGTCTTGCAGCCAAAGACTCACCTCTGCGAAGCTCTGTGGCTAGCATGTAGCATATATGAGCTGCTCAGTGAACTTGTATCACATGGATAAAATTAGTTTGTTGTCTAAAATAAGTGTTGAAATAATAGCCAGAACACCCCACTTCCTGCATCACAGTGTTTGACAACTGAATAATATATATCCAAGCCAGGGAGGCAGGAGGACCACTGTGAGTTCGAGGCTAACCAGGGCTACATAGTGAGACACTGTCTCCACTGTCTTGGCAGAATCAAAGGAGGAGGGAGGAGGGGAGGAGGGGAAAATGAAGGGGACGAGGGGGGACAATGACTCACACACACAATGTCAAGCACAGCTAAAAGAGCTGACTCATCTTGAAGGTGTTTGGGGAATTGCTCTTATACATCCTTAGTAAGCAAAGAAAAGCATGGTCTACTCACCAACAGGGAGGTATGAGAAAGTAAGAAAGCCACCCCCACAGGAAAGAGTGACAAGGACAGAGCTTCTTCTCCTGGAAAGTCAGTGAGCTCTCAGGGGAGAGACCTTTGTGACCCCCATCCCCTCCCCACCGCTCTGTGAACAAACTGAAAATCCCACCCTCTGTCTGGGAGGACACGCCTGTGATGTGCCAAGCCTTCCTTTCACCAGCTTGAGCTTTCCAGGTTTGTAGGATGGTGATGTTGCCATGAACAAACCCACAAAGATGTCACACTGAAATCCAGGAACTTTCACATCTCCCTGGGCCATGGGTCTCAGCCGCTGAGAGCCATACATGAGGACACATAGGTACACTAGGAACTTTATCCATCCAGGAGAATTCCTGTTTAGATTCAAATATATTTTAATCGAACCTTACATCAACTCAATTTTGGACTCACACTCTATCAGTAATGGTTACTTGTGTAAAAAAAGCAACTAACAGTAATCTTACCTTCTCTACAAAACAAGCAATGCTTTCATAACACCCGTCACCATTACTTCTAATAGAAAGGCACCAGGCTGAATGATAAACCCAACTTTTAGGATAGCAGTAGACAGTATAGGGGGAAAACTATTTACATATAACATTGCTATTCTTTTATATTACAGCTTATTGTCATCATCATCATCATCTGTTGTCATCATTATTTGATGATGCTGACCTCGAAGCCTCGTCTTCCAGCATCAACCTTCTGAGCAGAGATTACAGGTATGTGTCACCACTCCTGACACAGTGAAGTGTTTTTTGTTTGTTTGTTTGTGGGGGGCTTTTAATTATGGTAACATAGGAATTTCCACGTTACTTTTTAATTCGTTACCTTTATATTTACTGAATTGTTACCACTTTAACTTCACTTCCAAGTAAAGCACTAGACTGGGAACTGGTGAGGAAAGACAGACATATCTATGAATCCTTGTCTCATTGATAAACTCCAGCTGCTCATTCATTCCTGAAACACTTCGAATGCCTACTTCACACAAATCCCTGTCCAAGAAAAGCTCCCCTCAGCATAGGCTTAATGAGACACAAGTCTCTCTCTTCAGAGAGTTTTGAATCTAATAATCTCCAAGTTTCACCAAAAGGAATATAGACCAACACAAAGCAATCTGATAAAATCCAGAACATAAAATAAACTCAGGACAGCACAAATTCTCTGAGCCCTGTCTCCTGGAAGGCTAGCCTGGGGAATAAGTAAGAGCTATGTTATAAAGCCAACAGCTCTAAAAATCTCTGAAGCAGGGCATCCAATTTTCTAGGTATGTCTAGGACACAGGTTACCCCTCTACACTAAGCTCTCTATTTCTGACAAGGGATAAAGCTGATCTTAGAATCCTGATACATAGCACTAAAGCTTTACATTTCCACCAGGAAATGCCAGCCAGCTCATAACAAGAACTCGCTGCTGTGAAATCATCTTTTAAGATATACACCCATTGCCCACAGCCTTGAGAAAATGACACACGGTCAGTTGCAAAGAGGTGAATGTTTAACATGTTCATGCCACCTCATCCCTATTAATCTGGAAAGGCATTTCCTTCTCTTTGAACTAATTTGATTTAGTTTGCTCAAGGGCCTCAATTCATTTCAAAGCCACTGTGAATTCAGCCCTCAGCCTACACAGGTTCCAAATCACTTTCATCTTTTTCCTCCCCAGTCATACAGACCACTCCCTAGGCCTGTACCACACCAGCCATTTCTGTGTGCCAATGATTCGACAACTGTGAGACAAAGGAATGTCCTGTTGCATTACAAAACGTCAAGGAAGGCATGTAGTGTGCTAAAGTGTTCAAAAGGAATGAAAGCAAAGGAGTGTTGTTGAATCTATTAGCAAAATGATCATCAGGGAATGTGGACTAGAGATGTTAGCTCCAGAAGCAGCAGGATAATGCCACAAGAATGTGGGATGTCACGTGGAGGCCACGTCTCTTAAATTCCATTTCTTCCATTTGTCAGTCACCCTGGACAGACTCTTCTTCAAATCCTTGAGACTTGAGTGAGGCCCTTGGGCCTCTCTACATGTTCTCCCAAGTTTATATTCCTTTTTGTATTTTCAACAAATTGTAACACTCTAATTCTCAGTAATAAAAAGGAATGATATTTTTAATATTTTATGTGTGTGTATGAAGTGTCTATGTGTGATCTCTCTGTGTGTGTGTGTGTGTGTGTGTGTGTGTGTGTGTGTGTGTGTGTGTGGTGTATGGGCATGTGTGGGTGGAGGGGGGATGTCCATGGAGGTCATTGGATAACAATCAGTGTCCTGCTCAGTCATGACCTTTTTCCTCCTGTCTTACCCTCCTCCAAGTGCTGGAGATATAGATATACCCACACACCACCATGCTTGGCTTTTTACATGGGATTTGAACACAGGTTCTCATGATTACATATCAAGTGTTCTTTCCCACTGAACCATCTTCCCAGCTGGAAAACACATTCTTCATGCAGCAACACAGCTACAGAGCAGCAACACAGGTGAGTGACAGCATGTTGCTAAGGAACCCAGACTCGGAAGACTACCCACTATTGTGATGTCATGTGTATGACCTTCTAGAAAGGGAAGCCCTCCAGGAAAAGACCGTATACTACACTAGTGGTTGCCAGGAGATAGGAGTGGATGTGAAATAAGGAATGAGGCCAGAGAGGCATGAGGAAATTTGGAGAAGTGATAATAGCTGTTCTTTATCTCAGCTATAATAAAAAATCATGAACCCACCTAGTTGTCAACATTTAAGAATGTACTTCAAACTATAAATGGTACTACAATTGTTATCTTCAATGTAATATACTATTTATAAAACTCAAAGCTTTAGCAATGCCCTAGGACATAACCCACGTCCTGAAGAACGGGTTTGTCAGAGGGATGCTTAGTTCTAGGAATAGAAATGAATAAGCCAGTCACAGCCCTTGGTCTCAAGAACCATTGTATTAAAAGGCAAACCTTGAAAAAATAATCACAGGAAAAACACATCCTCAAGTCCACTTACATACGATGAAGCAATGGGCAATGAACAACCCAAAGAACTAATTTAGACTGTGGGGATTAGACAGCATTTTAATCCATTTCTTCCATTGCTGTAACAAAATACCAGAAGCCAAATGTGGTGGTTGGATGAGAAATGTCCCCATAGGCTTGTGTATTCAAACACCTGTTTCCCAGTAGGCTGTGCTGTTAAGATTGTGTAATCCTTAGGAGGCACAGTCTGGTTGTCAGAAGTACATCACTGGAAATGGCTTTGAGGGATTTGGTTTGAGGGGGCTTTGGGGAGGATTTTAGACAGGGCTTCTCTGTCTTAACAGTCCTGGCTGCCCTGGAACTCACTTTGCAGACCAAGCTGGCCTCAAACTTAGCTTCCTCTGCCTCCCGAGTGCTGGGAATAAAGGCATATGCCACCACTGCCCAGCTTGGTTTTGGGGTTTTATAGCTGACCCCATTTTATGTTCTGTGTCTCTGTCTGTTTCTCCTCTTACTGTCTCTCTCCCCTTTCTTTCTCTCATCTCTTTCTCTGTCTCTCTGCCTCCCTACCCCCACCCTGCATGAAAATATGATCATCCAAAACTTCCTGTTCCTGCTCTCATGCCTTCTCCTCCATGTATGATTTTTATCCCTATGGAACCCTGAGTCCAAATAACCTCTTTCTTGCCTGGGTTGTTTTCATTGCAGTATTTTATCATAGCAACAGGGAAGTAACTAATCCACTGGGTAATCTTATAGAGAGAAGAGGTTGACTTAGCTCCCAGCACTGGGAGCACAAGGACACGGTACAGGCACTATCCGTTCTGATGAGGAATCTCGTAGGGCACAGCATCAAAAGAAAGTTCAAGCAAGAGCAAGGAATCACACTGACACACAGGAAGCCAGACAGTGATCCAGAGAATGTTAAAACAATACTCTCAACAAAAACAGGATCTGCCAAGAACACCCGGTGACCTAAGGACTTCTCAATAGGATTCACCATCCCTCCACTAAGGACCCAGCCTCCAACACTTGAACCACTAAGGACCAACCCACACCCACATTGGAGCATACAGGCTTTGATTTGAATTCTTTGGGGGAGGGGGTGGTGCTTGCATTTTTATTCGTGCATCCATGCATATCTGTATGTGTGCACATGGAAACTGGGGGTTGATAGTGAACAGTTTTGGGTTTTTTTGTTTTTTTTTTTTTTTTTTTTTACTCTCTGCCTCAGTGTTTGAGAGAGGATCTCTCACTGAACCTGGAGTCCACTGATTTAGGAAGACTAGCTAGCCATCAAGCTCAAGGGACCCTCCTAGTCTCCTCTTGGTGCTAAGACTTTGGATACACGCCCACCATGCCACCCTGGCTTTTTAAGTGGGCACTGAGGATCAGCCTCGGGTCTTCGGGCTTGTGGGGGAGCCACTGATTGAGCTCTCTCTCCTCAGCCTCTGACTTAAATCTTTAAAGTGCCAAGACCTGTCACCATGAGCACGGGCTCCTCTGGAGCTCTGAAGACCACAGGGGCAGTACCAGCCAAACAGAAGATGTAAACACTCAGCTCCATGAGACTGGAGAGGTTTCGTGAGATGTGACAAAATAAGGAGAGAGTGTGTTAAGGTAACAAGGAGTCCTCTTGTATTAAAATTCCAGAGCATTTCCACTCCCGCTGGAGCCTTCAGACAAGGGAAGAAATTTGTGAGACTGTAACTCATGGAAAATGAAGTTTTAATTAAGTTCATTTGTATGTTATTAATAAAAATGTGTAATATTTATGAGCCCTGTGCTTGTCTGCACCTTGCCTCTCATTCTATTTAATTAGCTGTGCGTAGGAGGTACTGAATTGCAAGAACCCCTTTATTTCATGTGCTATTCCCAGTACAGTTTGGCATGTGTCTGGAACATAACAAAGAGAAAATTCAAATGTTCCTTTGGCCCTAATATAAAGGGAGCGCCACGGCTCACATGCGCTGAAATTGCTCCCACATACGGGGAACATTCTAATGCTGTTGATTAAGATGAGAAAGAGCCTGCCCCAAGAGCAGAACATTTCCAGCATTATTGAGAAAGAAAATTCAATCTTCTCTTGTGTAAGATAGACATTAACAAGCACACTATAAAAACTACTATAGACATATGCATGTGCTCATAGTATGTACAGATACACACACACACACACACACACACACACACACACACACACACACACACCATTCTTCAGGAAGAGAAAACCCAACTGTTAAACATTTGCCAAATTGATTAACAATAAAATCTTCAGCTCCCACCCCACTTCAAATATCTTTAAACAGGAATTTACAGCAAAAGCAGAAGACAGGAAATGTAATCATGATACTAACCAGAAACTACCCAGCATTGTGCACCAGACATTCCCCCATAAGATTTATGTGAACTTACTTATTCAAAATTCTTACCTTCTCTGTAAGGTAAATACTATTATCACCAACCCTCACTTAACAGATGGGAAACAGATGCAGAAAAGCACCTTGTAACCTGGCCAGATCACACAACTATGAGTAGAGAGGCTGGTCCGGGACCCAAGTTGTTTGACTCCAAGGACATCCAGCACTGACCGCTGCCATGCCAATTATGTCAGGTGTGTGTGGATATGTTCATGTCCCCATACCCAGAAATATGGCTTGGTATATTAGATAGATTGGTTCTTGTTGGGGAATATTATTTTAAGGTGTGACTTTTGTTTAACTCTGTGAAGCTGTGATTCTTAGCCTGTCTAAAACACCTGATGGTCTAATAAATAGCTGAGTAGCCAATAGTGAGGCAGGAGCAAGGATAGGCGGGTCTGGCAGGCAGAGAGGATAAATAGAAGGAGAAAAGAGAAAGAGGAGGAGCAACTAGAGAACAAGGAGAAAAGGACTCAGGGACCAGCCGACCAGCCACCCACCCAGCCACCCAGCCAGCCAGCCAGCCACCCAGCCACCCAGCCACCCACCAACCCAGCCAGCCACCCACCCACCCACCCAGCCAGCCACCCAGCCACCCACCCAGCCAGCCACAGAATAAGAGTGAAAGTAAGATTACAGAAGTAAAAAAAGGAAAATTCCAAGAGGCAAAAGGTAAATGGGATAATTTAAGTTAAGAAAATCTGGCAAGCAACAAGCCAAGCTAAGGTCTGGCATTCATAACTAAGAAAAGCCTCCATGTATGTGAGTTATTTGGGAGCTGGGTCCCTCCAAAAAGTAAAAAAAGTAAAACTTCACACTTCGAGTACTAGATTTCTCCTATAGATTAATTTCGTTAATTTATCAAACTATCAAATAACTTACCTCTCACTGAGAAAAGGACAATTAAGTTAGGTAAGAAATCAAAAAGTACTAAGACACCAGGTAGCTGTTTTGATGTTCCAAAGCCTGAAACATCGAAGTTCTATGCAGTTCACATGTTGTTAACTATTAAAAGAAAGTAGAGTGAGGAACACGGTCAAAGGTCATCATAAGTTTGGCTGGTCCCTGTACTGGAATAGTAGGACTGAGCTTAGTATAAGTTTAAAAGAGAAAACTGATAAAAGGGACCTCCTTGTGAGGGAAGGAAAGAAGGAAGAAAGAAAGGCCAGCAGCAAACTATGCTCAGCAGATTAGGAGCCAAAGTGAAACCCTGCGAATGACACCTGGTCTCATGAGGTCACCTCCCCGTCCTCACCCCCAATCAACAATTGATGGCGATGAAGGTGCTGTTGTGAGGAGAATAAACAGCATGAGGGGGGAAAACCAAAGAACAACTTCCTGCCCAATTTTTTGTTTTCTGAGACAAGGTCTTACTTGTAGCTCTAGCTGATCTAGGACTCAAGATGTAGGACCAGGCTGGCTTTGAACTCAAAAAGATGATGCACCTGCCTCTGCCTCCCAAGTATTAGAACTAAAAGGTGTGTGCCACCATGGCCAAATTTTTTTAAAAACATTTATTTATTTTATGCTGGACATGATTATACATGCCTTTAAAAAAAAAATGAAAACAAACATTTATAAACAATTTTTGGAATTTGGGCATCGTTCTTTCCAAACTGCTTCCTGCTGGTAGGGGGCGCTGTCATGGGGGAATCCTAAGAAGACGCAGAAATCCTGGCTGTAATGGCCATGACCAAATTTTTAAAGAAATAAAAACAAAACTCCTTCACCCCCTTTGTGGGCCTATGGGACTTCAAAGATGGGTCTAAAACCCGGAGCTAACAGCTCCTGAACAGAACCATGATTCTTTCTTACAGGTTTCACTTTAGCAATACTCAGTAGTTTACCTACCAGCATACCATTTTTATGGTAGTAACCTGACTTAGATCCGGACACAAAAATATTTTAAGGGAAAAGTGGGCCAAATCTAAATGGAGACAGCAGAGTTGGGCAGGTCAGTCAATCTTCCGCTCAGGTTTGAACAGAGCTGGCATGAGGACTTCATCGGATTCAGAGAGAGCCACAGATCCCCATCACTAGCTCTTGAGCTTTGCAGAACTGTGGGGGGGCAACAGCTGTCTCTGAACTCTGAACAGGCATTGGAGCAGACTATCATGTAGGCACTTAGATGCTAACACATGCACCATTTTCATGGCTTGTCCCATGGGTTAAACTGATAATTTCACCAAATACCATTTGTCTTTTTCATAGATAAAAGAGCTTCTGATAGTTAAAAAAAAAAAAAAAATCTTCTATACGCAGTAAAATGCACTATTTTGAAAGGAAGTCAGTCAGTCTTAAAATAATTTGCATTCTCATTCAAATGATTTCCTGGGCTATTCAGTCTGAGTGGAAATAGTCCCGTGAAGTGCTACCTCCCATGCTCCATGCAATACATGTCCACATCCCACCTGCAGCACATGCTAAGAGTTGATACATATTCAGGACTCGAACTTGAGTCAGGCTTGTGTCTAGTGTCCACACTGAGCTCTCTCCCATTCTCTATATGCATAAGAATCCCTTTGCCACTTGCAGCCCTTACTCCTGCCTGATTCTCACTCCTTACACTGTAACTCGGGGTGTCCCTTTGTCTCCTCAGCAGCAATGTCTGTTCTGACCCTAATCTCCTGTCTCTTTGGACTCAGTGTGTTTCCCACAATCCTCTCCTCTCTACATCTGACCAACAACAGATGTGGGTGTCTTCATAACCCCCACATCCCTTTAACTAACAGGCACTTTCAAAATGCACTTTTTAAAATTTTTTAAAGGTAAGGAGAAAATTGCGAAGAAATATTGTTGAATCATACAACAGTTCTACTCCCAATTTTTTTTTTTAAGATAGAGATTTGCAGGCAAAAGGATGTGTCCATAGGAGTAAAATAGAAATAAAACATGTTGAAGCTTGAAAGTATAATCAGTAGCATTATGTGAGGGGGGGGTGTATGTACATGTATGTTTATGTATGTATATGTGTGTATGTGTATAAGTGTGTATGTATATGTGTGTATGTGTATAAGTGTGTATGTATATGTGTGTATGTGTATAAGTGTATATGTGTGTATATATATGTGTGTGTAGGTGTGTGTGTATGTATATGGGTATATATGTGTGTATGTGTGTGTATGTATTAAATTGTCAAGGGACAATAATAATAAAGGACATCCACCCTGCCTTCATAATAGTTGTACTGACCTGCAGTTGCCTATCCTCCATAGCTTCCAAACACTTGGTGTCTGCTGTCTCTTTGTCTCCTGACCATGAATATCTCTTCACATATGCATTGACCATTTTCATTCTTTGAATACATTTCCATTCAAGTCCTCTGCCTGCTAACTGGATGATTTGGAGTTGGGGTGCTACTGTGCAAGTCCCTTATGGATTCTGGCTATGAACCCTTATCTAATGCATGCTTCCCCAATATCTTTTCCCCAATCCATTGGCTGCCTTAACAGTTCTTGATTGTTTCCTTTGCTGTGTAGATGTTTTTTCCCCCTTTGATGTACTCCATTTGTTTATTTTTTTTTCTTGTGCTATGTGCTCTTGATGGGGTAATTAAATAAAACTTACTAGAGTTAAATCGGGAACTTCTTATGCTTTTCTCTAGGAGTTATACAGTTTCAAATAAACCAAGTCAGGCACAGAGGAGGGGAAAAAATGTTGCATGAGCTCACTTATGTTTGGAACCTTAAAATAAAATATCTCAAATATACAAAAATAGAAAAAAGTTATGAGGAAGAAACAGAGGTCAAAAGGGACAAAGTATCAGTTAAATAAGACTAGAGATTTAATGTGTATCATAAAACTACAGGTTCTACTGGATAGTAGGAATTTACAAAGAAAGTAAGTCTTAGGTACTTTTGCCATATACACACCCAAAATGATGAAATTGGTATAAGATTATAGACATGTGGTAGTGAGATATCCACCCCACTTATACCTGTTGCAAATGGGCGTGGTCACAGGTGCAGATGTGATAGGGGAAGGTTAGGTCTGGGGTGCCAGACCCCAGCTGGCTCTCTCTTGGTTTCAGTCAGGTCAAGGAGACCAGCATGGGTGTGAATCCTTAGAGTGGGAACTTGCAGGTCATCAGTTTCCTATGTAAATGACTTCTCCCTGAATAAAATATATCAACCCATATTATAACCTCATCCCATGTATCTTAATCTCTGCATCTATATCTGGTATCAGAAGTGGGATATACCTTGGTGAATGGCCTATTATTTCTCCTCATCAAGGGGTTTCTCCTGTTCAAATTGAATCTTGATTAACTTTGATGGTATCTAGAGCTTTTCTTCTCCTATAGAAACAAAGGTGAAACTCCTACCCTAAGGTAATACATATCCTGGTTTTCATACTGAGGTCAATACATCCTTGAAGTACACTGGCTAGTTTAGTTCAGAAGTTTTTTCTATTGTCCAGTGTTTGTGTTTCCTTTCTCATTAGCATTGAAAAAGTTTAATGTTAGTAAAGCATTATGTAATCTGTGTTTGGGGGTCTTTGTTCCCCCTGCCTGCCACCTGGGTCCTCCTGCCGCTTCAGCCCCCAAATAACACAGGAGACACTATATTAATTATAAAGCTGTTGGTCGGTGACTCGGGCTTCTTATTGGCTAGCTCTCTCTTAATTATTGACCCATAATTACTATCTAAGTATATCTACGTGGTCTTCTCTTACAGGAGAACAAGTCTGGACCTGTTACTCCTCTCATGTCCTACATAGTGACTGCTCTCTGCCCACATTTCCCAGAACCCTCCTTGTCTCCCAGTCCCACCTATCATCCTGCCTCATTGGCTACATTCATCAACCAAGAGAAACATATGTACAGAAGACATCCCCATCATGCCTAGACATTGTCTTTAGTATTAGCACAGAGCAATGAACCCTTGAGTGACAAGAGGAAGAGGTGGTTGCTTCACTCTGAAGAGGTGGGAAGGCTGCCCAAGGCAGGGACATCTGGCCCCTGAGTCCTCTGGGTGGATGAACTCCTCTCAACAGCAAGGGAGGGCTGCCAACTCTAGGTTTAAACCTAAATAAAGCCCTTCAGTCTGTGTGAATCTCTGCCTGGTGCCAAGAGACCAGAGGGTGGCGGGAAAACATTCTATTTCTTAACCATCTTTAGCTCAATCCCTCCATCTTTGGCATTTAAAGAAGAAATATCATGGTTTTATAATATAGTCAGAGAGACAGAGTTTCATCATCTCGCGGGTCTGGAGCTTAGGGTAGGGTGTTTGGGGGAGCCAATCAGAAACTGCCCTTCTGAACCCACTCCTTGAGCTGCATCCATTTCTATTTACCATACACAGGTTCTGTCCCAGTGACAGTTCACATTGAGAAATCCTTCCAGAAAGGTTTTTGGAAGCCTGTCTCTGAAGCAAGTCAAACAGGGTATCTCCATTTTACATTTCAGCGCCTAAACCCCGTGAGTCTTAAGTGGGCCTTGCTCACGGGGGTCTGGTTTCCCAGGCTGTGGTTTCCCAACGCGAGCAGAACCTTGCCCTGAACCCTCTTAAGAGCACCACCGTGTTTAAACGTGCCTATTTCTTCCCTTAGGTCCTGAGTAGCCCCTTGTCCAGTGGCTGGAATCCACCACTCAAGCACAAACCAGTTCCTCTTGTAGCCACCAATGATTCAGACTTTAGATTTGCCGGGGCTTCTTAATGATAGTCATCACCAGCCTAGTTAGAAATCAAATATAATCTAGCCAAAATACTCATGGGCTTTGCAGACAGCTGCATTCCAGGCAACTTTCCTTCGGGCAACTTGTTTTATTTCTCTTCATCAATTAAGTGGGTGCAATATCAGTTCCAGCATCCCAGGGTTACTTTTATTTTTTTATCTACTTATTTACTCTTTTTTTTTTTTTTTTTTTGGCCATCATCATGTCAAAATCCTCTTCTTGGAGATGGTAAAAACAAAGAAAAATATATTACCATATATATATTATATTTTTATATTATATATAATATATAATATATTTTTATATTACCAGTGGTAATAAAATTTTTGTTATTCAAGGAACAAGAAAAATAGAGATGTAAGTTGAACTACCTTGAACTTAACTGTCAGGCACCAAAAGCAAAGTTGAATTAATAGCTATTAAAACCTATTAGGTTTGGCAATACTCAAGCTGTTAAAGCTACAGAGAAATCATTTCCCATGTTACTGGAGGGAATGAAAAATTACAGCCGCGTGAAAGACACCTGCAAATCCCAGATGCACCAGAACCAAAAATCATCCCCTGGGAATGTATCCTGCCTGTGGTCTCTTTTGCAGGCTGTCCTTATAAAGATCTCCACTAGAGCAGGACTCCCAAAAGCTTTTCCACTTACAGCCTATTTTTCAGCCATCTGGGTTCATAGGTACACGAACCAAACATATAAAAATCTTAAAATGATTCATTTTAAAAACAATCCTTTGTTATACACACACACATATCAATTTTGCCATTAGTTAAATGAGTGTAAATTTGCAAACGAATGAGGTGAAAATGACTGCTAGTAAGTAAAAACTAAACTCTGGTGAATATATGATACTGCAGGATGAAGTTCATCTTCAGCATTGTTCAGAATCCATGGCTATTTTGTGTTGCAACTGTCAAGCTGAGAATACCACAATTACATAGCAAAAACTGATGGAGGACTGCTTTGTTAGATAGTCTGTCCGGCAGGAGGGAAGGCCCAGGCCCTACTCTAAATGACTTGACAGATTTTGATGATCCCTCCTGGAAGACCTCACCCTCCCTCTGGAGTGGGCGGGGAATGGGATGGGAGGAGGGTCAGGGGGCATGGGAGGATGGGAGGGAGAGGGAACTGGGATCAATATGTAAAATAAGAAATAATAATAATACAATAGTAAAAAAATAATTCTGTCCAACACCAAATTCATCTAACAGTTTTTGTGAAACTCAGGTCAGCAGCTCAAACAGTAAGTTCTAAACATCAAGTATGCTGGCACAATGCATGCCAAAGACACAGAGATTTGATACATGATGGCATTTTTTAAGAGTGATGGTTAAAAAAGACACAAGCCACTCAAATCCTTTGTTTTCTGTAATTAAACCATATGCTTCTATAAGGGCAGAAAATATTACGCAATAAAAACACTGCAACTCATACTAGAGTCTTTAATCTGGGTCAAGGCATACCAGACAGCGTCCTTTGACCCTGCATGGCATGGCCACATGTAATGTAAAGTGTGCATGTTATGTTCAGGACCCATGTTGTCATGAGGTCATGTGTCACAGCATGGATGAGCATGGCCGGGAACACCTCAGATTATGTGCTTGATTTTGAATTAATTTTTAGTGGCCAGGCATTCACAAGCCTTTTACTGTTGCAAAATTTTTAGTACTCACTCTGGGCAGTCTGATCATCCCAGAGGGACCAAACCCCACAAGTCTAGAACTTGTATCCAGAAAGACACTTGTTAGAGCAACAGAACAAAAATCTATAAGCCCGGGATCCAAACATAAGGCAGTCCTGGCCAAATGAACCAATACAATATGGGGGGGGGGGGGAGAATGTGGTTTCTCTCTCCATGTATTATTATGGAAAGAGCCCAAAATATATTAATTAATGACCCAAAACAGTGCAAAATAGCACATATAATATGGCATCCTTTGAAAAGGAAAGACCAGAAGGGAAATATATATTCACTTATGCAAGCACTGTGAAAAATAGAAACTAAAATAATTGCATGTGGGAAGAAAGAAACAGTAAGTGGGTAAAAAGGATGGAAAGACAATCACTCTGCCACGATTTTAAAATTTTGATCTCAAAAACTACCTATAAAAAAATAACTAAAAAAAAAACCCCACAAGTCTTATCCATCTATTTAAAGACCAGCACCTCCTCCATGAAGTGCTTACATCTGAGCCCACAGAGGCAGCCTTGGCGCCCTCAACCCACCCAAACAAACAAGACATGTCTGCCATGGAGTCCCAGACCCACCCTCTTTCTGCTCAGCTAAGCAGAAAGACAGCATGGGCACAGGGGTCCCCTCAGGAGCAAAGTCTCTCACAGAGACTGCTTGATATTCCTCTCTCATTCCACAGGCCCCCAACACCCCAACCGCAAGGCGAGCATTCGAGACAAGTGTCTGCCTTCTCTGCTAGGAGGTTTCATTCCCCCCACTTCACAGCCCACCCATTTTTACTTTTACAACTCCATCCTTTCAGACGCCATGGCTCCCCTTTGTTAGGAGAACCACTCTGTTCTTTATGTTAATTGGAATCGGCTGCTTTCGGGCTCTGACACAGACATTTAGCGCTAACAGTCGATTGCTCTTTCCTCAGCCATCTGGCAGAGGAGTTGAAAACTAGCAATTTTCGGAGTCAGAGATAGACGTCTGAAAAGGAAAGTGCACACAGGCAAGCCCCTTAGATGGGCCTAGGGAAGAGGGGCAGGTGGTGGGGTGCTATTAGTCCCATCTAAGGAGCTGTGATCTTGACTTGGAAGCCCACATGTTGGTCTCCCTCACACCACTGTTCTTTGCAGTGGTCAGTGGACACTCTGGAGGGTAGACAAGACACCCGGAATGGTAGTGATGTGCTTGCTTTGCCCCCATCGTTCTCCCTCTAGGTAAGTGCATCTGTTTAGATCATCTGACTATGGTGGCTTCTCTGAGTCCTGAAGTACACCACTACCGCTGCCAACCAGGCCAGAACGTATTATACACAGGGACAACAGGCTGAAAACTGTACAGCTAACCGTTAGGCAAGGCATAGCACTTACTAGTCAAAGGCTATGCCATCCCCAAATCATCTACACATACCTGATATCCCATATAACCACACAAGTGCTCAGGAGGTAAACCTGAGGAGCTGCGGCGGTGTCCAGATAACGCTGCCCACCATCTTCTTCAAAGAGATCTGCCACAGCTCCAGGCATCCTCCATCTTTGGGGCATGCCTGCTGTTCCTGTCCTTGTCTCCAGGAGGAAAGTGGATGCAGCTGACAGGAAGAACACAGATACTGCGGAACCGGAGACTTGGCTAATGTGCTGCGTTGTGAGACTTCTGGGACTGTGACCAGATGCCATTTAAAGGAGGAAGTGTCTATTTTGCCTCCTGGTTTTAAAGAGTCTCGGCCTATGGGTCCTGTGGCCTCACCGGCTTGGAAAACACAGCTGAAGCAGAAGTTAGGTAGCAGAGAAAAATCTTCACATCAAGCAAGGATTGGGTGGCATCAGAAAGGGCCAGGCTTTAGTAGACCTTTCAAAGGGTTCTAGAGATGTCCTCCCTCCAACCACCTCAACCAACTTCCTGAGCACCACCTCCTGAGAACCAAGAACGTGAGAATATTGAGAACATCCCTATTCCAACAGTCAGTGTGCCTTCTTTCCGCCTATGTGCACCTTGCCCTGAGTTTTGTTCTTTCTCCTTGTGTCTCATCCTAAGTTCACACCATGAGCCATACAAACCCAATGGGGCTCACCCTGTGAGATGAGATTCCTGGGGAAACCCCAAGTCCTCAGAACGCATTGTGTCAATAGCCTGACAGCCGAAGGGAGGATAACTGTCTTTAAGTCTCTTTACAGTGTCTTTGCTGGCCAGGACCTCTGCAGGGTCTATCCGTGTTTCTGTCCATTACTGGGTCTGAGGCGGCACCATCATGGCAGGAGCACATGACACAGCAAAACTGTTACCTCATGGCCACTTTCTCAAGTCCTCTCCAAAGACACAGCAGCAATGACAAGCAGGCTGCCAAGAGTTGTCACCTCTTGGATTTCACATCCCTGTAACACGAAGCTGAGGAGCAAGCTTTTAATACCTGGGCTTGGGAAGACATTTAAAAACCAAATTAAGCAAGGCCCACTCACTCATGCTAAAATATATTAGCTCTCCCTCTAAATATGCCTCTACACATGCATGCATGCACACACGCACCATTCTGTCTCCCCTGAAGAACACATTGAAACCTCCACCATCGGCCTTTCTTTGAATTCTATATTTTACATGTATATCCCCTGTGCATATCATGTTAATAAGCTTATATGTCTTTTCTCGAGTTAATTTGCCTGTTCCCGGTTTATTTTATCATATTTAAAGCTCCAATCCTTCATAAAAGGAGAGAGAAATTCTCTTTGCCTCTCATGTTGCATCAAAGCAGTTTCCATAAAACAGCATTTCACAGGCTGACCTCACTCTGTGAAATGCCTCTTTGGCCCTATCTGGATTTAGGATTACGAATTACTCTTCTCTCTCCCATTCTTCAGATTTCCTTTCAGTGATTCAATCATCTAGAGAGCCACTGTGATTTTCAAAGGGCTAAGATGGCCCTCTGCTTCCTATGAGAGCCCAAACGCTCAGTTCTGTTGGGCAGTACCGAGTCACCTTTGGGGTCAAGTCTATGAGCTGGCTCTTCCTTCTTTCAGAGACTGGCCACCCCATCCGTCCCTTGCTTTCACCACCGTCTGGAGTTTGCCATTTGTCTATGGAGCCCAGAGTCCTCCATAGACAGCAAATGACCAGCTCAATGTCCAGTTCCACATTCTAGCAGCTTGGGTTGTAAATAGTTGAGGAGAAGGGTCGGGAGACAAACCAGCCACTTTGAAAGGTGTGTGTCTTCCATTGCAAACAGACTGTGTGTATAGTCCTCTGCACCCCACTTTCAAATCTGCCACAGCAACTGTCTCCCTTCTATTGACAACTTTCTCCAAAACACACACAAAGGAGCATCTGAAGAGCAGGACTCCAGAGACCATCATAGACATTGGCATCAATCTGAACTTGGAAGGTCTGTGCTCTCACCGTCATTGTGAATATAGCTTTCATTTCTTCAGCATTTTCTACCTTCATTCTCAAAAGGTCACCCATAACTTCAGAGGCTGTGAAATGCCAAGCCTATATTAAGAATTAAGAGATTTCATGATGGCACAGACTTAGCCAACCTCCTCTCTGAGGAACAGGTGGGAGGTAGAGGGGGAGTTGGGGAAGTGGGAGGAGAGGAGGGAAGGGGAACTGGGATTGATTGGAATGTAAGAAAAAGAAATAAATAAATAAATAAATAAATAAATAAATTCATGTACAAAAAGAAAAGAATTAAGAGAGTCCACATGGGCATGTCCTCTCTTCTGCTAATAATGAGCTGATCTCTTGAGACAGGCCACAGTGTCTCCAGATTCTCATACCCCATCACCAATGACTGATGGGTCCATTCATAGTCCTGTGTGACTGCCCCAGGCTATTCTACTGGGTTTCAGAATTCCTGGCTGGTGCCCTGGGTTTACCTAAGATGTTATCAACCTATTCTCCATTCTAATTCACAGATTTTATGTGCCCAGCTGCCATGCACAGGTTTCTGTTCATAGAACATTATTCTTTGATACTGTCTGCCTCTGTGTTTTCCCATGCCCTGCTTTCTCTGACAAACCTCCTCATTCTTCATCTCTGTTTTGTCTTGCCCCCACTTGACTCTAGCCAGTCTTACAGATAGTCTTCCTTTAAACAATAACGTAACATGACATCCTGAGATGCTGGATGCCTGGTGGGGTCTCTCTGAGTGTTCTGATGTCTGTGCTCCTAATTTCAACACAGGGGCCATCACATTAACACACCACATATTGTCAGGGCCCTGGAATCCTCTTTTAAAATGACTCAGGTGTTTCTCTTCATGATAATCCCTCAGGCCCAAGACTCCTCCATTCAATAATTACCAAACTTCCTGAGGTTCATGAAAGCTCTGAGCGGAAAACAAGATGAAACAGCTTGACCTTCAGGTATAAGATATCTCCTTTCTTTCCCAGCCTGTAGCTAGTTGGGATTATTTTTATCATTTTTCAAAGCAGCAACATTTATTTCCTCTGCTCCAGTGAGCTGTGCAGATGCAAGGTCTAGAAGGAATATTTAGTGGTCGCCATGGTTACCATTAGTCATATGAAGTTATAGCTTGTGTGCTGATGGCTCTCTTCACAGCTGTAAAAAGAAAGCATGCTCCAAAAAGCAGGCTTGCTGGGGCTCTAAGGATCTTACTTCTGTGATGCTCCTTGGGTAATTTATCTTGGTCTGTGAATTTAATTCATGCTTTCAAGATTTAGGCAAAGGAGGTTTTCCCCAGAACATAAAAGCCAGTAGAGATAATTCAGCCCCAACCCCTTTTATTACAAACTAGAAAACTGAGGTCAGTATCATAAAGGACTTGGGAGATACAGTCAGTCAGCTAGACTCATCCAAAAAGATATAATTAGGAAGGGCCAAGGCCAATAGCTTTTTAGTCCCCCATCCTAAGAACTAGGAGACTAAGTCATGGAAAGTCCTAGGACTGACAAGAATTAACCCAGGGTCCATGTGATGTGAGGAAATCTGACTCCACCCAGATGGACTGGACTCCTTGAAGTGGGGCTGAAGCCAAGAATCACAACCAACTGCCAAAGCCATGCTAGACTTGGAATATTGTGGGTCTTCGGATTGGTGATGTCTAGATGGTGTAAACACTATTTCAACACGGGGTTCCTTGTTTGCTGGGGCTGACCAGCTTTTTCAGAATTGATGCCCCACCCATGCTGGACCTCCCTCTGTGGTCAGACTTCCTGCTGTCTTGTATGGGCTCCACCCTCCTGGCTCAGTCTCCAGCAGAACCTCCCACATCCATTAAGCACACTACTGTGGCCTATATTCTATCACTTTGTGATTCACTGAGAGAAGAAATAAAATTGCACAAAGACTATCTTAAACAAGAAGTGCCCTGGAGCTAGAAGAGTAGCTCCCTTAGTAATCCTAACACTCGGGAGGTAGAAGCAGTAGAAAGGTGAACTTAAGGCCAGCCTGGGCTATGTCACTAGATCCCGGCCAGCCTACGCTACATAGTGAGATACATGACAACTAAATACTACCTGGGATCCCAGACTGGATGCTGGTATAAGGGGGGAAATACCAATATGAAAACATTACAACAGCAACAGCAATTCATGAAATTTAAATGCTACCTATATATTAAGAAGTGGCACTGCATATATTTTAACTTCCAAGAGTTTGATGATGATGCTCAGGGTATAAAAGAGTTAAATGAGAGACAGACATAAAAGACAATGAGACGAAATGTTAAAATAGATGATGCATATAGATCAGTGGTTCTCACTGTGACCCTTTAATACAGTTCTTCAGGTTGTGGTGACCCCCAACCATAATATTATTTCATTGCCACTTCATAATTGTAATTGTGCTACTGTTACAAATCATAAGTAACTAATATGCAGGATATTTGATATGTAACGCCCCAAAGGGGTCCCGACCCACAAGTTGAAAACCGCTGAACTAGAAAGATGATTAGAGGTGAAGTTTTGTACTCCTGAATTTTGTATAAATTTGGGATGGTTACAAGGTAATAAATTTAAATTCTTCCAATTCAAAGGGTCTAATACACAAATATCAGATAAGGGCAAATGTTACAAGTTCAAATTAGCAGTTCCAATGATCATTTAACTATAAGTGCAAGTTCTAACCAAATGAAAAATTATAGAGATTTATTCTTTAAGAAACTCTGAGTGAACCAGGCAGTGGTGATACACCCTTTGATCCCAACACCCAGGAGGCAGAGGCAGAAGGATCTCTGTGAGTTTCAGGCCAGCCTGGTCTACAAAGCAAGTTCTAGGACAGCTAGGGCAGTACAAAGAAACTCTGTCTCAAGAAACGAAGGGAGGAAGGAAGGAAAGAAAGAAGGAAGAAAGGAAGGAAGGGAAGAAGGGAGAGGGGGAGGAAAGGAAATACTGAGAATTGCCAGTATGAATGCTTGTGAAAAACTGTACACAGCTTCATAGTTTCAATGTTGTAGTAGACTGCACTTTCTAAATACCACCATATCAGCAGACATTCTATCCTGCATACTCTTCTTAGAACATGGTGCTGGGATAGTTAGTCTCAACTGTTGCCCCGACCCACGGGGCCTAGTTATTCGTGGGTCAAGGTGGGCTAGAACCTGAAAATAATGGAAGAGAAAGAAGGAAGGAGACCAAGCAGTGCATTTGTCAAGGTCTAACTTTATTGATGTAAAAAGGAGTATTTAAAGTAAAGCTGGGAGGAAATGTGGAGGGGTAGCAGGCAGGGAGGAAATGGGGAGGGGTAGCTTCTGCTAACTCTGGGGTCCTGGTAATTATCCCAGACAGTAAACATCAGACAATAAGCGTCTGCTTATCTTAGTTCCTGGGCCAGGCCCATCTCAGTACCTGGAATGAGTGGAAGAGACCGCCTGTTAAGCAGGTTCCTGTATACCAAGATAAGGCTCAATTAGAGTTCTAAGGTGTAAGCAATTCTGCAAGAGAATGTAACTCAAGGTCGGCTCCCAACAAACTGTCAACTTGATTGCTTTGCCAGTGAACTTGTGGTGGTGGCCACACCCTTTGGGCATGGTTACAGCTTCAGATGTTCGTGAACCCTTATAAGGTAGAGAAGGGGCTGGCTTGTGCTCCCTTGGGTTGCAGAGAGAACATAGGAAGAGCCACCACAAACAGGATCTAGAATCACTTTGGAGATGGTCCCTTGGGACATGCCCAAGGGATACGGTTTTGCTTAGGTTAACCCTGATAGGAAGACACTCCCACTGTGGGTGGTACCATTCCCTAGGCTGAGATCCCAGGCTGTATAAAAAGGAGAAAGTGACCTAAGCATAAGCATTTGTCATTCTGTGGCCCCTGACTGTGGGTACAATAGGACCAGATGTGACAAGCTCCTGCTGCTGTGACTTCCCCACAGTGCTGAATGAACTCTAACGTGACAGTAACAAGGGAAGTAAGACAGATACTGACATCCTTCAGCACATGACAGGAGTGTTTTAATTTCTCTGGCCTCTTTAAAGACCCTTAATTTCCTTGACCATTGTGATATTTATAGTGCATGACTTCTGAGCGTACGTCATAAAAGACACTGAAAACTTTGTCTTGTTCCCTAGGGTTTCTTGCCTTCTAGATGATGAGAAATGACCACCACCATCCAAAACAAAAATAGAAAATTCATGTGACTGAGTAGAGCTTCACAGAGAGATTCTCACAACCACCCCCATCGACTCTCTGTGCTGGAGAGGGAGAAGCCGAAGATGTACATGGTCCCTGCTAAATAAGCAGAGACCCTGACTCACCTTTCTCAGAGAGAACTCTAATCATGTTTGGCTCAGGAAGCCTCAGTCCCATGCCTCTCTAACACAAGGGATTAACAAGCTAGATGCTTTAGAGCAAGTGTGTGCTAGTGCCATATGAAACCACACTGAACACATCCTATCATCCTATCATCCTAATGTTGACCTAGATGACAATGAGCTGATGGGTCTCGTGTACTGCTTTGTGCATACCTGCCAGGCCTGGGCCTTCGCAGGTATTCCCAGCACTTTTTCCCTGTGCCCCCGAGTCACCCCTGGGTATGCAGCCAGATGGGATAAGTGACAACTGCTGCTCTCCCTGGTGTTTTGGCCACTTCAACTGCCTAACTTCTTTCTGTTTAAGACCCCCTAGTTCTGCATTCTTCAAATAGCACACTAGAGGCCCAGTCAAGCCTTGCCCTTCCCAGGGCATCATTACCAGTTAGAACTGTAATATAAATTCCCCTTGACCCTTAATGGTTTTCTCTTCCACCACTGACACTTTGTTAAGACCCCTCCGTGTGTCTTTAAACACTACCTCGGACACCCATGTGCACCCTGTACAAACATTTTCTAAGTAACCCATCTCAAATGACTGGAATCCGCTTTTGAAAAAGGACTGCTTCCTGTGCCCCGTGAGAGGAGGCTGAGCTGGGAGTGGTGTGTGACCTCTTGCTCTCCTTGTTGACCTAAGGTTACCTTCCTGCTTTGCAATAATAGCTGGACGGGGCACTGGTTCCCAAAGGGACACCGGACTGACACCCTGAGCAAGAATGCAGACGTGCTTCTGAATTCTCCGGCTGAAATCAGGCGGAAGGGTTCCCCTGTGTCCTTCTCATGCCATTTTCGGCATCTCATCACCTCCGACCCTCAGTTTTAGAGTCTTTAAAATGGGGTGTCTATGTACCTGCCTTACAGGGTTGTGGAAAGGGTTAAATGACACATGGGACCCCAGAAAGAAAAACAACTTGCCATACCTATCTCATTGCACATCCTGCTAGCTAGCGTGGGGGAGGGGAGAAGAGGAAGCACCTGCCCTTGTTCCCTCTCCTTTCCCTCTGTAAGAGGGATTGTCCCTTTGCTGATCGTTCGAGCCACTGGCGCAGCTGGAGAGGTACAACTACACAGAAACACAGAAGGAAATCCAAGTCAACGAAATCACTTCAGGAAAGTTCTGCGCACAATCCTCACCTTCCTTCTGGTTTCACAACTAACCTCACTTTGAAACAACTGTTGCCTTTGCTCTTCTGTCATCGCAAACTTTGGGAGAAATGTTCTTGTGTAATCTGTCTGAGCACCCTCCGTCAGGTCTCAGTTTGACTGGTGTGGTGTAAATTCAGCCAGAGGAACTAAATTTTCTCAGACTGTGAAAGGGTCTCATTATTAACGCCTCTGGGGCATTCAGACATAGGGGACACTTAGCATCCATCACAAGTGTAACAATTAGGATATCAGCTGGGGACTCAATTAGCTGAAACCACTAGGGGAAAAAGTGAGGAAAAGATCATCACAAAACCAAAAGCAACATTCTATCTCCTGAAAAAATAAGAGACAGTCAGTCTTTGGAAAGGTGTGTTGGCAGTATAACTTACAATGTGCGTGGTTTAGAAGCTACCTGGGCAGCCAGAGGGATGAGAAACTTGACCAAAGAGCAACCCAATTGGAGTCCTTGTTATTTGAGGGGGCAAAGAAAAGTCAAATGTGTCCTTGGAGAATAAAGTGAGGAATTTAGACCCTTACTGGAAAAAAAAAATATGGCTCTGAAATCACTCCCTAGTTTATGGTTTTGAATCTTACCCCAGATCACTTTTTGAAATAATAGGGAGGTCAACTGGGGAGAGAGGCATACAAAAGGGTTGAAGAGCGAGCCAGGATCCACAGCTCCAATCCTGCCTTGAG
Source organism: Cricetiscus sungorus (assembly GCA_030556225.1). NCBI lineage: Eukaryota > Metazoa > Chordata > Mammalia > Rodentia > Cricetidae > Cricetiscus > Cricetiscus sungorus. Next base: position 449,641 of record JANBXA010000611.1, on the reverse strand, counting down.
ATGAGCTCGTGTTCCAGGGCACGGGCTGTAGTCCTTTCCAAAGTCTTCAGATCTGACACTGAATATGTCTAGATAATTCCTTGGCTTGAAATCCACACCAAATCACCACACTCCTGTGATTCATTCTGAAAGCTCAGAAACAAGCCCCAGCTCAGGGCTCTTCCACACCATCCCTCTTGGATTGAGAAAGGAAAATGTTTCACAGCTGCTCAACACTGGGCAGACCTCCGGGTGAGGTCATATTTGGAAACAGGAGATGAACCAATAGCAAAGATTAATGGGGTTCTGGAAAAGCAAGTTTAAACAATGTGCTCATGAACCTGGTGTGATTATAAACCAATCAAAACTGGGAGAATGTGTGGCTGTCTTTTAAGCTTTTGTATTTGGCCACCCTATAAAACAGCTGCAATGTGTTGCCTTCTGGCTGTCCCCAGCCAGTGGTGGCTTGCTTACAAACTGAGGTCTCGGTGTAGATACTTCTTTCCAAATCTGAATTTACTTTATTTTTGAGATTATAATATAATTACATTTCTCCCTTCCCTCTCCTCATTTGAAACCCTCCCATATACCCCTCTCTTTTCTCCTTCAAATTCATGACCTCTTTTCTTACTGAGGGAGGAAGAGAGGGAAGAGGAGGCATCCAGGGAGCACCCTGGGGGCATCCAGGACTGAAGGAGGACATGGATTATGGTGATGTTTAGAAATCTTGTAACTCTATTCGTCCCCCAAAATTACTTAATAACATCATATATCTGACATGATCCATTTTGTAAGATAGTGCCTCAGTGGAATTTTGCCAAAACAGCTTTATCCTAGCAAGGTAGGGAAAGCCAAGTCTCTAGAAGCAATAGGCAATCTGGAACGTTATGATACAAATGTCTCAGTCCAAACAGTAGACCAACTATGGAAGCAAAATGGTTACCCTTCATACTCAGGGGCAGCATTGAATATTCACACTGGCTTTCTTCTGTTCAACAAAGTAAATGTCTTCAGTGGCTACAACTCCAGCAATAGAATTTGATTAAAAAAAAACAAAACAAAACAAAAACAAAAGCAAAAATCTATTGCCAATTTAGGGCAAGAGAGATGGCTCAGTGATTAAAAGCACTTACTGGTGTTGCAGAGGATTCAGGTTCAATTCCCAGAACCCACATTAACAGGGCCACAACTGCCTGTAACTTCAGTTCTAGAGGATCTGGCACCCCCTCTTCTGGTCTCTGCAGGATCCTGCATAAATATGATGCACATAAACTCACACAAATACACATGAAAATACTTAATAAATAAGTCTTTTTAGGAGTCAAGCATGTTGGTGCACATTTTTAATCCCAGCACTGGGGAGGCAAAGGTAGGTGGATCTCTATGAGTTCGAGGCCAGCCTGGTCTACAGACAGTTAGAATAACTGGACAGCCAGGGCTGTAACACAGAGAAACCCTGTCTCAAAAAGAAGGAAAGAGAGGAAGGAAGGAAGGAAGGAAGGAAGGAAGGAAGGAAGGAAGGAAGGAAGGAAGGAAGGAAGGAAGGAAGGAAGGAAGGAAGGAAGGAATCTTCTTAGAAATGATTGCCATTTTGAGTAAAGGGAAAATTTTGAAAAAAAAAAAAAGAAAGAAAAAAAAAGAAAAGAAAAAAGAAAAAAATCGTGGCTTTTGCTACAAGTGAATATACAGTGGCTTTGTAAATGCTTTATGTTTGCTGCCTTGTGTATTTACTGAGCCAAAATAGCTTTGTAATGGAGACTTGCTGTCTAAGAGAACTTACATCAAATCTCAATGTCTACAATGCAAAAAATGTGATTTTTTTTTTTTTTATCTTAATAGCCAATAGTTTAAGCTCAAATCCAAAGTGTGGGGGAAGAGCATAGAAGAGGTTTGCAAGTCCAAGCCATTTGTGAGGATAAGAGATATTCTAGTCTAATTTGGGAAACCAAACAAGGTACAGCCCAAGGACCATCCTTAAAAGTGGGAGAGAGAATTCATCACCAAATGAAGCGCTCAGGTTCTGTTAGAGCAAGAGAGTAATGAAACTCTTCCCCCTGGCCACTGCTAACTGAAAAGAACCCTGACCCTTCCATTTTCTTGCCAAGAACACAGTACGTTTCTGCAATTCTGCAATGGTCTATGGGTAAGAGTGATCCTAAGACTCCACATCCTTTGATCAGTCTGTTTTCAAGTGCCTACTTCTACTTGGGCTTGAAATAAACAGAAAAATCTAGGTACTTGAGGGACAGTTGGGAGTACTTGGATTGACTGCCACTTGGCAGCAGCAGCAAAATTCTAGAGAGCCCCTTCTCTGAGACTAAAACAAGCTAGATCAGGGCTGACTCCAGCCAATAACTCCAGCGCAGTATTTCTCAACCTATGGGTTAAGACCTCTTTGGGAGTCTCAAATCAGATATTCTGCATTTCAGATACTTACATTATGATTCATAACAGTTGCAAAATTACAGTTAGGAGGTAGCGTCAAACTAATTTTATGGTTGGGGGTCAACACAACATGAGGAACTAACTGTATTAAAGTATCACAGCATCAGGAAGGTCGAGAACAGCCGCTCTGGAGTAGAAGAAAGATGGGAATGCTAGAAAGAATGTTCTCAGAGATAAGAAGGCAAACAGGAGTCCCTCTCTCCTAAACATGGACAGCCTGACAGCCACAAGGGCTATGGTGGGGTGGGGAGTGGGGAGGGGGAGCTCTTGGGAGCTTCCTGCACCTGTAACAGAAAGTGCATCTCACTGGGAAGAGCTATGGCCACAGCCCAGACAGGTTTGGGGACCGGTTTGAGCTGTAGTGGTCAGTAAATGGCAGTGAGTTGAGCAAGAAATATGGGGAAAATAGAACTGTCCTGTTTTGCATTAAAAAAACATAATGCAACATTTAGAAAGAGATATGTAAAACATGACAATTAGCACCCCTACATACCAGAAACCATGCAAAGGAATCAATTTGCTTATCCAATCACAAGGCACGGGATGGATACCAGAAATCCTTCCCCTCCTTCCATCCTCACATGGGTTCCCAAAGTCATCCTGGCTGTCTGTCCACATCGCAGTATGGCCTCCAGCCTTAATCTTTCTTATGTTAACCTTTTATTATCTAGCTATGTAATGTCAGGGAAGACAGTTTTTGTTTTTTGGGTTTTTTGTTTTGTTTTTTTTTTTTTGTTTTGTTTTTTGTTTTTTTCTTCAAAGCTCTGTGGGTGCTTTTGGTTTAAGTTTTTTTTTTTTTTTTTTTAATTTTGTACTAGAAATGACTAGAACTCCACCCCATCCAAAACTCAGGGGAGCCAGCTCAGAGCCACATCCCTGCAAGGTGGTTAAAAACAGGAGTACTTCAGCCTTGGCCTGGAAAAGAATAGAAATACTGGGGAATTGTGAAAAAAAAAAAAATCAACCCAGGTAATAGTGCTTCTATTGCTCAATGATTAAATGAATGAAGGAAGTTTGCATGTCCAGCAAAAAAAAAAAAAAAAAACAAAAAAACAAAAAAAAACAAAAAAAAACTGCCCTTCTTGTCTGCAATCAAATGTCCACCCAAGAGAAGATATAAGTCACATGATTTATGAAGAACCAGATATAGCATCCCTCTGGTGTTTTTATAGAGTGCCCCAGTGTTGTAATTAAGGGAGCCGGTGGGGTGCCTCTGCTCGCTGCTAACTAAATGAATTCTGATGTGCTTGAATCAGGGAAAGTGCCAGTGTGTGAAATCTCTGATGTTCAGTGCTCCCCCTGGATGCTACAAACCAGCCGCTGTCTCCCTCGGCACAGCTTTGATTATCTCATTAGAGCCTAATTGCTGGCTCTTGATGAATCACAGCTAACTGCTTTGAGTATATCTCCCCCCTTTCCTGAAAATTGCCTCACCTATGTGTATTTCTCATTGTGCCCCTGAAAACTGTGCAAGACAAAAGGGGTACAGTTTGGCTAAAGGAGCTTAAGATACATGCCCCCCCAAATTACCTGATCTCAGTGGTCATTATAAGGCAGGGGAGTAATTGAAAAATGCTGTGATTTTTTTTTTTAATGTCTAAATGATGCCCAGCATCATTCCTAGCCTCACTTGCCAAGGGACTTAGAGGTTAAGATAGTGTTCAACTGGCTTTCTAGTATCCTATTAGATCATTCTTCATCTTAACTGAAAAAAACCTGGCCCCAAAGCACATGCTTGTATTGTATAATCCTAAGCATCTTTCTCTCATTGTATTGTCCAACCCCTCCCATTCACCCCCAAGTAGGAAACAACTTCTGATTCACATCTCACCATACCTTAGTCACAGTATCATCCTGGGTGACTTCAGAGTCCATGTGGATGCTCCATAAAATGTCTTACCTTGCAGTTCTTAGGCTTCTTGGTGCCAAGAGCCTCAGCCTTATTACACTTCTGTCACCCACGAGCATAACCACACCCTGAAACTGGTCACTCCAAAGAACTGTCTCATTGATGAGAACCTGATCTCCACTAGCCCACAGACTGACCACACAACCCACTTAAACTTCCTGTTCTCTCTGCTAATCCTTCAAACCTGTTTTCCAACCTCATGAAAATTGCTAATCCTCTGACCCACACTGTTCTCTGCATCCCTGTGTGGACCGCCCAACAGACCGACTGACCAGTCAGGTTGCTTCTGCTTTTCCTTCAACCTAAATGTCCTCTTCATTCTGTATCAGTCAGGTTCATCTTCATGATCCATTGCTCATCCTCCAAATGAATCTGCCAAAACCCTTGACTTGAAATAATCCCTAGTTCTGGTCTTTCCCCTCCAATATTTCACATGAGCAATTAGGTCACATAGGAGGAAAATTGCACGAGGTGAATTTGCAAGCACACTCTTCACCTCTAGATATTACCTATATGATTTGCAGTGCAACCACAGTTTTTCACATCGCTGCTTTCCATAAATCCCATATCAAATCTTCACCACACTGAACTCACCCATCCTCCAGAGCACCCATAACAGTAGACCCTAACTCTTGTCTTTACCAACCAGGAAATAGAAGTAGGTCCCCTTACCTCTTCGAAATCCCTCTCCTGCCCCATCCACCCACCATATCTTCATTGGTCCCTTTTCTTACCTCCTTCCTTACCCAGTCACTAAGCAGAGTCCTATTCATACCTAAAATAATTCCTATAGCCAGTCCTAGGCAATTTCCTCCTTTTCTAGCACTGCTCTGTAATCCTTGGGTTCAAGCAAAACATTTTAAAAAATAAAAAATTATCATAAACTGAATAAAAAGGAAAACATTGTATCAACTGCATAGTATTCTTGAAGAATGACTTACTGAGAAATATACACTGGTTTTACATACTAGAAAAGGTCTCACATCAATAAATGTAATTACATTTTTATAAATAAACTATGTTTGCAAAGTATAAACCAATCCCAAATTAAAAAAAAAAAAAGGCCAGAGAGAAAATCAACGAAACAGAAAAATGAAAACTAAAGTCTTATCAAGTATTAGCTCTTGATAAGAATAAATAAAATATATCTAGCTTGACAGACTAACCAAAGATGACAAGAAAGGGAAGTAATGTAGACTGCCTATCTTAGGAACAAGGGATGTAGCACCACAACTGACATATTTTTGAAAGAATGAAGAAAATGTCATGTGAGCTTTGTAGCAATGATTTTACAAATGAGATGGCACAATTCCTTGAAAACACCGAAAATTGCTTTAAATTACCTTATTGTGTATTATTAGTAAATGTTTGATTTTTATGATATATATGGTATATATCATATCTATATCATATGTATATATATATTTTTTTTTTTAAAAAAACTTGCTCAGAGGGGAAAGGAGATGCAGTAGAAAAGAATCCCGATACACAACAGCAGATCAAAGATGATTAGACAGCAGAGGAGGACTAGGAGGGGGTTATGAATGGGGCACAGAAAAACTTTGATATACTTCTTTTCTTGGTCATGGTAATGATTTCACATGATATCAATTATATTCAACAAAGCTGTTTAAAAACAAACATCAAAAAGAAACATTTTAAAATGCTGTACTTAGATCTCATGGTGGTTTGAAAGAAAATGGCCCCCAAAAGGAATGGACCAATTAGGAGGTGTGGCCTTGTTGGAGGAAGTGTGTCACTGTGGGGGCGGGCTTTGAGGTCTTTTTTTCAGGTTTCACTCAGTGTGACAGTCAGTCAACTTCCTGATGCCTGCAAGATGTAGCACTCTCAGCTCCAGCACCATGTCTGCCTGCACGCTGCCATGCTCCCCGCCATGATAGACTGAACCTCTGAACTATAAGCAAGCCCCGCAATTAAACATTTCCTTTATAAGAGTTGCTGGGGTCACAGTTGTTAGCATTCAGGCATCTGTACTGGCCTGCCTTTGGAGTTCTGACAGGATATGCCCTCAATTGCAGCCACTAAGAGCAGCACCTTTGCCTAGTCACTAGGTTCCCTTTTAAAAGGGCCCTGCCCACCTCCCATCCCTCCATCCCTCTCTCTCTTTCTCTCTCACTCACTCTCCCTCTTTCCTATTTTCTGCTGCTCCTGTCCCCAGAGGCTGGTCTCCCCCATCCCCTTTTCCCCTTTTTATGATCCTTTTCCAATAATAATAATCATAATCATAATCATAAACCCTTCGCTTGAACTCTTATTGCACGGTGTTACAACAGTGTCACCTCACAGCTATAAAAAGCTTAACTAAGACAGATGTTTTTAGTGAATCTACCTGTGAACTTCATTATTTAGATTTCGTTACAAATAAGTTTCTTGTGATGAAGCTCACAGATGATCATGTCACTCTATTGTCCATGAATACATGGATGACAATGGCTCCTCCACACTTGTACTGAATTGGTATCAACAGAAAAAAACAAAAACAAAAAACAAAGCACTGGCCACTCTGGTAGATGGGGGAATGGCTGGGCATGGGATCTGAGTGGTCTGGCTCCATTTTCCACACAAACTGAGAGGCACCTCTCATCAGGACTAGCACTTCACAGGAACCCACAGTTAGACGGAGAAGCAGAAGCAACTCTAAGCCTTAGTCCAAAGAGCTCACAATATGGAATCCAGTCCCTGTGGTACCACTGTTCCAGCATAAGGATGTGATCTGTGATCCAGGATGTAATCGAAGATGTGATCTCTTCCACTCCAATTCCCTCTGAAACTGAGGAACTCACTGGCCTCATGAAGAAGAGACAAACTAGAAAAGGTCACCTTTGACATCGTGTGAACACAAGAGCTCAGTGTGTGGAGCACCTCAGCTATTTCCTCATCTCAGTATCCAACAACCCATATAGTTTGAATCAATCCCATTGGCGGTTGACAGCAAGCCATGCCCTCTGGGCTTGGCCTCCCCCATGCCAAAGCAGGCAGGCAGACTTCCGTCACTGCTCACAGCCAAGACCAGGGTGTTATGACTTAGGTCTATGGTTAAGCAAGGCTTAAGCCAAAGAAACTTTCAGCAGCGGAGTTACTTGGGGACTCTTTCCTTCAAAGGCATTAAGAGAAGACAAGAAGATAAGACGGGGCAATGACAAAGATGTCCATATATGCTACTCGATGGAGAGTCTCTGAATATTTCAAAATTATACCTTCCGGTTTGTGGTGGTACTTTTTTAAACTTAAATTCTAAGTTTCTAATTTGGATTTTTTTTTTAACTGACTACCTATCCTATGCCAGGCATAAAATGTATTTCATATCTGTTTCTTTTCTTGTTCAGTTTTTGAGAAAGGATCTTGATATGTGGTCCATGCTGGCCTTGAAATGACGATATTGCTGCCTCAGCCTCCTGAATGCTTGGATTACAGGTGTCCACCACTATATCCAGCCACAAAGCTACATGTTAAAAGCATACTTTCCTTATTTTCATTCATCACACACTTTAAAACACACTTTCCTTATTTTCATTTGTAGTATGCTTTATTTACTGCTATTGACATTTTGTTCTCTTACACTAATTAGGTCAATAGCACACATTTTCTGTAAACATGCAATCGATGATAAGTAGTTCTTCACCCAATATCCACAGAGGATTGACTTCCAGGACAGCCTCCCAACATGCCGACACTCAAAAATGTTCAAGTTCATCATTTAAAATGGCCCACAATATAATAATATATAACATAACATAAGCTCTATCTTTTACTAAATCTTCCAATTACTTATAATATCTAATGTGATATAAATGTTATGCAAATCATTGCTATCTTTTATTGTTCACAGTATAAACATGAGAAAAATGTCTACACATGTTTAGTATAGAAGCAATTTTTAAAAAGTATCTTTGAGCCATGACTGGTTGGATGGATGGATGTCAAACCCATGGCTGTAAATACCCAATTGCATCACAATGTTTTACAATTACTCAACTCCTCTCCCTTCTTCATTCTTTAAGCAGCAAAAGTATTTTAAGGAACAAAAAACATAAAAGTCAGGTTAAGTTCCCCAAACTCTTACCCCCTTAATTTCAGTTATTCCCATAAATAAAATATAGAAATAGCTTCTCCTATGATAGAGTGTGATAACACAAATTGCACATGGGCCCGCCCTGCCTCCTGGAGAAGGAGCTAAGACTTCTACATCAGGATCCACAAGCAGCAGGAAGAGACAGTGAGCCACTAGGACTGGCTGGAGTATCTGAAAACTGAAAGCCTATCCCCACCCCCTAGTGACACACTTCCTCAACAAGACCACACCTACTCCAACAGGCCACACCTCTGATAATGAGACTCCCGGTGAGTCTATGGGGGTCATTTTCATTCAGACCACCACACTGCCACTCCTTAACACTCTTAAGTCTCCCAACCAAAAGTTATCCGAACTTTTGGAACCAAACTCAGTGGTCTGAGTTTGCTGCACCACGCTTTCTTCTAACAACTTTTTCTTCTAACGACTATGTAAGAATGCCTTTGCCATTTCTGTCTCTTAGCAGAAAGAATTGAAGTATATAGAGGTGAAATAACTAGATTCCACATCTTAGTAAGTTGTGTCAATGAACCTGAGCCAAAGCCTGCTAAATTCCCGAGCTGAGGCTGGCGCAGCCAATAGCAATGTGTATTTTGCCTCCACAAACATTCCTATCTGATAGATCTTTTTGTCTATACTTTCTTGCTTCTTCTGCAACTGTGCTAGTTTCAAATGAAACAGTTTCTACTGTCACTAGGCCATGGACTCATAAGCTAATTTTTTGACATGCAGAAAAAGAGCTAAGTTCTAAGGAAAAAAGTCTAATTTGAGCTTTAAGTATTTCAATTCAATAAAAATAATTAATCGCACCAGGCAGTGGAGGCACACACCTTTAATCCCAGCACCTGGGAGGCAGAGGCAGATGGATCTATGTGAGTTTGAGGCCAGCCTAGTCTACAAAGTGAGTTGTAGGACAAGCTCCAAATCAATACAGAGAAACCCTATCTCAAAAAACCAACCAACTAGCCAAATAAACACATAAATAAATAAATAGTCTCTTCCTCATCCTGTAAACAATTTTACTGGTCTCTATTTCTATTATATCTCTACATTTATTTAATTTAGTTTTGACATCTTTGGGGCACACATAAAAATACCTTTAAACAAACAAAGAAAGAGGACTTCTTAAAAGTTATTAACAGTAATAGTTTGTTTTGTTTTAAAGCATTATATTTCACTCACAATGGCATCAAATGTCTATGAGTGTAAAATAATGCACTCTAGTTGCTATGGTTATTTTCACTGTCAACCAGATCAATTTGGAATTCTCTGGGAGACACACCTCTGGCTGTATCAGCAGGGGTTTTCAGAGATGTTTAACTAAGGAAGGTTGATGCACCCTGAATATGGATAGTACCATCCCATGGGCCGTGTTCCTAGGCTGAATGCTGTAGCAGGCTTTCTTGGATTACCAACCAGCTCCCAAATCAAAACACAGAGACTTATTATCAATTATGAATGTCCGGCCTTGGTTTAAGCTTATAACTTATATTAACCTGCTTCTCCTCATCTCTGTTTTGTGTCTGGACTTTTTATCTTTCTTTCTTTTTTGTATGTCCTGCTTTTTCTGCTTCGTCTGCATCTGGCTGGCTCGTGGCTGCCTGTGTGACTGGCACTGGGTGTCCCCTTTATTTCTCTCTCATTCTTTGCTCTCTTTCTCCTCCTGCTGCCAGCCCCACCTATCCCTCTACCGCCTAGCTATTGGCCATTCAGCTTTTTATTGGCCCAGTCAGGTGCCTTAGGAAGCCAAGGTGAAGCACACATGCTTATATGCTAAACAAATGCAGCATAAACAAATGTAACACAGCCTTACAAAGTTAAAGCAATATTCCACAACAGAATACAAAAGAGAAAAGAGAGTGGAACCCCAGCATTCATCTTAGTCTGCTTCCCAACTACTCTGCATGCCCCTACCACCATGCCTCCTTGCCACAGTGAACTTTCTAAAACCCTGAACCAACAGAAACGCTCTTTCTTTAAATCGGTGCTTCTCAACCTTCCTAATGCTTTTACCCTTTAACACAGATCCTCGTGTTGTGGGGACCCCGAACATGAAATGATTTTCATGGCTACTTCATAAATGTAATTTTGCTACTGTTATGAATCATAATGTAAAGATCTGATGTGCAGGGTATCGGATAATTCAACCCAAGGGGTTGTGACCCACAGGTTGAGAGGCAATGGCTTAAGTTGCACATGTCAGGTCTCTTATTGCAGTAACAAGAAACATAACTAAGAACCAATGCGATGGCAGACAAAGGTACTTGCTGCCAAGCCTGATAACCTGAATTTGATATCCAGGACTGCACGATAAGGGGAGAAATGACTCCCACAAGTTATCATTTGACCTCCACACATACTCTGTGGGTCATATAACTAAAATAAGAAAATAAAAGGCTGGTACTAAGAAGTAGGGCAGCTGCTGAGATAGACCTGACCTTGAGAGTCTTAGGCCTCTGTGAGTATTGTGTAGAAAGAATGTGACTCATATTACCTCATAGAGAAGCCCCAGGGTACTATAAACAGAGGCTAGTGGGCCATTTTGGTGGGAGTCTGGAAGACCAGAATTCTGACAGGCAGGTAGACAGTATAGACTGCTCACTGGGTGTCAGAGAAAAATGGAACTTCATTGGGAACTGGGCTAGAGCCCATTCGTGTTACATTCTGCCCAAAATTAATATAAAATAAAGCCTGAGCGAGGCTGAAGCCAAAGGCCAAGCACTAGGGTGGAGGATGCGGCTCCTGCTCCACATCATTTCCACTAACAGCCCTGTGTTCTCTCTCTCCAGAGGTGAAACGTCACAGTACTCACACCAGTGCTGTGTGGAGTTTGTACAGTCCTGCTGAGCCAGGCTCTCTGTGCTAGGCTTGGGAGATGTGAGCTGTTGTTGGAGAGGAAGGAAGATAAATGACTGGGCTCCGTTCACTTTAGGTTGCTGAGTCGCCTGAATCCCTGTTCCTAGAAAAGACATAACAAAGCAACCCTGCCTTCATTTCTCTCAGGATTCCTCCTAAGCAAGACAAAATCAACCCAAGCCCGGGCAAGGTCTCTACAGCACAGGCATCTTCTCCTGTGCCTCTCGTTTGCTGAGGAAGATGCAGGCTGCACAGAGACAGCATGGCAGGTATATTAACATGATTGACAAGAAGCATCATTTCAGAGACCTGGGGGATGACTTCTGAAGTGTTAGACATGGATAACCCGAGAAGATATTTCAACGGTGGACCATGCTTGGTTTGAAAGATTCTGCTGTCTTTCTCAAGTTAGTGTTACCTGTGACCTCCAAGTATTCTTGCATTGAAACCAAATATTTGACTGAACACGATAAAGGAGAACTGATAAAATCAGACAGATCCCAAAGATGAGGAAAAAGCAGGCACACTGAAATGAACTAACTGCCTCTAACATACCAGAAACACTGTGAGCACCACAGCAGTCTCTAGGAAACCTCCAGTGTCACCTTCCAGAAACAATAAAGGAGGAAGAGAGAGGCGAGAAGATGTTTGTTTCCAGTGTGTACAAACTGATTCTAAAATGTGTTGTTCCCGGCGGGGTTAAATAGGACGTGGGATCCACATGTGTGCCCTTTAAACTAATACCTGGAAAATACATGCAAGGAATCTGAGGTTAATTGTTTTGTCCTATTGTCCTATATGGAGTCTGATTTCTAAGATGAAGGAGCTAGCTTTTTTTTTTTTCTCCCCTGAATGGCATGGTGATGGAAACAAGAGCCGCCATTTATTGAGGGCTTACTACTTGCCAGGGACACTCTCACTACCATCCATCTGTACCATTTACAGATGAGAAGCTGGGGCTCGGAGGGTAGCACCAACCCATCCTTCCTCTGCAGTCCCTGACATTATTTCCTTTGAGAAGCCATCTGACTGACCTTACGCCCTCTTGAGCTTCCTCTACTGCTTCTCCCCTTCTGCCCTCTAGAAACACAATATTATGACTATCTATCTTCACGTTAGCCCAGAAAAGGCACTGTGTGCATGTGTATGTGTGTATATGTGTGTGTGTATATATATACATATATATGTGTGTGTGTGTGTGTGTGTGTGTGTGTGTGTGTGTGTGTGTGTGTAGGTTATATATTATACACATGTGTATGTACATGTGTATATACACGTATATGTATACACACATGTGTCTGTATATATACATACATACATACATACATGATGGTAGTTTGAATGTAATTGGCCCTCATAAGCTCAGTGGCACTATTGGGGGGTCTTGCCTTGTTGATCAATATGTAGCCAGCAACATGCCTGCCTACATGCCACCACGCTCCCAGCCATGATAGTCGTAAACTGAACCTCGGAACTATGTGGGCCACCTCAATTAAATGTTTTCCTTATAGGAGTTGCTGTGGTCATGGTGTCTCTTCAGAGCAATAGAAACCTTAAGACACATAGGTGTGTGTGTGAGTGTGTGTGAGTGTGAGTGTGTGTGCGTGCATGCATATGTAGTTTATACATCCCAATCATTGACTCTCACAGCCAAGGTAAAAACTCCAGCAGGGCAGGAACCTGGAGGCAGGAACTGAAGCAGAGACCACAGAGGAACACTGCTCACTGGCTCCTTCCCTATAGCTTTCCTAGTTTGTCTTCTTATTCAAGCAAGGACCACCTGCCCCAGGGCTGGCACTGCTGGCAACTAGATTTCTTTCCCCTAGCTGATTCTCTTCAGCTGGCTGGGCTTGAGGACTTGAGGTCAGGATGTGGCTGAGTGAGTCTCCTGCATTTGTAGAAATACCTGCTGGGTAATATGTGTGTTCATTACACACCTACTATTTTCCAGGTACCTAGGAAACAGCCTCTTGGTATGCTTTCCTTCTTCCATGAGGAAGTGTGATAAAATGTCTAACACGTAGAGGGTGCTTATGAGTACGAGTGCCTTAGTTAAGAGCAGAGTGTTGGGAGGTGGCAACAATTGAAATGCTGGAGAGGTCACTCCTGTAGGAGATGCACACAGGCCCAGAAGTAGATGTGGGGGACAGATGAGAATGAGGGGAAATCCTAGAGGCAAAACCAAAGGAGCCAGGAACTGGGTGCTTTAGGTCATGTGAGTAATGCAGAGGGGACGGGATTTTATTCTTGGCTTAATGGGATGCCACTCAAGGGCAGGACTAGAAAATGGCATGGTGCAAGGTTCACGGCATCATTGCTGAGGCTATGAAAGACACTGACTGCAGTGGGCAAAAGAGAATCACCAAGGCCGACGGCCAGCACAATAGGTGTGGCCTGGGGGGAAGGCAGCACGGACCCACTTTGAGCCATGTTCAGTTTGAGGTATCTGTTAGATGATGTCAAGGACGGGATGTTGATGATGAAATTGAACATGTGAGTCTGGCTTAAATTAAAGGCGAGCAGTGAGCTAAGAGGATAGGTTTGCACATCGCTGGGGCGTAGGGAAGTCAGCGAATGAACAATCAAAGGAAAGAAAGACTCTAGAAAAATCCACCACCCAGAGCCACACAGACAGAAGCCTGCAAAAAAAGACAAATGGGAGGTCCTTGTGGAAGCCTAGACAACACTGCCACAGGAGGAAAACTTACCAGCTGCGTCAAAGTCTGGTCAAGAAGAGAGTAATCAGACAGTGGCTTGTCGGTACCTAACCTCAGTGCCCAATACTCCCCTGCAGTAGATTGGGGCCACAGACAACCTGACTGGTCTTATGTTTTTATGATTTTGATGACACAGCTGTAAATATCCCCTCCTTTCATTGTCCTTTAAACATCCCTAAGGATGTCGTTTTACTGTCCTCAATCCCACTACCATTTCAAAACAAATGGTTTTTACCGGAAGAGAAAGCCAAGTAAAATAAAATGAGTCAACTCATGAATTTCTCCTCTAAAGATACAGGGACAGCTTTGCTAAGTGCCTTTGGGATGCTGTGCTAAAGCCAAGTGTTTACCTTGTAGTCTGCAGCTTCACTCTGAATGACCTCACTCAGTAAACAAAGCCCTGCAAATCCGGTTTGACAGCCCCTTTCCACCTCAGTTCTAATCTGCCCAGGATCAGATCTGCTGTCACCCCATCCTTCAAGTGGAAGGAAAGGAGCTTCACTCTACTAAGTCCAAGTTAACCGAGCTTGGACTCATCCACTCACAAGAAGCACTATTTATCTCACATCTTAGAGAAAAGGAGAAAATCTGTCTTGGTCCCTTGAGGCTACTCTAATAGAACCCAGGAACTGGGAAGTTCACAAGTGACAGGTCTTAAAGTCCCAGCTGAAGGTGCCAGCAGATCCACTGTCTCATGAAGGAGCACTTCCTGATTCTTTCTGGTTCGTAGATGGCACTTTCTTACGGGGTCTTCATATGACATGGCTACAAATGCACACCTTCGGGTCTTTTTCAGAAGGGCTGTTACCACCCCCTCCCCAGAACCCGCATTTCCCACCCCCCACCCCTCCCCACTCCCTGCATAAGAATTTGAGAGAATTCAAACATTCAAACCACAGTGACATATTTACACATGTACGGACATTTGCATAAACACATATAGACTCATTCACTTTTAATCTTCTGGTTAAGTGACAATGTGAGGCGGTGAGCTGGGAAGAGGGCAATTGTACTTCCCAGATAACAGCTGGCGTGTTCCCTGGCATCTGGTGTGGTGGGTGAGGAGGCCAGGATACCACCAGACAAGTACACTCAGTGGACAGGGCATCTCCCCACAGAAAACTTCAGTCACCCAGAATGTCAAGAATGTTCGAACAGCGAAACCCTAAGGTCACAATGGAAGAAGGGTGGGGACACCAACTGAATCAGCTTATTTTACAACAGTGTGTGTGGTGCGGAAACCACACACTGTCCTGGCCGGTTCCGTGGGCCTAATATATCTATATTGTAACTTCCAGTTGTTGGGAACAGTGGGTTGGTAGGTGGCGTGGGTGATGATATACGTCACTCATCTATAGAGCTACCCATGCTGGTCACTCATCTATAGAGCTGCCCATGCTGGTCACTCATCTATAGAGCTGCCCATGCTGGTCACTCATCTATAGAGCTGCCCATGCTGGTCACTCATCTATAGAGCTGCCCATGCTGGTCACTCATCTATAGAGTTACCCATGCTGAAGCTACAGAAAATCATTTTCTACATTTATAACGTCACCCTAATATAGGCCAGTCCTTGTGGGATTTTGCTCAGACCCCATTAAATGGAGGGATCTGCCTTACCTGTGCACTCAATGTCTCCTCTCTAATTCACATGGTCTCCGGCTCGGCCCACTTGCCCCCTGGGCTGCAGGCAGGCTTTACTAACACTGACTGCAACACTGACTGCGGGTAGAGATCTCACCACTAATTAAATCCAGTCAGCCTTCCTACAAGCCCTAAGGAGTCTTCTCTCCTCCCCCATTGCCAGGCACAGGAGGGGACAACTCACTAAAGCCAGATGGGAGCGAGGGGGATCAAAGTAAAAAGATCAACAAATGTACAAAGAAGCTGGCAGCATCATATGGGAACCATAAAACCCCTTCTTTCCTGGACCCAACAATGGCAACATTTGAATACCCTCACAAGTTTCTTTCATTAAAAAAAAAAAAAAAAAAAAAAATCTTGAGACTCAAATCCCAGTTGGAAATCTAGCTGATCAAGGGCCTCTACAGAGAAACTTCAAGGTCAACTAAATATCTAGTCTTTTTTTTTTTTCATTGCATGATCAAATTTTTTTTCATCCTGTGCTTGGCAGAGAGGGGTCCATTTAAACAATATTTATATTATATTCTTAAACCAAACCTAAGCCTACAGGGGGAAAATGTAACTCAGTGTCCACGGGAAAACCCTGGAGAGATGCAGGGTGGAGAAGGTTACCACAGTCAGGGAAATGGCTTGGGTTTCAATTTAATTCCTATTTGCTCAAGCGCCAAAGTAATTTTTCCACGAGGAGAATGAGGTCATTCTTCACAGAAAGGGATCGCTGTCTCCAAATTCATATGACCAGGAAACACACGGCCCACATAATAGGAGGTTTCAGACGCGGGAACCAAATAAAGGAACTTAAGATGAAAAATCTGTTCATGAGGTTTAAGCCCAGAAGAGATGTGAAATGTCTACAGTGATTTCTCCCACAGGAGAATGCCTCTCTAGCCCCAGATTTCCCCTGCTACTCCACAGCAGTCGGCTTTTCCAAACACACATCCTGGGAGCTCCATGAGGCTGGGTCCATAGCAAACGCTCTAGGGGAGATGAGTCCCTGCCATATCAATTAGGGTGGTACCCCAACATACAACTAATACAGGCACACTGACAAAGCGTGCCTAGAGAGGAAACAGAAGTCCCCCAACATCAGCTATCTGTTCACACTTTGGAACTTCATTTCCCTCTCGGGATCTTCAACTCACATAGGGAGACAGCATAGCATAAGGAACGCTAGAGGGTATGAAGGTTCAAATCCCACCTTTGCCTTGCCCCAGCCGTTGACTTTAGGAGAATAACATGATTCTGTTCCTTACATTCCCACGTTTGAAAGGCCAACACCTAGCAGCACTGTGGTTGTTCAAAGAGAAGATGATGAACTTAGCATAGAACTCAACAGTGCGAGTGTTCATAAATACTCAGCATTTTCATGCCAAGTTTTCCGGTCCAGTTTCTATATAAACAATTCTAAAAACCACAACAACAATAAAGTGAAACCAGTACAATGATCCAATCAGGATCCATTTTAGGAACAGGAGTCTAAAAGTTTTATGTGAAGCCTTCTCTTGTCAGACACCCAGTAGTCAACAGAACGAGACGGACATCCTGGTTTCCTGGTCCCTAGCACAGTGCTGTGGGGGGAGCGAAAGGGAGATGAAGTGATGTTTTTTCAACAAGAATATATAACGCTGCTCCGGGCGGAGAAATGCGGACCCTCCCATGCACCAGAGGCGCGCCTTTTACATTCTGTTGAGGGCATCCATCCAAAGCAGACCAGGCGTTAGTTACAGGGTCAACAGCTGGTCCAGCTGAAACTTGTCACAGCCATCCTGAGCCTCTAAACAAGCCATTATCTGGCAGCAGCAGATTGGGACCATCTGTCACCGCGGGCCACATATGGCCCCACTAGATCGTGAAAATAAGGTTGTCACAAAAGGTCTTTAACTATGCATCCTTTTTTCTGTGCTATGCTCCAGTCAGAAACAATGATTCTCCCATTTTATCCCCAACCCGCTCTCCAACACTCGGAGAAACTGAGGCCAAAGGAAGCTGAAGCCCTCCCGCCATAGCAGCTGACACAGACCGGGAGGGGCAAACTCTTTCCCCCGGGTGAACTTTAATTCCCTTATAAATGTTTCACATTCTCTTCAGGAATTCCCCGTGTGAAGGTTTATAAATTGTACCTCATGCAATATGGCTGGGGAGAGGGCTCAGTCGGTAAACAGAAGCAAAGTTTGGATCCCAGAGCCCACGAGCAAGGCACTACAACATATGTCTGCAAACCCAGCACTGGCGAGGTGAAGACCAGAGAGAGGATCTCTGGCCTTGACTGGCCAGCCAGTCTCCTGAATCAGTGAAACCAGAGAGAGACTGGACTGGCTGGTTTTGTGTGTCAACTTGACACACACTGGATTGATTCATCAGAGAGGAGGGAACAGAATATCCCCCATGAGATCCAGCTGAAAGGCATTTTCTCAATTAGTGATCAGTGGGGGAGGGCCCAGTCTACAGTGGGTGGTGCCACCCCTGGACGGATGGTTTTGGGTTCTGTAAGAAAAGCAGGCCAAGCAAGCCATAAAAAGCAAGAGTCAGTAAGCAGCTCCCCTCTGCAACAGGTTCAAAGCCTGCTTGAGTTCCTGTCCCAACTTCCTCCAATGATGAACGATGACCCAGAAGTGTAAGCCAAATAAACCCTTTCCTCCCCAACTTGTTTTTAGTCACGGTGTTTTCATGGAAACAATCAAAACCCTAGCTAAGACATAGACTCTCTCTCAAAATATAAAGTAAAGAAATGAATGAAGATGCTTAATATTCACCTCTGGCCTACCTTTAATTTTACATATACACACCCCCCCACACACACACAAAATCAAGTTTTAAAATATGCTTTTGGAAGCTGACAAGATGGCTCAGTGGTTAAGAGCATTTACTGCTCTTGCAGAAGACCTGAGTTCGATTCCCAACACCCACATGTTGGCTTATAACCATTGTAACCCTAGTTCCCACCTTCTGGCCTCTGAGGGCACCAGGCATGCACATGGTACACATATATACATGCAGGCAAAACACTTGTACACATAAAAATTAAGAAAGTTGGGAAATATTGTATTATACTTGAGAGAAAGTAGAAAACAAGAATGAAGGAAGTCAGAGAAGGTGGCACCAAGGTTTGCAGCATCCTGCAGCAGGCATGGAGGTGTGCAGACGTCTTTGACGTACCAGCTTATTTCCTTTGAATAGGTACCCATGAGTGGGATGGCTAGATCATATGGCAGCTCTGTTTTTAATGTCTTCAAGACCTTCTAAGATGGCACGCACACCTTTAATCCCAGCACTTGGGAGGCAGAGGCAGGCAGACCTGTGTGAGTTCAAATTCAGCCTGGTCTCCATAACAAGTTCTAGGACAGTACAGTCAGAACTACATAGGGAAAACCTGGAGAGAGAGGGGGGGGAGAGGGAGAGGAAAAAGAAAAGAGCAACCTGACACACATTTTTGTGGTAGCTCTGCTATATTACATTCCATTCAATATGACAACATGGACAGTGAAATACTATTTAGCCATTAAAAAGAGAAATCCATCAACCAAGACGATGTGAAGGAGCCTGGAGGAGAATGTAACCAAACACATAAAGATATGTGTCTTTATGCCAAACACATAAAGATAAATAGGCCATTATTCTATGTCACATGTACACACATCCAAAAATATTGTACTTACAGAAGAGTAAAATTCTGGCTACCAGAAATTGGATGAGGAGAGGAGCTGGGATTAGGAAGAATAGATCCCAGAATAACTACAGTTAATCACAGTGTTTTATATTCCTGAAAATCAGTGAGTCAATTTTAAGTGTCCCCTAGCCCTCCAACACACATGCACAAATAAACATACACATAAATACACATACATTCTCACACACAAATACACTCAGACACACATGAATACATATACACATATACTTACATATTCACACACATATAAGCACGTGTACAGTACACAAACATACAAATGCACACACACAAGCAAACAGACACATACACACATACACATTCACATACAGATAAGTATGTATACAGTACACAGGCACAAACACACAAATACACACACAAGTAAACAGGCATATACACAGGAGATAACAAGAATGGTAATTATCTCAAGGTAACTCAGTGTATATAAATTTCGAAATATAAAATAAATACAGTAATATTTTTATTTTCCAATATTAAACATTTTTTAAATTCAAACAAAAATATCAACTAAATACCGTAATATAATTAAGCACTTAAAGGTATAATCAAGGAAAATGTTGTGCTTTTAAACTGTGGCTGCATAATCTTTGATAGGGACTCTAATAACAGATAAGGGTTGCGCCTCTCATTGTGATTGCGTGCCAGGTGACAACTGCTTGACCTAAGTAGACTATAGCAGAAGTGAGGACACAGGACCTGGGACACTAACTCAGCAAAGGCCATGCAACCTGTGCCTTACTTCTAGGCCGCCATGCTCTTCAAGCCCTGTCCCACCACCCTGGAGGACCTCACTGGGAAGGAGCCCAAGCCACCTGTGAAAGAAATGGACAGCCCTGTCTGAATTCTGCCTTCGGGACTGAATTCCTGCCAGGATACTCTAGATAGGCCCGTGCCCTGCCATTACAGTCCCCGTCCCTTGTCATTCCCCACCCAAAGGGCCCCAGATACCATGAGACAAATCTAACACTATTGGCAGCCACCTCCAGGGACAGAGTAAAATAGCCCCTGTTCTACATTCACAGTTACTGAGATAGTGAGAGGCTTCCAGGCTGTTTTCTGGTCACACTGAAGAGAATAAAGAGCATGAGCTCTCTTATCTACCCTATCTCAGGCATTGTTCCTGCCTACGAGGTCAGGAAATGGAGGCTCTGTGGAGTTTAAAGACATACGGGGACAGAGCTGACATTTGCTCACGGCATATTTGACTCCACAGGTGTTTTTCACTGTTCTGTGTTCAGACTCTGTCAAGTGTCAGATCCTAGAAACCACAGAACCTCTGTACATAAAATCAGCCTTTACATTTGATAGTGTCACAGTCTGAGGGCTCTTTGTGTTTAGTCTTCAAACAGTGAGCTTAATAGTCCACATCTGGGCTCTTCTCCCACCCTGCTGTACTCTCCTGTTTCCAGACCATGGGTGGGTTTTATTTTCATTTAGTTGGTTAATTTTTTGAGACACGGTTTCTCTGTGTAACAGTCCTGGCTCTCCTGGAACTTGCTTTGTAAACCAGACGGGCCTCGAACTCACAAAGATCTGCCTGCCTCTGCCTCCCCAGTGCCGGGATTAAAGGTGTGTGCCATCACTGCCCCCATGGGTGGGTTTTTAAACCCACACTTCAAGTGGTTTTTAAATCTCCTACTTAACCTCTTTCTCACTCCCACTGTAGTGACTTACAAGCCTGATCAAGTGCTCATGCCAAGATTGGCAGTAGGAAAACCAACAAAGATGAGCATTAAAAATGCAGATGTCTGGGCCAGGGAGATGGCTCAGTCAGTGAAATGCTTGCTGCATAAGCCCAAGAACCAATGTTTGGTCCCCAGTACTCACATAAAAGGTATGGTGGCAGAGAGGGAGGTGGGGACAAGGGAGGCTGAAGATTAGCATATCAATCAATAGGGCTTGTAGGCCAACCACCCTAAGGTAATTGGTGAGCCTCAGGTCCCAGTGAGAAATTGTCTCAAAACACAAAGTAGATGACTCCTGGGGAACCACACCCAAGGTTGACCTCTGGCCTACACACCCTCACCAGAAAATGCTCTGGCCTGTACACATACAAATACAGATTCCCCAGTTTTGCATCAGAGATTCTGCCTCCGTAAGGTTCTGGTGGCTTCTTATGCAGGGAACTAAGAAAATATATGCCAGGCACATAATCCCAGTATATACTGGCTCCTACCAACCCCTCCCATCACACTTCTTGCATTCCCCCAATTTATGGTACACTCAGAAAACACCCCCCTCACCCCATCACCCCTTCTCTGTATATGCTGTCTCTTGTGCCGGCCACTTCCCTCCTAATCAGTCTGGCAAATGCATGACAGTTTTTCATAAGCTTTGCCTGGGTCCCTCTTACAAATGGTTGCTGGCCTTACCCTGTGCCACCCCCCACCTCCCACCTGTCTCCCAGCTGAGAACTGAGTGATATGCTAAAGCCAGGGACCCAAGCTCACTCTCTTCCGACTCCCGGTGTGAACACAGTGGCCCATTTATCAAAGATATCCAACAAACGTTTGCTGAATGAATAACCCAATGTGTTTCCCTTCAGCTTTAGCTGCCAAGAAACACAGAGCCAAATTCAGTTACCAAGTCCTGTGATTAGCTCATCCCAGGTGTCCAGTGGCACCTGCTCCCTCCTTCTGAGAGATGGTCTCTGTTCTCTTCTTAGCAATAATTGACCTAGTTCACATTAGAGTTAATGTTGCACACTCTTTCAAATCCTTTTGAACAAAGGTGGGTCTGGATTCCAAATAAGCCAATAGCTATATTAGTTCCCCAAGAGACTTTTGTTTAGTCACTGGGAAGTTTTATATGCTTCATTCAGAACAGGTGATTTCTTGACAAAAATAAATAAATAAAGTTGATCTGGTCATCAATAAAACTAAATTTTAAAAAATACCTGTGGTGGGATAGCATAGAGGAATAAGGAAAAACATTACCGAGTGACAGACTAAGCCCTCTGAGCCCAGGGATGAACTCTACACTATAATCAAATGAGGAAATAAGCACTTTAACAAATAGTTAATAAGCATCTGCTTCAAAAGAAGATACATTGGGCAATGTTGCTGCCAAAGATATGCTTAGAATGGGAGCTTACTGTATAGGAAAATGAGATTATATATGAATACACTCTTCCAAGTAGATACTAGAAATGTAAGAGTGTAGGATTACTACTTGCTATAGTCAAAAGTTTCATAGAAGCTGTATTGTTTGACCTGTACCTTAAACGAGAAAGATCTAGACATGTGAAAAAGCCAGACACAGTCAGTCTTGCAAAGACAAATAAGTAAGTAAAGAAGTAAACACACAATGAAGGTGAGAGAGGTAGCTTGGCCATTGAATCTGACAGTCTGAATTCAGGTCCAGGACCACATGGAGGAAGACGATATCCAGCTCCTGCAGGCTGTCCTGACTTCCACGTGTACACTGTCACACATGCAGGTGACATATACATGTATAAATAAACGTGCAGTTTTCAAAATTGGAATGATTATGAGAATACAGGGCAAACAGTCTTGATTGCTAATGTTATCTCTCTCGCTAACCTTTATCCTGCTTGCTTCACTCCAACAGTTCTATTACATGACTTTTCCAAACAGTCCTCCTGGATGCACAGATAGGGATGGCCAGCCAGAGCAGCTAAAAGACTTGTTCAAGGCCACACAGCAAACATCCATGCAAAGCTGATATTAACTGAAGTACGCTAAGACTTGGTGCTTAAGCTTTAAGCTATCATGTAGACCTTTTTGAGACAGAGTTTTCACTGTGTGATCCAAAAGAGTGGATCTTTCTGCCTTAGCCTCCCAAGCATTTGGATCTCAGATGTGTGCGCCACCACACCCAGATGATACTGTTCAAGGAACAAAGGACCATGGAGAATGAGACCAGAAAGATTAGCTGGGGCTGAGTAGTTAAGGACCCCCAAACTAAGACAGGGACTCTAACCTTGGTCCTGTCAGCCTTGAAGAGTAACTGAAGACTTCATAGAAGGAAATGACAGATTTCTACAGCCAGTCCTCAGGTGATTACTAAATGAACCATTGAATCAAAGACTGAATATTCACAGTAGATTAACTGAGCAGCAAGCAGCAATGACACAGACTGGAAGAGAGATCAGTGAAGGAAATAAACTAACAGAGCATGGAGAATAAAGAAGCAGTGGGAGGTGGGAGGTGCTGGAGAAGATGACTCAGTGACCGGCTGCTCTTTCAGGAGAGCTGGGTTCGTTTCCTAGCACCCACATGGAGAAGAAAGGAAAGGTGATGAAGGAAGGAGGAGGGAGTTTCAAACTCAAATGGAAGTAGGCCAGAAACAGCACACAGGAATTAATCGGGCATTGCTGTAGAACACTTAGCCCTCTAAGGCCAACCATTGCCACATTAAAAATAATAAAAATAAAGCCTTTCAGGAAATTAAGATCACAAAGCAATAATAAATGATAGCTGACACTCACTCTGCCTCAGAGTCAGAAGCCATAGGGTCAGATGGGGTGAACTGGAGAACACATGACCTTTCTCAAGACAGGCAAAGGGTCAGATCCTAGACACCACTATCATGCAAGAAGCCAAGCTCAGTGTTACTGGTTCTCCAGTGCATAAAAGAATAAAAAATTAAGGCATATGTGCAAATTCCCTCATTGAAGATATTTATTAGATTTTCTCCTTCTATTTTATGTGGGAGTATTTTGTCCGCATGTGTGCATTTGTACCACATGCATGCTTGGTGTCTGTGGAGGTCAGAAGGCGGCATTAGATACCCTGAAAGTGGGGTTATAGATGGTTGTAAACCACCATGTGGGTGTTGGGAATCGAACCCAGGTCTTCTGTAAGAACAAGTGCTCTTAGCTACTGAGCCATCTCTTCAGCCCCAAAATCCCCTATCTTTTATGGTAGAGGTAGGAAACAAACTACAAACCAACATGCTATGTTTGCAGTAACAGCCGGGCTTGTGTCCTGTCAGCCTGTAACCTTGAAGATTCATATGAAGAGCAAATCTGACAGTGAAAGAATAAAAAAAAAAAAAAAAAAAAAAAAAACAGAGAAGTGATATGACAGACAGCAGAACTAGGAGGGGACTTTGGGGTTAGCTCAGAGATGGACTATGGAGAACAGAGTCATTTTTCATTGTTTTTCTTTTGTGTGTAGCCAATAGAAAGAGACTACTTATCAACAAGAAGAGGTATGAGTTGCAAAAGAAGGTATGAAAGCCTGTGAAAAGCACTTGCTGAACAAGCCTGATGACTTTTGTTGATCCCAGCAATCCCTAGTAGGAGACAAACCCCAAAAGTTATCTTCTGACCCCCACACATGTATGTACTATGGCATGTAGATGCCTACATTCAGACATCATACATACACATGAATTAAAACTAACAATTTGTGTTTTAGTATACTTTTATAAATTATGGTCAAGGAGAGAAAAATCTTTTTAAGTACAATTTACAATTAACTGAGCAACAAGAGGTAATCATTGCATGAAACATGATGCTATTGCTTTCTATTTCGAGACCCAGTTCCTGTGGAAGATTGACAACTCTATAGGTAAAACAGACCCCACTATCGGCCAAGACAATTTCCTTACTAAAGTAAGAGTCTCTGTGTCTGTAATGTGCCCATGGCAACTGTCACCATGGGTAAAAGACAAGTCACTGAGCAGCTACTGATTGTTTCAAGCCATAGAATCAACTCTCAACATTCATATTTTCTAAATTTCACATCATTCAAAGGCTGATGAATGACTTCAATGCCACTGACAACAGGAGAGCTAAAATGTGTCCAATTGTCCCCATGAAGCTGCCAGCTCTTGTTATCCAAGTTGGCTGGAAGAAGAGAGGGAAGGCAAAGGAAAAGCAGATGGTCTCTAGACTTCAGAAGCCACACCATGCGGGCCACAGGATAATCCTCAATAGTCATCCACTTTCCAGATGAAACTCAGGCAAATCCAAGTTGGGTGAGATGCCAAATTCATCATCCATTTTCCAACTCAGTGTCACAGAAAGATGGAAGATGGGGAAGAAGGAACAAAGGAAGGGAGGGAGAGAGAAGGAAGAAAGGAGGAAGAAAGGGAGAGAGGAAGGGAGGGAGAGAGAAGGAAGAAAGGAGGAAGAAAGGGAGAGAGGAGGGGAGGGAGAAAGAGAGGGAGGGAGGGAGAAAAAGAGGGAGGGAGGGAGGGAGGGAGGGAGGGAGGAGGAGGAAGGGAGGCAGGGAGGAAGGCTGGGAGGGAGGCAGAGAGGGAGGCAGGGAGGGAGGCAGGGAGGGAGGCAGGGAGGGAGGCAGGGAGGGAGGCAGGGAGGGAGGCAGGGAGGGAGGCAGATTCCTGAGGGAGAGACAAAGTCCAAATACTTCCAAGGAGTTAGGGTTTGTTCTCAACAAGCATGTTCACTAAATGGCACTGGGTGCTAAAAGGGAAGGTAGAACCTCAGGAGAAAAAGAGATTGTGTTGATTTTTTTTTTCCTATGTAAAAGTCTTTCTAAGGGCTTCACCCACAAGTCAGTTTTTCCTACCTCAAACTGAAGGTAGATATACAGCACTCAGCCCTTTATGGAAGGAAGCAGTACGACAATTAAGGCCAGTTAGATCACAAGCCTACCACTTTGTGTCAACGGGACCTGTGTGTGTCTAGAGAAAGAAGCCCTTAGCCAGTGGGGTTATGAAGTATCTGTTCAGTAAACATAGATGAAGGCTCATCCTAAAGGTGGACCCCCTTAAGGAGAATGCACAAAGTCTGAGCAGTATTTTTAAACAAGTATTACTTGACAAAGGCGGTCTGGAGAGCAGCTAAGTTCTAGTTTTTCAAGTCTGCATTGTACTGTTCTGAGCTACATGAAGATAACTAGACACTAAGCAAATACAGAGGCCTCTGCTCCATGCACAGAAGGAAACTGTGAGGAACACAAGGCAACTGGCTTGATGAGATTCCAGCAACAACCTTCCTTTGTAAAGATGTTGGTTCATAACGTAGCTGGCCACTGGAAATGTTTGCGTAGTTAGTACAATAAGTACATCTATCATTTTCCATAGCAGGATTTGGCTTTTCATGGTCTCCTTATTTCAGAGACACTAATTAAAGGAATCCATTCATAGTCTAGAAGGAAAATAGAGATTCTGGACGCACCTAACCATCATTCTTTCACTCTGCAGACTCCCAGTGAGTGGTACCCACAGGGGTAACTGAAAACCCAGGGATGGGTGCTGGGAGAGGCAACGTCCCTATGTTATCAGAAGGAGGGCATGCTACGGTCTCCATCCTCTCCGATGAGGTGGGGAAGGGTGAAACACATTGTAAAGTGTTTGCTCATTTTTTGCTTACTAAAATATTTTCTTTTTTCCTTCAAAGAAACCACTTCATTTCCAAAGCAGCCAGACCCAAGGCAGTTACTCACTCTCATTCACAAGACTGCAATCAATTCCCATGACCTTCTCCATACCCCAGAGAAGCTCTCCTGGGATCATCATTTACTTCAATGTCTCAGTGTCATCTTTAAATCATTTCCAAATCCTAACATGCCAGCTGTTTATCCACTCTTTAAGTTCCTTCTTAGATCCAGAAACATAAACGTCCCACATGGGGCAGCTTTGCTTGTCCACTCTGTCTAATGGAGAAGTTATGATCAGCAGAAAATGACAACAACCAGCATTGTTTTTGTTTTCATCCATTTGGGTGACATGTTGAAAATTTAGCATGAAGGTCAAAACAAACCCCAGGTCTCATTCTGACCAAAATCTCCAAACAGGAACCTCACAAGGAACACTTAACTCTCAGCTGTCTCCAGCTACAGCTGAGTGAGCAGCTCAGACTAAAACCGGCAGCAATTTACTTCCTACAAACATGCTTTGTTCCTGACTAACTTGTATGCTCATAAAGAGGGGGGAAAAAGCCTCTGTACAGGCAGCTGTCTCATTCACCACGCTGAATCCTTTCATGGCTGTCAATACAAATGTGTTACACAGAACCTGATCCAAGACCTTTGCCTGCAAACCCTGGCACACAGCGTGGGCCTCCCTGCTTTCCCTACCATGCCTTTCTTCTAATTTGATGACTTGCATTTTCAGTAAATTGTTATAGAAAATGTCATGCTTATCATAGAATCCCCTTCATCATGTTGCTTCCCATAATCCTGCCTATGGGGAGGGGGGGAATTCAGCCTACAGAAAACACAGAGGCATTCCTCTGAAGTTTCAAGTTTTTAATCTCTATCTTTCCCTAAGTGTCTCTATGCAAATGTGATGTCTTTAAACCTTACTGAGTTGAGCAAACTGCAGTGATCACCCTAAGCTGGGCTGCTAGAGAGAATGAAAATCAAAATAACAGCAAATAGCTTTGCAATGTGAGGCCATCCATGGTTATCCATTATGTCGCTCCCAAGAAGATAGGAAATAAGTTGATGATGTGGTGGACATGCCCCACTGTTTCCTGGATTATTTAGAGAGGTTCCATTAGCAGACCTCAACATGAGAAACTGTATGTGCCAGTGAGCAGACAGGGTAGTGGGCAGTGGCCAGTGACTCAACACTTTAATTCCCTCATTCCTCCTCTCTCCTGGAAAACCCTGTGTGGTGGTTTGAAAGAAAATGGCCCCCAAAAGGAGTGGCATTATTAGGAGGTGTGGCCTTGTCGAAGTGGGTGTGGTCTTGTTGGAGGAAGTGTGTCATTGTGGAGGCGGGCTTTGAGGTCTCCTATATGCCCAAGCCACGCCCAGTGACACAGACCGTTTCCTGTTGCCTACATATCAAGATGTAGCCAGCACCATGTCTGCCCGCATACCACCATGTTCCATGATGATAATGGCCTGAAAATGTAAGCCACCCAATGAAATGTCTTTCTTTTATGGGTTGCCATGGTCACGGTGTCTCTTCATAGCAATAGGAATCCTAAGATACCTTGTTTCCTTCCCATCACCCAGTCTTCAAGTGTTCTCTGAGAACTAGTGCTCATCCATTCTAATCCCAAACTCTACTCCTAGAAATTACAGCCAGCAGCTCTGGCCTCATGGCAAGGTGATTATTGAATGGGGTTCTCAGTTCTGACATGCATTCCCTGGGTGACCTAGTACATGTCACTTTGTCATCAGCTCTGCTTTCTTTTCTCAGCTATTCAAATGGGGCTGGGATGCCCTCCTCACAAATCAAGAGATTTCCAGGGGTCCTTCCCACTCTAGTTCTTTCTGGTAAAAGGTAAGATCTTGAAATGGTGAAACAAAGTGCCGTTTGTTTGACCCAGGAATGTTTCATGTGACCATACAGAGATGAGGATAGCTATGAATGCAGCCCAACACAAGATTATCAACTTACATAAAAAAAAAAAAAAAGTTTTTTTTCTTTGTAACTTTATTGCACAGTTCTTGGGCATCAACTTTGTAGCCGATGTTATGTTGCATTGTCAAAGGAGAGAAATGCCTAGAACTTTAGTCTATTTGCAAAGTTGGACTTCTGGCCTGAAATAACAGAATGCAAAAGCATCTGAGAGGGGGAAAATACACTTTAAAAAAAATCATTGTCAGCACACACAGTAGCATAGATATGATTCCATAGTTGTTACAAACTGAATGGAATTCTCCCCGAACTCTTGAATGAAGCCTTGTTTTCTAATACCTCAGCTCATGTTTGTACTTGGAAAATCTTCAGAGAGGTGATGAAGGTTAAACAAGGTCATTGTGCTGGGCCCTCATTCGGCATTATTGGAGTCTCTATGAGAGGAGACAGACATCTATACACCTAGCAAAGGGATGTCAGAAGCAACCAACCCAGCTGACACTGGGATCTTGGACCTGCAGCATTCAGACTCATGAGAAACTTTATTTGTTCACAGAGTTTCTATTGTTTAAGCCATGCAGACTCTGGTGGATCCAGCAGACCAACACAACAGCCAGGGATGACCTTATCCTCAAAAAACACTCATCCCAAAACATGGCCACAACTTAGGACTTAAGGAACTTCGTTTGCTGGCTCAGTGCAAACAAGAGATGGCTTGTTGTGTTTCTACATTTCTTCTTGCCCCCAATAAGTTGCAGCTTTGTTCTTTCCTCTCCCCATGTACGAACACACCTTTGTGAAGTCATGAGTGTTAAGAAATGCATTGTTCTTCTATCTATCGGTCACAACAAGTTAGGATATGCTACAGTAACAATGCGAAGTCCTGGAGACCTTTAACAATTAGGGGTGTATCTTGGTCTATGCCACCAGGTGCCTTCCCTACCTTTCAGGTTACCTTCCTTCAAGGACATCAAGCTTGCCTGGCCATGTATGTGTCTCAGAATACATTCTCTGTTCTTTTTCTCTCCCTCTTGTGTTTTGAAATTCCTTGCTGACCTTGGGACTCCATGCTGTAGGCTAGAAACTAAAGTTACAAACCAACATATTCAGTGATGATGACACTGTTAACTCATTTGCTTCCTACAGTGAATGATGTTGGAGTTTTCTCCTCTGTGCATAGGGAAGCTAGCCCTGGAAAAAGCAAGCATCTCTTACAAAGGCTTGCTGATACCTTTCCCTCTCTCCCTGCAGTTTCCCTGGATCTGAGGATAAAGGCAAAGAGTGGTAGGGAAAAAGTAGCAGCAAACACCTACCTTTCCCATCCCTCCCCCCTACTCACCCCCAATACTCACACTGCAAAGTTAATTACTCCCAGGGGCAAATATCTGGGTGAGTTGAGTAACTGACCCCTTTTACAGTGAGGCCAACAGGGAACATGTGCAGGGAAGGCAGCACCCTTCCCAGAGAATGGAGCTCTTACCTGCCTTGCCTGAGGCTTTTCACTATTTGTATTTGGCTCCAGGGCACAAATGAGACAAGCAGGCCCACAGGCCAGCCTGCTAAGGCGGCCACACTCTTTCTTCCCAGCTGTCTGGAAACATATGAAGGCAATGTTTAGGTTTGTGTATGTGCTGTGATTATAAAGAAGAGGCAAGAGCTTTGTTTTATTAACACTTAGATGAGTGTCCTGAGCCATGGATAAAAGCTAAACCCAAACTAAAAAATCACATTGAGATTTCTATTATTATTTCTTCTTGAACGTTGTTATGATTGTTACAGCTATCCCTGTAGCCTTATACTTTCTTATCACTAATAGTCCAGGGTCAATTTTAGCATCGTTAATGATGAAGAGGTGAGATGTAGGGACTCAAATGCTATTATGTACACATACTAAGTGTCAGGACTGGAACTCTGTGTTCTCTAACCTTCGACAGCCATTGGAATTCAGCTGCAAGAAGTGCCTGGGCTGTGCCAGCTCTGCTTGTGTTTGTATGAATGTGATCTGATAAAATCCTCACAACCTGCAATCAGCAACAGACCCCAAGGCATTTCTATTACTCAAACATATGACGTACTGTGTTGTAGGCATCTGTAGAAGAGGGTTTGGGGTAGTAGGACATTAGTCCAGAGAAAGAGAGAGAGAGAGAGAGAGAGAGAGAGAGAGAGAGAGAGAGAGAGAGAGAGAAGGCTTAGAGGAATTTATTCCCATTCAACAAATGAAGAAGGTTGGAAGAGGATGTGTGAATGACTAACAGGAATTTCAGGGAAAATCAAACATCAAATCCAATATTATTTTATATCATGGTGGATGGGTGGGTGGATGGATGGGTGGGTGGATGGGTGGATGGGTAGATGGGTGGATGGATGGATGGATGGATGGATGGATAGATGGATGGATGGCAAATCCACTATTATAAGTCTGCTAGGGGAATTTCCTCCTCCCAAAGCAATGATTTTGTTTGCTAATGTGTGGTTGAGAGCTTCTGCATGCTAATACTAGTACCGTCAGTAAGAGGACTGGATGGATGGCAACCTAAGCAAGACCTAGTGACTGAAGCAAGTGTAGAAATTCCAGGGTTCTGCCTCACACAGAGGCAGTCACCGCAGGAAGGTCCAATTTCATGCATTCCATGCCAACTGGAACAACAGCTTAATAACTCCTCTTGTCAGCGTTGCTTTTTCCAGATGAAGGAACTAAAGACAAGCAAAAGTCAGAAGAACAGTAAAGCAGGTAAAAACTTGCATGAAGCAAAGACAGAAACCCATTCTTGTGACTGGCAAGCCATTGGTCATGGTTCAGTTGCACAGCCTGACGGTCCCTTTCCCTCAGTGGCTCACATGTTCTCTGCAGAAAGACATCGCTGGCAGGATATGAGTAGCTAGCTTAAATAATTGCAGGGTAGCTCTGCCACCAGGCCTCCCCATTGCTGTAGCAATCACATCTCTCTGTAATCAGGGAAGTGTTTTCACATGACCTAGCCAAGGAACTCATGTCTGTGACACCCCAGGCAAACTAAAGAGGGATTCTGAAAAATAAGTCGAAGAAATTAAGATTCTCGTGGAATTGGCTGAATTTTCTCAGAAGGGAATATAAATACCAGTCTGGCATGAAGGTGCATGTCTGTAACCCCAGCTCTGGGGACACAGGGGTAAAAGGATCATGAGTTCAAAGGCAGGCGAGAGCTACAGAGGTTGAAGTCAACCTAAGAAATATGGTGAGACCATATAGGTAAATAGGTAAAATAAACAGCTAGCTTGCCATTTAATAAAGTCATATCTCTACACCCAGACTCACAATAACGCCATGAGACAACTGTATTGTCATTCCTACTTTCTAAGTGAGGAAACAGACTGGGAGATATTCTAAGATCACAACTGCTAGCATTAGCAGACTTTCAGCCCTGCTGGGCAGGCCTTCCTTATCCTCTGCTCTACAACCCCCTCCCTTAAGAACAGGCCAGTATGGGCATGGAGCTACTTTTTTAAAAAAAACTTTCAAATTTTATCATGTGTGTTTTCATAATTATAATCTTACATTCCCATATCCATCCTCTTCATAAATCATGAATACTCTCACCCATCAGGCCATCCTGAAATAGTTCCGTCCCATCCTGCAGGAAAGGAGACTGATTTCTGCCATGCCAGCAAGGGTGATTGTGTCCCCAGATCATATACATCCCCTCTGCATCAAGCACCATGTTCACTGGTGAAATGGCTCAGTAGGCAGAGGCACTTGCCACCAAGGCTGGTAACCTGAGTTCAATTCCTGGATACCCTGAGTAGTGAACCCCTGAGAACTGTCCTCTCAACTGCACATACATGCTGTGGCATATGCATGCACACAATACACAGACACAGACACACACACACACACACACAATTATGTAAATAAAATTTTACCACCATGTAGGATGCTGTGACTACAAGTCTTGCTGTAGACCATCATAAATAACTAAATGGCAATGATTTTATCTGCACAAAAACAATCTGCTGCCCAGCAACCCCAAGCTTTTAGTTGCTGCAGGATACTGAGGATCCACTTAGCTCTTGACCTAATATGCCCCATCTGCTGTATTCACCCAAAAGCTCACATGACTCCTGACACAACAAGTGCTTTATCATCAACCAAGACTGGAAAGATTTCTATAAAAGCCCAGAGAGTGAATACGCCTGTAGGACAGACTCTTTTGGTCACAACTATGAAAGTAGCCACGTTGTAGGAACAAATGGGTATGTCAATAGAGCTTCAGATCTGTTTAGTAGACAGATTCAGTTTATCTGCCTCTCAAGCTCTGTCCCTGATTACACACACACACACACACACACACACACACACACACACACCTCTACTATACTGACCCCAGGCCACAGATCATGGGAAGTTTATAAAAGTCATAGAAGATCTATGAATTGTAGTTGATTTCAGTAGAGTGGGTAGTGAGCTGCCAAAACAGACTTCCAAAAACAGCTGCCACCAGGGTCTCTCTCTCTCTCCCTCTCCCCTCCTCTTCTGTGACAGGGTAAGGAGGGCATTCAAAATTTTTAGGTTTAAATCATATGCTTGAATTAAATATATGTATGTATGTATTTCATTTTTAAAAAACTCTGAGCAAAGATATTTCATTTGTCAGGCATGAGGGTGTACATCTTTAATCCTTGCACTCATGAGGCAAAGGCAGGTGGATCCCTGTGAGTTAAAAGCCAGCCTTGTCAATGGAATGAGTTCTAGGACATCCATGGCTACCTAAAGACCCTGTCTCAAACAAAACAAAAATCATTTTGTCCTGACTTTTAATTTTTGGTACCAGAGAAAAAAGCAAATCCTGGTTATGACCAGTGTCGTTACCCTTGTGGCAGGGCCCTGGCAAAGGAGAGACAGGAGGACACCCCTGCCTTTTCCTTCTGCAGCACCTTGTTCTTCCCAGGACCCCTATGAGCCCTCAGAAACACAGACAAGAAGGAGAAGACACTAAAACAGTCAGAAGAAAGAAGTGAATTTGTCGAGTAACCGTATCTTTCTTTTCCTTACTTCCCCCGTTCTCCCATTGTTTTGTTTTTCTGAGACAGGGTTTCTCTGGGTAGCACTGGCTGTCCTGGAATTCATGCAAGATCTGCCTGCCTCAGCCTCCTGAGTGCTGGGATTAAAGGCACCACCGCCCGGTCTTTCTACTTGTTCTTATGATAAAGTCCACCGACAACCTTAAGCATGAAGGCGGTAGAAACTGCAGAGCTGGTATCAGATCCCCACATCAGGACTAGCCACCTCCTTGATGGACCTGGACCTGTGTCTCCTTGCTACAGTGTCTCCTGTCGGGACCCATAAAGAGGAGATTGTTCCCAGGCCACTCTGTAGACCCTACTGAATTTCCATCTATTTGCCTGCTTGTCAGGATCATTAAACATTTTAATTAATTATATATTTTAAAGTGGTTGATCATGTGCCATATAGAGTAAGGGTACAATTTCAAATCAATGAGGCAGGGGGGAAAAAAGTCACTTATAAGGTTTGCCTGCAACATCTAGAATTTCACATATATATGGGGGATGGATGGGGAAGATTTACTCCAAACCATAAGTTATATAATTCTGCCACAAAAAACAAACAAAAAAACAAAAAAAAACCACAGTGAAGTTTGTTTTGAAGGTACAAGAATGAATATTTCAAGTGTGGATGCTTCAGAACAAAGAGAAGAGAGTGACAGACCACCCCAAAAGGTGTAGGCCCAGAGGCGCCCCATAGATGTCAGCTCACTGTCTCAACAAAACTCTGTGTGTGTGTGTGTGTGTGTGTGTGTGTGTGAGAGAGAGAGAGAGAGAGAGAGAGAGAGAGAGAGAGAGAGAGAGAGAGAGAGAGAGAGAGAGAGAGAGATATGGAGATTGGCTAACTATGTATAACTATGTGTGGTTTTTTTTGAGACAGGGTTTTTCTGTGTAACAACCTTAACTGTCCTGGAACTCACTCTGTAGACAAGGCTGGCATCAAAACTATTTTTTTTAATCCCTGGGTTACTTGTGTGTTTTAAAAAAGAACTTTGGCAGAGTATGACTCTAATACCAGCACTCAGGAGATGTGTCAGGGTGATGGGACAAAATTCAAGGTTAGGAATTAACAGAGTGTGACCATGTGTCTCAAGAGAATAAGAAAATAAAAAACAACCAAACAAAAATTTCTTGGTTCTGGGAATGTAGTACAGTGGGTGGAGCTCTTGTCAAGCCCTGAGTTCAATGTCCAACACCACATTAAGCACTTCTGAGGCAAAAGGAGGAGGATCAGAAGTTCAGGGTCAACCTTGGTTCAGATTTCAAGGCCAGCCTGGGTTATAGGAGACCCTGTTTCAGATAAATAAGTCATGCCAAGGTCAGCCAGACAGTGGTGGTGCACACCTTTAATCTCAGCTCTTGGGAGACAGAGGCAGGTGATCTCTGTGAGTTCAAGACAAGCTTGGTTCAACAAGAGCCAGTTTCAGGAAAGGCTCCAAAGCTACACAGAGAAGCCCTGTCTTGAATGCTCCGCACCCAAAATTTCATGCAAAGGACACAGCTGACTTGATCATTCCTGCTCCCAATTTCCCATGCTCAGATATGTAAGAAATAGATTGTCATAATCCATTTTCAATATGAGGTTAACTTAAGAGTTCATAATAGTCACAGACAAGCAGGTGTCTCTCCCCCGAGCCAGCAGCAAGCACCCACGTGTCTCCGGACTCGGGGTTAACCACCAGGTCTGTGTAAGTGAGCTCTGATATATATATATATATATATATATATATATATATATATATATATATTTCTTTCTTAGAAGTTACAAAGTGGATGGAGCATTAGAAACAACAATGGCCAGTGGTAAATAAAACCCAAGGGCAGCAAAGGCTTGCAGCTGCTGAGTGTCTATGATAGTGCCTGCTCGTCTACCCACCATTTTCATTCATATATATATTATCAGGTTTATTCCACATAACATATAA
This sequence comes from Cricetiscus sungorus, assembly GCA_030556225.1. NCBI lineage: Eukaryota > Metazoa > Chordata > Mammalia > Rodentia > Cricetidae > Cricetiscus > Cricetiscus sungorus. Next base: position 414,099 of record JANBXA010000611.1, on the reverse strand, counting down.
GCAGTATTATTGTCATCATACAGGTGATAAAAGACTAGGTCAGTAATCAAAAACCCTAACTGATGGTTGCATAGTAAGTAAAAGAATTGGGGACTGGTGCAGAGTTTCCCACAATGTATGCACGAGTACCCAAAACTTTGCACAGGCCTTTAGAAAGAAGAGCACTGACATGGAAGCAATGCCTGAGGCTCTTCACAAGAGGGCCAAGGACAGGTTGAACCGTGCTAACTAGCATGCATGAAGACCACTGCAAAACGAAGAAGAGGAAAATAGTAGAAGCTGTACTTGCAAACGAAAGGGAAGTAGGTAGAAGGAACAGGAGCAAGAAAGACAAAAGAGAAAAGGCCTTGAGGGGCAGGGAGTGGAAGGAAACAAAGGGATGAAGACAAGGTCACAGATGCCAAGATCACTGTGTAAGTTGCCACACCAGGCCAAAGCTGCCATGGAAGGAAGACTGGCTGCCTCCTAGAAGCTGGTGACAATTCCGAAAGTCATTCAGAGACGACAAGCTTGCCAGTGTTAGTTCGGTGTTTCTGGAACTAGTATTAACAGTGGGTTTTGTTTTTTGTTTGTTTGTTTGTATGTGTTTTTTTTTTGTTTTTTTGTTTTGGTTTTTTGTTTTTTTGTTTTTTGTTTGTTTTTTTTTTTTTTTTTTTTGAGACAGGGTTCCTCTGTGTGCAACCCTGACTGTCTGGGACTCACAATGTAAACCAGGCTGGCCTTGAAATCACAGAGATTTCACCTGCCCCGTCTCCTCAGTGCTGGGATTAAAGGTTGGGCTACCACAACACAGTGACCAATGAGTTTTAAGAATGCCATTCATAGTACAGTCATCATCACAGCAGAAGAAAGCAGAGGAGGAGTAATTGCAATTCAGAAGAGAGAAAATTCTGGACCACAAAGGTGCATTTTAACAAAACCAAAGACTTCCTTAAGGAAACTTTTGAGCTTTGTAGAACAGTGTTTCTCAACATCTTTGGAGTCATCCAGCCCCTTTCACAGGGGTCACCTAAGACCATCGGAAAACACAAATAATTACACCATCATTCATAACAGTAGTAAAATTAGTTACAAAGTAGCAATGAAAATAATTTTATGACCGGGGTCACCTCAACATTAAGGGGTTGTAGCATTAGGAAGGTTGAGAGCCACTGTTTTAGAAAGATTAAAAGTATCCAGTTAACAATAGGTAGTGAAACTGATCAGTCCGAGGCATGTGGACTTATTGTATTTTCCCAATTAAAATGTGCCAGACCAACTTAATGGATTTGAAGTAGCAGGGAGGCAGATGAGAGCTGGTCATGTTACCAAACACACTGCTTCTCCTCCTGTTACTTCGTTTTTTGCATAGTGAGGAAATTGAAAGGGTTGGAATTAACCTAAGAGCATCTGGTTGCTTCCAATTAATGACAAGACTAACAAAGGGTGCAAGTTTACAGATTCCACTAGCAGATAGGCGGCTTCCAAACGAGTGGCTCATTTAATAGTGTGGCAGGTTGGCAAATAAAAATTTCCCAGCAGACTGAAATTTCAGCTCTAGATGCAGTTGCCTCTGTGTCAGCCTCTGACTGAAGAGGTTGCATGGGATGTGGAGATTAAGGATATGATTGATGAACATAGCAAACAGTTTTATATTCAAAAGAATTCAGCTCAGAGCAAAGCAAATATGTACTTTGTATCAATTGCTGTAGCAACTCTTGCTGTCACTGCATCACATGACATGGTTTGCAGGCAAAAATGACAATAGCAGCATATGTACCCCTTCCAACTTCCACAGCTTCTTTCCCGACACTATGACAGTTACTCAGCTACTGAATCTGGTACATAAGGAAGGAAGGAACAACCCTTCTGTAAAAACAAAGAGCCAAGGGTCTGCTGTGATTTCCACACAATTCCTGTTACCTTGAAAACATCAAGATGTTGGCAGAAACAAATCAGAACTCAGACCCAGGTCTTTGTAACTGCTACTATAGTTCTCCAGTTTGGCACCTGCTTTCAGAAAATCAAAGAACCGCCCACCCCATCTCCCATCACTACCAGTATCAGCTGCCTGCAACACCACAGCATTTCTAGATCACCTAGATTCCAAATGCCAAACCCTACCACACTTGCCATTACAAAAACCATTCCAGAATTTAGAAAACTTGAAGGGAGTACCCATACCCCATTACTGAGAACAATACACTGGAAGGTGTAGGCTAGGTGTGGCAATGGTGCAGTAAGAGCAACTGGTAGGACTAAAGCCAACAAGTTTTACCAAAATATTGTATTGCAGTTCTATTCATAAGATATCCAGATCTAGTACTTCTTTTGGCATACTGAAATTTTCAGCATCCCCTGGAAGAAAAGAACATGTATGGCAAAGTCTTTATGCAGATCACCTACTTTTTATCAGAGTCCCTTCTGAGAGGGTGTTTTAACACTTTCAGGATATTACTGATGAAAGAATTATGCGATTTGATATTCATTCTCAATTAAAACACTTATCTACTGGCTGTCAACCTTTTTGTTTAAGTTTTTTAAAACTTTAATTTTGATGACTTAATTGGCTAACATGACTTTGGAGACATTTTGGTTAATGTTCAACTTAATTGCCATCTTACTTCCTATTTCCTGAAGGCAGTTACATTCAGTTCTCAAAGAAGTCTTACCTCTGTATTTCACAAAAGGATGTTTATCCTAAATCTTGATTTTCAACTTAGATTATGGCTAATCTCTATTATAGCTCCATAACTGACAGTGAAAAATTTACATTCTTGCAGTTCAACGCAAGCATATAAAACTCATATTTCTCTAATGGTCATCCCTATATAACTTTTTGGATTAAGTCAATGGCTTGGTTTAAATATGGCAGGTTAAACTATATTCTGGTGATAAAAGTTGTAGATGAAGGTGATGGTAGATGTTCAAGTAGAATAAATGGTGATGGTGGGGGGGTACATGAGGTAGCAGTGCAGGCAAAGGCAAAGGACAAGGAAGAGGTAGTAGAGGGGGAAGAGATGGAAGAGAGGAAGCAACAGTGGTGGTGATGGAGGTGGGGAATGGTGGTGATGGAGGTGGGAGATGACGGAGGTGGGAGATGATGAAGGTGGGAGATGATGACGGAGGTGGGAGATTGTAGAGAGCCGCGAAGTGCCACGCCTTAAAGTGGTGCTGGCTTCCACCTTCCACCTCCCCACGGATGAATGCTCTCTGGCATAAACAAGCCCTTAATTGGTTAAGTCTGTTCAGCCTGTCTGCTTCCACATTAGAGTAGCCTATCTGCGGGATCCACGTGGCTCACTGGGATTGGTTAGCTCAAGGGTATTTAAGCCTGTGCAGGGGTCCCCCGCCTCTCTGTCTGTCTGTCTGTCTGTCTGTCTGTCTGTCTCTCTCTCTCTCTCTCTCTCTCTCTCTCTCTCTCTCTCTCTCCCAGAAGCAACATGTTTAAAGGATCCTGATTAAAACTACATGAAGAAGATCTACCCGGAGTCGCATCTTCCTTGCTGGTGAGAGTCAGGCATGTACAGGAGATGACGGAGGTGGGAGATGATGGAGGTGGAAGATGATGGAGGTCGGAGATGACAGAGGTGGAAGTTGACGGTGGTGGAAGATGATGGTGGTGGAAGAGGATGGAGGTGGAAGATGATGGAAATGGAAGATAAAGGTGGAAGATGATGGCAATGGAGGTGGGAAGATGGTGGTAGTAGCAAAAGAAGATATATAGGAAGGGCAGGTAGACATAGAGGTCATGGAAATGGTGGTGAGGACAGAGAAGATGATGCTGAGTAAGAGAAAGTGCTGGCATTTTTCTTCTTAGTTGGTCCACACACCGTTGAGTCTCTCTCCATGTCCTAATTCCACACCCTCTTCCAAAAGGATTCTTCATATGTCCAGGGATGTGGAAATGGGAGGCTGTTCAGTCTCACAGCTGGAGAGGCTCCCATTGTTCTTATGGTCAGTCTGTGAGCAGAAAATGAAGAGATACCAAAGTACAGATACAGGGGAAGAGTTTCAAGAAGTCAGCCAAATTGTTTCTAGAAATAAATGGCAACACATCCTTTATAGAAAAACAGAGACAAAGACCATAATATATAATTCAGTATAAAATAATTAGTTTCAAAATGCCAGTATTTGTTCTCCTTTTAAAGCCATTGCTTTGTTCTATGTAATGTCACCAAAAGACTATGAATGGGTCTTATGTTAGCACAGTGACCAAAACCTTTGGCCTAATTTGTTTACTTGAGCAATTTACAAGCCCATTGTTCCATGGAGTGTAGACTTTGGCTCCTTCCTCCAAATTCAAATATTAGCTAATATCTACCCTATTGTAAAGTTTTAATGATGTAGTTGGGATTTAAATGTTCCCCTAACATCCTGGGCTAAAGCGACCTTACAGTGAGATGATAAAAAACTTTAGAAGAAGAGGCCTGACAGGAAGTTCTTAGGTGATCTGGGATATTTTTCTGTGGTAGTTTGAAGGAAAATAGTTCACAATGGCTCATACTTGAATGCTTTGTCTGCAGTTGGTAGAACTCTTTGGAAAGATTAAAAAGTATGTCCTTGCTGGTTGATGGCGGATGTCCTTCTGTATATATGTTTCTCTTAATAATTTATGAATAAAACAGTGATTAGCCAATAGTCAGACAGGAAGGTGGGTGGGGCTACCAGACCAGGAGAATGTTGGAGAGAGGGCCCAGATCTCTGTTCTCTCAAGTCTCTACATGCTGACTCCTCCCTACTTATTCCTCTCTCCTCCTAGTCTTCTAGTCCTGCCTATCTTGTTTTCCTATTGGCCAACAGGGCTTTATTCATTAACCAATACAAGAAACATATTTACAGAATAATATCTCCCATCATCTCCTCTTTTCTGTCTAAAATAAAAAGAAGGGTTTTAAACTTAGTTTACATAGAAAAATATATCAAACAGTTATCAAATAAGAATCACAGTTAACAATATTTAGCCCATTAACATTTAGTAATATTTAGAGAAAATAGTCTATCATCTATCGTATCTTTGTGAGTCTAAAGTCTTATATGTAACTTATCTTTAATTTTAGTTAAGGAAAACTATAACCATAACTATCTGTCTTCAACGTTTTCAAAGACCACAGAAGGATAATATATAAACTCCAGAAATGACAGAGACAACTCACCTGATCAGGCACCTAAAGTTCTTCTGTAATGTTTTATCTTCAGCCCATAGGCCATAGTGTGTCTGGCCGACACCTCAGCAAAGCAGAAAACTTTAAACTGTCCACTGTATTGGCAGTTTGTCAGTCACTTTTCTCTGTGTCCTGTAGACTGTCTGGTAGACTCTTCCATGAAGCAGGAACCCCTTTACAATCGGGAAACTCCTTGTGGGGCCTCTCAAAGGCCCCCATGTCAAAGGTGGTCCGAACATTCCCAGTCACTGTGGAGGACAACATTCCACAGGACAATTAGGAAATCCAGTGCCTACTGTAAAAACTCACACCACTCTAGATGACATACTAGTGATGGAAGGTGAATCAAACATGACTGAAGGAAATTAAAAAAAAAAAAAACATATGTTTTGGCAAACCTCTATAAACAGTCAAAGGCCTAGATTGATAGTTAAGATGAATAACAGACTATTTGGAGGCATTATTGACACAGGGGCTGACATAACTATCATAACTAATAAATCTTGGCCTCAAAGATGGCCCCTGCAAGAGGTAAATGTTCAATTCTGGTAAATGGAGAATGCTTATAGACCCAAGAGAGTTATGGGCTCTCTACAGGCTGGAATGCCCTTGCCTTCTTTGATACCTAAAGAATGGCCTGTTATAGTTATTGATTTAAAGGACTGCTTCTTCACTATACCTTTACAAGAACAAGATAAAGAGAAATTTGCCTTCATGGTATTTAATTACAGTAATTCTCAACCAGTGAAGAGATATCAATGATAAGTTTTGCCACAGGGAATGCTAAATAGCCCCACCCTGTGCCAATATTTTGTACAAAAACTGTTGGAAATAATTCCTAAACAGTATCCACAATCCATAATTTACAATGGATGATATATTGTTGGCTGATTCTAAAGTAGAAATTTTAGAAAAAATGTTGGAGAAAGTAAAGGAAGTTTTACCCTGCTGGGGATTACAAATTGCGCCTGAAAAAAATACAAAAAGGAGATTCTATCAACTACGTAGGATATAAAATATGTCTAGAGAAAATTATACCACAAAAAGTACAGATCAGGAGAGATTGCTACCAGACTCTTAATGATCTTCAAAAATTACTAGGAGAGATTTCTCAACTGCAAACCATTATTGAAGTACAAGGGCATGATTTGAAAAACTTGAAAATGGCCCTAAAAGGGGACGAGGATTTGAATAGTCCACGAATACTATCAGCTGAAGCCGAAAAGGAATTAGAATGGGTAGAAAAGAGGATACTAAAAGCACATGTGGACCATGTGGATCCAAACTAGACTATATTCCGGTTATATTACCATCTAGAGAATATACTTCAGGGATTTTGATGCAGAGAGAAGATACCATATTAGAATGGATATTTCTACAACATAAACAGAATGAAAAACTAAAAACGTATATAGAAAAGATCTCTGACTTGATTATAAAAGGTAAATTAAGACTTCATCAACTAACAGGAAGGGACCCAGCAGAAATTATACTACCTTTAACTAATGAGGAAATTTCCTCCTTATGGAAAGATAATGAATATTGGCAGAAGAGCATGCAGTAATTTTTGGAGAATGATTAGCCACAATAATCCCAAAAGAATCAAATTCATAAAGAAAACAATTTAGATCCTTCCCCGCATTGTAAGAAAAACACCTATCTCTGGAGTTCCTACATTCTACACTGATGCAAAGAAATATGGTAAGGCAGGATATAAATCAGGAAAAATAAGTAAAGTAGTTCAAAGCCCTTACAATTCTGTACAAAATGCAGAATTGTATGCCATTCTCATGGTACTTAGGGATTTTATAGAACTCCTCAATATAGTTACTGACTCTCAATAAGCAGAGAGAGTTGTCTTACACATTGAGACTACAGAATTTATTCCTGATGATACAGAATTAACTTCATTGTTTATACAGTTAAAGATTCTATCAGAAACAGGACTTTATATATATATATATATATATATATATATATATATATATATATATATATATATCTCACACATCAGATCCTATACGGGTCTGCCAGGTCCTCTAGCACAAGGCAATGATGAAATTGATCAGTTATTAATAGGAAGTGTGCTAGAAGCCTTGGAGTTTCTTAAGAAACACCAATTGAACAACAAAGATTTTAAAAAAGGATTTTTATATCACTTGGCAACAAGCTAAGAAAATAGTAACGAAATGTCCTACTTGCTCATTTTATAACCAAACTCCTTTACTACCAGGCAGTAACCCTAAAGGTATAAATAGGAATGAAATATGGCAAATGGATGTGTTTCACTTTGCAGAATTCGGAAAATTAAAATACATGCATCACACTATAGATACATTTTCAGGGTTTCAATGGGCTACTGCTCTGAGCTCTATAAGAGCTATAAGAAAAGGCTATAAGAGGTAAGGTTCATTATGGGCATACCTGCACAAATAAAAACTGATAATACTCTGGCATATATCTCCAGCAAATTAAAACAGTTTTTTGAGTATTATAAGCACATAACTGGTATACCACACAATCCTACAGGACAAGCAGTAGTTGAGAGATTCAATCGTACTTTAAAAGAAATATTCCATAAACAGGCAGAAGAAACCAAGACACCCAAACAAATTACATAATGCTGTATTGACATTAAACTTTCTTAATGCTAATGAAAAAGGAAAAACAGCTGCAGAAAGATACTGGACAACAGAAAAACATCTGAACTAAATCAGCCGGTGTACTTCAAGGATGTATTGATCTCAGTATGGAAACCAGGATATGTGTTATATTGGGGTAGGGGTTTCACATTTGTATCTACAGGAGAAGAAAAGCTATGGATACCATCTAAGTTGATCAAGGTCCTAGTTGAACAAGAGAAACATCTTAATGAAGAGAAATGACAAGTCATCCAACAAATTGGTTCCCATGAGATGTGCGGAGACCTCTCAAAGGTAGGGGAAGTGTTCTGTTCTTGTCCTTACAGGAAAACAGAGAACACCCATCTTCAAACAGCAAAAAGACACTGAACATGTAGGTACCAGGAGAAGAGAAGACAGCTCTCCAGAAAGAATCACTTAATAAAGAGGAATCTGATTTATGGTAAAAATATTTAATTCTGGTAAACTATTTCTATACAGAAATCTATTTCTCTTTACTATCTAATATTTCTGTAGTCCCGATTCATGTAAACCAAGGCTGGCTTTGGAGTTGGATTTGGCTTTCCTTCTCTAAATTCAAACATGTTGTTAAGATTAAATTCACAGTTTCTGCCTTATATCAAGAAGCCAATTGGTGTAAGATGGAAGAAAACAAAATCTGAGGACTCATTTGCTTATACGGAATTTTCTCTCTGAAATCTTAATTTTTTCATATACATTTTAATGCTTATTATTGCCTTTCCCTATATACATACCTTAAAACTTGAAAATTTTACGTGATATTGATATTTAAGTTTTCCACAAGGATTAATAACAATCCCTAACAGCAATCTTTGGACTCTCCGGAAAGAAGATGGGGCCCCAATTCGACATTTCCATCTGACTCCATGGACTACAACCATCACCCTAAAACCAATTTGAGACTGTTTTGCTTGAGGCAACTCATGACTAGCTAACTGTAACGGTGCACCCTGGCCAGAATTTTAGATAGAACTCCAGTCAAGCATTTCCTGCCACACAGCGACTAGCTACATATGTCATAGCCAGTTCTGTAGAGAAATGTGGTTGCTAAAAATTTTATTCCTACAGGATCCCATGGAGCAATTATCATCCCATTTCAGTAGGAAGTAATCTTAAGGTAATGACACCCCCTTTCCCTACTCTTGGCATTTAGGGATAATATTCATCTTCTTAGGGTTGGTTTTAATTACTTAGGGTTGGGTATGGAAGGTGATGCTTAAACTAAGGTATCTATTTTAGACAGGGAGATATGGTTAGAAAACGTATGGTTTAGATGGGATATAGGTAGATTAGCCTATCTTCTTGTGAATTATTTTAGTAATAATAAGATATTAGTATTATACAGCTTACGATTTTATAGGTAACCTATGTAAAATTAAGTTTATATTCCATTCCTGGAAGAATTGTATATTATATTTTGTCATATCATGTAAAATCTTTCCATTTATGATGTTTTATAAACATTATCCTTACCATATTCTATACATATACTTACGTTCAGAACATTTTGTATATTGATACAATTTACGATATTTTTATCCTGCTGCCCTTTATAGTTCTACCTCTGGTCTAGACATTTCTACTCTACTTCTGTTTTAGGGATAAACATATATATATATTTTGCTAAGGTGTTTGTTCCTGCTTTACTCAGGGAAGTTTCAGTTTTTTAGCCAAGTTCCTGAGTATTACAGTTTATTTTCACCCGTGTTTCCTATACCTATGAGATTAGTCACACATAGATGTTTAATCTTCAAACATTATATAGACCTGCAGAACATGAAATTCAAGTGTTTTAATATTAGTACTCAGTTGACATGAGACACTATTACTCCTGACAGCACCATGCTCTTTCCTGCAAATATGTTGGACACTGTTGTCGCTCCTTCTGGTGTCTATCCTCGCTTCAGCTAATGGCCTCTTGGGCAAAGAACTGCCCCCACCTCGACCACTGATTTGGAAATGTGGTTCTATGTGCTTGCAGGAGACAAACATCGAAGACTGCTGAACCTTGCCAAGTCAGGGTAAGACAACCTTTCTACCTCCCTGCTTTTGTTGTGGTCTGTCAGGTACTCTAGGCCGTAGCCAAAACTGGCTGCATCAATGTTGCTGTGAGACCTTGGGTGACTGTCCAGGTAGCCTGCTTTTTTTGTCCTCACTGCACCTTTTGGAAGTTGTTCATCCGCACTTCCTGTCTACCCTAGTATTGTTATTTTCCTTCTCAGGTTTTTGATGAGGTTGAAGATTAAACTTTCACAACTATTACTCTCCCTTCCTAGTTAGATATATTAGGTACTAGACTTAAGATTTCCAGCCTAGGATAACTCTATTGTAAACTCCATTATGTCTTCACCCTGGGACTAGATATGTAGGTCTTAAGTTTGAATGTTCTTGATTTTCCTTTTCTTAGAGCACACTCATTATTCACTGTTTTGTATATAGTTTTGTATCAAACCTAAATCTTTCTTTAGACTAAAAGGGGAATTGTAGTGGGATATTCACTTTGTCTGCTTCTATGGCACTGACCACACCCATTGGGGGTGGAGACAGGGGCGGAAGTGCCCTGGGGAACTAGGTCTGAGGAGGAGCCCGGGAGTGCTCTCCTGCTGGCAGGACACAGACAGGAGAGCATCTGGAGGAACCTGCTGGTGTACATCTGTCTATTTTGTAAGTTACTTCTTCCCGAATAAACACCTATTCAGCCTATTTGTTTCTCCTTATTAAACCACGATACTGGTGTGTCACTGAGGTGGGCTTCTCAGTTAGCTCTCTCTCTCTCTCTCTCTCTCTCTCTCTCTCTCTCTCTCTCTCTCTCTCTCTCTCTCTCTCTCTCTCTCTGTGCCTCAGGTTTGTGAATCGAGATGAAAGCTCTCAGCTACCCCTCTGGTGTTATGTCTGCATGATGGCTGCTATAGTCTCCCTGCACTAATGGTCAGCGACTCTAACCCTCTATAACCATTAAATTCTTCCTTTTGTAAGTTGCCTTCTGTCAATCTCAGGCTTCCACACACAGACACACATGCATGTAAGTGTGTGCTGCGTACTCACATGCTCCCTGCACATGAATGCATGCATACACACATGCACATATACCAGTCACTCACACACAGAAAAGGAAAAATATCTCATCTCCTTAATCAATGTTATTTCTGCTCTGTGAAGATGCAATGACAATGGGAGTCCATGATCCTGGGTCCTCTCTATCATTAAGATTTTTAAAAACGATTGACATAATTCTGCTGTTTTCAGCGCCATTTTTATGTATAGGATTACCATATATAATAAATTACACTAGTCTTAAAAATAAAATAATGAATATTTACACCTTCCATACCCACAATACCGCCATTCAGATCAAAACAGAGAATATTTTCATCACCCAGAAAGTTTGCTCATATCTATACACCTATTTCCAATAATAAACATATTTTATTCTTTAAATATTGATAACTTAATTAATGAGAATATTTTATTAGCTGGTTGTGGTCTTTAACCCCAGCACTAAAAGAGGCAGAGGCAGGTAGTTGGATCTCTCTGAGTTCAAGGCCAGCCTGGTCTATAGAGTGAGTTCCAGGATAGCCAAGGCTGCATACAGAGAATCCCTGTCTCCCCCAACCCTCCCTCAAAAAGGAATATGTGCTTAAACAGAATTTGATGAGATCAGAGAGAAGATAGCTTGCATTCATCATGTGAATATAATTATAATTATAAGGACTTTCATGTGCTGTTATGACGATAGAATCATCTCCATCAAGCTAATGAAATGAAGCTTGAGCTCAGAGAGTGGAAGGGATGCTTCCAATGAATCCCTTAAGAGCCCACAGCAACTCAAAAGACCATGGGTTTGGTTTGTTGTTTTGTCTCAGTCACACCACTGTATAGCACAGCTAGTTAACCGTTCGGCACCGGACGGGAAAGGAGCTCATGAGGTACTTCCCCCAGCTGAGGGCAAGTGATGGCTGCTGAGGGTGGAGGGATTGTTTGGGGTAGGAATGTGGATGCTGGTAACTGCCTGTGCTCTGATGGAGGGCTCCACAGCTGTGCACATGCGAGCCACACTAATTGGACTTGGGTTTGTAAAAGGAAGAGCAGCAGGAGAAGGAGATGAAGGCAGGAGGGAGAAACACTTCGAAGCTAAAGGAGGGTGGAAGATTAGTGTGTGTTGAATATAATCAAGATACTGTAACAGATATGAAATTATCAAAGAACAAATTTAAAATATTCTACACAGCATTGTTCTTTAAACAGTCATGTCAACTGAGTGGGCTTCGAGGGTGATTGGTCCTGAAGATGCTGGAGGGAGTCATGGGAAGCATGTTCTTAATGGGTGTACTCTCCCCTGACCCATTCTGCCACATGTATCTGTCCCCATGTTGTTCTGCCTGCCACTGGCCCATCAGCAGCATAGCCAAGGATTAAGGACCCAAATTTCTGAAACTTCATGCTAAAATAAAAGTCTCCCTGGAGTTTTATGTCAGATGTTTCATCACAGTGATAAGCTAACATGATCATAAATATAAACCATATCAAATATTCAACCAAATGGATGTAAAAAGAACAATTATAGTTGATGGATGGATGGGGGGATAGGAAGGTGGGTGGGTGGATGGATAGGTCGGGTGGGTGGATTGGCGATGGGTTCACCCAAAGAGGAATTCAGAACCAGTCTCATTGCTCCAGGAAGAGGAGCTTATCTGGAAAGAACAATGATCTCTCAGGACACACCCTCTATGAGGCATGTAAATTAGATGGGTATGTGTAATTACATTAATCCATGTCACTGAACTGTGTCTCTCCGAAGGCCTTGAAGGGCCGCAGGATGAGACACAAGGAGTAATGGAGCTGACTGTAAACACCCTCCACCCACCTGCTCTCACTAGCTTTGTACTTAGCTGGTTTGGATTTTTGGCAACTTTACAAGATTTCATTTAAACAGCCAGTTTTGTGGTGTTTCAAAAAGTCTACAAACCATGGAACTAATCCCTTTACTTAGAGTCTGTAAACAATAACCCTTTCTGAGCAGCCCTTCACAGAAGAATGTGCAAACCTCCTCAGAATCCAAGGAAGTCAAGTGAAGGGAATCAGGTTCAAATCCTAGATCCAACTGACTACCTAAGCCCCTATGCTAGTGGTTCTCAACCTTCCTAATGCTGTGACCCTTTAAGATAGCTCCTTCTGTTGTGGTGACCCCCAGCTATAAAATTACTTCATTGCAACTTCATAACTGCAATTTGCTACTGTTATGAATCAAAATCTGATGTGCAACCCCAAAGGGGTAATGACCCACAGGTTGAGAATTGCTTTATTGCCTGAATGCGTTTTTAAATACTTTCATATCCTTTGTAGGCCGAGTGTCTCCATGATCTTTTTCCAAAATGACATTTGTATGTATACATTTGCATCCTATTAGCTCAGGATCCTGACAGCAGATTATAGCAGCCATCCGTGTACCTAGCTCTGTCACTGAGACCATGCCAAATGTTAAGTAAGTGAGCTGAGACTGAGTCAAAGGGTTGAAAAGCCCTCCCCAGGTAACAACCCCCCTGCAAGTATGTCAGTCAGTCACAGGCCACACAGATTATATAGCTGAAGATCAGCTCTACCAGATGCCAGCATCAAGCTCTGACTCCAGGCAGGACCAACCCAGGGAATGGAGGTATGGAGTAGCTGTGTGCAAGAGTGCAGGGCCACGGGGGCAGGGGAGTGTGAAAGGCAAAAAGAAAGTAGAAGGGTGGGAGCCTCCTCAACTGCCACAGCTGGGTGGAACGGAGTGGGTGCTACAAGCCAGGACTCATCAGTCATCAGAGTCTCCTCTGATGACGAATCCAAGGACGAAGTGGTGTGAACAGAGCCAAGAAAAGGGCGGCAAAGGGAAGAGGGGCTCAGGAAAGTGAGTGCAGAGCAACGGCACAGCTTTTGAGCAGACCCAGACCGGGAGACATTGTCAGTGGCTTTAGAGGCTCTGATTATGGCTTCCTTCCGAGTTAAAATTGTACCAATCCTTCAAACACATACCCCACAGAAGCATGGCAACCGTGTGACTGCCTTGTTAGTCAAAGTTGGCTTTGCGACTCAGAGGGCATTAGCTGTATCTGATTCCAGCTGGAGGAGAAGACATGGAGGGCATCTTCCAGCGGCTACCCAGAAGTCTCACTGCGCTAGCATTTCTTCTCTGGGAAATCCCTACCTACCAGGCAGCTATCCGCTGGCCCAGTGCTCTGGCCCTGCCCCCGCCCTCACCAACAATTCAACTTCAAAACTAACCAGTTGGCACACACTGACAGCCAATGTTCAGTCGATCAAAACAAACTTTTGAACCAATTCAATAGTAACACCTTTAACCAGCTTTCTACCACTTAACCCAATTAAATGGAATAAGTAATGAAACCTAATGATGCCATGTCCCTCTCAGCTAAAAGGGATTGCTCCCCATAACTGAGATAATGTGATAGTCAGAAGCTGTCTGCTGCTGTGGTTATGTTCTTTAAAGCCCACCAACCAAGAACAAGGTTGGCATCTTCCCACAGCCTCTTAACTGCTCTCCACTGCTAGAAATGTACAATATAAAGATCCCTTGTCCCCAGGCCCAATTGCAGCTCTTATTTGTGACCAGGATGATTTGACTATGCCCAATATATGCAAGCCAATGTGATTATTTGTTTTTAAAGGCTGTAAAAAGTCAACTGGATATGTTGAAACACTCAAAAATGAGTTGCTTTAAAATTATCATCAGAGCAGGGCAAGGTAGTACATGTGTTTAATCCCAGCACTAGGGAGGCAGAGGCAGGTGGATCTCTATGAATTTGAGCCCACCCTGGTCTATATAACAAGCTTCGGGTTACTCAAGGTTATATGGTAATATCCTGTCAAAAAAATACATAAAACGACTACCCATGTATGTGTGGATAAGACAACTACAAAGAATGGAAGCAAAGTATTAAAACTCTATTCTAGGCAGCTACTACATTCAATTTACTTCCTAGGTAGTTTTTAAGCTCTTGGTCACCTTTAAAGAAATCAAAACTGAATGTTGTAATTGATGCACAAAGGGGGTGTTTAATGGAAAAAGGAGGGCTCTAAAACAAGGAATTTGTAATAAGGAAAAGTTAGACCTTAGCAAAAAATTATACATACATTCAAAGTGTATGTGTAGAATATATATATATATATATGGATGTTTGTGTGTATATGTTATGTAGAATATTCTTTATAACTGTATAACTATATATGTATACATATATAGTTATTTATTTCTCACACAAGAGTGGTGGGGAGAAAATGACAAGAAGAGACTGACTCAATGGTGTCTAATTTTAGCAAATCTTATCAATCACTCAACCACTTGTCTTCACTTTGATTCTTGTCAAAATTACAATGGCTCCTCTGCACACCAGCATAGGTCCTCTTGACAACAAAGGACATTTTTTTTTACATCACACTGAAAATGTTCCAAAAGAAACCTACCCATCACACTTCCTCTATATGATGCATCATCCCAGGGAGGGGAATTCAATCGGAGTGAAAAAAGCCTGAAGGAAAATGAAACTACAAGCATATGCTCTACAAACCACAATGTGACTGGGCAATGTAAACGCCTTAATAGTTTGCATAACTGCAGCTCTCTAGCATAGGTAAGTTATGGCCCACTAAGAAATTTCTACAGAAAATAAAGAGGCAAACTAGATACCACCAAAACAGTTTGATGAGAGGAAGAAGTACTCAGTCACAACAAATAAAAAAGGAAAGTCATAGAGATGGATGCCATGGGCAGCAAAGAGAGGGGCAACAATTGGGCTGTGGTGTGTCAGACAGAGGTTGGGAGGGTATGAAGGAGATAAAGAGAAGTGTGTTCCTACCTAGTAGTGAGACAGATAGGGCTGTAGTCCTGTATCAATCCTTATTTTCCCAGGTCCCATGAAATAGTGGCCAACTTGCCTGCTCATAGTAGATTCAACAAAGATGATGATAATAATGCCACTTGCAAATGTTTCCTGTGTGTCAGGCACTGTACATGGCACTTTTTGCTCATTCATTCACTAGTTCATTGAGGAGAGGTCTAAATACACAAAATCTGGGGATATTAGTCCTCCCTGGACTAGATAAAATGATTTATGACAAATAATTCTCATCCAGACACAGAGAAGAAATGCTACAAGCTCTCAAGATGGTCAAACAACAGAAAATGATTTCCTAGATACTGTCACTTCCAAAGGTCATTTCTGGGTGGAGGCGTGAGGAAGCCACCAACAGCTGGAAAAGGAGACTGGCAGGGGAAATCCAACCACAGCTCCCCACCCAAAAAAAGAAAGGTGTAACCCAAATTCCAGAGGGCCACATCGAGAAAGTCACCAGGTCACAGAAGCTGAGTCAGGAAATGGAGACTGGGTGTGGCACACTGAAAGAGCCTATGGATGTCGGAAGGTGGGGTCAGAACAGACAGCTGTACAGTATGCTGATCTCAGCAGACTGTCAATCACTGACCTCCACCCCACATGGCCACACAGCTCATTGCAAGGCAGGCATACTTAACAGATTGTCACAACACTAAGACCTTCCCAGAAAAATGCACTGGGCTGAGTAAATGGTTCCTCTGAATGATTTACTTAACCCCTCATATCTTAAAGTAGGGTTTGGAAATGGCAAGACTTCCACAAACTTTAACATTCTGCAGAGAAAAAAAAAAACTTGGAAGAGGCTGGAACAGAAGATGAAAATAAAAAGCTTAAGGTATCATCAATGTAAGTCTGCTTTCATGTTTTAATGTGCGTGGCCTACCTACAAATGGGAACGAATAAGAAATCTCACGATTGCTCTCAGTACAGAGCACACTGTAGTTGTGTGGTCAATGTTTGGTGAGTGACTAGATGACCTACGGCAGAACTGACCATACTCTGATTCACAGAGTGTTGTTCAATACCTTCTTCAGTATTGCCTAAGCTTGTGTGCAAGCTGGACCACAGCAGAGGACACGGGAGACATTCTCTGAACATGACCAGCCTGGGTTGCAAAACAACTGGATATCTAAACATTTGAGCTCCCAAAGAGCATACAGACTAAATAATTTGCAGTGCGGAAATGTCCCTGTAGGGGTACTAATACTCCAAGAGTCCCAACTTGTACACTATTAAATCCAAGATACAAATTATTGGTTCATTTTCCAGACCCACAGTATTCTTACAGCATCATCGGCGATGAGTCAGAACCAGAAGGTTCATCGGGGCCAGATGAACTTGATCACTGACATTTCCTGCACGGTTGAAAGCAGACAAACGCAGTTCAGGAAACCCAATGTACATCCTAAATATTCCTTCCTCAACTCTGCTCCCCTTAGACACACCCAGTCAAGTGAAGTTAGATTACTTGGGCAGGCTATGAAAATCCGGAATTTGCTGTCTCCTCTTTCCAATATGAAAATCACCTATAGGAAATAAAGCCTGAGTCACACTTAGGTGAATATTTTATTGCTAAGCGAGTCAGCAGCTCCCTGTAGACCCACCCATGTACCTGTAAAGATAACATGAAAGAATTGGAGAATAGAAAACGAAAGATGACAATTGAGCACGAGCTATCCACCACACACAGATCCATCCATATGGAATGCATGTTGGTTAATTTTAGGTATCAGTTTGGCTGGGTAAGGAGCGCCCAAGGTAGCTGCCAAATATTGTGTCTGAGCATGCCTGTGAGGGAGTCTCAGGACGAGATAAGCAACTCACACAGACCCACCCCACACACACACACACACACCACACACACACACACACACCCACCATTCATCAGCCAACCACTGATGACCAGGCCAGAACAAACAGGTAAGCTTGATCCCTCCTGGATCTGGGGGGCTAGAAGTATAGACAGAATTGTTTTATGTTTGTCTAGTACAGACTCCCACAGGTGAAAAAATGTCATCAAACCTGATTCCTCGGAACATCTAAGGCTCTGCCGTCTCTTAGTATAGCTGGAGCTGATAGAGACTATCAGTTCACCCAACCGTGAACTCAACTGTTATCAGGGCAAAGGACGACTGTTGGGCACGTTCCACCTGAAGGGACTGCCCAGATAAAAGGTTACAGTGATGAGTTTTAGTTCCCAAGCAGAAGAAAGTGAATAGTAGTGACGTAAGACAGGCCATAGGGTTCATGGTCGGGACTGGATCATGAGTAAAAGGGATTCCTATTGCCTCCCAAGTATAGTATGACAAATAGGAAAGCTGTCTACTTTCCGGGTAATATGGTATTAAGAAGGCTGCCTCTTTTGTGTCTCCAAGGGCTGGAGAGAATATTTGAAATATTGAACCCTTTCCCTGGGAGAAAACCCTGGAGAGGGCAGGTGATGTTATCCAATCTTTTCCACCCATCCCATGGTATGGGACAGTCGCCTCTGAATCTGAAGTTTATACTTCATGCTAAGAACCTTCAATGGTATTCACTTGTTCTTCTGTTTCTCGAGTTTAAACCAAAATATGATTTCTTCCTGGATCTTAAGCCTGCCAGCCTTCAACCAGAACTACAGCACTGGCTCTCCTGGTATGCAGTTTGCTGACTGGTCACACAGAGCTAGGTATTTTCTAAACGAAATCATGAGCCAATTCAGGATAACAATCATCTCTATGGTAATAACACCCATTGATTATTTTTCTCCAGAAAACCCTGACTAATACATCACACCTATCCACACTTTTGGAGCTTGTTATCAACCTACATCTAAAATTCATCACTGCATTCTGACCAGGACTTCCTAACCCTTCAGCTATTGAGTCCCTGACACCCACCACACCCCATCATTGACTCATTGAGACCTCCCGTGCTTAACCAACTTCTAATTAAGTCCCTCCTGTTCTCACTTCCTGTCCTTTCTGCTCTGACCCCGGGTCTGCCACACAGTGCCCCTATATGGTCAGGCACTTTTATCGGGAAAAATAGAACATTCTCAGCCCCTTCTGCCTGTCAGCTTTTCTACACTGGCAGCCCAGCTGCTCAGGACTCTTAGATGTCCTTCTACGTTTCGGCTTTACTGCCAACAGCTGTCATGGCTGCTTCTCCATCTCTGGATATTCTCTCTCCTTTTCCTTAGTACTGCTCTTCTTTCATCCACCCACGGCACATTCTCCTGTCTCTCCCCCCTCATTGCTCTTTCTAGACAAGTTTCTCTATTCTCACGCCTGTAACTTCCACGATGCCCCATTACTCACACTGGCCTACATCACCAGCGCTGGGCTGCCCTTAGATTCTCAGTCCAGTTGCCTGCTTGGCAAGTATAAACAGACTCCACACTGGCAAACGAAGCTCCTGACAGGTATGGTTACCTGTCCTCTTTGCATTTGCTACCGCAGCAAACGGCAGTGCTGCCTACATTGCCATTCAAAATAGGAACCCGGGGCACCCCTGTACACGTGTCAGTACTTCTCAAACGATGTGGCTTTATTTTAAACCTTTTGCTATCTTTCTCATCTAGAGTAAAGCCTCAGCCTTTTTTGTCTTTCTCAAGTTTGAAATAAGGTGTCTAGTCATTCACTCAACACACATTTTTGAGTTTCGGCTATTGTGCTAGGAATATCATAAGAAACACACACACACACACACACACACACACACACACACACACACACACGCAGCTGTGTTTAGGAGACTTGCACTCTCGTGTCCTCTTTCTAAAGAGTGAATTTGGTCTTCCTTCTCCACAGGTCTGGGTGCCTTTGGTTTGAAGGCCATCTCCAACACTACAGCATGCAGGCTTGCAAAAGTTACTAGCACTGTAATTTAGCCTTCCACAATGGCAGTGAACAAGCAAGACACAGGCAGGTCAGTAATAACTGATGCACACGGATGGGAAGCAAGCAACCCTGTGTTGTCTGGCATCTGTTCTAAGTTGATGTCTGTCAATCTGCACAGAGCAGTTTTCTTTTTTCTTTTTAAGTTGCCCTTACTTGCCTCACAGACTTGGTGAAGGGCTAAATGGACTCATGTGAAAGGCAGAGAATATCACTGACACTGAGGAGTACTTGATAAATATTAGCTGAGTTAAATCAGGCGGCGATGCTTACTCAGAACACAACGCTTTCTATTTCTTGCTATCTGATCACCTTAACTTCCCCGGCCAGCCTCAAATTTCTCTGGCTAAGTCGCTTTCTTTTATTCTTAGCTTTGTATCTTTATAGACATAGCACCCATCACCAGAACCACCCAAGCCTCTCCTATAGGAAATGTGTCTATAGGAAATAGATGTGAAGACCAACAGGAAAACACAATCATTTTTTAGTACTATTTAGTCACATTTTTTAGAAACTACTCACACTTAAATTAGTAGACAAGACTAGTCAAACGTTACAGACTGAGTAGTAAACACTTCTAGGAAACCATTTTGACCACTTGACTCTCTTTGGGGACACTGCCTAGGTACACATACTACATGCTAACAACTAAGGATGAGTGTGGCTTTTTTTTTTTTTTTTTTTTTTTCCTTGCATGCCTCTCCTTCTCAATAGTGTTGTTCCTCTTTCCTCTGGGATTTTTTTTTTTTCCAAGACAGGGTTTCTCTGTGGCTTTGGAGCCTGCCCTGGAACTAGCTTTGCAGACCAGGCTGGCCTCGAATTCACAGAGATCCGCTTGCTTCTGCCTCCCAAGTACTGGGATTAAAGAAGTGGCCGCCCAGCTCCTTTGGGATTCTTCTCTCATTGCTCATCCTCTGTGGTCCTGCAGCTTTTCCAATCATATGACTTCAACCACATCACTGAAATCCAACAAGATTTGGTCCTTCCAACCACGACTGGTCCAAGACCTGAGCAACTGCTACACGTTTAACCAATCCATGCCTTGAGATTCTCTGAGGGATGTAATGGATTATTTACAACCGAATTCTCCACTGTGGAACTCTTACATAGTCCTAAGACCCATCGGGTTTACCTTTACCAAAGCTTATTGCCTCACTGGAGTTTTCCATCTATCAAGTACCAAACAAATGCTTTGGTGGCTGAGTCTCTCGCACTAAACATACATAACCTCTACTACAACAGTGGTTCTCAACCTTCCTAACCCTGTGACCCTTTAATACAGGTCCCTCATGTTGTGGTGACCCAAACCATAAAATTATTTCATTGCTATTCCACAACTGTGATTTTGCTACTATTGTAATATAAATGTCCATGTTTGGTTCCTGGTGTCCCCTGTGAAAGGGTCGTTCAGAGCCCAAAGGGATTGTGACTCACAGGTTGAAAACTACTGCTCCAGTGGAAAGAAAAGTGTATACACACAAATCCCATATACCTGTTCTGGATTATGGAGACTGTATGCTACAGTAAACAACAGGAATAAATTCACTTCCAATATCTGAATCTTGGAAAGAACACCTGTCTTTCACACACATCTTAAAGGGAGTCCCCCCCCCAATAGCTGGAAATCTAGATTATGAGAAGTGGCTATACTTAATTGAAGTGTAGAACTCTCTTTAATGTGATCGTCTTTCTTGCATGTGACCATTTGGAGCTAAAACGAGAGATATAAAAGGGAGCAAAACAAGGATTCTTTTTGTTTATTATAGTAGAGAAAAACAATAACAATTTGGTTTTGTTGGAAAATCACTCATCTAAAATGGAAAACTGCAGGCTCTAAAACCTTGTTTAGCCATGGCGCCTCCAAGAACACAGCAACTCTATTGTGAATCTACTCCTCCTCTTCCACCAGATCTGAACATTAGAAATAATATTATGTGCTCTGGCTAGTCTCACTACAGCTTAATGAGATTATTTCTAGGAAATGTTTGACTTCAAAACTCACAAGGACATTCAAAGAACTTTTATTGTAAAACGTTCCAGTTTGATTTTAAAAACCCTCCATGGCCTCTTTGTGATCCATGAAAATTTCCCCCTGACTTCCTATGTGTCTCTATTACCGTCATTAAATATTTAAAGTCTATTGAGGTAAAAAGTTATTCTCTCAGCTCTCAGCCCAAGGTGATTTTCTAATGACTACTTAGTTTTATAATGACTTTTAAAATTCACATTAGTAATAGAAGAATCTAATGTTAAATTGAAGGTTATTAACATTGGCCTCCTTTCAAGTTTTCTGAATGTTGAAAAGATTTTTTACCTCCTACCTCCCCCAAAAGTGGTTCCTGTTGTGGATAAACATATACTCATTTTTGGCCCAAAACAAGAAGTCTGGGTTTTTTTTGTTTTGTTTTGTTTTTGTTTTTTGTTTGTTTGTTTGTTTTTTCGTGAAAAGAAAACTATGAATTTTGATATTACTAAAAGGCAAACCAAAGATTTTAAGTTTGCGTTTGCTGCTAGTTTTGATGAAACATCAAACTCCAATGGAAGTTTTTGAACACATTACTAAACCAATTCTTCATAGTTTTTGGAATAGATATAAGTGCACTGTACTTGCATATGGCGCCCCAGGAGCTGGGAAGACACACACAATACTAAGATCAGCTGCTGAACCTGGACTAACATACCTAGACCTTTTCACATCCATGGATGAGATTAAAGAAAGGAAAGTGTGTAGTGCCGCTGTTTCTTATTTGGGGGCATATAATGAATAGATTTGTGACCTCTTGACAAATTCGGGATTACTTGCTTTCTGGGAATAAGCCCAAAAAGGAGTGGTTGCTCAGAGTCTCACTATACACCAGCCCAAATCCTCAGAGGAAATATACAGCTACTTGACAATGGAAACAAAAACAGGACACAGCATCCCACCGGCATGAGTGCTCCATCTTCTCATTCCCATGCTGTTTTCTAGATTTATTTGCAACAACAGGATAAAACAGCAAGCATCAATCAAAATGTCTGTGTAGCCAAACTGTCACTCATTGACCTGGCAGGATCTGAGCGAGCCAGAATTTCTGGTGCTAAAGGGACATGACTTGTAGAAGGCACAAATATTAATAAACCCTGTTGAGCCCTTGGGAATGTCATCAATGCCTTAGCACATCCAAAGAGAAGGAATCACAGCATATTCCTTACAGAAATAGTGTGCTTACTCGCTTGTTGAAGGATTCTCTTGGAGAAAACTGTCAAACTATAATGATAGCTACTGTTAGTTCCTCCTCTGTCCTACGACAACACATATGACTCTCCAGCATTCTAGTCATGCAAAAGACATTAAATCTTCTTTGAAGAGCAATGTCCTTAATGTCAACAGTCACATATCTCAACATGGAAAGATCTGTAATGTGCAGAATGCAGAGATTTTAATGTTGAAAGAAAAACTAAAAGCCTATGAAGAACAGAAAGCCTTGACTAACAAAAATGCAGTGCAAAATCAGTACATTCAAACACTCAAGACAAATAAAAAGATTTCAAGAAATTCTGAAATGTCTGTTCCAGAATCGAGAAGGAATCAGGCAAGAGTATCTCAAGTTAGAAATGTTGCTTAATGAAAATGAACTCAAGTCAATCAATCAACAACAGTGCCATCACCACCAATAGAGATGATGTGTTCAGAAGACAAAGTAGAAAAGGCCACTTGCAAATGAGATCACAGACTACAAGGGTTGAAAACTGTTTGCTGTTTCCTAGAAAAAAAAAAGAAGGAAGAGGTGTTGAAACAGTTTGATGAGAATACTAATTGGCTTTATTGAGTGGGGAGTGAAATGAGGCTCTTAGGTCAGCCTAGAGGTACTCAATAACGATCTTCATTGTCACCAATTTCATCTCCACACAGCACACATGATGGCCTGGCTTGTCTCCAAGAGCAGCAGCTCAGTCAGACTGAGGCAGTACTGAATGCTTTCCTTCCAGCCTGAAGAAAAAAGTATTGTGTGTCAGAAGAAACTAACCTGTCGAACGCTCTTTTCATTATGACTTCAAAGATATTGAGCATTTGGTAGAAAGGCAGATGGTGGTGACTTGGGCTGACCAAACTACTGAACATTCAAACCAAAATGATCTTTCAGGGATTTCTCTTCTTATGTCCTACCCACAGCTTAAATTCTACCCAATTAAGTCCTTGTTGCATGTCCTCAAATGAACATTACTCCACATTAAAGAACCAGAAGGAAATTAATACTGTCTTCCTTGAACGTAAAACAAACTGAGAAGTCTCCGCTGTCTGAAAGTATACAGCTCAACGATTCTTCCAGGGAAGAACTTAGGCTATTGTTTCTACCCCAGAGGACTGCAGAAAACCTCTTCAAAACCCATCCCCAGCCTTAATAAGACCTTCATCACATACTACAAGTAATCAATAATTCTCTGAAAACACTGTGTGAAGTAGATTTGCCTCTCAACAGGAGAATAGAGTGTAAATAGAATTTGACCTCTACATTTACTATATGTAATGACATCAGGAGCTTGAAAAATAAATTTCCTGACCAGGAATCACTACCAAACACCAAAGGTAGTTTATATAGGCTTGTCTCTTCCTCGTTCTCAAGGAAAGACTCTAGGCCTGTGTCAACAAGCGTGCCATCCTCCATGGCAATGACTACTGCTGAAAAGAGGAAGAGGAAACTAGCAAGTTCTACATCAAATTCTTCATTACAATTTGAAAAAAATTATGGACATAATTCTAAAGGAAACACCAACAAAATAAATTCAAGCATGCTTAGAAAATTTAGGACACTTCTAAAGATAAGATACACTAAGTGTTGCCTACATCCTTTGCCTATTATTTGTCCCTGTAGAAATGTATTTCAAGTCTCTGAATGAAGGCCATCCAAAACTGTTTACAAAAATATTTTCATCAAGCAAAATGAAACTTTTCTATTTTAAAATTAAATGTAAAATTACAATAGGATCCTCCCCTGAACTGAATGACTTGAGGCCCTGGCCTTGCAGAAGTCTGAAGAGCATCAGGGATCAAGCCCCAGACTCCTTGGCAGACCACTTGCTACATACACTATTGGAAAGTTCCTGGCAGGTGTATACTCAGGGTTTTTACTTCAGCGAATGGAACCCTGGGATAAAACAAGTTGGAGTGTGAGGTCCATGGCTTTGAGAAGGCAGGGTCATCCGTGAGAGTGTGTTGATAGAACCACACTCTTGAGAACCAGCTGGACACTGCCTGGAAGCTATCTGGGCAGAGCAGTTCCTTAAGTACCTTGAACTATGTTACTTGGAGGGGTGGGCCATGTTGAAGATGAGGAAGTCTGAGATGTCATGCCACACATTGCTGTCTCGTAGAGGCAGGTCATGGAGACTGCAGTGAGGGCTGCAGAGTGGGCTCCCTACCCCCAGGAAAAGGGTAGAAACCCAGTGCAAAAGCCTAAGAGCTTATTATTCATGATAATAGCTTTAAGTTACCCAAAGCACACCTTATCAGCTTTATGTAGAAGCATGACCATTTAATTAGAACCATAGATCCCTAAGCCAATAAAACTTTCCAGAAGGGATCAATTCAGAAGCAACTTCATTTTCCCATTTATTACTAACCTACCCCAGCCCACAAAGAATGAATCTACCAGAGTTAGAGCAATGTTACTGGTACTGCAATGCAACAAGGCCCTCGTGGCATTGAGAAAGGAACATATAGCAGTAACATAGGCAACTTGTGATTTTGACCATGGCTAAGAGATTGTTGATTTTCTCCCCCTATAAGTTAGATTTCCAAACCTGGCTTGGTGGTGCATGCCGTTAATCCCAGCACTTGGGAGGCAGAGGCAGGTGGATCTCTTTAAGTTTGAGGCCAGCCTGGTCTACACAGTGAGTTCTAGGACAGCCAGAGGTATATAATGAGACCCTGTCTAGTGGGGTAGAGTTCAAGGTCATCCTTACCTTCCTAGCTACATTTATAGGTAAATTCAAGGCCAGCCTGGAATAGATGGGATACTGTGACAAGAAATAAGGAAATAAATGACCTAAATGAAAGAAAAAGAAAGAGATAAAAATTGAGATCTATTGTCCATAGTTTGTCAATCTTAAGGCAGGGAGGGGGGAAGGAAGACCCAGTCCCATTAGCTGTCAATAAAACTAAGATCATGAATAAACCTCTTTATAGCATTGTCTCATCCAGACACATATTTTTAACCAAGTAATTCTGAGACAAAGTCTCTGTCTTAGTTAGGATTTCTATTCCTGTGAAGAGACACCATACCCACAGCAGCTCTTGTAAAGGAAAACATTTCATTGGGGCTGGCTTACAGTTTCAACGGTTTAGTCTATTATCACCTCAGGAAGCATGGAGGCACATGGGCAGACTTGACTTCTAGCTGGAGAGTCCCTGAGTGTTCTACATCCAGATCAGCAGGCAGTGGGAGGAGAGTGAGACATTGGGCCTGGCTTGTGCACCTGAGACCTCAAAGCCCACCCCTCCCCGCAGTGATGTACTTCCTCCAACAAAGCCACACTCCTAATAGTGCCACTCTCTGACTGCCTATGGGGCCATTTTCATTCAAGCCACCACAGACTCATTATGTAACTCTGCTTGGCCTGGAAGTTGCTCTAAAGACCAGGCTTGCCTAAGCTTCAGAGAGATCCTCCTGTCTCTGCCTCCCACATGAGGGCTAGGGATAAAGGTGTAAACCACCACTCCTGATTTACTCAGTGACTTTACTGAAACTCTGAGAACTGTTATTTGTTACATGAAGATTACGTAATTAAACTAACCATTTCCAAAGAAAACTTTAAGGATGTTTCTAAAAATTTTTCTATGGCTAGGCTGCTAACATTTTCCTGACTCACATCTATTCAAAACCCCCAGAGATTTGCCTGGGATACATGGCATGAATATAATTTCAATATAAGCTCTGTGGTACACAGTTCACTCCCAGCATACATAATTTTGATGTGTGTTTGTCAGAATATGCATATTTTTCTCTATTCTGGGAATTTTCAAAATGCATTCACAGCCTCAGGTTTCATGTTTTGGATTTAGTGGGGTTATTGCCTGCTTGCTTTGCATGTTTCTCCCTGATTTCTGTCTCTTCCTTCTCCCAAGAACTGAGATAAACCCTTTCTGGGTCAGAAGTTGTGTCCCAGAATAATCTTGATCAATTTCACAGTGGGTCACAATCAAAGAAAGGTAACCAAGGCTCCCAGAGAAAAGGACCCTCACAGGGTGGAGTACACATCAGGCTGGCCCTCGCTCTTTACTTTCATCAGCCAGGTAACATCTTGGCACATAGTCTATTGGAAAGGGTATAGTCTATTGGAAATAGCCCAGGTATAGAATTGGCTCCCCCAAGGTCTCAGGGGAGATATGTGCCTTCTTCGATTATGCTGTGCAGCATAGGGACTGTAGAGTACATATGGAGAAGACAGGGTCTCTAAGACAACATTCTACCCACCACATGTCAATCATCACAGGACCCTCCTTCCATTTATACCCAGATTCCCACATCAGATTTTCCATGGAAGACAGGTTTCATAGCTTTATAATTCTGAAGAAAAATCTGTCCTTCCAAATTCTTGGTTTCTATGATTTTCCATGATTTCCCACAGCACTATCAAAGACCACTATGCAACATGAAAAAAGTCACTCATGATAGTTTTAATATAACGGCTTCCAACAACAAAAACATGACATGTACAATATCATAAGGATTATTCTTTAGCACAAGGGAACATCCCAAGTTTTATTTTTTAAAAAATTGACTTCAAGAGGTTAGCCAGGCAGTGCACACCTTTAACCCCAGCACTCAGGAGGCAGTGGCAGGTGGAGCTCTGTGAGTTCAAAGCCAGTCTGTGTCTACAGAGCTAGTTCCAGGACAGCTAGGGCTGTTACACAAAGAAGCCCTGTCTTGAAAATACAAGAAAAAAAAAATCCTGGCAATTATTTCAATATGTTATAAGAATTAAACAGCATGCTTTTCTGTAATACAGATAGTCAATAAATAATTAGACAACAACCCTACCTCCAACAACTGCACTAGAAGACTATAATAGTTACATCTAATGCCAAGTAGAAGTATGTAGCTCTTTGGAAATGACTCTTCCTAGGAACAGTGCCCTTCTCCCCCCCGCCCGGGTGGGGGTGTCTCTAAGTACCTACTAGCCATTATCTCCGGCACCAGAAAAAACACCAATTCCCTGAACACAGAAAAGAAACTTCAAAGAGCAAGAGTCGTCACAGTGAAGGGGAAATCAGAGTTCAGACTTGAATATAGACCCATAGGGCTTCAGAGCCAGACAGAGCTCACACTGGAAGAAAAGACACCAGGAAAATCAAGTTGCAAAAACTTAGTATTCAAAATGCATTTACAGAAATTCATAAGTGGTCCAGAGAGATGGCTCAGTGGGTAGTGATCCTTGCTGCCAACTGATGACCTGAGTTCCACTCCCCAAACCCACACAGTAGAGGGAGAGAACCAACTCCGGCAGATTGTCCTATGATTGTTCATCTACTTTATAAGTCAGTCTGTCTTTCTGAGTCTGTCCATCTGTCTGACAAGGCAAGCAACTCTTGACTTTTCAGAGTCTCTTCCTGCAGGCACTTTCCAAAACAAAACTCTTTAGGATAAAATGTGAAAAGATGTCACCTGCCTAAAAAAACAACCCAAATACCCAAACAGAAAGTATAGTTTTGAATGCAATAACAGGGAAGTTGTTATCAATTCTGAGACTTTTATAGGCACCTCAATGGCATGGGTGAATTTCTACTTAAATGTCCAAGAGATTCCAAAAAAGGTGACCCTAAGGTCATCCTAGTTGGGCTGTGGTCAAGCACACCTTTAGTTCCAGCACCTGGGAGGCAGAGGCAGATGGATCTCTGAGTTCAAGGCCAGCCTGGTCTACAGAGTGAGTTCCAGGATGGCCACAGCTACACATCTCAAAAAACAAAACAAAATCAGAAAAGGAAAAAAAAATAAATGATCACCATAACATTATCTATCATAAGAGTTAACTTTTTAATTTTTAAAAATTAATTCATTGCAGTGGGGTGGGGGTGGGGAACACAGAGATCAGAGGACAACCGCAGAAATCCTTTGTCTCCTTTCACCGCGGAGGTGGCAGGATGGCGGCACTCATGCCATCAGTCTTGGCAACAAGCGTCTTTACCTGCTGAGTCATTTCATCAGCCCAGAAGAGAGATTGTTAAAGTGAGTTCCTAGTAGTACACGCCTCAGATGCAGTCCTACCAAAGTAGAGTGCATGTTAAAGGAAGAGTGCAAGCGGGAGTCACAGTCCGACTATCCCATGACAGTTCTGCAGTTCCTGGAACCAAGGGGGAAATATCACAAACCCAGAGTCATGTGTGATGTTTGTTAGGGTTGCCTGCCAAATATTTCTACTGCTTGGTGCCTTCAAAGGAGAGAACTGCTTTTTCTAGTCCCTTAATGGTTGTGTAGAACCAGATGATGGAGCAGAGTTGAAAGGGAAGTAAGTCACTTTCAACACAGAATTTGTGACTTTTACATGGTTTTTACACTTTGTGCTGGCAGTTAAATATGGTGTCCAAAACATCTCTGTGTGATTTTGAAGGCAGATACAAGACAATTAAGGCCATTCTCAGCCACTGTGGCACAGTGACTATACCCGTCAGTAACAGAGAGTGCTCCATCTACCTGTGTCCCAGAATATATGTGCAAACAGAACCCATGCCCCAGTTGTGGAAACATTGAAAAACACACCCAGCACCAAGAACATAAAGCTTTGTTATTAGAGCTGCTGAGAACTTGGATAGCTTGTTACTGTAGCATTACCTAGCCCATCCTGACTAAGAGGAATACACACACACACACACACACACACACACACACACACACACACACAACCACAACAGACTCCAAGAACTGACTTCACTGGGAATCCCTAAAGTCAATACTAGAATGGGCTCTCAGAAATGTTCAGTCTGACTGCCCCGGTTCCTCAGCACCATAGTCCTAAACTGTATTCTCAAGGCAGAGACATTCAAAAGCTATACCCTTTCAAGCGATGGTCCTGGTGAGGGTGCTTCCACACTAAGGGCTCCTACAGACTTTCCTTGCCCAACATGTTTTGGACACCATATTTCACTGCCAGAACAAAACATAAAAACCCTGGGCTAGAGCCACGGCCCAGTGGTTAAGAGCACTTGTGGCTCTAGTATAGAACCAGTTTGGTTTTCAGCACTCACATGATGGTTCACAACCATCTGTTAACTCCAGTTCTGGGGCAATCCAAGGCTCTCTGACTTTCACAAACACCAGGCATGAAGGTAACACGAACACACACAAGCAGGCAGGCAAGCATTCATACCCATAATATAGATTTTTTTTAAATCATGCAAAGTACCTGGGCCTTTAAGCACAGCGTTCAGGATGTGAAGGCAAGTGGATCTCTTGAGTTCCAGGTTGCCCTGGTCTACAAAGCAAATTCCAGGACAGCCAGGGGCTACACAGAGAAATGCCACCTTGAAAAGCCAAAAATAACTGAATATGATGGGAATTTAATGTTGTGTCACTTCTCTGTGATGAAAGCTCCACAGATGCATCCCCTGTTCAGTATTACAAACTGACTTACATGACACAAGAACATCTTAGCACAGGAAAGTTTCCTTTGCTAAGCATCTGTGTTGAGCTGTTTACAATTAGTCCATAATCACTTTGAACAAAAAAGATTTCTTAACAGTTTCTTCTTTCCCCCTAGGAAACAGCTCCCTTTCCTATTCTGCTCATCGTTACTATTCATTTAGCACAACACTGGGTTGTCATGATAACCACCTCTTAAAAAAAAAAAAAAATAAAGGTCTCCTTGACATTTCACCACAAACTCAAGGGGAGATTTTTTTTTTTAAATCTAGTTTTCCAGTCTATTGTTTCAAATTATTTCGTAAAAAACTGTAAGTTAAATGAATCTTTCAGGGGGAAAAGGGAAGAAGTAAACCCTCTTCCAACCAGGCTATCAAACTGGAAACTGTTTTCAAAAACCACCATTCACAAAGCCACAAGAAAAACAAAATGAAAAAAAACAGATTTTTGTTAAACGTCGTCTCCTTTTTCCTTCTTGTTTTGAGTTGACGGAGATGATTTGAGCAAGATAATGAAGTGACCTGTAGTTTCAACAACCACAAGCTCAGAAAAAGTCCCTGTTCGGTGTTTGGAATGAGCTTTTATATTTCACTATCATTTCCCTCTGGCCTCTTCCTTCTTAGGCAAGGATGTGTCTGCAGATGCATCAATCCTCCCCTTGTGCCTGAGAATTCCCCTAGATTTTGTGAATTCTTGCAAACAGGTCATCATAAGTGCAACGAGGGATTGGTGATTCAAGAACCCATCTGTGCATGCAATTAGCTCCCTGCTTTATAAAGAGCCTACTTAGAAACTCAACGGAAGCATATACTTATTATTATCATCTAAGGAATTCTACATTAACACAGATTTAATAAAAAAAAAAACTCATTCTTGGAACAAATACTTTTTAACAAGCAGCCAAAAAACCTATAATTGTTATCTAAGACTTCATACCCACCATAACATCTCAGACTGAGCCTCATACCTTCAGTGTTTGCTAAGCAGAGCGGGCCATTTTCTCTTAAGAAGTTGGTAATATGGGACTGAAGAGATGGCTCAGTGGTTAAGAACACCGGTTGTTCTTCCAGAAGACCTGAGTTCAATTCCCAACACTAATATGACAGTTCCCAACTGTCTATAACTCCAGTTCTGGGGGATCCAACACCCTGCATACATATAGGCAACACCCTGCATACATATAGGCAAATACCAATGCACATAAAATATTTTTTTTTAAAGGTGATGAGCCTTTAATGCCAGCTGAGGCAGGCCAGCCTATGGAGATCAAGTTCTAGGACAGCCAGTGCTATACAGAGAAACACTGTCTTTAAAAGAAGAAGGAGGAGGAGGAGGAGGAGGAGGAGGAGGAGGAGGAGGAGGAGGAGGAGGAGGAGGAGGAGGAGGAAGAAGAAGAAGAAAGGAGGGGAGGGGAGGGGAAGGGAAAGGAGAAAGAGAGAACTTTGCAATAGGCTGAGTGCTCACACTTATAACCCCAGAACTCAGGAGGCTGAGACAGAATGCTTGGTAAGAGTCCAAAGCTAGCTCACACATGTAGTGAGTTCCAAGCCACCCAGAACTATGTAACCAGACTTTGTCTCAAAAAACTAAAAACTCAAGAAAGGTGAAGCAGCTTGTGATGAACAGGGCCGGTGCTGACCGAACAAACCACACGTAGCTTTGTAGTTCTGAGCGGTGAAATACATCCCCTAACCATTCCATACCTGCCTCAAAAAGCAGGCAAACATTTTGGCTAAAACCCACCAGTTTCACCTGAGCCTTCACAGGCTGTCTCTGCTCACCTGGTCCCCATATATTGGCCTGATTGTCTTCCCTTTATCAGCTCACACTCTTTACCATCCATATATGGGCCTGATTGCTGTCCGTCCGTTCCTCTTTACTCACTCTCTTTAGTCATCAACATTTTTCTTTACATGCTGTTGACTTTGCTCCCCAGATAAGAGCTTTAATCCACAGATACCAAACTACTGTTTCCTTGTGTTGTGAGAATTCCTTCCCTGAAGTCACCCAGCAACAGCCAAGACTCCCAGGAACCAAGGAGTTTGATAGATTTACGACCTATAGCACGCGTGTGCAAGAGTACTTACTGAAGCACAGCAGAAGCCAAAGCAGAAGTCCTTCACCCAGCATGGACCACGATATCCTAACAGCCACAGAGCCCAGCTCCCTCTCTACAGTTAACCTGGCCCAGCCTACATACCCTCCAGCTCCCCCTACCCTGGGGTCAGATGGCCTGGAGGGGCAAGTGGAAGGAGCTAGACTCTCAGATGAGAACAGATCTCCCCACCACCTTCTCTGCAGGAACATTGGTATTCAACAGGCTGCCTCTACATCTGGTTTCTCAACCTTCCTAACGCCTGGGCCCTTTTACACGGTTCCTCGTGTTGTGGTGACCCCCAAACGTGCAACTTCATAACTTCAGTTTTGCTACTATTACTTAAATACTTGATATGTGGGATATATGGTGTCCACAGTTTGACAATCAGTGCTCTAGATGGTCTGTTATTATTAGCAGGCCCAGGTGATGTAAGGACACATGGCAGCTGCTTTGCCTAGAGGATGTTAGAACACCTTGTTATTGCAAAGTGCCCTGTTCCTCTCCCCCTGCTCTTTAAACAATTCCTACCCATTTCTTTCAACAACCTGGCAACAAGCAAGAATATAGTTGCATTAAGTCCCTCCCGAGGAACCATTGAGCTTATTAGGTTTACAACCCACAGTCCAAGAGTATGGGGATATTTACAGAAGCAAAGCAGTCAGACTAGAAATCTATCACCTAACTGTGGTGACTATTAACACAGCTCTCAAATTAAGCTTTTCAGCCCTGGAATCTCCCCTGAACTCCATACTGCTCTAACTGCTTTGTTGTCCTGAGTGGAAAATGGCTGTGGACATGGCCACCCTGGGTATGGTTGAAAAGGGTTTTATTGTAGATATGAGGGAGAGCACAAGCAGAGGGATCCAGAAGGGTCCAGACTGAACCAGGCCATGAGAGGGAAGGGAAGGAAAGGAAGAGAGGAGACAGAGGGAAGGCTAAGAGGGTGTGTGGGAACCCAGAGGGCACATAGCTAAAATGACAGATTATACAGGAAAGAGAAGCTGGGAGAAGCAAAGGTGAGCTCAGGAACTGGAAATGGTTAGGGGAGCGGACAGGGCAGGCCAGCCAGGACGACTCTGTAACAGGCACTCCTAAGCAGGGAAAAGACTGCCTACTTTGATCTGTTAGACACCTCAGTTAGCCATTTGTCCAGATTTCTTCGAGGCCTAACAGGCTGCTCCTTAGGTTTCTAGCTATCATGTGGGACTTTGTCACAAATCTGCAACTCTGAGCATCTCTCCATCTCAGTGAGAGGCTGTCTCAAACCCCATGGTCATGGGCATCCTCCCCCAGCTTCCCCTTCTCCTGACATCTTAGCTCATCTGCCACTCTGTGCTTTCAGACCAAGGCAAACTCCCAGAACGTCTCCCATCTCTACCATGACCACCCCGTTGCAACTTTGTTACCCCTGGCCACCTTGTTGTGGTTGCCTCCCAATTGGGTACCTCTTCTTTCACTTGAGCCTCTCCAAAGCTATTCTCCCACTTAGTCATCAGGGGTGGTCCTTTCAAAACCCAGATTATGTCACTTGCTTTCTGATCAAAAGCCACAAATGGCTTTCTTTCTTACTCAGAGTCAAGACAGAATTCCTTACAAGACTCTACAAGACCCTGCCTGCTCCACCCCACACCACCATCCCCTCTAGTCATTATGACTCAACAGAACTAGCTTCCTTGGTGTCCCTGGCAGGGCAAGCTCACCCCTGTTCCCATTTACAGCTCTCCCAGGTAAGCATGCAGCACACTCCTTCCGGGTCATCTCTCCACAAATAGCTGGCTAGGGGGCCTCTTGCTCTATTTGTATAGTTATCACCAGCAGGCAAGCAACAAGATTTTTTTCAGGTTTGGCAATTCCGGAATACCAGAGACTATGGGCTTGAGTTTTAAACCCAATGGCTAATAGCTCTCAGCCCTGGGAATTGACACCAGTGGCTCCAAGTTGTAAAAGTCAAAGATCTATATAGCTCTGTTGGTGTTTGGCTCAGAGCACACTCAAACCAGAGGCTTATGTTGTTGTTTTTGTCTCTTTGGCCTTTGGGGGAGGGGGACACCACCCAACTCCCTAATAAATCACACATGGAGGCTCATTCTTAGTTATGAATGCCCAGCCTTAGCTTGGCTTGTTTCTTGCCAGCTTTTCTTAAATTATCCCGTCTACCTTTTCCTTTTCTTACTTTCATGCATCTTACTTTCACCCTTACTCCGTGGGTGGCCGGGTGGCTGGGTGGCCGGGTGGCCGGGTGGCTGGCCCCTGAAGCCCTCCTCTCTTTCCTCTCTCGTTGCTCCTCCTCTTCCTCGTTTTTCTTTTTCCTATTTATCCCTCTAACTGCCAGCCTCACCCATCCTTGCTCCTGCCTTGCTATTAGCTGTTCAGCTCTTTATTAAACCATAAAGGTGTTTTAGACAGGCAAAGAATCACAGAGTTAAACGCAGCATAAACAAAAGTCCTACCTACACCTGAAAATAATGTTCCCTAGCAGGCTTATGATTCTGGGCCCTCAGCTGGAGGCTTATTGCTCCAAGTTTGAAAATCCAGAGACCTAGCCCTCCCTCACCCTTCAGATGAGAAAGGTTTATTGCCTGGGGCTTTGAGCGCTGGCAGCCCAGCAGGCTCTAATCATCAAGCACTGGGATTGCAGCTCCCAGGTTTTGGATATTAATTTATGCAGAAAACAAACCAACAAACAGCTCTCATCTTAGAAGGAATAAGAGATAGTTTATTCTGGAGGCATTCTGAGTGACCATGGCCCAAGAACAGATCTGGGTTACCTAAATTCCATGTTCTAGTGTGGAAGCGATTTCATGAAATTTTACAGTTTTACAGAACAACGAAAGGCATAAACCAAGGCAAGTTTAAAATACATTGATGGGTACATCAGAGAGGCGTGACAGCAGGGTTGAGGAAGCTTTTGCTAAAGGCCCATGATGGCTTTCTTGGTTGTGGGGTTGTTGCAAACTACTGGCCTGCTGAGATAATAGATTCCAAAAGCTTTTTATCTGTTAGTCACAAGATGTTAATTCTGAGACAGGTGGACAAGAAATGGCCAAATAGGAAGGCTAGA
The DNA here is from genome assembly GCA_030556225.1 of Cricetiscus sungorus. Lineage (NCBI taxonomy): Eukaryota > Metazoa > Chordata > Mammalia > Rodentia > Cricetidae > Cricetiscus > Cricetiscus sungorus. The sequence continues at coordinate 378,750 of JANBXA010000611.1, read as the reverse complement.
ACTAGCCCCAAATAAGGTAATTAGTGTCTGGACCCGGAACATTCCAACCTCTCCATAATGGTACAATTCTAGTCAGTCAACCGGTCTCTGCAGACACAGCTTCTTTCTGGGAATTCTCATCCACATACCCATGGCTGCCAACCCTTGGGGACTCTGTGACCCTCATCCAGGGGCCAAGCCTCTAGTTACCACCCCTGGCTGTCCTTGGATGTCATCAGTTGCCTTTGCATTGTTGCTGGATGAGTGTGGAACCAGAGTAGCCTGGGGGGGGGAGGGGCTTAATGTTGGAGAACAAGGTAGAGAGAAGGCAGACTACCACAGAGACACCTTCAGAGATGACCCCCAAAACTGTGAAACCTCCATAAGTAGCCAGAAGAGGGATGTGGCATATTAACACAGTCTCTACTTCTACCAAGCACAGCCTCCATGTCAAGCAATCAGAAGCTCCACATATTTGCATATACACCAATCACATATTGCATTACTCAGGAGCCGAACCCTCTCTTCTCCCCCTCCCCCCTCCTGCCCCGCAACAAAAACAGCTACAGGAGTTTCCAGAAGCTTGTTCCTGCCAAAGCAACATTTCCCAAGGCTGGGGTAAGTTGTCTGAAGCAGACTTGACTGAAGCAAGGTCTCTTGAAGCAGAACCGTGGTTTCCTAGGGGAGACTGCATGTACCACGTGCAAAGCAGCCAGGCTATCATGATGATAATAATGCAACAGTCAAAGAAAGAGGCTGCTGGACCTGAACCGAATGCTTCCTGATAAAGCAGCTGGGGGCGGGGAAAGGGTCTGTCAATCAAAGGACTTGGCATGGCACTTCAAATCTGTGGGTATTCGGAGGAAAACTAATCCTAAAGATCTCTATGATGTTAACGCTCATACAAGTATTTGCCATGTTTACATCCTTACCTCATACCAGAAGGAAAGCTGGGACCCTCTGATCTTTCTCGGCTTTCACTCAAGGCCTCATCATAACGCCCATGCCCAATAGCACGATTCCCAGCCTCTACTCTAATTTTATCTCCAACCTTTCTTACCATAGGATCTGCTTGTTTTCTGCTTCCCTTACTAGGATGCTGGCTTCCTGAAGGCTGAAATTTCATCCAGCTGTTTTCTCACATCTCAAACAATGCCTACCACAGAGCTCTGTGTGTCCATAAAGAAATGAGCAAATGGCCCCTCCTGGGGTTAGCATATTTAATTCCTTTTTTATTTATGAATTGGGAATTCTGATGAGGTTTACAACTGCCTTTTTTTTTTTTTTTTTTTCAAAAGGAATTGGAACAATGACCTAAAAACTTACTGTCACGGACAATATAATAAACCATCCCCCTAAAGTGCAGGTGAAGTCCCTCAAAGCCCCTACTCCAACCTGAATCCCCCACTTTCGAAGAATACTTCAGGTGGAGCTGAGGGAACTCATGGCTTTATCTCAATCCCACTGTTCAATTGCCCAAATTCCAGCCAGCATTCTCTTTCTGTTCTCTGCCAAACCAACCATCAGCCCTGCAGGGTGCTGAAAGCCCCAACCAACCCAGATCCCCTATCTTTGGCCTCTCTGCAAGGAAAACTCATTGCACGGAGAAAAGAAAGTGACAAGGGGAAACTTACTCATTTAATCTCACACTTGTCAACACATCCACAAAACAGCAATCTTGGTTAACTCCAAATTCAGAATTTCAACATGGCATTGTTGATAACAGTGCTAACGCGTGCGCGCACACACACACACACACACACACACACACACACACACACACACACGTTGTGGGATTCCTGTACACTGTGTGAAGGGGTATTGCCGTCCTTGGTGTAATAAAAAGCTGAAAGGCCAATAGCTAGGCAGGAGGTTTGTAGATGGGGCTTTTGGTCAGGAAGAGGAAGTAGGAGGAGGAATCTAGGCACACAGGAGATGCCAGGAGACACAGAGAGGAAACAGGAGGTGCAAGATGGAAGAGCGATAACTCCACATGATAGAATGCAGATTAATATAAATGGATTGATTTAAGTTATAAGAGCTAGTTCGGAACAAGCCTAAGCTATAGGCCAAGCTTTCATAATTAAGAAGTCTCAGTGTCATCATTTGGGAGTAGGTGGGAGGGACAGAGAAAGACTTGTCACACACACACTGTCACAATTGCCAACCCCAGGCACACTGATGTGGATGGAATCAGGACTCACATAAAAAGTTCTTTCAATAGTGGCTGAAATGAGATGTTGGGTTTCCCTTCGCTTTCTTCTTGATGCTGTTAACACAGGTGAGGAATCCTAGGAAGGTAGCTAAAGAGTTGAACACCTGTACCCAAGAAAGGGCAGCATGAAATTTACTCTGGCCATCTTCCCCTATCCTTATTCCTAGAGACCCATGGAACTACCATTTCCCTAAAACTTATGGTTCTAAGTAGGGGTTCAGCTCCATTGCAGCCTAAGGAAAATAGCCCTCTCAGCAAAAACAAAGCAAACAAACAAACAAAAAATAAAAAAAACAAAACAACGAATCTACTGGGCCCCTCATCTCTGGGAGTTTCTCATCTACAAATATAGCCAAGCATTAAGTTGAAACTGAAAATAAAGTCAATGTGTAGTGGATAGGACATTTTTGCTTGTCATTACTGCTTGAACAGTAAAATACAGCTACCATAGCTTTCATCTTTTAGGTATTACAAGTAATCCGGATCACAGCATTTGGACAGATAGTCAGATGTGGTGTGCAAACTATGATAACGTGAAGATCTCTCTCCCTCTATTTCTTGACAAATACAAGGTTCTATTTCTTTGTCATTTCCTCCAAACAAGATATCATTTATGCATGCTGCAACCAAGTCTCTTTACACATGTTATTTCAATGTTCTGAACCTTCTAACCCCAGGTCACTCCTGTTACCAAGTTTGAAACAAATTTCCACTGGGCAGAAGGAATGAACAAACTCTCTTGTCTGGGCTATTAGCATTTTGCCCCTATAGGGCACCCGATGGCAGAGTTCACTCAATGGGAACTGACCTGCTTTTTCATGCATTGCCAAGAGAATGGGTCTGTCCTGCTATAGGAAGAGGGACAATCCTGAACCCACTCGAGGGAGTCCGAAGGACAGCATCTTTCTCTCTCAAGGCCCATGATCAGGAACAAAGGGATCTTTGTTCTGCTACTCTTGTTTTCTTAGCATCTCTTATAAGCAGCTGAAAAAGACCATGAGCAGCCATTTCAATTAGCTGAGGAAGCAATGAATGGTTACAAAGAGAAGAGCTGTCATTCTAGAATCATCTTGAAAGGAAATAATTCCACAGGCCTGCTCTTTTAATTGCAGAGGGATGAATGCATCTATGAAATATGCCAAGTTCCGTCTGGCTTATGTGTTCTCCTCAAAAGTCAGATATGCGGCAAACCATCTCAATTTGGACATGGCTCCTCTCTGTGTCTTCTAGACACTCCCATTTTCCACCCATCTCCAAATCTCAGTTGTTATTTGAAAAATGATGAGAAGACAAATATAAATCCTTTCAGAGATGGCATCTGTAGGCCTTAGGTTTGTTTCAGCTTCGAATGCATATTAGGATTCTCAAAGATGTTGACTGATTATCTGGGAAGAACTTTATGACTTCAGTGTCATGGAGAGTACATATATAATCAAATATCCCAATGCATTTAATGTTAGTCACAAATTATATTTCTTGAGAGGCTAAATTAGGAAGATTGTCACAAATTCAAATCAAGCCAAGACCACATAGTGAAGGTGACCCGGTCCAGGCTATGGAATGAGAGACTGTCTCAAAACAATAAACAGCAGCAACAAGAATTCATCTCCCAACCCAGCTGAGGGACACAAGGAAGAATAACATCTTAAGAGTCTTTGGTGCTGGATGGTGGTGGCACCTTCCTTTAATCCCATTCTTCTAGTAGTATGTGAACCAGATGCAGTAGTACTCTGTTATCCCAACACTCAAGATGTAGAGATAGGGGGAAATAAAACTGAAAATCCTTTACTATAAAGGGCATCCAAAACCAGTTTGGATCCCATGAGACCTTTTCTCAAAAAATAATAATAGTTACTAAGAGCTACATTTTAAGTAACTACTGGAGTAGTGAGAGTCATGGCTACCTGGATGACCCTGCACTGCCAGATCTGTAGCTAAATCTCAACAAAGAATGTGCTGAGATAACTTTACCAAATTAGTTAAGATAAATTAGGGCTGGTAAGGTGGTTCAAAAGGTCGAAGTGTCTACTGTCAAGACTGGTAACCCAAGTTAGAGCTCCTGAATGCACATGGCAGAAGAAAGAAACCAATAACTCAAGTTGTCCTTGGGCCTCCGCATTCCCACCTTGTCATGCTTGAACCCATCCTACACACACACACACACACACACACACACACACACACACACCATACTTTCATACAGATGCAAACGCAAGCACACACTCACTAAAGTAAATCATTTTTTATAAAATAAAAAGAGCCTCTTTTTTGTTTTGTTTTGTTTTGAAGACAGTGTTAACCTTGTGTAACCTTGGAACTCACTCTGTAGACCAGGCTGGCCTTGAAGTCAGAGATCCACCTCCACTGAAGTGCTGGGATTGAAGAGGTACATCACCACCCTCTGTTTACAAATAAGAGTTTCTTTTCCTTATACACTTGAATAGACAACCCCCACACAAACAACTGGTCTGAGTTTGGCTAAAGCAGTTTACCCATGACATTATGCAGGGCATAAGCGAGCAGAGGATAAAATAGAACTTGCTGACTCACTCATGGTTCTCAACTTGGAAACCATGTGGTAGAGCTTAACATAGTTCGAGGACATGCAATGACAGTGGTTATATTTCCGGGATGCATAGTCCAGATGTTATTCCAGGCAGATAAACTAGGCTATTTCCAGCTTCCAGCAGCAGAAAATCCTGACTCGGAATGGCTTAAACCACAAGGAATATGCATCTCAGGTAGCAAGAAGACCTCATGTAGACTGGTTTCAGGTGGTCAAGACTGGGGTTCATCATTATCAAACATCAGCTATGCCCTCTGTGGTGTCTAGTGGGACCCTCTCAGAATTTAAAGGTCTATGACAGACCTGGACATTCCTGATTGACACATCTAGTAGAAGAAATAGGGGGAATTTTTCAAAAGACTTATTTTCATCAGCAAGGAAGTCATTCCCAGGAACACCCCAGACAAGCTTCTTTCACATCTCATTGGGTGGGATTGCGGACTTCTCTAACCCAATCAATCGCCATTGAGGAAATCAAATTATCTTAATTGGCCTAGAGGTGGCAGCCAGGGATGGAGAAATGTTAAGGGCAGCATAGCCTGCTCCAAGTGTATCTTCTTTGATGTTCATAATTCACACTTTGTGACTTTCAGGAAAAAAAATATCGACATTTCAATAAATTACAGTAGATCAAAGGGAAGCACCAAGATGTTGTGATGTACTCTGGATGAAATTGCTGAAGAATAGACTGGCTTCCACACCTTCCCAGTGGTTTCTACATGTTGTCCTTGATCCTTGGTTACTATATTAATATACAGTACATAAGACAATCTATGTAGGTAGACCAGGCTAGCTTTGAACTCACTGAGATCTACCTATCTCTGTCTTACAAGTGTTGGGATTAAAGGAGTGCCACCACAACCTGACTTCAATATTGTACCTTCATATCTTTCTACATATACACATTTCACAGTGAGACACTTGTTCTAACTACTTTCTTTTTCCTTTTTCAAGTTTATTGTTTCATTCTTAACTGTGTGTGTGTGTGTGTGTGTGTGTGTGTGTGTGAGAGAGAGAGAGAGAGAGAGAGAGAGAGAGAGAGAGAGAGAGAGAGAGAGAGAGAGAGAATGGGCATGTACACATGAGTGCAGGTGCTGCTCAAGACCAGAGATTTCAGATCCCCCTACAGTTGAATTTCAGGTGGTTGTGAGCTGCCCAGTATAGGTACAGGCAACAAAACTCAGGTCTTATGTGAGAGTAGTATATACTCCTAGCCAGCAAGTCATCTCTCCAGCTCATCACCCACCTACCCCCAGATTTCATTTTCTTCTTCTTTCTTCCTCTTTCTTTTCTTTCTTCCTTCCTTCCTTCCTTCCTTCCTTCCTTTCTTTCTTCCTTCCTTTCTTGTTTGTTTGTTTTGGGTTTTGTTGTTGTTGTTTTGTTATTGAAAAGGGTTTCTCTGTGTAGCCCTGGCTGTCCTGGAACTCATTCTGTAGACCAGGCTGGCCTCAAACTCATAAAGATCTGTTTGCCTCTGACTCCTGAGTGCATTTTCTATTTCCCATTTTACCATTTTTGAGCTGCTCCTCCCAAATTTGTGAATTGATTTCAAGACCCAATATATAACCCAGTGTTTATAAGCATTTAAAATCCACAGTGCGAAGAACACATCTTCTCCATGCTGTCATCCTGTTTCATTTAACCATGGAGTATTAATATTAACTCCTCTTTACATCTGAAAAAAGGGAATTAACAGAAGAGACTTGTGAGGATTGCACTGCAGATGAGTGCTTGGTGGAGAGCCTAGGGTCAGGACAAACTTCAAGAGTTAGAGTTCAGATTTAAAATATTTGTTTTACAGTATTAAGAGCTGGCTCAGTGAATCTGATGGAGGTTCTCTTCTGGGTCTGCAGTCACTGCACACATTGTGATACACATGCATATATACTTGCAAGAAAATCATGCATGCACATAAATCAAAAATAACTTTCAAAATATTGTCAAAATATTTTTGACAACAAATAAAATTGGTCAGCTGTAGTGTGCACACACTTAATGCCAGCACTCGGGAGGCTGAGACAGGTGGATCTCTGTGAGTTCAAAGCTAGCTGGGTTCTGTCTCAAGCAAGTAAGTAAATAAAGCAAATGGTAGCACATGTGTAATCCCAGTGCTCAGAAGACTAAGGCAGAAGGATAAGAAGTCAAGGTCAGTCTGAACTAAATAGTAAGTTGTTAGCCAGCCTGTGATACATAACAAGAGACTGGGTTGGGGTCTACTGTGGGATAACCCCTTTATACACAGTGAAGATAAGTTGCTCTCACTGGTTTAACAAGGAGCTAACTGGCCAATATCAAGGCAGGGAGATCTTAAGCAGGCGAGCCAGACTGAGAGAACTCTGGGAGGAAGAAAGAGTAACCAGGAGATGCAGAGAGAAGCAAGGTGAGCATGCTGTACTACAAAAAGGTACCCAGCCATGTGGGTTACACAGAGACAGCTGACCTGAGTTTGTGGGAGCTCAGGGACTCTGAACGGAGAGCTAGGGAGCCAGCATGGGACTGACCAAGGCCCTTTGCATGTGGGTGACAATTGTGTAGCTTGGTCTTTTATGGGGCTCCTAGCAATGGGACCAGGACCTGTTTCTGATGCATGAGCTGGCTCTTTGGAACCTATTTCCTATGCTGGGATGCCTTGTTCAGCCTTGATGCAGCGGGGAGGAGCTTGGTCCTGCCTCAGCTTGATGTGACACGCTTTGCTGATTCCTGCGGGAGGCCCTACCCATCTAAGTGGAGGTGGATGAGGAGTGGATGGTGGGGGGGGTGGAGTTGAGGGGGGAATAGGAGGGAGGTGAGGACAGGAAGCAGGAGGAGAGGAGGAGGGAGGGGAAACTGTGGTTGGTATGTAAAATAAATTTTAAAAATGAGGAGGAAAAATAGAAAGAAAAATGGGTTAATTTAAGATGTAAGAACTAGTTAGTAACAAGCCTAAGCTATCTGCCAAGCTTTTAAAAGTAATAATAAGTCTCTGTGTAGTAGTTTGGGAGCTAGCTGGCAGGACAGAAAAGTCTACTTACAGGGGGCAGAAAAAATAAAATAGGTATTATTTAAAAGCAAAATGTTCCTGCTCAGCAAAATCGTTTGTTTTCTTCCAATGGCCACTGTGAGCATAAAGCTGCTGTAATTAAAAATGGCCACATGCAATCGTTCATGGCTAATGACATCTGCCAGACCCAACAGATACTCATCAAACAACCCAGGACACTGGAGCTTTGTGCTCCAGTTTCTGAAATGCATGGGAGCAGATTCCATGTGTGAACCATGGGAGAATTCACAAAGCCAGAGGTCTAAAGCGGAGAAGTGAATCACTGGATGTAAGCTATTATTTGTCCCATTAAGTGGAGCTTCATACAACACGCTTCCTTTTCTAGATGAAGGACAAAGCTAGCTAAAGAACCAGGAGCCCAAATCACAAAGAATATGGACAATAAGCTCTGTGTCTCCATTGAGATGCCGATAGGGCAATGTAACACCATGTGTTTTTGTTACACACCTTCTCCAGCCTCCTTGAAAACACAAGAGAGGAAAGGTTTCTCAGAGTCTGCCTTTCACCTAGACAGGCACACAGTACTACCTTGCTCTGTCCCTGGACTACTTGGTTTTCAAGGTGAACCAGGTGAAGAGGCCATATAATCAAAAAGGAAAGGAGGACATCAGAAGGCAGAGCAGATAACTGCAGGGTCGCATAAATGTGCATGATTGATTCTCCCTGACAAATGGAGAGGCCGGCCAGCAAACAATTGGTAATACAGAGTTCACAAAGCAGCAAATAGTAAAGGGACATCCTTAGCTCAGCAAAGCCTGCCAGGCTCCTGGGTAATTCTGACTTCTTTTTCTCAGCAACTCTGTCCAGGAACCCATGACTTCTAAAGAGCTCTAGATCCAAGAGGCCATTTTTTCAACCAAATACCAAAGGTCCTTTTGATGTTCCATGCTGTGTCGGGAGCCGCATTCGCCATTACAAGATGGCGCTGGCTTCCTGTTTCCTGGTTCTTGTTTACAGCATTAGTCATGCTGACTGCACATGCGCCACTGTATGGTAATTTCTATATGGTAGCTCTCCCTATCAGAGAAGCTATATCATTCGGGCGTTTTGCGGAGCACCAATTACAGACGAATACGTCGCCCTGCAGGCTATTTAAGCCGTGCGTATTCGGGGCTTGGGGTCCTTCTCCATCAGCATGTAAAGAGCGCTACAATAAAGATTCTGCTGGACACATCTTCGGTTGCCGCGTCTTCCTTATCGGCAAAGGATGCGCGCGACAAGTGGTGCCGAAACCCGGGAGCCTGCCGACCCTGGGCGGAGGGACGACTCGAAGGACCCTCGACTGCTCGTCGAAGGAAGATTCAAGCCAGCGGAGCGAGAAGCTGCAGCACTTTTCAGCAAGGTATGACCCCTGTGGTCTGGGTGATCCCGTTTCTTGTTGTTTGTTTCATTTTTCGTTTTATTGTGCTGTGTTTTAATTGTCATAAACGGGAGAATACTCGCTGCACACTCTTTTGTGACCTAGCATAAGTGGCCTTAAGTCTCAGGTAAATAACTGAGCCGTCACACCCTCTCCTGTAGATAAAGGAGTTATGGGGAACCAGCCGACCAAGCCTATTGCAGATGCAGCGCAGGCGCTGCTGAAGCAAAAGGAGCTAAAGATTCCAGATAGAGTTTTGCGGAACTTCCTTAAGGAAGTTGACCGTGTTGCTCCCTGGTTTGTGGCCTCTGGGACCCTCTCCAAAGGAACATGGGATAAATTAGGAGGAGATTTATGCGGGAGAAGGAACAAGGAACTTTAAGGACTGGTGTATGGCCGTTATATAAATTGTTAAAGTCTTGTATTGAAGATGAGAGATGTAAGGAACAGGTCAAAGAGGGACAGAGAGTGCTTTCTGACCATCAGGATAGTCTATCAGAAGCTGAAAAGGGAAAGGGAGAACAAAAGAAAAGGTTCTCCAGAAAGAAGTCAAATAAGAATGAAAATGTGCACAGTAAACTAGCAAAGCTAGGAAAGAAAGCAAAACAGCTCGCCGAAAAGGAAAAGGAACTTAACCGACGAGCTAAAGATTTAAAGCTTGTGCCTGCTCCAAAAGGAGGAGCATGTAAGGATTGTGAGTGTGAGGATCCAAAATTATACCCTCTCCTCACTGAGTTTAAACATTATACTATAGATTCTTCCTCCGAGGAGGAGACATCCCCCGGAGAGGAGGATAAGTCTGACCTATCTGGGTGATAAAGTGGAAAAGAAATTGGGTGAAGCTTCTCTAACTCGGCTAGATCCATCTAGCCCATTCCAGCTATGCATTGTCTCCTCACCTCAACAGCCTACAGCTGTGCTATGGCAAAGGGGACCGCTATTATGGGTCCATCCTCAAACCTCTCCTGGTAAAGTTTTGAGCCATTATCCCACTCAAATAGAAGAAATGGCCTTAAAAGGTCTACAATTAGCTCTAACTCATTTCGGCTGTGAGCCAGAATCTATTATGTGCCTTATACTGTTTATCAAGTCAATGTGTTATGTGCCACCTTGGATGTTTGGGCGATTCTTCGTTGCACCTTTTCGGGGGCATATTGATAATCATTATCCGAAGCATCCGTTGTTACAATTTGTTCTTACTAATGCCATTATTTTTCCAAAAATTACTAGAAGTCAACCGATAATAGGAGCTATTGATGTTTTTACTGATGGGTCCAAAACAGGCATTGGCAGTTATGTTGTTAATAATCAGGTGTTTCAAAAATGTTTTAATTTTTCATCCCCACAATTGGTTGAATGTGCTATTGTAGCTGAGGTTTTACGAGTTTTCTCTCAACCTCTGAATATTATTTCTGACTCACATTATGTGGTAGGAGCAGTACAGATTTTAGAAACAGTAGGATTAATTTCCTCAAAAAGCGCTGTTGCACAAGTCTTCGCTGATATTCAGCAATCAATTAGAACAAGATTGCATCCCTTTTTCATACAGCATATGAGAGCGCATACACTGTTGCCTGGACCCATGACAAAAGCTAATGAATTGGCTGATAAAGCTACTAAGGCATTTTATTTTATTCTTAATCCCATGCAAAATGCTGTTGCTTTTCATGAGTTGTATCATGTTCCGGCAGATACACTCAGAAGAAAATTTGGTATAACATGAGCAGATGCCCGTGACATTATATTAAAATGTGCCAATTGTGAGGAATTTAGATCTGCACCTACCTTTGGTGTTAACCCTAGGGGATTAAAACCTTTGCATATTTGGCAGATGGATGTTACCCACGTTTCTACCTTTGGTAAATTAAAATATGTACATGTCTCTGTGGATACCTGCTCCGGGATCGTCCACGCCACGCCATTATCTGGAGAAAAAGTGGCTCATGTTATCACCCACTGCTTGGAGGCATGGGCAGCATGGGGAAAGCCACGACAATTAAAAACTGATAATGGTCCTGCCTATACTTCTAAGACATTTCAGCAATTCTGCACAAAAATGGGAAGTCCATCATGTAACAGGCCTGCCCTACAATCCCCAAGGACAGGGCATAATAGAACGTGCTCATAGCACCATCAAAATGTATTTACAAAAACAAAAGGGGGAATCTGCCCCGCCATAAACATGGGACAGAAAGCAACTCTTTCCCTCACTATATTTACTCTAATTTTTTTTAAAATTGGATTCCAATGGACAGTCTGCTGCAGACAGACATGTCACTCATACATCTCCAAAAGAGCTTGTAAAATGGAAAGATGTACTTGATAATCAATGGAAAGGACCGGATCCTATATTAATAAGATCCAGGGGAGCTGTTTGTGTTTTCCCACAGGGTCAAGAAAATCCAATTTGGGTACCAGCACGATTGACTCGGATGGTGAAGCATGATGGCCCCGCTCTGGATCCTGACCATGCTAGAAATGCTGATGAGCCCGCAGACACGAGTCAAGAGATACGCTGGGGAATCCTGTCGACCTTCCCTCGGCCGATGCCGGTGATGCATGATGCGCAAGTTTTTCCACGATTTTTACGACTAATGACTCTTTGGGGCTACCATATTTGCCAATATCCAAGGATGTGGCTCCTATTCAAAACAATGATACTTGGATTATTAATGGTAGCTTATGTTTTACTGTGAACCAGTCATCTAAAGATCCCTTGTATTAAGTTAGGAAACTTTTCCTATGCCAAATTAGGGGAGGAAGTTACTACTGGAAAAGGGCTTGCCAAGGTGATTTCTGCTAATGCCACTGTCCTCTTTGGATGGTGGCCACACCTCGATTCAGGGATGAGCCGCGGCCGCCATCGTCATCAACCACAATATGCACCTTTCTGCATTGGTGGGCGCCCAGATTCTTCCTCAATTTTTCCTTGGACTGGCTGTCAGAGTCGCAGAGCTCACCCATTAAATGGACACTTTACCTTCTCACCTTTAGAAGGCTTTGGGAACTTTATAGAGATGAATCCCTGGAGATATGATATTGATCCTTTTGATGCTTGGTTACTTTGTGGTGCAAGGGGTAGTTGTACAGATCTCTCACCTATGGTTACCATCCTGGGGGGATCAACAGGGATAACCCAGATGAGCACCAAGATCGGAGGTGACGTGTCAGCGTCACCGATTTCTAATGTGAAATGGGTGGATCCCACTCCAGTTTGTGTCTGGCCCCCGTTCGTTTTTGCTGTATGTAATGATACAGGATGCCTTTTTGCCCTTTGCTGGAATGCTAGTGAGTTTTCCTCTGCTACTGTGGCCCGTATGCCCAGGTTTTTGCCAATGCCAGTAAAGACTAATAATTCTTTAACTTTATTTCGACAAAAACGTGATTTTGGCATTACTGCAGCTATAGTGGCTATTATAGCGACTGCGGCAATTGGGGCCTCTTTGACCGTGTCGTCCTTAGCATTACAGGGACAGGTAGCCACTGCTCAACATCTTAACAATCTGTCTGCCTCAGTTAGTGAAGCAATAGATGTTCAAGCCTCTGTGAATAGTCGATTAAAAGGAGGGTTAATGATTGTTAATCAGCGCATTGATTTGGTTCAGGAGCAATTAGAAATTTTATGGCAATTGGCTCAATTGGGATGTGAAGTTAAGTTACCTGGACTTTGTGTGACTTCCATTCAATATGAAAATTTTACAAAAGCAGCAAATTTGTCTAAGGAATTATCCTCGCTGTTGCTATCTAATTGGAGTGTAGAATTTGATGAATTGATGAGAAAACTTCGTCTTGCCATAGTTCAGATTAATTCCACTCGTTTGGATATTTCTGTCACAAGTGGATTGTTTTCTTGGATGTCCTCCGCCTTTTCCTACTTTAAGGAATGGGTCGGTGTAGGAATGTTTGGAACGACCTTGTTTTTGGGACTGTTCCTCTGTTTTTGGTTGCTTTGCAGATTCAAAAGACAACAACATACTAAAAATGTGGCCATTGTGCAAGCTATGCTGGCTGTTGAGCAGGGAGCATCCCCCCAAGTATGGTTAAGTATGCTAAGCCGTTGAGACGCTGTCAGAACTCCAAGCACTCCTGACGGGCACAGGTTCCCATTGCACCAGGGTGTTGTTCTGGACAGACCTTTGCATCTCCCAGGGCTCAGGTTCCCATTGCACGGGATCTCAGATGCAAGGGGTCTCCTTCACTGTGTAATCTCCTTGATCGCTCAAACTGTTGATTCAGCGGGCTGATCGGAAACTTCACAGTGTTAATTGTGGCCTTGCATATAATTTTAAAGAAAGGGGGAGATGTCGGGAGCCGCATTCGCCATTACAAGATGGCGCTGGCTTCCTGTTTCCTGGTTCTTGTTTACAGCATTAGTCATGCTGACTGCACATGCGCCACTGTATGGTAATTTCTATATGGTAGCTCTCCCTATCAGAGAAGCTATATCATTCGGGCGTTTTGCGGAGCACCAATTACAGACGAATACATCGCCCTGCAGGCTATTTAAGCCGTGCGTATTCGGGGCTTGGGGTCCTTCTCCATCAGCATGTAAAGAGCGCTACAATAAAGATTCTGCTGGACACATCTTCGGTTGCCGCGTCTTCCTTATCGGCAAAGGATGCGCGCGACAATGCTGGTCTGTGTTTTATTTGCACAAAAAAAACCTATAGAAAAGGTATTCTGGTAAAAGGTTTACTCACTCATTTCTGTTGAGTAGAATAAAGTAAAATACCATCCCAGAAAATGGTAAAAATATTACAGATTTTCTCAGTGAAGTAAGGTAGAGATTTTCTGTTCCCCACATTAGAACCTTCTTTCCGTGTAAAGGGAGACGTGCCCACCGATGATTTTCTGGAATGTCCTGGTGGACATGTTAGTATAATCAGTTCTCTGGGCTCACATAGTAAAGATGGGAAGTCTTGGACCCCAGAGAAGAGGATTCCAAGTCCTGTTCTATAGAGAGAAGATACGGCAGAAAGCATAAATAAAACAGACTCTGGAATTATGAGCCAGAATAGGACACTATGCTACCAAAATAACTTTTGTGCTCAGCCTTGAAAGCAGCAAAGATTCGGGGGACTGATATGGGGCCTTTTCCTCACCAAGCTTCGAGAAACAGACTAACATTGGGACAGCAGCAAGGACTCCACCTTCACAGGCTCCTGAAGACCTTCGAGAGAGCCCCACAACTTCATCAATGACAGATAATGACCTTGAGCCGATACAGTCGGGGCAGTGTCCGCCTCTCTTAGAGGAGCCAGGACTCAGAAAAGGCATGAGATGCAAAGGTGAACCTAGTTCTGTGGCCTTAGGGAACGCGTGAGAGCTTCACCTCCTGGGGCTGGGAGGGACAACACACCGGAGAATAGCTCAGAAACCTCTGACACTTGATACAGCCGGAAAATCGACACTGAGGTCCATGCAGGGTTAAATCACTGTGCTGCCACCATTAAGTCATTCAGTCATCAGTTACCCCATGAGAAAAGGGACTATTATGATGGTCATTGTACAAATGAGGAAACCCAAGATCAAATAAATCACCTGCACTCACAAAGCTGTGGTAGAACCAGAAGGCCAACCCATAGCCCCACGCTCTCATGCTTTTAACCAAAACACTGTGATGCCTATTTCTACATTTGTAGAAGCTGGGGCAGGGGTGGGGGTAGGGAGGAGGAAGAGAGGTTCAATTCATGTGTTTTGTCATTAAAAACTAAATAATACATAATTTAAAAAAAAGGGGGAAGGGCCAGCAAGATGAGCGAGATGGTTCAGTGGGTAAAGATCCTGGTGCTGATGGGGAGATGAGAGCATGATGGACCATGTAGGGGGCTGTGGAGACTGCAGCATACCATAGTGACTTCCCCTTTTGCAACCCACTATACTCTCCTTCCAAGCTATAAACAGGGTGGCAGGCAGGCAGGCCTACGGCTTACTAGCTGATGCTTCCTCACACGTGCAAAAGATAGGTGCTCGCACCAGCAAGAACAACAACTTCTTGCTACACATCTTGCCTTTCCAGAGGCAAAGCCCCCTGGAGTGCCTCATCCCATGCCGTGTGGCATCATCAGGAAAGAAATTCTGTGTTCTGATTGGCCACCATACTTCAACTAAATCTGCAGACCCGGATTGTTGCATGGGCACAGACAGCTATCTGCAGCATCCCCTCGGGAGGGCTGGTCACTGTGGGTAAAGTCTATCATTCCTTTGCCCCTTTTCCATTGCATTTTAATTTTTGCTATACATCTGTCTGGGGAAATGTCTCCAAGCTTCCTTTTATTCTCGTTATGCTAAAATAACATTTTAAAACCACATTATGGCCTTTTGTGTTTGTTTTTTGTCTTTGCTTGGACAGGGTCTCACTATGTACCCCTGGCTGGCCTAAAACTTGATATGCAGACCAGGTTGGCTTGTAACTCATAGAGATCTACTTGCCTCTGCCTTCCCAGTGCTGGAATTAAAGGTCTATCCAGCAAGAACAACATTGAAATAAAATATTTTCAAAAAGGGAAACTGAGAAATACTGAAAAGCTCAGAGAAGAAAAAAGTTCTATCTGTAACCCTCCATGTCTAAGCGAAGAGTATCCTGGGAGTATTGTTTTAGTCCCAACGCCAGTGTATGGGTGTGTGCTTTTATCAAATAGTATTATCAAATACTAATATTTGAATCTTTTCCTTTTTAGGATCAAGGGGAAATACTATTTGCAATGCAGAAAATTATTTTATATGCTCAGAGAGTAAAATGATAATCACACCCACCCTGGATGCTTTCGGTTTTATTTTGTACCAAGATAAAGTATTGAAGATTGACACAATGACCCCCTGGTTCCCAGGCTTCTTCAAACTCTGACACAGGCTAGCAAATGATATAATGACTTTAATGGTTGCCATTCCCGGGTCCTTACTCTCACTGGGAGCCTAGAATTGAGTTTCCCATTTAATAGGGTCACATTGGCTTCCTTAATTATTTGATTGCTGAGAAAATAACTACTGATAAAAGAAATGCTGCTGGATTAATTCAATTTATATATTTTAAAAATGCTTTGACTCAAAAATTTAAGCCTAAGGACAAGTTACTGGGGAAAAGGATTTCTATTTTTGTTTCCACAGAAAATGAAAAGCTATGGATTCTTTGCAGACTTACATGGTTTGATCAAGCCAGACCCCCTGAAACAGCTCCCCAGGTGATCCAACATTCAAAGCAATTGAGACAAAGCCTTGCAGACTACTGCCAAGATTTCTGCATCTTCTTTGGACCCCTATGACAGCGCCCTCTACCAGCAGGAAGTAGTTTGGAAAGAACGACACCCAAATTCCCAAATATTGTTTATAAATGTTTGTTTTCATTTAAATGGACTTGGTTATAAATGGCTATAACCACAAACAATCTTTTTAAAGGTAAAAAAGGGAATTATGGTATAGATATAAATACTTTGCTTTGAAATGGATTTTCTTTTATTGATACAATTTAAGGTCAATTTTGTGATATGTATATTTCTCCTATTGTTTAGGCATTATGTTTATATAGCTCATTGGAAAATGTAATGTATAATTTAGTACAGATTAGAGAGTTACCTATGATAGTCAAACTTGGAGTTAAGTTAGTTAGGATTTCTAGATATGCAGAGATGTATTTGAGATGAATAGGCATTCTTCAAACCTTTCAAAGACCTACAGAATATGGCATTTAAAATGGTTTAGGGATTTTCTTGACAGTGAGGCATAACTGCTCCTGGTAACACCACCTACAGAAGAAAGGAAGATGGACATCGAAGAAACACATTATGAAGTTTGCTTCTAATATGGCAAGACTAGCCATTTGGGCAAGGTACTTCTCTTCTGGACTGTTTGACTTTATGTTGTAGAAACTGGACATGCAGGACCCACAAAAAGGTGACTGCTGATTCAAGATGGACATTGCTACAGGATTCCTGCTTCATGGAAAAGACAGCCAGACAGACTACAGGACACAGAGAAAAATGACTGACACTGTCAATACAGGTGGACAGTTTAAAGTTTCCTGCTTTGTTGAGGAGTCTGGACACACACTATGGCCTATGGGCTAAAGATGGAACATTACAGAAGAACTTCGGGTGACCGACCAGGCAATGAGTTGTCTCTGTCATTTCTAGAGTTTATCTATTATCCTTCTGTGGTCTTTGAAGGGATTGAAGACAGATAGTTATAGTTATAGTTTTCCTTAGTTAGGATTAAAGATAAGTTACATATAGGACTTTAGACTCACAAAGATAGGATAGATGATATTTTCTTAAAGTCTTACAAAATGTTAATGGACTAAATATTGTTAACTATGATTCTTATTTGATAACTGTTGTATGTTATATTTTGCTATGTTAAGGTTAAACCCCTTCTTTTACTTTAGACAGAAAAGAGGAGATGATGGGAGATGTTATTCTGTATATATCTTTCTCATACTGGTTAATAAAGCACTGTGGCCAATGAGATAGCAAGATAGGCGGGGCTAGGAGACCAGGAGGAGGAGAGAGGAAGTAGTAGGGGTTGAGATGTAGCCCGGGAAGAAGCAGGAAGCCTGCCGCGCGGCTCCCCGATAAGACGACCACGTGGAAACACTTAGATAAGTAGAAATGGGTTAATGATTAAGGCAGAGCTAGCCCATAAACAATAATGGTAATTGGCCAACAGGATTGTATCAAATACAGAGTCTCTGAGTGTTACTTGGGGCCGGCACACCACACGTGGTTGTGGGACCATGGTGGCAGAACCAGCGGCAGCCTGCAGGGAAACCTGCTGTAACATATTGGTGTCAGAAGTGGGATTGAGAACTTTCGCTTAAAACTTAACAAAAGCTTAAAAAATAGTTTTTAGAAACAAGGGAACAGAGACTAGCAAGACTTCTTAGTAGCAGCATTTTCTCATTTGGATTTGTTTTGCTGTAGACAGAGATTTGCACGAGCTCCTTTAAGGGAGGATTCCAAAATTAGCATAAGCGGCAAAAGCACCTTGCTTTTAAAGAGCTCTGCTAACAATTCACTGGTGTGTACAAGAGCTGCAATGAAAGTTTACACTGTGTTTTAAAAAATACGCTGGCTTGGGAGAGAAAAAGAAACGGGATACAATGGTTTAAAAAAGAAACAAGGAAATTAAATAGATGGCTATGGTGGCGCACACCATTAATCCCAGCACTTGGGAGACAGATGCAAGCAGATCTCTGTGATTTCAAAGCAAACCTGGTATGCAGTGAATTCCAGGACAGATAAAAGTTACATAGAGAAACCTTGTCTCAAAATATGCAAAAATAGAAGTAGAAGAAATAGAGAGTAATAAAAAAGCCACGTAAAAATGGAAAGCACAGAGAAATTTTGGATACTATACGCGATTCTGTTGTCTTCTAAATTATTTGATTGCTGAGAAAATAACTACTGATAAAAGAAATGCTGCTAGATTAATTCAATTTATATATTTTAAAAATGCTTTGACTCAAAAATTTAAGCCTAAGGACAAGCTACTGGGGAAAAGGATTTCTATTTTTGTTTCCACAGAAAATGAAAAGCTATGGATTCTTTGCAGACTTACATGGTTTGATCAAGCCAGACACCCTGAAACAGCTCCCCAGGTGATCCAACATTCAAAGCAGTTGAGACAAAGCCTTGCAGACTACTGCCAAGATTTCTGCATCTTCTTTGGACCCCCATGACAGCGCCCTCTACCAGCAGGAAGTAGTTTGGAAAGAACGACACCCAAATTCCCAAATATTGTTTATAAATGTTTGTTTTCATTTAAATGGACTTGGTTATAAATGGCTATAGCCACAAACAATCTTTTTAAAGGTAAAAAAGGGAATTATGGTATAGATATGAATACTTTGCTTTGAAATGGATTTTCTTTTATTGATACAATTTAAGGTCAATTTTGTGATATGTATATTTCTCCTATTGTTTAGGCATTATGTTTATATAGCTCATTGGAAAATGTAATGTATAACTTAGTACAGATTAGAGAGTTACCTATGATAGTCAAAACTTTGAGTTAAGTTAGTTAGGATTTCTAGATATGTGTATTTGAGATGAATAGGCATTCTTCAAACCTTTCAAAGACCTACAGAATATGGCATTTAAAATGGTTTAGGGATTTTCTTGACAGTGAGGCATAACTGCTCCTGGTAACACCACCTACAGAAGAAAGGAAGATAGACATCGAAGAAACACATTATGAAGTTTGCTTCTAATATGGCAAGACTAGCCATTTGGGCAAGGTACTTCTCTTGTCTAGACTGTTTGACTTTATGTTGTAGAAACTGGACATGCAGGACCCACAAAAAGGTGACTGCTGATTCAAGATGGACATTGCTACAGGATTCCTGCTGTCATGGAAAAGACTGCCAGACAGACTACAGGACACAGAGAAAAGCGCAATACTGGACTTAAAGTTTCCTGCTTTGTTGAGGAGTCTGGACACACACTATGGCCTATGGGCTGAAGATGGAACATTACAGAAGAACTTCGGGTGACCGACCAGGCAATGAGTTGTCTCTGTCATTTCTAGAGTTTATCTATTATCCTTCTGTGGTCTTTGAAGGGATTGAAGACAGATAGTTATAGTTATAGTTTTCCTTAGTTAGGATTAAAGATAAGTTACATATAGGACTTTAGACTCACAAAGATAGGATAGATGATATTTTCTTAAAGTCTTACAAAATGTTAATGGACTAAATATTGTTAACTATGATTCTTATTTGATAACTGTTGTATGTTATATTTTGCTATGTTAAGGTTAAACCCCTTCTTTTACTTTAGACAGAAAAGAGGAGATGATGGGAGATGTTATTCTGTATATATCTTTCTCATACTGGTTAATAAAGCACTGTGGCCAATGAGATAGCAAGATAGGCGGGGGCTAGGAGACCAGGAGGAGGAGAGAGGAAGTAGTAGGGGTTGAGATGTAGCCCGGGAAGAAGCAGGAAGCCTGCCGCGCGGCTCCCCGATAAGACGACCACGTGGAAACACTTAGATAAGTAGAAATGGGTTAATGATTAAGGCAGAGCTAGCCCATAAACAATAATGGTAATTGGCCAACAGGATTGTATCAAATACAGAGTCTCTGAGTGTTACTTGGGGCCGGCACACCACACGTGGTTGTGGGACCATGGTGGCAGAACCAGCGGCAGCCTGCAGGGAAACCTGCTGTAACATATTGGTGTCAGAAGTGGGATTGAGAACTTTCGCTTAAAACTTAACAAAAGCTTAAAAAATAGTTTTTAGAAACAAGGGAACAGAGACTAGCAAGACTTCTTAGTAGCAGCATTTTCTCATTTGGATTTGTTTTGCTGTAGACAGAGATTTGCACGGCTCCTTTAAGGGAGGATTCCAAAATTAGCATAAGCGGCAAAAAGCACCTTGCTTTTAAAGAGCTCTGCTAACAATTCACTGGTGTGTACAAGAGCTGCAATGAAAGTTTACACTGTGTTTTAAAAAATACGCTGGCTTGGGAGAGAAAAAGAAACGGGATACAATGGTTTAAAAAAGAAACAAGGAAATTAAATAGATGGCTATGGTGGCGCACACCATTAATCCCAGCACTTGGGAGACAGATGCAAGCAGATCTCTGTGATTTCAAAGCAAACCTGGTATGCAGTGAATTCCAGGACAGATAAAAGTTACATAGAGAAACCTTGTCTCAAAATATGCAAAAATAGAAGTAGAAGAAATAGAGTAATAAAAAAGCCACGTAAAAATGGAAAGCACAGAGAAATTTTGGATACTATACGCGATTCTGTTGTCTTTAAATTATTTGATTGCTGAGAAAATAACTACTGATAAAAGAAATGCTGCTAGATTAATTCAATTTATATATTTTAAAAATGCTTTGACTCCAAAATTTAAGCCTAAGGACAAGCTACTAGGGAAAAGGATTTTTATTTTTGTTTCCACAGAAAATGAAAAGCTATGGATTCTTTCCAGACTTACATGGTTTAATCAAGCCAGACACCCTGAAACAGCTCCCCAGGTGATCCAACATTCAAAGCAGTTGAGACAAAGCCTTGCAGACTACAGCCAAGATTTCTGCATCTTCTTTGGACCCCCATGACAGCGCCCTCTACCAGCAGGAAGTAGTTTGGAAAGAACGACACCCAAATTCCCAAATATTGTTTATAAATGTTTGTTTTCATTTAAATGGACTTGGTTATAAATGGCTATAGCCACAAGCAATCTTTTTAAAGGTAAAAAAGGGAATTATGGTATAGATATGAATACTTTGCTTTGAAATGGATTTTCATTTATTGATACAATTTAAGGTCAATTTTGTGATATGTATATTTCTCCTATTGTTTAGGTATTATGTTTATATAGCTCATTGGAAAATGTAATGTATAACTTAGTACAGATTAGAGAGTAGCCTATGATAATGAAAACTTTAGAGTTAAGTTAATTAGGATTTCTAGATATGTATTTGAGATGAATAGGCATTCTTCAAACCTTTCAAAGACCTACAGAATATGACATTTAAAATGGTTTAGGGATTTTCTTGACAGTGAGGCACAACTGCTCCTGGTAACACCACCTACAGAAGAAAGGAAGATGGACATCGAAGAAACACATTATGGAGTTTGCTTCTAATATGGCAAGACTAGCCATTTGAGCAAGGTACTTCTCTTGTCTAGACTGTTTGACTTTATGTTGTAGAAACTGGACATGCAGGACCCACAAAAAGGTGACTGCTGATTCAAGATGGACATTGCTACAGGATTCCTGCTTCATGGAAGAGGCTGCCAGACAGTCTACAGGACACAGAGAAAAGTTTCCTGCTTTGTTGAGGAGTCTGGAGACACACTATGGCCTATGGGCTGAAGATGGAACATTACAGAAGAACTTCGGGTGACCGACCAGGCAATGAGTTGTCTCTGTCATTTCTAGAGTTTATCTATTATCCTTCTGTGGTCTTTGAAGGGATTGAAGACAGATAGTTATAGTTATAGTTTTCCTTAGTTAGGATTAAAGATAAGTTACATATAGGACTTTAGACTCACAAAGATAGGATAGATGATATTTTCTTAAAGTCTTACAAAATGTTAATGGACTAAATATTGTTTACTATGATTCTTATTTGATAACTGTTGTATGTTATCTTTTGCTATGTTAAGGTTAAACCCCTTCTTTTACTTTAGACAGAAAAGAGGAGATGATGGGAGATGTTATTCTGTGTATATGTTTCTCATACTGGTTAATAAAGCCCTGTGGCCAATAGGAAACAAGATAGGCGGGGCTAGGCACCCAGAGGGAGGAGAGAGGAAGTAGTAGAGTCAAGATGTAGCCCGGGAAGAAGCAGGAAGCCTGCCCCGCGGCTCCCCGATAAGACGACCACGTGGAAACACTTAGATAAGTAGAAATGGGTTAATGATTAAGGCAGAGCTAGCCCATTAACAATAATGGTAACTGGCCAACAGGATTGTATCAAATACAGAGTCTCTGAGTGTTATTTGGGGCTGGCGAGCGGCTGTGGGCCCACGTGGCGGCAGGACCGGGAGGCCGGCTGGGAACAACATGCTGTAACATTGTCCAGTGACCCTCTCTTCCCCATCATGTCACAGGGTGAAAGGAGAGGTCCTAGTCACAATGAAGTCACCTACCCCAGGTCTTGCAGTCATGTAGAACCAAAAGGACCAGGCCTGGTCCTTCATCTTTCTTCCTTTGTAGAAATCTACCCCACATATTCCAAATCATTATTATGACTAGGTAGGTATACATTTCAAAATAATTTTATTATGAACATACTTTTCTGGGCCGAGGGAACAAATTGGTGAGTAAAGCCATCTACCTTCAAATCGGGCTACTTGAGTTCAATCCCTGGGACGTATTCAGTAGAAAGAGAGAACCGACTCCTGAAGGTTTCCCTATGACTTCTACACATGCAGTTTCCACACATACCCCAAAATGAAATTTAAAAAAATTAAAGAACTTTTCTCATGGATTCATCTGCATGGTTAATACCACCCACCCCCACCCCCACCCCCACCACACACACACACACACATACACACACACACACACACACACACACACACACACACACACACACACCACTAAAATCAAAACCCTGGGGAAATAAACGGACACATTTTATTTTTCTGGCCAAACTAGCCACTGTATTTCATCACATCTAATATTCCAACATAAGAAGCGTGTTGTTTTGTCCACTACCAAAGAAGAAAAACCAGGCTAACAATGTGGCTCACTGCTTAGCAAGTGAGTTCTGGAGTTCTGTGTTGTATCCATCCACTGTGTTATCCACTGGGCATTCTTCAACTAGTTGGTAAGTTTGAAGCCAGCCTGGGGTACGTGAGACACTGCCAAGAAAGAGAATAAAGAGGAAAACCACAGGCAATTAGATGGTTGTGGTAATAGATCTGTAATCCCAGTGGGGGTTGAAGCAAGAGCCCGAGTTTGAGGCCAGCCTTAGCTACATAGCAAAAAAAAAAAAGCCTGTCAATGTGTTCCGTGTGTCAATTGTAAGATAAATACTCCATACTTACCTCTCCAATACAGAGTGAACTATAAATACAGACATGGTCAAAGCAGGGAAACACAGTGACACGCCTATATTACTGCCCCAAGATTCTTATGTCAGCCCGTTGTCTTTCTCAGACTGGTTCAGTGGAAGACAGCTGAGTAGAAAAAAAAATAACAGGTACAAGAGATTTTTAGGGCACACTGCTCAGTTACTCCACACCCCCATTAAGTATTCTACCACATCCTCTAGATGTTTCTTCCAAAGCTTGTCCTCCGGGGACAAGAGGCATGCACTGGAAGAGAATATTGGGATCAAAGAGAGTATGGAAGAAAGAAGCGCCTAGAATCTGCCAAAGCAAACACACAGCAGGTCCCCTGGGCCAGAGTTGCCATTGTCTGCCTGAAGCAGCTCTGAGGAGAATCACAAAGAAGTCATCAACCCAGGTCTGGGGCTGCCACAGCTGTGAGTTGGGAAGAGCTCCATGTGAGGGCCCAGAACCCAAGACATGCCCCTACAGTCTCCAGCCTGGCAGGAGACCAGTGCTGCCTCTGGCTGGTATTAACCAAGACCTGGTGCGGGGCCAGCTGGCTGCTGGAGGCATGTTTCTGTATCATTTGTCACCCGCAAAGTGTTCAGCAGCTGGAAGAAGACACATCAGCCACAGCCAGGCGTCCTCCTTCATTTCCCCCCTCACTCCTTCCTCAAGAGAAAATCCCCTTTAGGTGCTTGGGGACCTAAAAGGATCAGAATGAACTTGCTGCAAGCCGCCTTTAGTGCAAATCTACTTAACACCCACTGTGCCTTAGATCCTAAAGGCAGTGGTAAAAGACATCATGCCGACGATGCTACTTTTTGCTGGGAATTATTTTGTTTCCTTGGTTCCTTGTGTCAATCCCCCGTAAGAAAAGAAACCCACTGCAGTTGCTCTCTCTACCCAGGCCCCTTGTGCTACCTGTTTTCATCCTGCACCCCAGGGATCTCAGCCCTTCCTTCCAAGGGACCAGTCACAGAAAGGCCAGCTAGGAGCATCCCAAGAAGAAAGGGGCAGGGTCAGCACTTCATCACAACCTTGAAAAACGAGGTGTGCGCAGCAGAGGAAGGAAGGAAGGAAGACAGATAAAAGGGGCATGACTTGGATTAACAAAGAGAACGCCCATGTGTGCTAGATAGGCCAATGCAATGGACATGGAGGACAGACAGTGACGGCCATTCTAGCAATGGGAGCTGGGCAGTTGACATTTACAATGCTCAGTGCAAATCCAGGATCTTGCCCACCCAAGAAATAGAATTCCATAAATTTGTTTTTTAAAAGGGCATTCTTCTGACAAGTCGGGTCAACGGTTAAAGGGAAAGAGAAATATTTCCATTATTTGGCAGAGTCACACCCCCAAACTAGTAGTTCGTCAATCAAGAGAACCCTTTGGGAAGTTTGGTTCTAGTGTGATCCTCGCACACACAGAACCTTAGGAAAACATTCCAAGAACAGTTCCAGGGAGGATTAGAGCAAGTACTTCCCCTGAAGTCCCTGGTAACCCCAGGCGTGGGGGGGTGGGAGTGGCAGGGGACCTCACAGTGCAGGTGTGCTGGCACTACTCCAGGACTCCAGATGCCAATCCAGAGAACTCGTGTGGCTTGCCTCTAAGTGAGGAGGCATCTGTAATTCCACAGAGATGGCTTGAAACCCAGAGCCCTGCACCCAACATGGGTGAGCTAGAGAAGCCACCAAGCTCTAAGTCAAGCCTCTGTACCCTATAGTTCAGTTACCCCAACCAATATCGCAACTCACCGCCAGCCAACCCCTGCCCCACCTCACCCCCACACCTCCACCCCCGCCCCAGGAATGCATCATCCCATTCATCTTCCTCATGGGCATAATGAAATGACGTCACTATCCAGTTGCTT
Organism: Cricetiscus sungorus; assembly: GCA_030556225.1. NCBI lineage: Eukaryota > Metazoa > Chordata > Mammalia > Rodentia > Cricetidae > Cricetiscus > Cricetiscus sungorus. Next base: position 353,204 of record JANBXA010000611.1, on the reverse strand, counting down.
GCTATCACAGCTTCCTGGGAAAGGAGGCAACACCTGCCAGGTTCAATTTTTTAATGTTTAGCACTTAATGCCTCATCTGAAGGCACGTCTTCCTGCATATGCCTGCTGTTCACCCTTTCTGTAAGCTGCTGTTCAGGATTTAAAGCCTTTCTGAAGCTTTAAATCTGGGTATCTGTCAGGTTGCTTCCTTAGGAGCTCTGGTCCAAAGCAAATCTTGCCACATTAGCATCTGAGAGACCCAAGGTGTTGCCTGATTTCCACTTCCCCTTTGCCACTCACTCTTTTCATTTTGTTGGTTTTGGTTTATCAAGACCAGGTTTCTCTGTGTCTTTGGATGGAGCCTGTCCTGGAACTAGTTCTTGTAGATCAGGATGGCCTCGAACTCACAGAGATCCTCCTGCCTCTGTCTCCCAAGTGCTGCGATTAAAGGTGGGCGCCATCACAACCCAGCTCCCACTCACTGTTGACAAACCTGATCTACACACAGATCTAACTCAGATCTGCCAGCTCCTGTCTTATAAAGATCGTGCCCTACTATGAAGGCTTGCTGAGCTTGGGACTGATCACTAGTGAACTAACCTTTTCCGTAACTCTTAGGTGTGGTCTGGGTCTCAAGCATAGATTCTTCATCCCCTGTCCGTTCGCTATCAGCTGTACCTTGTTCTTTCTCTCTTATATATCCCGTTGTCACTTGGCTCTGAGGAGCTCTTTCGTGCAGTTATAATTTGTACTGTCTTCTCCTTATGATCCCCAGTGGTGGCAAGAAATAGCCAGCCCTGTCTCATCCTCCCCACTTGTCCTGTCAAATCAAAGGTTAACATGGGAGGCATTTCCACACCAGTTCCTGTTGGGCAGGCAACTCAGCCCCAGCTGTACGCCTCATCACCCAGAGCAAAGGCCATGTGCTGCCACTCCAGCAAGGACACATTCCATCCCACGAAGCATGAAGAAGCATGCTTCCTACAAAAACTTCTCCCTGAAACGGCTCAACCTCAGTTGCCTTCACTGTGACCCATAGCAGGGCCCATTTTGGATGGGTCCTGCTTGGATGCCATTACATAAAGAACACTACAGGAATGGGTGTCTCGCAGGACATTGATTCACCGAGAGCCACCCCAGCTGGGTGACGAGGCATGCAAGATGGTACCACTGAAGAGACCCAACCCCAAGTTACCTTCCACTTCCTAAATATTCTAGCTCCACCCCTAAGACCACATGCAGCTCGGGGAGAGGAGACAGTGCACTGGACTCTCAGGTGAGTGTCTAATGAACCTCCCTTTATTCATTCAATGCTAACAGTCCTGACAGGGAGGCTCACCAATCGTGGTGTTACGGCCAACAAAGGTAGAATAATACAGCAGGGTTGCTGGGGTAGAGGGCAGCTAAAGGGATGGCCTCAAATGAGACCATTTTATAGGTAATCAAGTCCTTTTTTGTAGCTACAGCACAACACCCCATCACACACAGTTGCCTCTCAACAGCTGGCTCAAAAGTACCATTTTGGCAAAAGGGTTATTTTGAGTTGATTACAATGTAGAATCAAAATATGTAGGGAGAAGGAAGGGGAAATATTTGGGACAAAATCTTAGTTTCCGCCTCATCTGCCTGAAAATCTTGCTGAAGATAGAAGATGACACGCAAGTAGGTCTCAATGAACAGCTAATCTTGTCCATTGGTCCCGCCTACAACTTTTAGTCAGTTTCCCACAATTCCTCCTTCCTTTGACCTCAGACCCATTTCCTTCCTTCATATAAGTTCCAGCTGCTTCTATGAATTCATTTGTTTTCAATGAACTTCCACACAAATAAATGTTAGCAAACAGCACCCCCTCCCCCCTATTAACTGGCCTTTTGTTAGTTTAATTCACAGGCCCCTATCACATGAAATGAAAACAATTACATTTTCCTTCCCAAGCAACTCAATGGATCTCTAGATTTTCTGTATCCTTTTTTTTAAAGGTAGGTCATTAGGGACAAAAGTCCTAAAATAATTTATGCTCAAGTATAATTAGCTAACCGTTTTGTGTGCTATAGATCCAACATTCCACTGAATGAAGAAAGAAACAGGAGGGCATGACTGCTCCTCGGTATGGTGGAGGAGAAGGTTATTGTAGACAGAAGGAGAGCGTAGCCTCAGGCATCTGGAGGGGTTCAGAATGAACATAACCCACCAACTGAATGGATCGTGTGAGGAGTGGGGGGGGGGAGGGAGCAGGGAACAGGGGAACCAGGCACAACTGCCAAGAGGGCAAGAGGTCACAAAAGCCAAAAGGGCCTGGCAGCCAAAATGGCTGGCTGCAGCTTTTATTTTTGTCTTTAATTTTTGTTTTTTATTTAAAATTTACTCATTTTATATACCAACCCCAGTCCCCCCTCCCTCCCCTCCTGTGGCGTAGGTGGGTTATCCAGGGAAGAGCAGCTGGGGGAAAGCACAGCTCAGCCCACTTCCCTAGGCTGGAGAAGTTTAGGGTAGGAAGCAAGGTCCTGGAGATGCTGAGAAAGACAGTCGCTTTGGCATCTTAGCAGTACCTCAGCCTTCTGTCCTGGGATTTGAGACTTACATAAATGCAATAAAGTTTTGTTAGAAAAAGACATACATAATATGTTTACCACTTTTATAAAGGGAAAACACAAAACAAAAAAAGTTAAGCAGCTTGCAGACAAATTGAATGACAGTGTGATGTGACTGCGATCCTGGCGGTGAGGAAACAGGAAGGTAAGAATTTTCCTAACATCTCAAACCATTCCCTGTGGTTGCTACTTCCAGGGCCCAAGTCTGGAGTGTGAACAACTTTTAGATTAAGAAGTAAGCAAACTTAGAAGAAGATATTTAATGAACTCTCAGTCACCCTCAGCATCTGGAGGGTCAGGAAAGGCTTAGCTGTTCAGACGCTCTGAAAAGTCAGACTGGGTTGCAGGGAGGACTCTGGCAGCTGACAGAAGGGCGTGATTTGACAGGATAATGTCCTCCCTCCGTTTATCAAGTGAGGACATTATCCTGTCAAATCACGCCCTTCTACTCTCCCACAGACACGCTTGCTCCTTTCGGTCTTGTCTCCTTGCCGTGTCAGCTCTGGCAGCTGGGTTAATGATTAAATAGAAAGATGACAAGAAATGAAGAGGCTGAGGCATTCCATCGGTTTAACAGCTGAGACATCATAGAAGCATCCCTCCCCACTCACCAGCTCCTACATCTGAAGGGGGGGGGCGCTAAGCCCATCTACCCCACGTGACTGTCTCCTTTTTTCTTTCTTGCTCACTACCCCAGTCAGTAACACTGAGAGCTCAAAGGTCAAGAGATATCTCTGAGATGCTCAGGGGAGAAGACAGAAAGGGCGCATGCGCACCCGTTCTCTGACAAGCAACTTGAGGTAAATTCCTGCCTCCCGTTGTGATGCCTGTCAGCATACTGTCCCCCTCGAGTCTGGAGGGCAGATCGTATAGTCAAAGGATCTCAAATAAATGAACTGTATGGAGATGTCCTGAGGCTTGTTGGAGGTGGATGAGGTCAACAATAAGCTGTGTGTGCCCTTCCTTCCCGCGCTTCTGGCATATCAACTAACGAATTGGGAAGAGAAAAAGAGAAACAAGGACAAAAACAAAGCCAGGTCAGTTTCCAAGTGGGCCATCCATGTATCTTCCTAAACCATCTGCTGATTCCTGGGTCTGGGGAGCCATGGTGCTGTCAGAGCAGGGTAAGAGGCCTAATCCTTGAACAGAATGAAATTAAAACTAGCCAGGTGGTGGTGATGCATGCCTTTCATCCCAGCACTTGGGAAGCTGAGGCAGATGGATCTCAGTGAGTATGAGATCAGCCTACTCTACAAAGTGAGTTCCACAACTACATACAGAAAACCTATCTTAAAAAAAAAAAAGCAAACAAAAAAGCTTTACCCATTGACCTGCAGGTTGATCCTTGGGTTATAGGGGAGATTTCTAAATCTCAGACTCCATATAATATTTCCCAGAAAAATCAGCTTCAGATGGGGGTGGGTAACTCTAGGGGTCTTGGGGCTCTCATTTGTTTTGTTTTGAGTTCTTAAAGAGGAGTCTACAAATCAGTAATATCCTTGACTTTTTCTCTTAGATTAACCAGCTGTCAGATCAGGGCTCCATGTGCCTGAAAGCAAGAAGAGACAATGGCACACTTATAGCCTTGCCACTAGCTTCTGGTCCCTAGTAGCTGCCTGAGATGGGCTTCCAAGCCAGGCACCTTCACACCCTCCCTCCCTGGATGCAAGTAACAGCCAAGCATGCATTTCCTATGACACAACCCCACTCCACAAATTCTAGAAGCTCCAGAGGGACCCCATTTAGATAACTAGCCTTCAGATAAGCGTGTGCCCTGCATCACGCCAGCTGAGTGGCTGTGACGGGAGCAGAGGACATGGCCAGCAGGGTTACACTGTGCTTTAAATTGTTCTCTGGGTAGAAGCAAAAGAATCCTCCCTTTGCCCCATTAATCTTCAATGATGTATCTCAGGAAACAACTGATACTATATCCATCAGCAAGAGAAACACACATTTATTATACACATAGGGGTGTTGCCTGTTCACTGTTGGGTAACTATCTGGAGAGATTTAGAAGCAATGAAGATACAATTTGAAAGATAAAGTAAATTATTTTTATGGAAGATAAATGGATCCAAAAGACAATTAGACTGGGACAGACATCATCTGGCCTCCGGCTGTGATGTCAACTCCTTCCATCTCCTCTGGTCAGTAGGATGTCTGAGGAAGGGTTCCAACTAAGTTTTCTGGAATTTTAAAAAAGAAGGTAAAGTCAGAGGAAGCCTTGCCCTGTATTGGCTGAACCCTAGATGTTCTTGCCGACATCGAAGGTACCATCATTTAGGGGAGTCAGAGACCCCTGTGCATATCTGCATCCCAACACTCTGGCCCATGAAAACATTGTGTGTCCTAGAAATATCTTAGGTATGTAAAAGTCCTTCTATTTCCATCAACAATTACGAATTTTCTGTTCAAATGTTTCTTTAAAAAAAAAATACTGCTAAAACTTGAAACCTACTATACTGACTTGAATACCCACTAGGGGGTTGACAATTTAAGTAAGGGTTAGTTTCAAAATCCTGCTTTAAATTATATTTATTTTAAAAGAAGAAGAGGAGGAGGAAATGGTGAAATAAAACCAAAAACCTAAGGCTCCGTGGTTAAGAGCACTGGCTGCTCCTGCAGAGGACCTGGGTTCAGTTCCCAGCACCCACATGGGGGTGGGGCAGCTCACAGCTGTCTGTAATTAGAGTTCCAGGGAATCACAAGCCCTTACTTAGCCTCTATGAACACCAAGCATGCACATGGCACACATGCATACATGTAGGAAAACACTTATAGATATATAGATGAAAGTTGAAATGGCTCTCACTAGAGAATAAACATCCTATATTACCAGAATACAGTTCACCAGGACAGTTCTAGCTAGCATCATGCACTAGGCCCTACAGAGAGAGAGGGAGAGAGGAGAGAGAGAGAGAGAAAGGAAGGGAGAGAGTAAGAGACAGAGAGAAAGGGGCTGCGGGAAAGGAGGGAAAAATGATAGTGAAAGCAAGAGAAAAGGGAAAGAAGAAAACAGAAGGGAGAGAGATAAAAGCTCTAAGCCTGGGAGCCAGTCAGGCTTCAAATCACTTTGACCCGGATACTTTCTCCTCAGTTTTCAAGGCCTCTTTCAAGTCTACATACTGTACTGTAGGTGGAGGTACTGGGCTAGGAATAAAGAGGCAGGTTGGTCAGCCACCCCAAGGGTTCAGAGGTGGCTTGGTAGGTTTGGGACCAATACTTCATGTGAATTTCATTGTTGAAAAATGAATAAAAGAGCAGGTCAGTGGTGCTCCCTACACCCGCATCGTGGGACTCCTCCCAAGTAAAAAGTGGTGAGGGTTGCATGTGGGGCAGGGAAAAATCTCTGCACTTCTCACTTAATCTCCCTGTAAACCTAAAACTGATCTAATTAAAGGTATGGGTTTTTTTGTTTTGTTTTGTAACTCACATGTGTACATATCATTAAAACTAAAAATAAATCCTTAAAAGGGATGAGAAAACTGAGTCAGAATCCATGGTTAAATGTGTATTCTTCTCCCTTCCAGGTCTGCTCACTCACACACACACACACACACACACACACACACACACACACACACACACACACAGTGAGATCTTCCCTTGACCAGAAGGTTTTAACCATCATCTAAGAATCCTCTTAGAACCTTGATAATCCTAAATTTGTCATGACTCAAGGGTGAAAGCCAATGCTATAGCAAACTCCAGATCTGGGAGGTAACATGCAATGTTATACAGTCTTCAAAAGGTACCTTCTCACACACCACAGGACTCCTGCCACCTAACCCACAGGAATCAGACTCAGACACACATGTGAAGTGTTTGTGTCACCTTCGCTCCTTCAGAATCACTGCTTTGGGGAGCAGAGATGTTAAATGGCGGTATACCGAGGAGAATGACAGGGGAAGAATCTCTATACCAAATACATATGAAGACAGAAAACTAAAATGTATTACCAGTATCTCTGTTATATCTTATACCTGAAATGTCCCCCTAAAGACTATGTGTTAATCTATTATCTCCAACATTTCAAGAAAATTGGATTTCTATTGAGTCTTACTCAGAAAACTAATTATCTACAGTATCCAGTCAATGGCTGAAAGTGAGCTCCAGGGATAAATTGTCTCTAGCAGGATAGAATGTGGGGCAGCTGCTCTGGAAAGATAGCTCAGTGGGTAGAGGTATTTGCTGCCAAACCCAACAACCGGAGTTTGATCCCTTGGACCTACATGGTAGAATAAGAGAGGTAATTTTCTCTGATTTTCACACATATGCCATAACATGCTCATGCACAAATAAATATTACAAATGAAATATTACAAATAGGCTGAAGGTGCAGAGGCAAAAAGCAAAAGAAGCAGATCCAGTATCCATGCAATCATCCACGTGTCCGTGTCTGCTTGCCCTAAGTGTGGAGCATATTTTGTACCTCATAGCAACATGTCTCCAGCTTCAAAGGTTTGTCTCAAAGATTTATCTTCATAAGCAGAGATCAAGAGACTTTAGGGAGGAAGACAAAGAGAAAGGGGACCAAGAAAACTCAGGCTGAAAGGGTTACATGTTGGGAAATTTAAGTACTGGTCCCTTATAGCTCTCTTCTCCCCACCAAGCTGTAGAACTTCCACGCAAACAAGGTTGAGCAAACAAGGTTGCTTTCAGAACTTTCCAGTGTGCAGTGCCTGTGCCTTGACCCCAGGTGTGGGTGGCGCATGACTTCCTCCTATGCTTAGCTCATCCCCTGGCTTGGGTATATAAGCCCATTACTCTCTGTTTTTGGTTGTGAGCCTAGACTTTAACGGCTTAGCCATCTCTCCGGCCTGCCCATTACTCTCTGTAATAAGCGGCAGCAGCCTCTTCTTCACTTCTCGTGGTAGTCTGTTGAGTGCTTCAATCCCAACACCATCCGCCAGCTTGGTACTCTGGTTGCGCGCACAGGCACAGCAGTTACATACTAATGAAAAGTCGGGGAAGTCCTGAGCCTGCTAAATACTGGTATGTCTGGAGGCCAGCATGTGCTTTGGCATGCTAAGAGGCACTGCAGAAGTCCCTTCTGATAGAGATGAGGAAATGTTTCTTTTTGTAGTAGGAAAACCGGCATGCCAGAATTTGGAGGGATTTCTATTGGACCTAACACCCAGTTAGTACATAGTACAAGCAGCAGCGTGTAGCATGAAATTCTGAAATTAGCTTTGAATACGGTGACCAACTGATGACCAAAGGGTCACCACATCTACACAGTTGGTTTGGCTCACACCATTTCTAATGCAGTGCTGCCTTTGAAATCTGGCATATTTTCTACAAAGTATCAAATGAATTATTTCCGTTGAAGACTGAGAAGACCTGGTAACATTAGGTCCACATAGCAACAAGAATCTAGAACACACACACTCCAACATAGCTTTACTGTGCAGCTAGCTCCTGGCCATAAATTACACCTCTAGTCCTTGCTCTTCTAGGATCTTAACCTCTAATTCATCACTTACCTGTTTTCTACCTGGAGTCAATTGCTGATACTCAGTCCTCACTCCTTCTCAGAATCCACCTTCCCCCAAGTAGATGAGTGGATGCTTACTCTATCTCCAATGATAGAGCCAGTATTCCAGTGAAGAGCAAGATTGTATAAAACAGTGATTCTCAACCTTCCTAATACTGCTGCCCATTAAGTAGATCCCTTATGCTATGGTGACCCCAACCATTGTAGTGAGATATTCACTTTGTCTGCTTCTGTGGCACTGACCACACCCATTGGGGGGTGGAGCCAGGAGTGGAAGTGACCTGGTGAACTAGGTCTCAGGAAGAGCCCGGGGAACTCTCTCTTGCTGGCAGACACGCATAGGAGAGCATCCGGTAGAACCTGCTGGTGTTCATCTGTCTATGTTGTAAGTTATTTCTCCCTGAATAAACATCTATTCTCTATTCGGCCTATTTATCCTGATCCTTATTAAACCTTGATAAACCATAAAACTGCTTTCATTGCTATTTCATAACTGTAATTTTGCTACTGTTATGAATGGTAACGTAAGTATCTGATATGCACGTGGTCTTAGGCAACCCCCATGAAAGGGTCATTCTACCCTAAAAGTGGTCATGACCCACAGGTTGAGAACCACTGGTCTAAAAGCGGACATGGACCAGAAGGCTACAAGATTTCTAGGGAGCCAAACTTCAACCATGCCAACTGAGTTCAACATGTTAGTGACACCAAATGCTCCTTGTTGATCACTTATACCAGCTCAGAAATCCTATACAATATGACCCTGAGCTAACAGAATGCTTGCTTACTGAAGACACAGAGAGCTGCCTTTCTGTATACCTCACAATTAAGGTTTTGGCCTTAAAAACTAGAACCAACTGGAGATCAGGGCCGTTCGCCACCAATCTACTTTGGACAGCCTCATCGGTGGTTAATAAAGACTTCATTCTACTTATTCAGACATCTTGAAGTTTTTCTCTTTGGGTACCCCATAACATTTCTCACCCTCACCTCCATTGCCGATGTACCAGCTAGTTTGTAATCTCCAGATCTAGAAAATGCGGCTGGGGTCCAAAAGAAAAGTCCAGAGAATTCCTGACACCCCCCCCCAAAAAAAATATGATACAAAACATTTTAAAATATCTCCTCACTACATCGTACATATATGCTTGGATACATCTGGATATGCCATAAGTGTGTGTGTGTGTGTGTGTGTGTGTGTGAATTAAAACCTGTTTTATTTCCTTTTATTTTGAGACAGTATTTTGCTAAGTGGGCCTGGCTGGCCTGGAACATGCTGTACTGAACAGGCTGTTCTCAAAAGTACACTAACCCTGTTGCCTCTGCAGCCAGGTGCTGCTATCACAGCTGTATGCCACCATTCCCAGTTTTAAATTATTTTAAAGGCAACATTCACTGAAGGTCTTTGCACTCCTCAGCCTCCTCTGCTCAGCGGGATGACTTAGAAATCCACAGGGGTTCGGGCCCAATGCATAACCCATGCAGGAGTTTCCAAAAGCACAGACTATGGACAAAGACACTTCTGTACAAAAATGACAAGCAAAAAGTTGGTAGCTGAATTCTAATGGGTTATAATGTCAAAGAAACACAAGAAGCAAAGCTAAATCTGAGAAGATTAAAAAGGACACACTTGTTGCTAACTGGATGTTGTGACATGTGGGCTGTAACCCCCCAGTTCTCAGGATGTAGAAACAGGAGGATTGCTTCAAGTTTTAGAGTAACTAGAAGCTACACAGGAAGCGTCAGACCAGGCCCTGCCACAATGTAGCAAGACGCTGTCTCAGAAAAACAAATGACACAAAAGAATCATTTCTTTCTATGTACAAGGATGTAAACTCCCACATAATCCTTTAAGTAAATCCGCTCACTAGCTGGTATGTCTCAATCCTTTTACAGAGATTTTGTTGGTGAGCTGGTAATGGTCTGATCATTGTAACACGGGTTTAGTCATATATACACTAATTCACTCAAAGCCATTAGAAGGCCTAAAAGATTCCAGCCTAAGAGTCACGCTGACGTATGTGAAAGGGTATCTCATACTTTCCACGTCAACAAACGCTTTTCTGTTTCATCTGACTAACGGGATTGCCTAGTGTAATGCTGCTGACTCACATGACAGAGGCAAGCCTCTTGCTGAATCAAGCTCTTATGAAATGCAAGAACCCGGTTCTCCCAGGAGCCTCAAAGCCTTCCCAAGTCTCTGCTGTTCCTCCTAGAACACTGTGTCTGCCTCCCTTCCGTCTGAACTAACTGCTCAAAGTGTGTGGGAGGAGGGTGCCGGCAACCAGCTTTCTACATAGCAGTTCAGTCAACAATATAAAAGGGGATAAGTGAATCATGAATTTGTTGGTAGATTTTTTTTTTTTAAATTGGAACTTGTCAAATGTTTAAAATATTCCTTTCACAGAAATGCAAATAAGCATGGGCTTCCTGAATAAAAGGATTCAAGATGAGACAGAAGGAGCATGATTTAGTAGCAAGTCCAGCTAAATTCTCAGATTGGGAATTCATGAAACAGATTCACCTATGACCCAAAGCTTTATCTACCACTACATGAGTGGGGTGGGGTTGGTTGGAAATGAAGATCTCGAACCCACAGATAAGGATGAAAGAAATTCCACACAGGACTTGAAATTTGCTAAAGGCAATAGGCAGTGCTGTTGATCTGCACAAAGAATGAGGAAGGTGTCTGGCTTCAAATCCAGGTACTATTCTGACTCTGCTACGAGAGTTTGCTAAGGGTACCACGGTGAGCCACCACGTTAGGGAAGGAAGCTAGCCATGCAGAAAGCAAAATTCACTCAAATATTTGGCTTCGGTTAGAACAAAAATAGCCTTTCTCTTTAAAGAAACTGATGTGGTAGAGACTTGATGATGTTCTAGGAAATGAAATGAGATAATGTTTTCAAAATAGCCATTCTTATCGCAGCATTGTGTGCTCTGCGAGCAGTACTAACAGTGATGCAAGGAAAGGTGTCAGAACATTAAAAAAAAAAAAAAAAGTAATGCTTCCCCATCTCTAAAGAAAATAGTGCATAAACGGGCACTGCCGATGGACAAAAACCTAACACCACTCAGCTGTGGTGGGGAATGCCTAAAAATGAGTTTTGTCGCTTCTCAGCAGATGAAGAAGGAAAGATCTTGGTTTACCATCCAACCATCCACACTCAGAGAGAAAAACAGGATCTTAGATCATTTGAGCCACCAGAGGCTTTAAACGTCACCTGGATCGTGTTCAAACTGGCAGCCACCCAGAGATATTAAATAACATTGGTTAGTTAGTTTCAAGGCACATGAATTGTAGCATTGGGTCCAGGGACTTGGGGCAGACTCGGGCCGCTCCTTTCTTCTCTTGTTTGTTCTGTTTCTTATCCTCTTTGACCTATTTCTGAAAAAAACAGTAAAGACCCATGGATGAAGTGGTGCTGGAGCCCAGTTGCAAATGCTCAAAATTACAAAGCCACCACCTTCCTTTGCTCCATTTGGACCACTGGCCACCCTCCATAGAAGCCATCTCTATCTCCGGGACACCATGTGCCCTGGTCCCTCTGAAGCTGACACACTTTGATGGTTCGCTCTATGCCAAACCAAAGGTAGGGTTTCCTGGGACATGGAGTCTATAGACATCCCTGTCTTCATCTATGTCGTATTATCTATAATTTAAAAACGGCAGGAAAGAGAGACTCACACCATTCCCATGGGACAGGGCTCACATTGAGAGTTTATTGAGGGAAGGGAGTGGGAATGGGAAGAAGAGGAAACGGGCTTCTCGAGATAAGAGCTGAGGAAGTGAAGAGACAGGAGATGTGGGGGAGGGAGCACCTTTTATAAAGAGACGCATTTGCTGTAGCAACCCTGATAACGCTGTCAGGACCCTGAGCTGGCCAGAGTACTACTGCCTGAGTACTGGCAAGCACATGTGCACAGGGATGACACATCCTGCCAGGTCCCCAAGGGCAGGCCAGCATAATGTCTAAATGATAACTAACATTTATTACTTTGTCCTTTAACCGTCTTCACGACCTTATCGCACCTGCAGCACTGATTTCTCGGAAGCAATGAATTATCTGACTGATGGTCAATGCATGCCACTGCATACAGACAGCCCCCAGCCCCCATCACTGTGTGCTGAAAAAAGAGTTGTTACCAATGGTAGGAAATAGCTAGACAAAGCAGCATGGTAACACGGGATACTCATATCTATGCCATAGAGATGCCTTTTGCATTGCAAAACATCTGTGAGTCGATCCTATGAACTTTCTGAAAAGGCCTGCTCACTGTCCAGTAACTGCTCCCTGTCTCCACCTTCCTCTCTCTGCCCCAAATACCCTTGTTCCATATGTATTCACTGCCCATATACGTTCAAGGCTGAACTCACATGGGACATTCCTGTCCCCAATGGTGGCATCAGGGCCCATAATTAAGCCCTTGTCTGAAGTCTCACAGCATTTATGCCCAGCCTCTCTTGCCATGTTAACAGCTTTGTTGATGGTTGTTTCCTAGTTGTGACAGTGGGACAGCTTTCTCCCTCTTCACCTGAATGCCTCACACAGCATCTTGCTTGCAGGTCTGTGGTAAGCAGTGTTTTGCATGGCTAAACAGGAAGCTACAAGCAAATCTTCACCTGCAAAATGAAAAGGCAGCTTGCTCTTTCAGCTGGTGTCGTCATGACCATGGCTCGGGTTATGTCAGATCAGCAGAAAGTGGGTGAGTATGGCCGATTGTGAAGAATGTTTGTTTGCTTCTGACCCACTGTGTGTGTGGGGGGGTTGCCTAATGGGGAGAGGTCAGGAGACTTCCTAAAAGAGGTGACCCTGACCCAAGGGTCATCGACTGACTTAAAGACAAGGAAGGACATTCTCATTGGAAGGGGCAGCATTCCCACATATTTAGAGGTTTAAAACATATTTGCTTTTTTATTTTTTTGAAAATATAGGAGTTAGAGGACAAAGTATGAGGTGAGAAATGAAAAAAGGAAGCAGCTGGGAAGGTGTGGACCCCGGGCAACCCAACTTTAGCCGTCAGCACCCAGTTCCCTTATTCCCCTGAAGGAGCAGAGTTATTCCGGGATGCCAGTCACCGTGATGTGACTCTGTGGTTGGCAGTGTGGGAAAGAAACAGCGCGATCTGGGCAGGGGGCGGGATGACCTGTGTGGCTATGGCAGCGTTACCTGGGATGGCCAGAGATGACCACTCAGACATGGTGCATGGCCAACTGAAAGCCTGTATTCCAACTGGCTGGGACCACACCCAAGCGTTGTGGCCCCAGGAGTGTCCAGAACACGGGAGTTTTAAAGGCAGAGACCTCATCTGGGCATCTCTCACTTGGCCACTGCTGCAGGGAGTTGGGAGGCTTCACAAACAGTTTGAAGCAAGCAGTTTAAAGAGAGGCTAAGTGGTTAGCCAGCTAGCCAGGGGGCATTCCCTGCACAAACAGGCAGCTGAGATAAACAGCTGGGGGGAGGAGGTTCCACACAAACAAGCAGTTTCTACAAAGGCTATGTATGATAAGTTAGCTAGGACATCCTCATCTTTGGGTCCTAGACTAGAGTTGAATAGTTGAGGTTTTCCATCAAAGGTATCAGATTCTAGTTACACCTGGAAAGGCCTGGGCAAGAATACGCTGGAGGGACCTCCGAGGTGTCTTGCCCTGTCATGGCAGCATTGCAGATACCCCGTGTAAAACACGAAGAGCTTGGAGTAGGAGGATGACTATCACCTGGAGACTTGTGACAGGAAAAAGAACAGGGAAAGAAAAGAAAGGCGCCAGGTATGCATCAATCATGCAGGAAGAGATAGTCACAGAGACCGGTCATTGGAAAGCACAGGACACTTACATGCTGAGATAGCCATCAGGTACATACACTATCTGAGCAGCAAAGCACCTGTCTGGCAGGCATTCAGTTAACACAGGCCCAGATCTAGCTCAGAAGAGAGATTTCAGAGCCAGAGATTGGTAAAAACAGATGAGATCATCCAGGGAGGGCCTGCAGAAATCACTAAGTATTTAAATATGAAAGCAAGGGCTGGAGAGACGGCACACCATTTACCCTTGATGCTCTTGAAGACCTGGGTTTGGTTCCCAGCACCCTCATGGTGGCTCACAGTTGTCTGTCCTTCCAGTTCCACGGGGCTCCAACATCTTCTGAGGGCATGAGGCATTAAATAAATGTAAGGACAAAGAGTTGAAATTCTAATCAAAAAGAAAGATGGACAACCAGAAAAAGACCAACTCATAAAAGCTGGAGAACGTCTGAAAGCAGCGGGAACCCTGGGAATGTATCTCAGTGGCGCAGGGCTCACCTTCTGCCTCATGGCCCTGGGCTTCACCACTACTCTCTTATGCCAGGGAGATAGGAAGTGAGATAACCATGGCATTTAGAGAGAGGGTTTGACCTTGGAAAATAAAACATTGAAAAGGGATAGAAACTGGAGCCAGCAGTGAGTTAAGAGAGGGGGGGAACTGAAGGTAAGGACCTTTTCAGAAGCTAAACTTTGAAAGCAAAATGGGAGATGAAAGCAAAATGAAACGCTTGCCTGAAAGAGGTTTGGGAGCTGGTGTGTGTTATTTGGCTGGTTGGTTTGTTTTTACAGTTGACAGAGCCTTGAATGTGTTTATATACTGAGATGAAAACAGTCAGGGAGAAACTAAGGACACTGGAAAAAGACTGAAAACAGGAGGGCATTCACTGAGGAGGCAACCAAGGAGGGACTGGTGAAGAATTACCTTGGGAGAGAGAAAAGACAGTGTTGCTAGGAGACCAGCAGAGGAGGGGATGATGGTTACAGATACTAATAGCTTTAAAGACAAGAGGGCAGATAGACACAGGACTCCTCCCCCAAATTCTGCTTCTCTAACAGGACCCAGAGAAGACAGCTGTACTAAGACAAAAGGAAGGGATATTTACATCCAAGGAGGTTTACTAAACAGGTTAGATGACCACAATGCATGGATCTGATTCAAGCACAAAGCCAACAGGCAATCAGGGGAATATGTAAGCTATCTGTCTAATGGTGACGGGAGATGATTATTAACTTTTTGCTTATGTAAATGCTATTGTGGTTGACTTTTACACATCATAATAATCCAGGCAGTGTATACACTGACAGACAAAATAATACAATGTACTGCGCTTACTTGAAAATGAAGCACAAAACTAAGATGAAACAAGACAGGACATAGGCTAAGAGCTAGACAAGGATGTCTATGAATCTATCCCCTGAGGTTTTATGTATGTTTGGATTTTCCCTCACCACCAAAAAATTTTAAAAAAAGTGATTGTAGAAAACATAAGGGGTTTACATGCAGTTATATGAAAAGGTGACTAGGTAGTAGAAAGGCTGGCTAACATCAAAGACAATGAAGTTGTGACAAAGTTGAATGACCTTTCATCTAGCAGCACTTAGAGAGAAGCCTTGGCGTGGCACTGTGGACCTTACACTGGGGCAAAGGTAAGAATCTGGAAGGCTATGGCAGCCTAGGTGCAAGGGATTACGTGCAAATTGGAGAAACACTGAAATTATAGATCATGCCCCTGCCTGGAGCAGATGGAAAGGTTGGGGGGACGTGAGGTGGGGACCACAGAAGTGACTGCTAGACACACAGGAAAAGAAACAAACGGAAGTCTCAAAGAAAA